>OX344720.1:29224064-30424064 GCA_947034835.1 Ballota nigra
TGAATTCTGAGAACTTTGGGAATGTAAGATTTAGAGGTAAAAGAATTATGGTTAATCCTAGGGTAATCAACCGCATTCTAAGAACAAGGAACATGGAGGAAAGATCTATAACTGATTTGAATTTGGTGATATCTGTGATCACTGGTGGTAAAGTCAGAATCTGGGCAAAAAGAATTTTGACTTCTAGATTAACAAGTTTATACTCTGCACTACATAGATTGGTGATCCATAATTGGCTGCCAACAACCAATTCAACATGTTTGACTGAAGAACAAGTTATCCTTCTGTATAGGATAGGTGAACTGAATGAGTTTGATTTGGGTCAAACTATATTTAATAACTTGTTGAGGTATGCTGGAGAAATTAGTGGAAGAGGACTATTGTCGTATCCTTGTTTGATACACCAATTGCTGCAAGATAAGGAGTTTGAAAGAGCTGATGATGAAGTAATCAGTAGCTATGCACCTGCTCTTGGAATCAACCATCAGTTGTTGATTAGCAACAACAGAGTGATTGATTTACCCCTTCCAGGACCAAGAGTTGCTGTACCTATGCCTGAAGCTGAACCAGAACAACAGTCTACTCAAAACAGAGGGAATGTTGACCACAATGTTATCAACATACCGGCCGACATCAATGTTGATGGGTCATCTGTTTCTTCTGTTACCATATCTGCTCCATATATCTCTATTCAAATTGCAGATTTGGACAAGACTATTGAAGACTTGAAGAGAACTCTATCCAGGATGGAACAACAAAGAAATTTTTGGAGATTTCTGCTTTCTACTCCAACAGGGGGAGTAGCTGATGAAAATGCTACACAAAGACCTGAAGATGTTGATGGACCATATGGCCATGGAGGTTCTAATCAAGGAGAAGATGCTGATGATGATGATGATGAAGTCAATGTTGTTGCTGATGCTATACCAAGTGATTAGTCGTATAATTGCATCATAATTGTGTGTTTATAAGCCCTTTAATGCACTAATTGAGCTTGATTTATGTGCAAATAGTGTTTTGTATCTCTACATTTAGTTTTGTCATGTGGACTCACTCTTCGTGTAAGAAATGAAGTGTTTTAGGTGTTAAAAGTTAAAGAATTCAAGAACGAATGAAGAGTGGACAAGAAAGACCAAGATGGAGTCAAAACAAGGTTCACTCGGCCAAGAATAAAGGCTACTCGGCCGAGCAAAGTGGATTTGACCGAGTGGGATTCTCTGGAAGATCCACTCGGCCAAAATGGTTTCGCACTCGGCCGAGCAAAGTGGATTTGACCGAGTGGGATTCTCTGGAAGATCCACTCGGCCAAAATGGTTTTTTACTCGGCCGAGTAAAGGCTTTTTGGCCGAGTGAGGCAAAAATTGAAGAACTCGGCCACGAAAATAAGCACTCGGCCGAGCAGAGTCAGCACTCGGCCGAGTAGAGTCAGCACTCGGCCGAGCAGAGTCAGCACTCGGCCGAGTGAAGCAATGTTCGGGCGAGCAACTTGGTTTTGGGCGAGCAAAATGCTGGCAAGCTCGAGGAGCGCGATTTCTAGAAGATTCGAGGGTTAAAATGGTCAAAACCAACTTAGGCCTGAGCTTGTGACTATAAAAGGGTTTCTAACTGAATTTTGAGGGAGTTACCATTCATTTCTCAGAGATTTCATACGAGAGGAGAGCTCCATTCCACAATTTCATCAATTTTCCTTAGATAGTGCTAAATTAGTCTATTTTCTTTAATTTCTTCATTGAGAAGTAACTTGTACTTGGATTAAAGCTTGAAGAGTAGTCAATTTTGCAGATTTCATGGTTGTAGACAAGTGGTGTTTGAAGATGTTCTTCCAATTTCCTTCATCTTAGGTGATATTACTCTAATTTCAGCTCATTGGTGTTAAATTCTTAGTTTTTCCATGGCTTTATTCATGATTTTAGCTTTCTCAGCCCTAGCCATGCTAGGCTAACTCTCTATGCTTTGAATGATGAAGAATATGTGAGAGTTAGGGTTTAGCTTGAGTATATGCTTAGATTTTGTGAAGTAGAATGATTAATTTCTCTGAATTCGAATTAATTGAGCTTTGATAGCTTATCTTTGGTAGAATTAGAAATTCATTAAAGGTAGCAACATGCGAGAGTTGAGCTATCCTTAGTGAGTTCTAATTTGAAGAGGATTATCTATCAAAGCCTATGGTTAGATGTTTTAGGTTATCGAGAGAGACCTAGAACATGAAGAACACTTTGAATTGAGCATCAAAGCCTTCTAAACGAGACTTTGTTGGTTAGATGAGATTGTATAATCTAGGTTAATCATGATATGGAACTTAAGTTAAGCGTTTGCTCTTGCTATTCTCTATCACTTGCATATTTGGATTCGTTCAAAGCATACCTCCATCACTTGCACTTCAAAAGAAGTTAGATTAGTTTTTCATCTTGCGCTTGTAAAACATTTAGTAGATAAGAACAACCCGAACCTTTTATTTTCTGCAATTTTATTTTCCAACATTCAAGTTAGTAGATATCTAAGAACTAAACACGTTGTCTTTGTGTTCGATATTTGACTTGGTCAATTGCCTACTACAACAACGACCTTGTACACTTGCAAGTCGATCCGTTTTTGTACTTAATGAAAAAGGGCAATCAAGTTTTTGGCGCCGTTGCCGGGGACAACGTGTGTCTAGTCTAGTTATCAACGGTGAATGCTTACTTTCTTTGTGTTTTAGTTGTTTGTGCTTAATCCCTTCTTGTGGACTTGTATAGGTGTATGAACACAAGGGGAAGAGGAGGACAACTTGTTCCTTTGAACTTTGAAATTGAAGCCGCAGCTAGAAGAAGAAATCGAGAGAGAAACATTCAGCGAAGATTGGAAATGGAGAATGAGAATGAAGATAATGTGCATGTAGAGGAAGTGAACGAGGTTCACCCTAATGTGCCACCGAATGCACAAGGGGGGAATCATGCAAATCACAATCCTAATGGCCAAGGTGTTGGAGTTCCATATGTACCATACCCATACCCTCATCCACAAAACCTTCCACAACCTAACCAATATCCACCATTTCAACCTCACTTATATCCACAACCACAATACCCATATCAATACCCTTATCTTTACATTTTTCCACCTCAAGTTCAAAATCTACCACAATAAAATCCAAATCACCAACCCATACATCATCCCGAGCAAAATCCTCAAGATCGTGAGCCGCTTTTGAAGGACTTCTATGAGCCAAGGGTGAAAGAGTTTTATGATGGGATTGCTAGACCACATATTGTAGCTGAAAAGTTTGAAGTTAGCCCAGCACTACTTCGAATGTTAAGAGAAACACAGTTTGAAGGGACCGACGAGAGAGAGGACCCTCATGTACATTTAGGCAACTTCATGGAAGTATGTGACACAGTCAAATATCCCGGTGTTTCACATGATGCAAAGATGTTAAGACTCTTCTCATTCACGTTGAAAGGAAGGGCTAAGAAATGGCTACAAAATATGAACCCGATGGCTAGTACTTGGGAAGAGTTGAGTACTCAGTTTTTGAAGAAGTTTTACCCACCTTCCAAGGTCCTCAAAGCTCAAGAAGCAATTACGAAGTTCAAGCAATTCAACGGGGAATCAATCACGGATGCTTGGGAGAGGTATCAAGGTTTGCTATTGGCGTGTCCTCAACACGGTCTACCCGAGGTTCAAACTATCCTCTACTTTACCATAGGGCTTAATGAATGGGATAAAAATCATCTCAATTCTAGTGCCGGAGGATCCGTGTGGTCGAAAACGGTGAAACAAGTAAATGAGATCATTGACAACATCGCTGCGAATGATTCATTTTGTAATCCAAGTGGAAGTGGAAAGAGAGATAGAATTGCAGCATTGGAAGAACAAAATGATGGGTTGAAGAGTGTGATAATGGCTTTGATAGATAAATTAGGGAACCTCAATTTACCTTCTCCTCATGTACAAGTAGGACAAGTGGAAGCTAGTCTTAATGTTCAACCATCAAGTGAAGAAGTGAACTATATGGGGAGACCACAATTTTAAGGAGGGTACCAAAACAATGTGCAAGGTCCAAAACCGTACCAAGCCCCACCATTTCAAGCAAGGTTTCAAGGAGCTCCACTTCCTAATAACTCTTTTCAACAAGGTGGACCTTCAAATCAATCATGGAGGAAACATGAGAACTTTTCATATGGGAACCCTCAAGGAGCTCTTCAATTACCAACGGGGGTAGACCCGGGGTCCAAAGCTCCTAATCATGAATGGAAAGGGAATACCGACGAGACTCTTCAATTAATGTTGAAAAATATAGAGGAAATTAACCGGAGAATGAAGGAAAATAACCGGAGGATTGAGGAGGTTAGCCAAAGATTGGATGAGTCAAATAAGAAGAAGGATACCAAATTAGCTCAACATGATATTCAATTCAAAGCTCTTGAATTTCAACTTGGACAAATAGCAAATGCTTTGGGACCTCAATTAAACAAAGGAAAATTTCCGTCCAATACCGAGATAAATCCACGTGAGCATTGTAATGCCATTACACTTAGAAGTGGAAGAAAGTATGATGGGCCGCCTATGCCAATCCAAGATGAAGATGGGGAAGAAGAAGTTGAAGATAAGAAAGAAGAGGAGGAAGAAGAACGTGAGAAAAAGAGGGTAGAGAAGGGAAAGGAAAAAGAGAATAAAGACTCAAAAGAGGAGTTTGTTCCTAAGTGGAAGAAGGTTAAGGAAACTAGAGAGAGCAAAGATAAAGTTGAGGTAGATGAATGGGGGGTTCCTAAGACCGTAGTGCCGGTTCCATTCCCACAAAGGTTCATGAAGAAGAAGCTTGATGAGAAGTTTGCTCAATTTCTTGAAGTGTTCAAGAAGTTGCATATTGAAATTCCTTTCTATGAGGCACTTGAACAAATGCCGAATTATGCAAGATTTCTCAAAGATTTGATTTCGAAGAAGAGGAAGATGGTTGACACTGGGACTGTAAATCTTACAATGGAGTGTAGTGCAATTCTTCAAAGAAATCTCCCGAAAAAGCTTGAAGATCCGGGTAGCTTTACTATACCTTGTGTAATTGAAGGGAGTCCCAAAATGAATGCTCTTTGTGACTTGGGTGCTAGCATCAATTTGATGTCACTCTCTATTGTCAAGCGATTGGGACTTGTAGAAATGAAGCCTACCTCAATGAGTATCCAATTGGCGGATAGATCATGCACTCGTCCTAAGGGAATTATAGAAGATGTGTTAGTAAAAATCGATAAGTTCATTTTTCCGGACGATTTCGTTGTTCTCGATATGGAAGAAGATGTGAACATTCCATTAATCCTTGGAAGACCGTTCCTTGCAACGGGAGATGCCACTATCAACATGAAAAAGGGTGAACTCACATTGAACATGGATGATGAAGAACTCACTTTCTCTATTTATGATTCATTGAAGAGTACACTGAAAGGTAAGGAATGTCATTCTATCAATTATACCATGAGTGATATAGGAGGGAGTAAAGAGACGAAAGAAGAAATTCCTCCAATCAAACCTTTGAAAGATCCCGAAGTTGAACAAGAAAATGAGAAGTTGGAAAAAGAAGCATTGAAAGGACCAACCAAACTTGAGCAAAATGCAAGTTTGGGGGGATTTGTTGAGAAGAAGAAAATGGAAGAGTTACTTGGTTTAAAAGAAGGAAAGAGTAAGAGCCCAAGAAAGCTAAAACAAGAAGATGACTCTATAGTTGGAGATGAAGTGGTGAATTCCAAAATTAAGAACATTCTTGGAAACGTGAAGTTCAAAAGGAGGTACATTTGGATGGTGAAGAAAGTGTTTCAAGTAGGAAGTTTGGAGATGCAAGATAAGGAGGGTGGACTCCTCGTGGTCAATGAGTTTGAAGAGAAGCATTCCGATCCTCCCGTTCCAAAGGAAGTGCCCAATATTAAGCAAAAATGGGAAGTTTGAACTCGTGAGAGTTCCGTCCGGCATAGGACGTTAAACCTAGCGCTTAATGGGAGGCAACCCATTCTTTTTGAACTCTTATTTTGCTGTTTGTTCATTTTCTTTGGATGTTAATAATGTTTGTTCATTTTTATTTTAGGTTTGGAAGCTTTATATGGACTCTTGTGCAAGGGCTATGGTTCGGGGGTCGTCAGTTGATCGCCTCGTAAGCCTGTAGAATGGGAGGTATCATTTTCCTCGGGCTCAAAATTAGGATTGCCGTGCAATTCCTAAGTTTGGGGAGGCTTTATTTTTGTTGTTTACTTGATTAAGCCGGGATATGAGTTGCCTTTGGTTGAGTTGGTCTTATTGTTGTGGGAATCGTGCTATTTGTGTTTGGTTTGACAATTCTATTGGTTATCTCCTTGCATTTGAGTTGGTCTTTCCAGATTCACGTTGCATGCACGTTCGATTTTTATCTCTTATGCCAAACTTTCTCTTTGCATTGCAACGATTAAGTTTGGGGGGGGTGTCGTTCCAAAAATCAACGTGCTTCGACGTATGCTTTGATGTAGGAGAGTTGGTTGTTTCATGAATTGAGATAGCAATGAACCAATGTTGGTGTTTTGGGTTGAATTGAATAGTATTAGGTGAATCGTTTGCTTAAGAAATGTGTAACAACATACATGAGTATGGTTGGTGCATTAGATGGCTTGAGTTGTAGTGTTGTATGGAACAATTTGATGTGATGAAGTTAAGGGTGTACATTTTGAGTATTTCAGAGGTGAATTGATTTGATTTTTGATGAATGCTAATGCCTTGAGAAGTTTGGAAAACTTGTAAATTTGAAGTTAAAGTGAAGTGAGCTTAAAATGAGAAAATGAACCATAATCAAGTATGAACCTGTGAGCTTTTGAGCCTTTGAACCAAAATTTTTGTAATTGCTTTGGTTCTTAATTGGAAGTGTGGTCATGTGTAGTCATTGTGTTCGAGAACTTGCCTCTAGTCTTGCTCTAGAACTCTACTTGTATAAGGTGCTAAAAATGAGATTAGGCCATCCTTGAAATGAAAAGTCACTTTGCCAAAATCTATCCATACCAAATGACATTGTATTTCCATAAGTGAGCCAAGTTGAGCCTTGTGACCTGTTTATTGGCACTCATGATTTAACCAAATTGCCTTTTTTTTAGCCTATTGGTCCATAAAACTAGTGAAGCTTGAATGAGGGTGATTTGGTTGAATTAGGAGAAAGAACGAATGGGGTGAATGATTTAGAAGGGATGATTTTTGCAGAAAGTTGAAAAGATGAAGCCAAAAGTGAATGAAGGTTGTGATAGTGAAGGAGTGAGCTAAAAAAAAAAAAAAGCTCTCCTTTGTGAAGGAAGTTGGTGGTATGAAAAGTAAAAATGGTGCGAGGAGAATGAAGAAAAACACTTGTAAAATAAGTGATGAGTGAATCAGTGAAGAATGAATCTCGGGTGGGAATTATGTACTCATAACATTTTTGTGGAGAATCGAAAAAGAAATCTGAGTTCTTGCTTCACTAGTCACGAGTCACTTTACCTAAAAAATTCTCTTCCCTAACCAAAGAGCCAACATTACAGCCAAATGAAAGTCCTTTTTGATTTAGCACCAAATTCAAGTTTGAGGAAAGATTGCTTAGACTCTTGGCAAGCCTATTGGATGCATTTCTACGCATTGACATGTGAGCGACACCTTGATACACTTTGAGTGAAGAGTGATACACACTTCCCTGGAGAGGATTATGGTGAATAATTTCATTTTTAGTAAACGGATCTTTGATGGATAATTGAAAAGATGGACATGCTTGTGCATTTGGATAGAGTTGAATTATTCATCTTTGACATGCTCTTGATCACACAACTTGATGCAATCACCGCCTTTGTTATTTTCTTTTCATTGCTTGAGGACAAGCAATATTTCAAGTTTGGGGGGGTGATTAGTCGTATAATTGCATCATAATTGTGTGTTTATAAGCCCTTTTATGCACTAATTGAGCTTGATTTATGTGCAAATAGTGTTTTGTATCTCTACATTTAGTTTTGTCATGTGGACTCACTCTTCTTGTAAGAAATGAAGTGTTTTAGGTGTTAAAAGTTGAAGAATTGAAGAAGGAATGAAGAGTGGACAAGAAAGACCAAGATGGAGTCAAAACAAGGTTCACTCGGCCAAGAATAAAGGCTACTCGGCCGAGCAAAGTGGATTTGACCGAGTGGGATTCTCTGGAAGATCCACTCGG
Source organism: Ballota nigra (assembly GCA_947034835.1). Taxonomy (NCBI): domain Eukaryota; kingdom Viridiplantae; phylum Streptophyta; class Magnoliopsida; order Lamiales; family Lamiaceae; genus Ballota; species Ballota nigra. The sequence continues at coordinate 29,232,214 of OX344720.1, forward strand.
CCAAATTGGTTTCGCACTCGGCCGAGCAAAGTGGATTTGACCGAGTGGGATTCTTTGGAAGATCCACTCGGCCAAAATGATTTTTCACTCGGCCGAGTAAAGGCGTTTTGGCCGAGTGAGGCAAAAATTGAAGAACTCGGCCACGAAAATAAGCACTCGGCCGAGCAGAGTCAGCACTCGGCCGAGTAGAGTCAGCACTCGGCCGAGCAGAGTCAGCACTCGGCCGAGTGAAGCAATGTTCGGGCGAGCAACTTGGTTTTGGGCGAGCAAAATGCTGGAAAGCTCGAGGAGCGCGATTTCTAGAAGATTCGAGGGTTAAAATGGTCAAAACCAACTTAGGCCTGAGTTTGTGACTATAAAAGGGTTTCTAACTGAATTTTGAGGGAGTTACCATTCATTTCTCAGAGATTTCATACGAGAGGAGAGCTCCATTCCACAATTTCATCAATTTTCCTTAGATAGTGCTAGATTAGTCTATTTTCTTTAATTTCTTCATTGAGAAGTAACTTGTACTTGGATTAAAGCTTGAAGAGTAGTCAATTTTGCAGATTTCATGGTTGTCGACAAGTGGTGTTTGAAGATGTTCTTCCAATTTCCTTCATCTTAGGTGATATTACTCTAATTTCAGCTCATTGGTGTTAAATTCTTAGTTTTTCCATGGCTTTATTCATGATTTTAGCTTTCTCAGCCCTAGCCATGCTAGGCTAACTCTCTATGCTTTGAATGATGAAGAATATGTGAGAGTTAGGGTTTAGCTTGAGTATATGCTTAGATTTTGTGAAGTAGAATGATTAATTTCTCTGAATTCGAATTAATTGAGCTTTGATAGCTTATCTTTGGTAGAATTAGAAATTCATTAAAGGTAGCAACATGCGAGAGTTGAGCTATCCTTAGTGAGTTCTAATTTGAAGAGGATTATCTATCAAAGCCTATGGTTAGATGTTTTAGGTTATCGAGAGAGACCTAGAACATGAAGAACACTTTGAATTGAGCACCAAAGCCTTCTAAACGAGAGTTTGTTGGTTAGATGAGATTGTATAATCTAGGCTAATCATGATATGGAACTTAAGTTAAGCGTTTGCTCTTGCTATTCTCTATCACTTGCATATTTGGATTCGTTCAAAGCATACCTCCATCACTTGCACTTCGAAAGAAGTTAGATTAGTTTTTCATCTTGCACTTGTAAAACATTTAGTAGATAAGAACAACCCGAACCTTTTATTTTCTGCAATTTTATTTTCCAACATTCAAGTTAGTAGATATCTAAGAACTAAACATGTTGTCTTTGTGTTCGATATTTGACTTGGTCAATTGCCTACTACAACAACGACCTTGTACACTTGCAAGTCGATCCGTTTTTGTACTTAACGAAAAAGAGCAATCACCAAGGAATGAAGATGGTGACATTTGAAGGTCAATTTAAAGCTTGAAGATAGGGGGAGATGCAAGTATGTGGGAGTTTGTGCAGATTTATTGAAGATGCAGCTGTTGATATCCTACAACCCAATCCTTTCCCATCTTGGTTTATATTTTCCTTTATTGTAATAGCTCTTGAATATTTGAAGCTAGCTAAGGCTCTGTTAGATTTGTAGCTAGGATTAGCTCTATCTAGCTCTGTTAGTTTTTCTGTTGTTTAGAATCATTGGTTTAAGTTCTCACCTTGCTCTGAACAATAGTTGTTTGAACATAGGTTATTGTTTGTGTCTGTTGTTCATACAAAGGCTCTGAACAATAATTATATTTTGTTGTTGTTGTCTTATCTTAAGAACAACTTGTTTGTTTTTGGATTATGTTTGGGCTAAGCATGATTTGTGCTTAGTTAAATCCTGATCTTTTGGCATTTTTGGCAAACTGGTATCTGTTTTGGATATTCATTTGTCATTGTCTATTACTCACATATTATTGAGATTTTCATCAGGTGTGTGGTAGTAGAAAGGCCAAATTGGGGGAGATTGTTAATGTTATGCCAGTGTTGTAAAAAATGTTTAGGCAACATTCTAGATAACATTACTGAATTTGTCATTTCTCCTAACACTAACACTTTTGTTATATGTTGTGTTCGCAGGTTGAAGACCTAGAATGTTCCAGGTCATGCGGTTGTGGTTGTCAAGTGAGGAGATCAAATACATCATGGGCGGTTATTTCTTAATCATGGAGTTAGTGGAGGAAATTGTTTCTAGATCATTCCAAACTGATCTGTAATTGTAACTTTTGGTGGATCCTAAATCTATATATACCAGAAGATAGACGAAGGAAAAACCAGGGGAAACAAGCCAGGAAGTAGTAACCAAGAGCTACAATATCGAGTGTTGAAGTACATCTAGTGTAGAAGGGTCATTACTATTATCCTTTGTGCTGGTCGAGCGCTGCAACGCTTCTATCAGTATTGGGATCGAAAATAGACTAGATTAGGGTCTGAGTGTGATCAGTTTTCTAGTCATTGTAGATCTGTTTAGGCGGTGTGTTTACACCTTACCCTCACTTTGAGATCTTATGTTAGATCTTTATTTGTATCACTACATGGTTATAGTGAAACTTTTCAGCATGAGGCATCATAGACTTTATTTAAGTCTATGAAAAAATTTGAATCTGTTTGCAAGGTGTTTAAGTCTTCCGCTACTTAGAACTACTTAGATTTGTTCATAACTGTCCGTAACCGTCTTGTGTCGTCGCGCATGTTATCAACATTTCAGTTAATAAGACTCTAAAAAACACCACACACACTCACAATCTCTATCTACGAGTTCGGTTTACCCTAATCTGTTTAACAAATGCATTAGTTACAAGACATTTGATCAATTAGTTGGACCTAAATTTCTATAAAAGTAGTGAAAGCCTGGCATATAGACTCATTAAATCTAATTATTACTCAACCGGTCCATTAAAACTATGTTCATTGAGGTGGGCACGAGTTTTAGAAAAAAAATAAAGTAAGAGTATTGTGGGGGTATTGTGGGGTTCATTTATGAATTAATTAATTATTTGTGAGAGTGATAATAAAATGATGGTTCTAATAGAAGGAATGGACATAGTTTTAATGGGCACACGAATAAGGTAAGTGGACATACTTTTGGTGGACGGAGGGAGTATATGTTACTCCCTTCGTCCATGAAGAGTATGCTCATTTATTTGCACGTGGTTTAATGCAATATACGGGAGGGTACTATTGGGTATTGCGACGTCCGTTTATAAATACAATGATTGTTTATGGAAAGCATATTATACATATTTTCAGTAAACAATTACTTAATTTATAAACAGACCTTACAATACCCCATAATACCCTCCGATTTATTGCATTAAACCACGTGTAAACAAGTGAACATACTTTTCGTGGACGAAGGGAGTATATTTTTACAATAATGTGTAATTAAGTAATGTGTGTGTATATATATATATATATAAATTAAATAATGTACACCAAATGCACTGCATAATTCAAGTGTATTTTTTAAAAGTTACCTTTACTATTACTGAAAAGTTTTCCTTGTTATTACTGAAAAATTGCCCCTTATTAAATGCATTTTTCAGTAATAGTAGGGGTAACTTTTCAATAATAATAGAAATAACATTTCAAAAACACACTTGAATTGCGCAGTGCACATGATGCATATAAAACTACATCAATATTTTAACATCAAATAATACCTAATCCATAACTCCATTAACCAATTCAAGTTGAAAAATATATTTTGAAAACAATTTAAGTACATTTTTAAGTATTAACGATTGTTTTTATCATTTTTCAATAAAAATAATTAATATAATTCAAATAAAATTGATTTTGAATTGCACATGCATGTAAGGTTTGACAAAGTATAGAGTGAAACCACTTTATACATGAATCACTGAAGGGTATTAGTTGTTTTTATTGAAGAGTATTAGTTGTATTTACTGAAGAGTATTACTAATTTATACTAAATAATCTTAATTGTTTAGTGAAAATGAACTAAGACTCTTCAGTGTAAACCATTAATATCCTTCAATAAAAACAACTAATATTCTTCAGTAAAAACAACTAATACCCTTCAGTGATTCTTATATAAACCAATTTCACTCCATACATACTCGTAAGGTTTTGTATTTCTTTTTTTATTCATAAACAATATATAGTCTTGATTTAGGCCATGCTTTTAATTCATGAATGTAAAGTCTAGCCTAACGAATTTCTACCGTTAGTTGTTCAACATTTTATAACAATAAATAGATTTAATTTCCAAAAAAAAAAAAAGGAGCATGAGTAGTCAGCTCATTTATGGTAGTTTTTCAATTTCATGAAGGACGACATGACAATCAGGAATTTTCGTTTTTTTTTTTCTTCTAATTTTCTAATAATTAATACTTGACGTGGACATAATTTAATATACTTAGTTTTAGCTATACAAATAAATAAACAATAATATATAGTACACAAAAAATGGGATGAAATTGGTTCATGAAAGTAAATGTAACTCTAAATTTACAACATTTAAGTAGATTCAATTAAACTCTAGATTTAAAATATTTAAGTAGATTCAATTAAATAACATTAATAATTCATAGTAATCCAAATAGATAGTATCTGTCATGCACGTGCAATCCAATTTTCACAAAAGGAAAAAAAGTAATAATTAAAATCACTGATGAGCTTTGCCGTCAAGAGCCTAATACACTAGCTCATTTAGGTTGTTCGCCTGTCAACAAACTTAATAGAAGAGTCGAAAGAATTTCATAAAATCTATGAGTATTTATAGAGTGAAATTAATTTTTATATAAATCAGTAAAAAGTAGTATTAGTTGTTTTTATTAAAGAGTATTAGTAGTTTACACTGAAAAGTCTTAGTTTATTTTCGTTGAACAACTAATACTATTTATTGAAAACAACTAATACCCTAAGTAAAAATAATTAATATTTTTTAGTAAAAATAACTAATACCCTTCAATGCTTCATGTTTAAACTATTTTCACTCTGTACTTTCCCCAAATCTAAAATTCCAAACTAAAAAAACCTGTATATGGTAAATGTAATTCAAAATATACAAAATTTAAATAGATACACTTAAACTCTAGATTTAAAATATTAAAGTAGATTCAATTAAATAACATTAATAATTCATAGTAATCCAAATAGATAGCATCCGTCACGTGCGGTCCAATCTTCACAGAAGGAAAAAAATAATAATTGAATTTCTACCGAAACTTAAATTCATTGTCAACTCCCCCGATATAAAACATCCCTCTTTTCTTCCCTCCCCTTCCCCAACCCCCAACCTTATCAATCTCTCCGACTTTTCCGTCTTCCATAATAATCTTCTTGAAACTATGCCGGAAAATATCGATCAACAAAATTTAAAAGAAGTGGAGGAGGAAGGGTACGAAACTCCAACGTCGGAGGAGAGCAAAATCCCGAAAGTAGACCTGAGCCGCCCACCGCCAGCGCCCAAACGAAAGCGATTTTTCGTGCTCCGGAAAAAAAGCATGAAGCAGCAGTCGAGGCGCAAAATACCAGACTTAGAGGTACAGCGGCTTATGATATCATTTGATAAGAGCATCGCCGTGGCGCCGCCGCTGCCCTAGGTGGAGATGGCAAAGGAGACATATATATATTTGATGATAAGTGGTTTTTTTTTTTTTTTTTCAAATATTTGTTTATATTTTATACGTTTTCTATTGTGACTAAATTATTTTGGCTTAGGAGAAGAGTTTAGGTTATATATACTGATCATTAATTACAAGTAGAAAGCTATTTGTGCAGAAGAAAATTTTGTGCTAATTTGTTCATCGTGCGTTATATTTAATTAGTTTGTCTTTTTGATCATGAAGCTAGGAAAGTAATTTTTATTATTATTTCGATTTTAATTCTTTTGATGCTTAATTTTCTTTCTCTTCTTAGTGGTGCTTCTCTAGACTTTTCTGGTCTGAACTTTGAGCTCTGTTGGATTGACATTTAAAAAAAAAAAAAAAAAATGAGTACTAAGAAAATTACAAAATTTCAGTATGAGACAATTATTTTTCCTTTTGTTTTTTTTCCTTCAAATTCTTGAGTGAAATATTTGGAGTATGATATGTATGGTGACGTTGGCTCAGGAAAAAAATCATATTATTTAATTAAAAAATATTCAAGTATGATATAGATTTGAACGGATGACATTTAACATACTCCATTTTTTAAATTGAGTATGTGTATAAGATATACATAATTTGAATGGAATACATGATGTTGAAAGCAATATTTTCTTTACTTTTATTTAAAATGACAATAATCAGAACTAATAAAATATATGTACAAAAAAAAAAAAGATTTCTGCTAATTTTCCTCAGCTACAATATTTTTTAAATGTAGATATATACGAATCGTACAATTCAACCTATCATTTCAATTGTTAATTTAATTTTGTAATCAATTAAAAATAAATTAGACGCGAGTATTAATTATTTTATTTTATATATAAATTCATTTTTATGGTATAATTTTTATAAGTGTCCTCTTCATTAAATTTAATTTCGTGTTATTGTGTATGAAATAACTTGGAAATCAAAACACAATATGCAACGGAACAGAAGATTGAATTACGAAATCTTCTACCTTTTATATATTATTTTATCTATAAACAAATAGTGGTTAATTATATTTGACTTTGAAATTAGAATAGAATCAATAGGGTCAACCAATTTTTCCAATACAATGAAAAATTATGTGTTTTCTTTTAAAAGAAAAAAATATGTGTTTCCTTATTCTCTTTTTTCATCTCTTTAAAAAAAAAAAATTGTGTTTGTATTGGTTTTGTCCATATAGCATCACATCTTCCTCCATTTAGTAACACATTAATTTGTATTCACAAATTTTTCAATACTTTATATTACATATGTTAGTGTAAGAACAAATATTTATTTCTGTAAATATTATAAATAATTTTTATATAAAAATGATTCATGATAAACTTATCACAACCGTTTTAAAGTATCAAATATTTTTTAAAAAAAAAATATTAAGAAGCTCATCGAGAGTATAAAAAATCAAGTTAAGTATCATATTTGAATTGTTGATATTTTTTACCCCAAAATTTAATACTCCAGATGAGATTCTTAATATTTTTAATCAAATATTTGATAATTTAATATAGTTTTATAAATAATTTTCAATATAAAACTATGTCAAACAAATATTTGTCTCTACAATAACACATATTTACCTTTATAGTAACATATCTTTTTGCTTATAGTAACAAGTCTTGTAGGTGAGTGTTTTTTGTTTTGGAAAATAATTTGGAAGTGAATTTGTATGTTGTCTTTACACGATTTTATTTTGAAATTTTTGTTTAACTCGATTCGAGATGATTAGAATCCGTGAATTTATATTTTTCACGAATTAAGAAAATTCGTTAAATATTTTATATATTTGTTTATTCGTAATTTATGTATTAGACACGAGTCACAGATCTAAGGATTAAGTTAATGATAGGTTTGGAAACACAGCCACATGAATGCTTTGGTTGTTTGTTATTATTATCGGCCACGCCTACGCGTAACCTCGGATTCCTTTCTGTTACATCCATAATTTTTTTTTTTTTTTCCAAAAATATTCCACAAACCCACGAAGACAGAATAACAAAAATGAATATTAAAACTATAAATAAAATGAAAAATAAAATTATTGATCGACGTAGGAATTAAACTAGGGAGTGCACAAAATTATACTCCCGACCAAAATGTTTGTCTTTTTGTTGAAGGAGTTTTAACCCAAAATATATGTTATTTTACATTAATATATGAGAATTATATATTTTATTTTAATTTACTCCTCAACTCGTTTTTATGATACTTGCATTAAATAATTTTATAAATGAAAAGGGAATAAACAAAAAAAGAAAAGAAAAAATGTATCAACATATACATATGTTTATTGTGATTTAGGTTGTTCACGGGCCAAAACAAATATTTTAATATATTTATGTCCGTTTCGAAGTTCGATTATTTTAAAAGTCAAGTGTTTGTACGATGCAGATATTTTATTTTTTGGTACGGAACAAATTTTCGGTTACAATCGGACCGGAATCAGTACAGAATGGAGTCGAAAAATGGATTTTTTTTTTTAGTCTCTCCCTTTTATAAAAAAAAATATTGATGTACACTCACATGAATATTACACATCTTCAACCACAATCAAGTATATACTCTTTCAAGCTCAAATATAACAGATTATGTAATAATGAATGTTTAAAAAAAATAACACATCTAAAATATAGTATATATAAACAATCATTTTGAAATATCTTGTGAGTAAAAAGTGCAATATTAAAATCACGTATATACCACATCCAATTTTTTGTTAAAAAATGAATATACATCTAGAATGAAATTAAAAGATGAAACAAATTAAATTCAAATCATTTTGATATACATCTAAATATGAGTTAACGTTTTAAGAACTTGGTATGATAAATAAAATAGTGTTTGTATTCTGAAAATGAAGATATATTATATTATCATATAGTTGTACTTGAACTCAATAATATTATGATACAATTTGGTGAATCCAAAATAAATAATAATTAAAATTTAATACATATTTAATTCGGTTGAACCCTGTTCGGTTCAGTTCAATACGGTCTCATTCGATTTTTCCATACAGTTAATTTGTTAATATCCATATTCGTATCCAAAACACTTTTGGTTCGATTTCGGTATGGTTAAAGTAAAAAGTCAACAAATTTTTCGTTTCGGTTCTTTTTCGGTATGAATTCGGTAATCTCCGAATTCCGTGAATATCCCTAATTTAGGGTGTGTTTTAAGACTCTAATCATGAAAGTGATGTTAATTAATTTTTATTGTAAAATCAAAAGTATTGGGTGTCTGATTTTTTTTAAATATTTGAATCGATGAGGAAGTAAATACGTGTTTCCAAAAAAAAAAATCGATTTTATTAATAGTGTGGTACTTAATTTCTGTGGTAGTTGTTTTAGAATGATTTTAGAGAATCCAAAAGCAGATTTTCACATGTTTTGTTAAAATTGATTTTAAGTGTTTAAAAAAACGATTACAAGTATTATATAATAAATTAATTTTAAAATATAAAATGACAATGCAATTGGGTTTGCAAACACACTTAATAAATTTTTTAATTTGTATGGACGAGATTTCCTTAAACTACAAACATTTTGTGTGGAGGGAGTATGAAATGAAATAAAAGTAAATTTAATTAAAAAAAATGAATTTACAATTATTCTCAAATTTAGTTGTGAACAAACTAATTATTATAAGGCAAATTACTATATGAAAATAGTTCATGATAAGCTTATCATGAAATAATTTTAAAGTATCATTAATATCATCGGGAGTTCCATTTATCTCATCAAGGGCATCATTAGTCTGAGTTCAAGATATTTATTTTAAATTTTCTTGAACTCAGGCTAATGATACTCCTAACAGGTTTAATGATACTCCTGATGAGATTAATAATACTCTAAAATTATTTTATGTTAAGTTTATTATGAAGCGTTTTCATATGAAACCTACTCTTATTATAATGCAGAGTAGGATTTGGGCAAGAACAAAGTATGATTTGAAAATGAGGTAAATTGTGCTTTTGATTACATAAGAATAGGAGCTCTGTAAGTACGGTCATTTTTTGAAAATCTTGATCCCGTAGTTTCTTTCAACATTTTTTGTACCAAAAGAATTTAAGTTTTGGTTTTAAAAAAATGTATAAATTGCAGTTTTGGTACCAAAATTTAACGGAAAGGACCAAATTTACAAAAAAAAAAAAAAAAAAAAAAGATAAAAAAAATAATTTGGGACCAAAATTATTATTGAAAAAATATCATAGAATCAAATTTGCAATTTCCTCTTTATAAATGACACTTTAATACTTTTGGGTGGTCTTCACAGGAGTGAGTATAATTTATATGAATTTGTGAACCGTTTTATTGTAAGAAAGAATCATTTCAATCTTTTCAGTGATGTTTTTATGTGTTCAACGAAAAAGTTACGTGCTTTATAAATTAATTCAGACACTTTCCCCCCGCTTTAAAAATTCCCACGAATATATATAGTATTGAATCAAAAAATAAAAACTTATTATTCACAGTGCAACACTTAAAAAAAATCATGTTAAGTTTTTATGAACGAATGATTACCGCATGATAAAGTATAGAGTAAAAATTGTTCATACATGAACTATTGAAAGTATTAGTTGTTTTTACTAAGAAGTATTAGTTATTTTCACTGAAAAATATTAGTTATTTTCACTGAAAACAATTAATACTCTTCTGTGAAAACAAAAAATTACTAATACACTTTAATAATTCAAGTATGAACCAATCTAACTCTATACATTTATACTCTTAAATATTACATGTAATCATGCAGTAAAAAAACAATGGCGTAATGGCAATTTAAATCACCTCCTTTTTCCAAAAGTACATTTTAACTAAAATTTTTTAATCTTGTTAAAAAAATCTCCATTTTTTTTTTTTTTTGCAATTAGGGCTTCCGGACATATGTTTGCAGCTTCACTACAACATTATTAACTTTGTTTAACACCTAATAAATGTTGCTCCATCTGTTCCACTTGTTTGCACACTTATTTTATCCATCTATCCCACAATTATTTGTACACTAAAAAAGAAAAGTACTTTCGTTAATTTCACCCTCAATATATTCACATATTTACAGAAATTGCTACTATTTTTTTCTTTTGGGCCCACAATACATTTAATCTAATCAATTTCTTCACTTTAAGCCCCTCAAAACCCTACTCATTACAATTTGAGTAACTCTCTTATGCACTTGGTGTATGGTGCACTCACTCAACAGTTGACTCTGTTTACACTGAAAAGTTTGTTCCAAATACACAGAAAAATGTGGTTGGATTACACTGAAAAACAATTTTTAGTGTAAACTTTCCAGTGTAATCCAACCCCACTTTTCAGTGTAATTGAAACAAACTTTTCAGTATAAACATGGACAATTATTAAGTGAGTGCACCGTGCACGTGGTGCATATGAGAGTTAGTGTAAACTTTCCAGTGTAATCCAACCACACTTTTCAGTGTAATTGAAACAAACTTTTCAGTATAAACTTGATCAATTATTAAGTGAGTGCACTGTGCACTTGATGCATATGAGAGTTTGCATTACAATTTTTAAGAAAAAATTATGCTCATTTCATGGTGCAAACAGTAGTGGGATAAAGATAGTGTTTAATATGTATAAAGTGTTACGTATTTACAATAGATAACACTTTTAAGGGTGAAGATTCGAACCCTATATCACTAGGGTAGAAATCCTTACACTTACAATCTAAGCTAATCTATAATATTTGCATATTTTAAACATCAATTTATTTAATTCATTCTTTAAAAAAATTAATAGAAAATTGATAATATTAACTAACATTATAATTAACGTTAATTTTCAATGGGCTAAAACTATTTTCTACCGACAAGGTATTGAGTAAAACTGGTTTATATATAAATCATTAAAGGATATTATTTCTTTCCACTTAATGTATTACTTATTTACACTGAAAAGTCTTAGTTGTTCGGTGAAAACAAACTAAGACTCTTCAATGAAAACAACTAATACTCTTTAGTAAAAAAAAAAAAACTAATACCCTTCAATGATTCTTTTCTACCACTTTTGTTTAAACAAAATTCCATAAATAATATAATTGTATTATATAATATAATTATAATAAAAATATAAATTATATATTTTGTAGGTATATTATAATTTTTTTTTATTATGTAATGAATTAATTTAATTGGTAAATGAAATTTAAGTATATGATAAATAATTTTTAAAAATATATATTAATATTTTACATATTATTTGTTAAAATATTTACTTGATAATATAATTAAGTATTCCACACAATGACAAGTATATAAATGTAGTTCATATATTATATAAATAATAAATTTATTATATGTATCATAAATAAAGTACGATTTTATATATATATATATATATATATATATATATATATATGTGTATATATATATATATATATGTATATATATATATATGTATATATATACCTATTTTCAAATAGTGATAAAAAGTGTTATGATGCTATCAAAGTATGTTATATACGTAAAATTGTCACCTAAAAAGTGTTGTCTAACTAAAAAATGTCACATATGTGAAAGTGTTATCTAAGATGTGTTACCTATGAAAAAATGTTACCTATGAGGCATTACCTGTGTAAAAGTGTTACTCCTTCCGTTCCCTATTAATTTTCATATATGGGATGTCACACTTTTTTAGAAAAATTATTTTGTTGTCTTTTTGCACTAATGAATGAAAGATATTTTGAAATAAAATAGGTATTGTGAGAAAGTTTGTTTTCCATATTTGAGGTGTGAAAATTATTGTAAGATGTCCAAAAAACAAGTGTGAAGATTATTAGGGGACGAAGAGAATACTTATTTAAAAGTGCTACATATTAACAAAAGTGTTACCTAAAACGTTACAAAATATATAAATTAGAAAAATATTACCATAATGTGTTACATTAACTAAATATGGTACAATAACGTATTGCATATATTCAAATTCTGTTATAGAGCGTCTACGTGAATTTTACACAACGACGTCGTTTATAATTAAAAAAAGGGCCTCAGTCATCCTATACACAACTTAAGTGAACAACGAAACGACATTGTTGACTGAATTTTACAAACGACATAAGTGACGGGTAGAGGCAAATTGGCATGAAAGCCTATAAAAAAAAAGAGATTGAAACTTTTATAACATGATTCAAAAGTTTAGATTAAAATGTAATTTCGGAAAAATGGCGATTTAAATTGGATTTAAGCAAAATACAAAATAACATACAATTCTATGAATTATAGATTTCTTTATTTCTATGAATCATGTAGCTTTTTAGTATTAATTATGTGTACTACATATTGGCAATGCTGGTGATATGCATTAAAAAATACAGAAATTTATGTTCTAAAAATTTCCAAAGTAGTAAAATGCACCCCCGCACATTCAATTTTATTAGATTTATTTGTTTTTTCATGGGTTTTATATATATATATATATATATTGTGTGTATAATTAAAGTAAATTGTAAATTGAAAATGTAAATTATTTTTTTATAAACATAATCAATTTTATTGAATACATTAAAATGTAGGATTTAGTAAAATTCGGAGGAGGGAAAAATATTTTCTTTTTTTAAGAAAAAGTCATCTAACAATGAACTATCACCCGGTGTGATTTAGATAAATTTGATTGGGTTAGCGGGGTAAATTAATTTTATTCCTAGACACTTTACACAATTCATTATTCATTCTATATAAAAACTTTTAAATTACACTTCATTTAATTAATAGTTATATATTAAAATAATATTTTTTACATAAATTAAATAAAAAATCATCATAAAAACAATATTTTATTCATTAAATATATAAAGCCAATTCTCATCTTAAAATTTCTGAAAAATCAATTGTAAAGAGTGTTTGAGTATGGAGCACTAGTATTTTTGCATGTATATATATAACATGATGAAATATGTACTATATGTCCAATCAGTTAGTTTTGTCTTGGATCTTATCAATCTGTCCCTTCGTATACATATATTCTTAGGTTGTACTTGATAGGCATTATTAATTTTAGTAGGGGGTATAAATTTAGTATAGAAAAGTCATATAAAATTGTTTGGTAGGACATATAAAAAAGGTCATACTAATTTATGCAAAATTCTTATACTTACTTGGTAGGAAGTAATAAAAAAGGTAAAAATTAGGTCCGGCAGCCTCCGGCGACTTTCCGGCGGCGGTCTGGCGACTTTCCGGCGAAATTCCGGCGACTTTCCGGCGGTCCTGCGAAATTCCGGCCAAATTCCGGCGGTCCAGCGACTTTCCGGCGGCGGCGGCGGTTCGTGTGACAAACCAATAATAAAATAGTACGACCTTTCGAACCGAATTAATTTTGTAAAGGTGAGTAGTGCTTTGGAGGTATTACGCCTTACTATTTTACAGGGTCGGACATATAAGAAACGGGTCGATATTATTTTAGTATGTCCTACCAAGTGGAATATTAATTATACAACACCCCATAATATGGTCTTTTACTGTCTACCAAGTGGAGCCTTACATGCTTGTACTTTCTACATGTTCCAATCTCACTTGGAATGACGACAACGGGGTTTGGCCCTCCACACCTCGGATACTATTTTTCTTTTCTCGTTTCTATTTTAATTCACCATCTTTTACCTTATATTCCATATATAGTTAAATTTGGTCCAGACTTAAGTCCTGGCTTAAAAGTAAATAATATTACGCGTGAGGAAGTCGGAGAGAACTTCTTACGGTTCTCATTTTATGAGACGAAATTCCATTGAGAGGTATATTATCAATAGCAAGTTGTGTGTAACATATCTGTGCGAAAGATTTATTAAACATGTGCCTACAAATTACAACTACATTAGCAAGTAGCTTAATGGGTCGCTGCATTGATTTCTTTGGTCAGGTTATAGGTTCGAAACCTGTTAACAGTTTTTTCCTGTCATATCTTCCTATCTTTTTTTTTTTTTCCAATTTTATTCTACTCCATCTATCTTTTGGGGCCAAAATTTAATTGATTTTTTTTTTTCAATTCTGTTTTACTCTATCTACCTTTGTGCCATCATTTAAATAGTAAAAAATAAAAAAAAAATACAATTTTATTTTACTCCGTCCATCTACCTTTGTACCAACGTTTATATTGATCTATTTTTTCAATTTTATTTTAATCCACCTATCTTCAGACCAACATTTAAATCGGTCTATCTTTAGACCAAAAAAAATAATTTAAATAGGATACATAAATGAGTAAAGTTGAAGAAACTTTGTTTAATTAGATTTTTTATTAATTAAGATATGAATAATTTTTTTAAAGATAAAAAATGAAATTATATCATTACAAATTGAGTTTTTTTTCAATTTTATTTTACTTTACCAGCATACACTTGGACCGAAAATGAATTTAAATAGGATACATGAGTAAAGTTGAAGACATTTTGTATATTAAATTTTGTAATAATTGAATTATGAATAAACATTTAGTAAAAAAAAAGACTAATAATGAATTTAAATCATCAATATTAAAAACTAAAAAAAAAAGGGAAAATCGTTGAAAACAAGGATTGAACCCTGACCAATGGGTTGTTCCTAGGTCTAGTAGTACCTAAAAAGGTACTTAATAGTCTTGCTATAAATTTCTCATTTTGTATTGTGCAGACATATCTTCTATTGTCCAAATAAATATTTTTGCAATTCATAAAGTCACTTAATGATCTTGCTGATAGAATGGAATAAATCTGCACAAAAAAATTAATATCATTATGCTAAAAACAAGAAAACCTAAATTCTAAATATAATACACAATATGTGAACTAATACTATATAGTATATGAACTAATACTAAATAGTGTATGAACTAATACTACACCCAACAAAACAGAAAACACAAATACTACACCTGATAAAATAGAAAACACAAATACTACACCTAACAAAATAGAAAACACTAACACTACACCATATGTGGAGTAATACCACACCGTTTATGAGCTAATACTACATAGTATATGAACTAATAGACCTAACAGAATAGAAAACACTAATACTACACTATACATGAACTAGTACTACACAATATATGAACTAATACTACACCTAACATTCACAAGTGTAAATAGTAGATAGTTATGCGATCACATTCTTTCCTATGAAGTCGCCACTCGGCCAAAGTTACTACCAATTACTAGGTAAACGTACCAGAGGGCATGCTACGGTGGCGGCGTGAAACCTCAACAGCTCATTTCCATCGGCCAAGCAACGATGATGTTTCTTGGCAAGTTTTTTGGCTTTCATTTTCGCCAGCTCTTGGTATTCCTCGAACTGGGTAATATTTTCTGCATGTTGTGAATCCTCTCAATTTTCGCCGTGGTTATCATCCCCCATTGAATAGCTCGTTCGACAAATTATTTCCACAATTTTTCGGGACAAATCTCCTTCGGATTTTTTCACTAAAACACACATAAATTAAATTTCATTAATTTAGTCCCATAATTTGCACATAAATTAAAAGAAAATATGAATTGAAAGAGAGGAACGAAAATCTAACCAGCATGTTTGGAGAGGTGATGAGCCTCAACAACTTCCCATCTAACAAACTGCTCACCACATTTATGTCAAAACAGGGCACTATGAGAATCACCCCAAATAACGATCTCACCCTCGTAGAAGCAACACCAAATACATGGTTTTTAAACACACAACACACAGGATATGTTCCTATTAAAAAGTTGCTAAACTCTTAAAATATTTTTCTCATCCCAAGATTTCCCTGCAAAATAAATATTCATGCATTTACATTCTTTTAACATTGATAATTTGAATATACTGTCTATATCTAAAATCAACAAACATTGTAACCTTAAATGAGTACAACTAAACACAACCATTTATAACTCTTGTCTAACCAAACACTTCAATACAAGGAAATAGGAAAATGAAACATAACCATATGATAAGGAATTTTCACTTGAAAAACCCGTTCATAAGGATTATCACTTAAAAACTCGAGAGAACAGAAGAATGACAGCCAACCAACAAAACCCATAACGTTTTAGTTTTTTAAACACGGATCTGCAACTAGATCTTCTATCTCTTACTTGAAATTTCGGAGTCACCTTCAGAACAACAAATGGGCTACGCTACACTACAGGGTGAAGGCTGCTGATTTAGACATGTAGTTGGGATCAAAGCATAAAATGTTACTAAAAACATATAGTTTCTATACACAAACAAATGAACTAAACATAACCAACAAGGGTGGTAATATGTCAATTTTAAGGAATCAAACCTCTTTCAATATATGAAATGACCAACCAATTGTCCAGTAAATTGACTCACTTTTCTCTCAACACTATTTACAAAATTCTCCACTCCAAGGTAAGGTCACATGCCCCATACAATCACTTGTTTTCCTTAATTTTACTCTTGGCAACTCCTATGTTCGAACAACCAAGATTTTGTCTAATCATCCCTCAATATACAAGCACACATCCGAATCCATACAACAAATTAATGGACACACATCATATAATTTCAAAACTAAATCCGACATGAACATAGAATACGCACTAAAATGAGAAAAAACAAATTTGGTCCCATAGCTTATCCTGTGTCCAATTTACGTCCCAAAAAATTTAACTATTCAATTTTGGTCCCATGGTCACAATTTCACCGGAAAAACCAAAATGATGTCGTTTTATGTCACGTGTGGCTCACGCGCCGGCCAAAATTGGGGATTTATGTTGCCCATGCTGACGTGGCGCTGACTGTATTTTTTTTAATTAATTATTTTTATTCAATATTTGTTTCCACCTCATTAAATAATTAATAAAATTAATTTTAAATAGGATATCAACTTAATACTCATTCAAACTTACGGATTTACTAAGCCAATTCAAATAAATATTTTCAAAATAAAAAAAAATGGGGAAGATTGAAATCGGATTTCAAGAAGGGTATCTAAGAGTCTGCCTTTGAAATGACGATGTAAATTCTTTGTTCAGGTAATTCAATTTCTCTTATTTTATGTATTATTTATTTAGAAAATGTGAGTTTGAATTGATTTAGAAAAACCGTAAGTTTGAATTGGTATTGAGTGGTATATTATTTAAAATTAATTTTATTAATTATTTAATGAGGTGGAAATAAATATTGAATATAAATAATTAATTAAAAAAATACAGTCATCGCCACGTCAGCATGGGCAATAGAAATCCCCAATTTTGGCCGGCACGTGAGCCACGCGTGACATAAAACGACGTCGTTTTGGCTTTTCCGGTGAAATTGAGAGCAAAATTGGACAACTAAATAAGTTATGAGACCAAAATTGAATAGTTAAATTTTTTGGGACGTAAATTGGACACAAGATAAGTTATGGGACCAAAAAAACTTTTTTTCTCCAATAAAATCATACATATAAGCACCGCAAATGAGACGAGAAAAAAGGTAATCCTAAATCGATCGATTATGCAATTATCTATACTGAAGCATATACACACGTACATAAAATTTCTAATACTATTTCACTAACTAACAACCTGAATTTTCAAATAAATAAATAAAGCAATAACAACAACGAAGTTGAATCAGAAAATAATACCTGATGTAGAAGACAATTACTCAATGGCAAACAGTGAGAACGACTAGAGAGATTTCTTGACGCACGCTGGTCGAGTGGATCAGAGCTGCGAGATATTGGAATTATTGGTGAGATCAGATCGGTGAGAAACGGTTGGAGAGATCGCTGGGAATCGGTGGTAAACGGTGAGAATCCGCTAGAGACATCAATAAAAAACGTGAATATGTGAATTGCGATTTTTTTTCTTCTTCTCTCTATATCCTAACATGGTATCCCTGAGTCAATTGATAGCTTGAATCTCTATCTTCTTTCATTTCATTTTTTTCTCTCACTTTGTAATCTGATTAGGCGTGAAATTGTGTTGTTTTGTAGCCCGATTCGCCAATATTTTGAGTGTATTTGATGAGTATTTAGAGTTATATGAATAAAATTTTCATAAACTTATCAATTTGTCTCTTTGATACTCATATTAGGAAAGAGAGCGAAAAACAGAGTTCGTAGGACTTTGAATCGACTCAAACGGACTTCCGGATGAGGTATCACTTAGCTCAAAAGAAGGAATCAATCGAGCAAGGGGAGCTTGAGCTGTGCTCGAGCACTAGGGCTCGAGCGCCCCTTGAACACTATGAAGATTGGCCGCTCGAGTGAGCAACGGTCGAGCACCAGCCGCTCGAGCAACAAGGGCTCGAGCGCCCCAGTAGTTCTGTTGACGAGACCCGCTCGAGTGAGCAGGGCTCGAGCGCCAAGCGCTCAAGAAGTAAGAGGTCAAACGCCCCACGGGCGCTGGTGAAGGAATCCGCTCGAGTGGGCAGTGCTCGAGCACGAGGTGCTCGAGCGAGAGAGGAGGTCGAGCGCTTATAGCCTATTTCGCTCAATTTCGGTCCATACCTTATATGTATCCAAGCCTATTTTTAGAGATCTACACATATCAACACATATTTAGACATAGTTTTCGAAGGAGAGGAGCTTGGGAAGGAGTTTGAGAGTTTTTAGCAAGGTTTTTCAACGTCTAATTGAAGTTTTTAACATACGAATTCTTTAGTTTAATTACTTCTTTGAACGGATTTTCTTTTATTCTTGAGTACTTGAGATTATTAAACCTAGTTTTCCAGATTTTCTTAGATATTACTTTGAGACTTGAATTTATTGATTTCGTCTTTAGTTTATGTTCTTGAATTCTTTTGTCAATTTAATTATGCTTATGGTCATCGATCTAGTTATTGCTTTTATTATTAAAACAACCATGTTAGGCTAGAACCCTTGCATGCTTGGGAAATGATGAACTCGTAGAATTAGGATGTTGGTACGTAATTAGGATAATTCGTTATGTATTGTTTTAGTTCTCTTAATTATTGAATAATTCTAATAAACCCAAGAATAATCTTGGAATTAAGTACAAAAATTGTTAGAGAGAAGACGACTGCATCACTCTTTAATAATGAATAGACTTAAGAAGAGGGTTTTTGAAGGAGTTTATAATCTACCAGTTTATCGATGGAGGACGGCCGCATCACCTTAGTTAAATTAGGGTCTCAATAATTAAGCACAATTCATATAATTTAATTAGTGGATTAATGAAGTAGGTTGATAGAACTAAGTATTAGGATTAATTCTTGAGCTTTTATTCTTTCAATTCTTGTGCTAGATTAGGGAAATTGATTGCCTAGTTTTAGTACACTTAGGATTATCACTTGCACATCATGATTATTTTAGTTATTGTACTAACTCCGTTAGTATACGTAGAGATTCCTATCCCGAGCATCATCATCTCATTTGCACTTCAACCAGAAGTTAGTATAACTTTAATTTCATTATTTGAATATAATTAGTATAAAATACTTAGTAGTAATACTATAAACCCAACATCGCATTCATATTAGCTACGACACGTACATTTCCAGGGATTTATTCGCATACAAACTTTCCCTTGGGTTCAATACTAATTGGTCCCTATACTCGCCCATAATACAGTGATCCCATACTCTTGTGGGGTAACTACTAGTAAAGCTAGTATTTTGTGTTCAAGTCAATGGCGCCGTTTCAGGGGAAGACGATGTATGCACATTGAGTAAGACTTGGAAATAGTTTAGTAGCTAGTAGTGAGTGCATTTATTTCTATTTTTCTTTTTGTTAGTCAGTTGTGTTTGATCTTTCTTTCTGAGTACTCAGGTATATGAAAACATGCTCAAATTGAGAAACGAGCGAAGATAGAACAAAGCTAGACCCTAAGACGATTGCCAGAAGAAATCGAGCCTTCCAGATAAGGATAACTACTGCATCTGATAATGAGATGAATTTGAATATGGGCGAAGGATTGGATCTCGATGGAGAAGGGCTTAATCAGAATATGGAACGGGTTGAAGGAGCAATCGTTGTGAATAGTCAGAAGCAAGTACTCCAAGGGGAGAGCTCAAACAAAAACCCAAACCCATAGAACCAAAACAACCCCGCACTAAACCAGAATCAAAACCAAACCCAGAACACCAACAACCCTTTCATCAATCCTGTCTACCAACATAACAACCCACCTTACCCATACGTATATCCACCCTACTATCCACCATACTATCCTCCACAACCTATCCATAACTAACCACAAATCCCACAGATCCATCCACTACCAGTCTACTAACCGCAAGTACTCCAGAACGCAGATCCTCCTGATATGGCGATCAGAGGGAGGTTTGAGGCTCAGCCTCAACGGTATTACGATGGTGTAGCTATGCCACCAGTTGAGGCAAATAACTTCTCTATTTCTCCCAGAATTTTGAAGATGCTCGTGGAGAACCAGTTTAAGGGAGAAGTAGGGAAGGACAACCCACATACCCATTTGAGAAATTTCCTGATGATAGCCTCTACTTTTCACTACAATGGGATGT
The DNA here is from genome assembly GCA_947034835.1 of Ballota nigra. Taxonomy (NCBI): domain Eukaryota; kingdom Viridiplantae; phylum Streptophyta; class Magnoliopsida; order Lamiales; family Lamiaceae; genus Ballota; species Ballota nigra. Next base: position 29,253,227 of record OX344720.1, read on the forward strand.
CTGAATGGGGGGTGCAAAAATCAGTGATTCCGGTACCATATCCGTAGCGGTTCATGAAGAAGAAGTTGGACAAAAAATTTGCTAAGTTTCTTGAGGTCTTCAAGAAGTTGCATATCAACATCCCGTTTTATGATGCTTTGGAGAAGATGCCGAACTATGTCAAGTTCCTGAAGGACTTGATTTCAAAGAGGAGAAGAGTGGACGGGCCTGAACTTGTGCAGCTAAACCATGAGGTGAGTGCAATGGTGCACAAAGCGCTTCCCCCGAAGTTGAAGGATCCCGGTAGCTTTACAATCTTATGTGACATCGGGAATGGAGTCAAATGGGAGCGTTGTGTGATCTTGGAGCGAGCATAAATCTGATGCCATTGTCGCTTTTTAAGAAGTTGGATGGGGGTGAACTTCAACCGACATTGATGATTCTTCAACTCGCCGATAGGTCTATCATAAGACCTCAAGGTGTGGTTGAGGATGTCCTTGTGAAGGTGGCGGATCACGTGTTTCCAGCTGATTTTGTAGTCCTTGACATGGAGGAAGACGAGCACGTGCCCCTGGTTTTGGGAAGACTGTTCTTAGCTACGGCCGGAATGATGTTGGATGTGGCGAACTGGAAGATCACGGTGAAAGTGGAAGACAAAGAAGTGAAGATCTCCCTCTATAAGGCCATGAAACATCCAATAGCGAAAGAGAGCGAAGAAGTGAAGTGTGTAGACATGGCTCAAGTGGAGGAAAAAAGAGGAGTGGACTCGGAGGAGACGACTTTCGAGAAGAATTTTGACAAGGCACCTCCGTTGGAAGCTAAAAAGAGAAAGAAAGTGAAACCACTATCGGAAGATGGATGAGAGTGCACGGTAAATGGCCTCTGGGTGAGGAAATTCTATCACCGTCCTTACGAGGACACGGGAGGTAACATCGAGCTTAATGAGTCTTGAGCTCTTTTGAGCTCGGTCCGACATTAGGACCTTAAAAATAGCGCTGAATGGAAGGTAACCCATTTTTACTTGCTTTTGAGTGTTTTTAATATTTGAGTGTAATATTTATGAATCGTGTGGTTTTAACCTCGTTCTTGAGTGATTTGATTATAGGTTTGCATTGAGGATGCACGAGTTTCAAGGAGAATTATAGTGGGGAGCAACTCAAGGGAATACATGGCATGCTTGATTTCTATGTGTCAACCGGTATTATGCGTATGAGGTAACCCTGAACCCCAAACCCCAAACTTAGACCGCTTCACAAAGTCGAAGTTTGGGGGGTGAAGTGTTTATATGTTTTATGGTGATACATATGCACCGGCGCACTTGAGAGGTTTAATTGACATTGGACAGGCGCATGCCCTCTCTTTGAGTTGAGTTAAGTTATATATTGTGCATTGATAGGTACTTGAGCTGCTACAATTCATACTAATTTGGTGCTACTAATTATTTTCATGTTTATTAACTCTTCTTTGCTTATTGATTGCTATCATTGAGTGTGGAATTATGAGTTGGTAATTGTGAATTTGAATTAGGACTAGACTATGTGAGTCTAGTGAGTAGAGTTAATTTGAAAGGGAATTTGTACACTTACGAATTTTCCTTTTGATTACTTGTGTGATAAAAAGTGAGAAGTCACTAGGTCTAGCATGGATGTGAAAGCTGTGAGATTTGAGCCTTATAAGAGATTAAAATTCATGTAAATTGATCTCAATTTTTTGTGAGTGGATCTTCACCTTAGAGGTGCTAGAACTTGTGGGTACTCTCGCTTCTTGATTGTGTCTAGTATGAAATGCCGGAAATAATTTTAGGCCATCTTTTGAACTGATAAGTCACTTAGCCAAAATAAGCCTACCAATGACATTAATCCCTTGTTAGCCCCTTTGAGCTTGAGCCTATTATTTGCTAGCACATTTGAGCTTATCCAATTTTTAAAACTCTTTCTATCCCAATTTGAGTGGAGAATAGGAAAAGTTGTGAATGAAAGGGGTTTGAGTTGAGAATGTGGAATTGTTATGGTTGAGTGAGTCTGAAAAAAGGGGAGTAATGAAATTGTGAGTAGTGGGGAAGAACAAAAAAATTGAGAATGAGCAAAAGAAAATATGAGCTCATGAAGAGTTTGAGAAAAAGGAAGTGCGGTGAAAAAGAGAAAAAAAAAGTGAAAAGAGTAGAAGAAAAGTTGAGGTGTTGAAAGTGCCTTGTATGAAGATATTTGAAGTATTCTGTTCCTTGTATTGAAATACTGAAGCTTTGATTTTCTATTCTCCATTCACTTGAGTCAGCTTATCATATACAGTTACCCCACCCATCCAAAGAGCCGTACATTAAAACCTTGAAAAAGTCCTTTATGATTCGGCATGAATTCTAGTATGTGGTCGAAGTTGAGAGTGCTTACAAGCCTATGGTCACTAATTTGAGTGAATGATTGATTGAGAGAGTTCCTATTTATTGATAAACACTTGTGAGGGAGTGAAACACATCACCGAGAGCACATCCATGTTTGATTTTGGTGGTTTTTATTGATTATCCATGAGTCGAATGACGGGGGTGAGTTTGTGTGCGGGTGATCGATCTTTGAAGCTTGAAAACTATTGCTTGCGTGATTTGGTACTTTGATTCATTACTAATAATTTCACACAACTTATTATTTCATCGCTTGGGGATAAGCAATATGGTAAGTTTGGGGGGGGGTTGATTAGGCGTGAAATTGTGTTGTTTTGTAGCCCGATTCGCCAATATTTTAAGTGCATTTGATGAGTATTTAGAGTTATTTTAGTAACATTTTCATAAACTTATCAATTTGTCTCTTTGATGCTCATATTAGGAAAGAGGGAGAAAAATGGAGTTCGTAGGACTTTGAATCGACTCAAATGGACTCCCGGATGAGAAGATATTGAAGAAATAAGAAAAGTATTAGTTCGAGTGAAAAAAAGTATCACTTAGCTCAAAAGGAGGAAGCACTCAAGCAAAGGGAGATCGAGCACCCCTCGAACACTGTGAAGATTGGCCGCTCGAGTGAGCAACGGTCGAGCACCAGCCGCTCGAGCAACAAGGGCTTGAGCGCTCCAGTAGTTATGTTGACCAGACCCGCTAGAGTGAGCAGGGCTAGAGCGCCAAGCGCTCGAGTAGTAAGAGGTCAAGCGCCCTGCGGGCACTGGTGAAGGAATCCGCACGAGTGGGCAGTGCTCGAGCATGAGGCGCTCGAGCGAGAGAGGAGGTCGAGCGCTTACGGCCTATTACGCCCAATTTCGGCTCATACCCTATATATACCCCTTCGAAGCCTATTTTTAGAGATCTACACATATCAACACATACTTAGACATAGTTTTCGGAGGAGAAGAGCTTGGGAAGTGGAGTTTGAGAGTTTTTAGCAAGGTTTTTCAACGTGCAATCGAGGTTTTTAGCATACAAATTCTTTAGTTTAATTATTTCTTTGAACGGATTTTCTTTTATTCTTGTTTTCTTAAGTACTTGAAATTATTAAACCTAGTTTTTCAGATTTTCTTAGATATTATTTTGAGACTTGAATTTATTGATTTCATCTTTAGTTTATGTTCTTGAATTCTTTTGTCAATTTAATTATGCTTATGGTCATCGATCTAGTTATTGCTTTTATTCTTGAAACAACCATGTTAGGCTAAAACCTTTGCATGCTTGGGAAATGATGAACTCGTAGAATTAGGATGTTGGTACGTAATTAGGATAATTCGTTATGTATTGTTTTAGTTCTCTTAATTATTGAATAATTCTAATAAACCCTAGAATAATCTTGGAATTAAGTACAAAAATTGTTAGAGAGAAGACGACTGCATCACTCTTTAATAACGAATAGACTTAAGAAGAGGGTTTTTGAAGGGGTTTATAATCTACCAGTTTATCGATGGAGGACGGCCGAATCACCTTAGTTAAATTAGGGTCTCAGTAATTAAGCACAATTCATATAATTTAATTAGTGGATTAATGAAGTAGGTTGATAGAACTAAGTATTAGGATTAATTCTTGAGCTTTTATTTTTTCAATTCTTGTGCTAGATTAGGGAAATTGATTGCGTAGTTTTAGTACACTTAGGATTATCACTTGCACATCACGATTATTTTAGTTATTGTACCAACTCCGTTAGTATACGTAGAGATTCCTATCCCGAGCATCATCATCTCATTTGCACTTCAACCAGAAGTTGGTATAACTTTAATTTCATTATTAGAATACAATTAGTATAAAATACTTAGTAGTAATAGTATAAAACCAACATCGCATTCATATTAGCTACGACACGTACATTTCCAGGGATTTATTCGCATACAAACTTTCCCTTGGGTTCGATACTACTTGGTCCCTATACTCTCCCGTACTACAATAATCCCATACTCTTGTGGGGTAACTACTAGTAAAGCTAGTATTTTGCGTTCAAGTCATAATCCTACTCTTTGGCTCTACTTTTTTTCTTAATATCCCCAATGTTTCTCATAAATTTCCCAATTTCAATCTATCTACTCTACTTCTCCAGAAATCATGGCTTCAGTTTCTGGTTTGAAGATGCCTAATTTGTGGCGATGAACATTCTGGATACTGTGTGTACTTCACCTTTTACTGTGTATTTTTTGGGGTTTTTTATTGAGGAGTTAGGTTATATGGGTCTTAAATTGTTATACACAATTTTTATTATGGTGAGTACTACTCACATAATACTACTTAAGAAATGTCGTGTGTATGTATATGCATTTTCAATTTGGAGATGATGATATGGGGTTATTTTGGAGATGAATATAGGGGTTAATTTGGAGATGAATATAGGGAATATTTTGGAGATGGATGTTGTCTCTGTTTTGTGGTGTATTATACTTGAAGACAGGGCTTATTTATGTGGTATCCTGTTTAATGATTTTTTAAATTTAACTTTAGTTACAATTCCATTGACGATGAAATCTTATATGCTGGTTTTTTAAAATTATTTTATTTTGGACGAACGAGTGTGTATTCTAATACATCTCATGATACAGTGATGGACAGTTCAAGCAAAGAGAAAGGTAAGATGATCTCGGACCGCACTCGCTGGGCTTGGACGGAAACATAAGAACGTATCTTGATGAACAATTTAAAAGAATTGGTTGGGAGAAACTGGAAGAATGAGAATGGATTCAAACCTGGATATCAGAAGAAGCTTGAGGACATGATGATCAGAGCACTACCTGGGACTGGCATTCGGGCTCTCACGCACATCAACTCTAAAATCACGATGTGGAAAAGAATTTATGGTTCACTTCGGGCAATGATTGGTGAAAACAAAGGTAGCAGAATTGGCTTCAACACAGCCACGTGCCTCCTTGATTGCACCGATGAGCAGTGGGAAGCGGTTGTGGCGGTAAACTCTATCGTTTTATTTTAATAACAATGCTTTTAAATTATTATTTATTTGATGATTAACTGTCTTTATTGTCTTCTTTGCTTTAAATAGAAGGATCCAAATGCTGCTCATATGCATCTGAAGACATGGCCGATGTACGAGGATTGGATTGAAGTCTTTGGAAATGACCGTGCTACCGGAAAAACTGTTGAGAACGCCTATGACTCATAACACAATGTTGAGCAGGTGGATGCTAGACGTAGTCAATCCCAAGACACCCGTGAATCTTTTGGTGCTCAAAGTGACTTCAACATGGACACTAAAGATTTATGTGAGATGGATGGAGATTCCCAAACTATTGAACCGGGAACACCACCGGTTATGAAAACTGCTCAGAAGAAGAGATCCTCCTCAGTATCTAGTCCTGTGGATCCACTAGTCGAGGTTCTTGGGAGGCTTATTGCTATATCTTCTGACCGTCTAGACACCATATGTCGTAGCATTGGGTATGAATCTGACAGTGGAAAAGCTCGTCATGATATCTTTGAGATGCTAGACTGGATCCCAAATTTGACATTGGACCAAAAGATTGATGTGTCAAAATTCCTTGCTAAAGACAGCAACGAAATGGAGATGTTTCTTGGATTTTCCAAGGAAGCTCAAGCTCGTTACGTGTACCGCTTGTTGAATGAGGAGCGGGTTTGATGATGGGGTTGTGTTTTCATGTTTTCTGTGACTCTTATTACCACTTGAACTTGATTTGTGGTTGGATGGTTTACTTTTCTGTTTTGGGTCTCTCATTTGGGTATCTGCTATTTTATGTTTAAGACAATTGCTTGTTTATGTAGGTATTTGATTATGAATTATGTTATCTAATTCGTGGTCCAGTGGCATGTAATGACTTTATGTAGGAATTTTTAGGAATTATTTTTTCTAATTCATATGTCCACTGGGAGTTATTGACTTTATTTTAGTTTATTCTATGAAATGTGTAGGGCAAATAAAACATAATAAATCATAATATTAAAAACAGGCCCTAATACATAAGATCACAATCTACTACACCCTTACATAAGATAAAGCTTAATTAAACATAACATGTCAAAATGACTTAATTAAACAACATAGATAGTTGCATGACCATATTCTAAACTCCTCGGTTGTCGTCCTTTTAGGAATTGCTTGAAGAAGAACCTGGCCACAAAGGGAACCTTGGCCTAGCAGGGGTTCGCACTGGCCAACCACGATCCACGTACATAAGGTGGGACAGGCCACTCAAGTGGTGGCTCAGTCACCAACCATCTGGAATGGGATCTGGTTCATCAAACTATCTTACACAAGTCGGACGATGAATGTGTGTTTTGGGTTTAGGGTTACAATCATCGTCAGATATGACAATTGGAGAACTCCTCCCCTGGAATGTGTTATTAGCAACGACATGACTATCTAGTATGTTTATTACCTCCACAACTTGGTTAGTCACCACATTGTAATTGGGGTCTGTAGAGATAATACACTCTTCTTGACCTAGTTCTCCTTCATTGACAAATAGAAAACGAAGTTTTGCATACTCAGGATCCTCGTTGTGCACGTATGCTTTTGCAAATTCATCCTCCTATAAACAGAATTGATTAAATATACAACATTTTAATAAAAAAAAAATGAAAAAACAAACCTGAATCATCTAAGCCCAGATCTTAGCTAAAGTATGTAAGGTGTTTTCATCACGATCCCACCACACACGCGGAAGCTTAGTAATCGACTTGAACAGATCGTGTCGATTTTCAAGTTGAGTGAGCCGTTCCATACCATCACTCCATGTGAGTCTCTTGGAGAAGGATTCATTCACCACTCCAAGAGCAGTAACAATTGCATTGAAGTTAACCTCAGCTCTTCCATACCGACGATCCAAAATTTTTTGAACAACCAATGCATTAATGAAGACATGGTCAATTTGGTAGCTCCAATTGGCATCGTAAAGGTATGTTTCCTGTGGGGGAATTTGTGAGATATCCATATTGCAAACAGGTTGTTGGTGAGTGAAAAATAGTCTTCAGTACTACGTTTAAATAGATGGTAAAGTGGAAAAGATTCATGACCAGTTGATTTGATAAATTCAAACGAGTCTATCACAAAAAGTAGACTACACATACCTACAGTATAATTTAAATTGTTTACTATTACATGAATCTAAAAACTGGATAGTATTGGTACGCGGTTGATTTGATAACTCCAAATTGTTCACTCAGGAATCTGAAAATATGTATCTTTATCGTGTGACCATTTTTACAATTTCCAATGAAGCATTAATAGGTTTGAATTTAGTCAATTGTCATGTACGCATTTGTCATTTAGAGCATCATAATTTTGCCAATACCACCTAAACAATCTGGTAGCTCCAAGTAACACATACAAATTTTCAAAGTACGCAATAATTATATTACAAAACCGTGTTTGAATTATCTTAACAATAAATTTTGCATAAACTACGTCCAAGTTTCACATGCAATCACCTAAAATTTAAACAGACCGACCCACAATGAAACCCAACAACATAGCGATAAATAACACAAATATTATAAAAATTACAACCAACAACCATATGAGAAATTTTTATGGAGATCCATTTTCACTGACAAAAATGCGAACAGTGTCAGTTGAATGATCTGCACGAGAAGAATCGCTATCGTAAACTTCTTCAGTATTTCGACGACCATGAACATTTCTACTATGAATATCAGGTACACTGTTAAATGAATTTGTTGATAAAGGAGACTTCCAAGTTTGAGTAGCAAGAAAATGGGGAACAAATTCTGGTAGATCATACTTGTGGTGCTCATCGCACCAAATGAAACGCCTCTCATCAAAATTTATTAAGTGGGTAAATATAGAAAAACCTGTCAGGGTGTGGTCTCCCTTGCTTAGTACACCTAATGAGCATAGTACCATTTCCACATAAACATTTCGAAGTTGTCATTGCACTGTATACAATATAGTTGGATAATCAATGTTTAATAAAAACCGAAAGAAAAAATAAATTATGCTCCCAACGTGATAAAATAAATTAAATACAGTATCTAAAAAGCATAAATATCCATACATAATTCAAACCAACTACAAATCACAATATCCATAATACAATATCCAAAAAAAAAATTAAATAACAAATAAATTATAATCCAGCTCTCCACTCATTCCATATTGACAAAGCCAATGGTTCTCTCCATAGGTTGAACTCAGGCGTTGATTCAACAGTTTCCACAACTTCAACATCGTTCAATATAATTTCGCCTTTATTTTCATTGTCTAGTTGTTCCTCTAAATGGTCAAAAGTCATTTCAGAGCGTATAAAATTGTGCAGAAGAAAACAAGAAATTATAAGTCTCACTTGGGTCTTAATAGGATAGAATGATGGACTTGCAAGTATACCAAATGCTTCTTCAAGACACCAAAAACACGTTCAATAACGCTACATGCTCTAGTATATCTCATATAGAAGTGTTCATGGGGGGTAGTAGGCCGTGAACTTCCTGGGCCCCACTCACTCAGATGATACTTGTTCCCCCTATAAGATATGAGAAAACCTTCCCAGTTCGGATATCCGTTGTCATACAAATAGTAATTACCTAAAGCAAGAGGCAACATTTAGGTGTTAGGCCCTAAAATATTTATTTAAGTTGAATGAATTAGAGTTGTTTTTTCTATTGAATTACCCTTTGGAACTTTAAATTCATTAGGTCTGTTTATAGCATCCCGAAAAAATCTAGCATCTGCAGCTGACCCTTCCCAACCATGAAGAACATACACAAACCTCATATTTGTATCACATACTCCTAAGATATTAGTCGAAATACGCCCCTTTCGTGTCCTATATCGAGGTCTGTCTGAGGTTGCGACTTGAACATCAATGTAAGTACCGTCTAGAGCTCCTAGACAACCCTAGTTAAAAGTAACACATACAATGAAGTTATAATTTCTCAAATAAGTTAAATTTTAGTTATTAATTTAACATTAATTTGAATTACCTTAAACCATTTCCATCTTGAGTTTGTTGAGTCTTCCGGAATCGGAACAGGTTTTACTAAGAATAGTTGATGAAGTTTTAAGATAGCCTTCAACACAATATGCATGTAATGCGAAACAGTTTGTCCAGTCCCTTGATGATCAAATCCAATAATTCTATTCTTTTTGTGATGACCCAATATCCCCAACAACATTGATACTTTTTCCCCAACAGACACATACCTATTGTCTCTTAATCCTCCTGATTCTCGTAGTATTTAACATAATTTTTCAAACGTGTTTCAATCCATTCTTATATTTGCGATACATTCGGCATCCCTAACTGAGTACAATCTATCAAGTCTAATTATTTGTTTGTGGAATTTTGGTTATCATTTCCCAAGTACAAATACGTCTCCTCACATTTCTATTGTTACGTCTATTTCAAATGATTATCAGTATAGTAACAATGAGGTGCTGAAACATTATTTCTTCCACCAACAAATACAATAAATTTCTCATTCTAGTACTTAACACCATCGGGCTAATCTCAAGCTAAAAAAAAAAAAAGCAAAAGTGATACAATACCAATTAATCAATCATTTAAGTAGACCACATCAATGTAAGTACCGTCTAGAGCTCCTAGACAACCCTAGTTAAAAGTAACACATACAATGAAGTTATAGTTTCTCAAATAAGTTAAATTTTGGTTATTAATTTAACATTAATTTGAATTACCTTAAACCATTTCCATCTTGGGTTTGTTGAGTCTTCCAAAATCGGAACAGGTTTTACTAAGAATAGTTGATGAAGTTTTAAGATAGCCTTCAACACAATATGCATGTAATGCGAAACAGTTTGTCCAGTCCTTTCATAATCAAATCCAATAATTCTATTCTTTTTGTGATGACCCAATATCCCCAACAACATTGATACTTGTTCCCCAACAGACACATACCTATTGTCTCTTAATCCTCCTGATTCTCGTAGTATTTAACACAATTTTCCAAACGTGTTTCAATCCATTCTTATATTTGCGATACATTCGGTATCCCTAAATGAATACAATCTATCAAGTCTAATTATTTGTTTGTATATTTTTGGTTATCATTTCCCAAGTACAAATACGTCTCCTCACATTTCTATTGTTACGTCTATTCCAAATGATTATCAGTATAGTAACAATGAGGTACTGAAATATTATTTCTTCCACCAACAAATACAATAAATATATCATTCTAGTACTTAACACCATCGAGCTAATCTCAAGCTAAAAAAAGCAAAAGTGATACAATACCAATTAATCAATCATTTAAGTAGACCACACATACAAATTCAATAGAATAGTATACCTCGTGCATAAATGAAAACCAAGAGATGTGAATAAACTAATAATTTTACAAAAGATGTGGATTGATACACCAGTTATATATCATTCATCCAAATTTTACCCAAAGACAAAAATTGCTATAGGCATATGGCATTCTGGGGTCGGCTAAAAAATTACTACAAGGATTCCATTAATTTCTACTAGTTCCAAAACAAAATAATGCCTATTATATAAATATATACATCCTTGTTTAGCATTTCGGCAATAAAATTTGTTTAACCATCTTGCTGCTTCTTTGTAATGCCTATTATATAAATATATAAATCCTTGTTAACCATATTTAATAATAAAATTTGTTTAAACCATATTGCTGCTTCTCTTGTGAAGATAAAATTATTTAAACACCACATACATATTTCTTGTATGTTAAACTCGAAACACAGCAACTCTTTGAAAAAATGGGTCAGAATTAAATTATTTGAATTCTCCATAAACTCGATTTTCCAATTAAATTTCAAATGTTAAAGTTGGTTCAAATAAGAATTCCAGAATTACAATCGATCCCTTAAAGTCCATTTAAATTCCAGAATTAAACTTCAGATCTTCCAATTACATTCTTTCGTTCGATTTTTTGGGATCCTTTTACTGGGTTTCTTCTACTCAAGCCCGTCGATCGGAAAAATAAACAACCAAATAACATCCAACATCATGAAATCCCCAAATCGCAATAACTATGAACAAAAAAAATTAGGGTTTCCCAATAAATACGGACCTTGGAATTATCGAAGCAAATGTTCTAAGTTTTGCCAATTTATGTCGGTCTCTATTGTAAAAGTGAAGATCCGCGCTCGTTGCGCTCTTGTATCAAGTCGTCGTTGTTGCTTCGGTAAGCATTGTCGTCGTTTCTCATTGAGACACCGTGTGTACATGAAGATATCGTTCGGTAGAGGCATCATGACTAGGAAGTCGTCATCATCACCTGCTCATCGGTGAAAGATTATGCCTTGTTTCCCGTCGTGTATCCACTAGTCGCTGTGAGGAGAGGCAGATATTTTCAAGGAGAGAGAAAGGGCAAGAGTAGAGAAAGGGAATGAATAGAAAATTGGGCCTTGTTTAATGCTGGAATTGTAGGTGATACAATATTTGTAACTAGGAACAGTAAAAGCCCGATAAAAGCCTATATAAGTAATAAGGGCCACCTTTATTTACACGGGCTTTGTATTGTCTATCAAACAACCATATAAGGCTATATTACCTATACTGACTGGTCCTATACATGCCTTATATAGGCTATCAAACAGGGCCTAAAAGTTTCCAGGCGGGTGACACTATCTGTATCGTCAGTTAATGTTATATGGATTGTTGTCAGTTTTCTGAAACAAACATAATAAGTATCAGTAAAAGACATGAACAATCTTATGAATGTGAATGCATGTATATAATTGTAGCGGTGTGAGCATGTGGAAATGTGAATGTGAATGTGAATTATGTGAAAGAGCTTGTTATGAATTGTGGAGGAATAAGGAAGTAAGGGATAAGGACGCGGTAGAGTCACTACCGGTGCCCCCCCAAATAGGAATAAGGATGTGGTTGAAAGAGGACCAGTGCCCCCACCTCTTTTAGGGACAAGGATGTGGTAGAGTCGCTATCGATTCCCCCCAAATAGGGATAATGATGTCGTTGAAAAAGTACTAGTGCCTCCATATTTTTAAGGGATCAGGACGCAGTGGATATGTCATCGGTGCCCCCCACCAATGAATAAGAAAAGAGATGATGGGCCTTTGGGCTATATGATTGATGGGTCTTTGAGCTATATGATTGATGGGCCTTTGGGCCATATGAATGATGGGCCTTCGGGCTATATAAATGTTTTGTTCTGAATCTGTGTTTCTAAGTTTTATGTTAAAAAAATGAATACACATGGCCAAGAATTATAAAGAACCAACTGAAAGGTGAAAATCTTAAAAGTATTATTAATCGGATCTCCTGATAATCTGTATAATAGCATACAAATTACCCGCTGAGATTTTATCTCACGCCCCTCTCTAAATATTTGCAGTTTATGATGCTGAGGTCCGGGAACTACCGTAGATGACTGCTTCCCACTCCCGCTTATTAATTAAATAAACCATTTTTTTATTAACTCAAGATAATGTGTTATTTCAATACTACAGTTAATATTTTATTACTAGTGCCTCGAGAGTCGAGCCCATGACTCGTCGGGATGTTTCTTATTGGTAATGGGAAAATAGTTTTTATTAAATAACAAACTGAAGTTTTCTCAAATAAATATTATGTTAAGTTTTTCCGCTGCAGCTGTATAATTATAAATGTTTATTGTTTTATCTTTTAAAAGAAATTTTTTGGCTCAATTTTTATGGTTCATAAGTGATGACTCGGGTTTAGGATGTTATGGCCTCGGAGGTCAACTTTCTGAATTCCGAGGCATTACAAGGTGCCTTAATTTGATTGTTCGTGTACTTAGTGAAGAGAACATTCTAGAGATGCATCGCGTTTCTCTAGTTATTCACGATCTTATGAACATATAGGATATAATTAGGAGTTAGCTAGTTAGTCCATGTTGTTCACCTAGGCCTAAAAAGGGATTGGACTACACACTTTCATGATTGCTCTTAGTAAACATCTAGAAAGAGATATTGATAGGTTGTAAATTTATCACACACTCTAGTGGAATATGTAGTGAAGACACTCGAAGCACTTCTCCCCCACTTTCTTGTTGAAAGTTTGGGTTAGTTGTTTTCTCATTTAATTTTAATATTTATTTGCTTTAAATTTCAACTTGCTCATCACAATAGTATCATGCCGACACACAACCTTGGGGCTCCATCACACTCCTAAATTCTTTGGATTCGATAACTATTTGGTCTAAGTTTACTTTCACTACTACGATGTTCCCATACTTTTGCGGGGGAGTAGGAAAATACTTCTCAAAAACTCCAACCAAGGCACACACAATTCATTGAAAAAGTAATCTAAACACAGTAATTTCATGCGATACATAAGTCGAAGTTCCTTGATAGACAAACAATAATGAACGCAATACCAGAATAGGCAAATCCAAACTAGAAGATAACACATAACACAGGCATACATATAAACAACAAAGGTAAACTCTACCTATTGGATAAAAAAAATTCATTAGAACTAATAAATGTGGACACTGTGGTCGGTAATTAAAAAGCAAAAACTAGTTAAATTGTTTACACCTGCTCCCTTGGTCGGTTAAAATTGAGATATGAAACTAACAAAAGTAAGTAAAAAGTACTCATACATCGAAAGTCACTTGTTAGCAACAGAGTCATAAATAGAATCTTCATTATCACCATTGTCGTCCTCCTTCTTAGAAGCTAAGCCTGCTTTGGTCCATGTCAGATAGGAAATTGTCCACGTCTTTTTGCGCTTCCTATGTGACAACTTTGTCCTTCATCGGTTTTGCACGAGTGTTTAAGGTAAAAAGGACTCGGTGTTTGGCATCCTTCTTCTTCTCTATCGTCTTCTCTTTAGCTTTTAGTGATGCCTCTGTGTGGTTATACTTGGCCTATGGCCCTTCTCAACCGTCTCTTGTCTGAATTGGAGGGCCTTCATCTCTTGGTCATAGATTGCAAACTATTTTTTTAGAAGGAAAATCACTAAACATAGACCAGTTGGGTTTGAGCAGTTAAGCACTTACCAGTATTTGGGATCCAATAATGATGTCGGTGAATTTATTTAACGTTAGATGATTCAAGTAACGCTCCGCAGCTGGGAATATCAAGTGACTAATGTAGGGCCAAATGTGCTCGTGCTTGCAATTTTCCATTAAAGAAGTCAGGAAGCAGAAAGTTAACACTCTCTCGGGTCGGGTGGGGGCATGGCGGTGGCGATCGTCGCCTCAAGATTATCTACCTTTGCTCTTTTATAAGATTTTAGAAGGCTAGGTGATGCGCGGACAAGCACTAATTCCTTGTTGCTCCCCGATGATTGATGTCTTCTCTTAGTGCGGGAGAACATCTCTGACTCGGACATCTTGAACTTATCAAAAACATTGCTCCCTATGACAATGGATATAAGAATCCTAAGCGCAAAGAAAGAACGTGAAAAAAAGAGATTAGTGTGTGGAATGTACCAGACAACATTTCGTTTTTTTCCTCATACTCTTCGGTGATCACAAGCTTCACAAACTCAAGGGCTTTCTTGGGGAATTGCAAAAATGCTTTGCTTTTTGTTGCGCGCAGAGTCCAGCATCTCCAAGATGAGTCGAGCGCAATAACGACTCAGTGTGCTAAGTCCGGCGAAGGCATTCGATCCATGGCGCTGCAGCTAGATATGTGGTTAAAGAAAATAAAATAACACATTTCTACAAGTCTGGACTTTTAGTCAAGTGGCTAACGCTTGATCCTACAATTAGTATCAGAGCACAGGTCATGGGTTCGAATCCACTGGAAGGCATTTGTTGACCATGGGGCTGGCAGATGTTGGGGAGGATTGTTGGGTGCAAAGTCCAGCATCTCACAGCTCAGTCAAGCGCGATAATGGCCAGGTGCACCAAGTCCGGCAGAGACATTCGATCCGTAGTGCTGCAGCTAGATATGTGGCTAAAGGAAATAAAGTAACATCTCAATATAAGTCCGGGCTTTTAGTCTAGTGGCAAGTGCTTGATCCTATCTATGAATTCTTCAACACTATCGCCCTTCTGACTTTCCTTTTCTTTTTCCTTAAATTAGTCTCATTAAAGTTTGTTGACATTTGTACTTTTGTAAACAATTAAGCATTGATAGTGAAATTTCGTTGTACCCGTGACAACCCGCAGTTTTTACCCATTAAGGGGTTTTCGGCGTCATCAATTCGGGTTTTACTTTCTAATTTCGTATTTACTTAATTATATCGTTTTTCTTGCAATTATTTTACTTCATGTTATCGCACTACACGTAGAAGTAGCACGAATAAAATTTATTTGTTATGTGAATCTGTTGTAGAGGTTGGGTTGTACTTAAGTCAAATTCATCGTCTGCCATTCGGTTAACTCAAGTGACATAAAATTGAAGTGGATTAATAGACTTAACCAGGGAATTTTTTTTCGTGTCATATTTACTTTATTTTGTTGATGTCTGCTTTCAATTTTTATTGACGTCAGTGTAGCTTTGTTTCCCGAAGTTGGTTTCACGTCTTGTTTTAGTTGTTTCAGGTATAGTCGTCGACGTCCCAAGCAAAACATTACATTGAAATGTTGATTTTTGGCATAAACATAACTATTATAGAGAAAATGAGTAGAAGGTTAGTGTTTAGAATGAAAAGTGAGAGATAAAAAATTTATAGAAAAAAATATAAATAGGATTGAGATTAAGAAAATAAAATAGATGGTCAAGATTAAGTCTTGTAATTAGAGTGAAGGAGCGGAGAAATTTTGGAAAATATTTAGCTTTATAGTATGTTCAAATTATAACCATTGCATACATGATATATAATAGTTTATAAGCTTGATAATATATATTCCACCCGTCACAGGTTAGTTTTTGCTAATAATTACACACACAAAAATTCTTTCTTTTGCCACATCACTTATATTAAACAAAATTCCATCATAAAAATTATTTTATCTTTTGTAAATACTACAAATCAAATATCATACTAAAGTCTCAGAAAAGTCGATCGTGAAAATCAATTTGAGGTGGAGGTAGTATTATTTTTAGATGGGGTAAATTTAAATTATATATATTAAAAATTATTCCTTTGTCCAATTTTAGTAGGTTTGTTTCTTTTTGTACGTATTTAGAAAGAAAAAAAGTATTTGTAAAGTAAATAAGATTGGTAATTAAAAGTGTAATTTTTTTTTTTTTGAAAGATGTCTAATTTTTTATTTGACATATCAAAATGAAAAGGATGTCTGTAAACTTAGGGCGTAATATTATAATTTGGTGATGTCCTAGCCCAATACAGTAGGCGAACAGATGGGCTGTTTAGGCCAAGGTTATATACAGTCCTACCTTTTGTTAATACAACATCCTGAAAAATATTCGAAAAAAAATTTCGAAAATACAAAAGAAAACAATGAACATATGAATATTCGGAAATTTTTTCCGAAAATTGTTATATTTTTTGGAAAAAATTTCCGAACAATTTTATGAATAGGGTTGTATTCATAAAACATGGAACTGTATTTAACATGGGCCGCTGTTTACATAATCTTATGGTCCAGGTTATCTGCGCTAGCCTCTTTATTAAAAACACTATTAGCATGAATATATTACTTTTTGTTTGGTATTTTTTATCGAAATTATTTTAAATTTTCGAACATTTATTTTCAAATATAATGGAATACATAATATTTCAAAAAAAAATTCAAATATTATGTTTTCTTTTAGATTTTTTTTTTCAAAAATACGAAAAAGTAGGTAGTGTATTAATTCGGTAATGGTCTAATCTTATTCAATAATCTTCGGGCTTAAATCAAGTCCAATAACTTAATTCTAATGTCTTCAGAAGTGAACCTGAAGGAAGGTAAGGTGCACTTGGATCGAGAGTTAAATTTCTTTGTCATTCACTTTTTAACCACGTCGCATAAATTTTATAACAACCCGACACGCGTATTCCACGTGCAGTTACCTCTAGACCTCTCCCCACTACTTTTAAAAACTTACCAACAACGAAACCTTTCCCATTTCGAATCCACAATATTCAGTTTTTGGTAGTAAAAAAATAAAAAAAAGCACTCAACACAATGGCACCAAAGCGGCAGCCGAAGAAGGCGGGGACAACGGTGGTTACGGCCAAGAAAGTGGTGGAGGAAACCGTCCAAGTCGTGGTCTCTCCACCGGGGGATGAACAAATAATCTCCTCCTCCACTAAAGAGAACCAAAACATAGAAATCTCAACCGGAAAACCCAAACCCCAGAAACAAAAAACCGAGGACGCGGAGCCCGAAACCGCCCCGACGCCTCCGCGGAAGGAAGCGCCACCGAAGAAAAGTGGTGAGAAGAAGCGGAGGAAGAGGCGCGGCGGGGGGAGCGAGGAGTATCGAAGGTATGTATATTTGGTGCTGAAGCAGGTGCATCCGGAGATGGGGATATCGTCGAAGGCGATGGCGATAGTGAACAATTTGATGGGGGATATGTTCGAGAGGATGGCGGAGGAGGCAACGCGGCTCGTTAAGTACACAGGGCGCCGGACCATGTCGTCCAAGGAGGTGCAGGGGGCCGTCAAGCTCGTGCTGCCCGGGGAGTTGGGGAAGCATGCCATGTCCGAGGGGACTAAGGCTGTTACTAATTATGTGTCTTATGTTTAGTTAGTATTTTCTTATTTTACCAAGTAGTAATAGTAAAATATGCATGTATGTTTGGAATTTTAAGTAATGTATTGTAGTTGCGACCAACTTGTGTATTACCTTACCTGGGACATGAATGTTGGATGCATACTTATTGTGTGATTTTTACTTCCGCGAACAAGTTTCATGGTAATCGATATGGTTACATGTGTTTACCTAGACCATTAAATTTATAAATTAAATGCACAGTGTAAATTATCCATTGTTATTAGTTTCATATAGCTCTTTTTATTCATGTAATTAGGCGGTTCATTGTGCTGGTCACTTACCGATATATGATTGATAAATTGTGAAAATATGTGAAAGTGTCGAGTGTTAGTAAAATTTATAATTTAATTTAGTGATTCATTTAGAAATTGAGAAAATAATTGTTGAAATGATGTTTTTGTAAAATATATATAAAGTAGGTGTTGAGTGTTTTGATAAAAAAATTTGAATTAATAGGGTGAATATTTGTGAAAAATTAGAATGAGTTAGAAAAGCATATTTCTCTCAATTTTAGATTATGGGGGTGTTTGTATCTAAAAAGTTAAATTTTTGCAATTATAAAATAAGTATCTTTTTCTCTCCAGTGTTTGCAAACAATATTAGAAGGTGATTAATTTAAGTGCAAGCACTCAAGTACAAAGTATTTAAAATAGTTTTGCACATAAACTAATGATTTTATAATTACTTTTATATTTGTGAAAATACACCCTTAATCCCACACGAGAGAAATAAAGTTGTCAATTGTCGCAAGAAATAAAGTAATAAGCTGGAATAAAACAAACGGGATGTTATGTACTTGTGACGCTATGATGGTTGGGTTTTTGTATGACATTATTCTACATTTTTGTTGACTTCCCGAATTTGAAAATTTCTATTATGTGCTGAGGTAAGAGTAAGAATTTTCTATATGTGCTGAGGTAGAGTAAGACCACTTTAGTTTTTTGTACCTCCATTTCTTTTTAATTGTTTCATTTCATTCAAAATAATGTTCCCAACCCCATCTCTTGAAAAATAAAATAGATAATTACCTCGCTTTTTTCAGCAAAATAATATTTATTGTAATCTATGTGAATTTAATATGGGTATAATAGTTTTTTGGTACCTTAATTAAAAAAAATTAATTTATGTAAATAGATAAAATAAAATAGATAGATAAAAAGAAATGAAGAGCGTGTGGTACGATGTGATGCTGGGGTAGGAAGAGTTAATTTTGTGAAATGATGTATGAGGTTATAGATCATTATTATGCCGAGGTAGTAATAGTACTCTAATTATTATTTCATACTATGTATATATGGGGCAGGGTATTGTGTTTGTGTGAACAATTTGTTTTTTCTAAATAGTGCATGAACAAGTTTTATGAAATAATATTAGATTTAAATAATATTAGTCATTTTATTAAAGATAATATGTTTTTTTACAAAAGAGTATGTGTATTAATTGTTTTACTAAAAAAATTAATTGAAAAATAGTTTTATGGTGAAACTGGTCACATAAGACCTACTATGCACTACAAAAAATAATGTTTAAAGATAAATTTAGTGACAAATTTTCTCAAAACACATGTTGCGATGAATTTGAGATCGCTATAACAGGTGTA
Source organism: Ballota nigra (assembly GCA_947034835.1). Classification (NCBI taxonomy): domain Eukaryota; kingdom Viridiplantae; phylum Streptophyta; class Magnoliopsida; order Lamiales; family Lamiaceae; genus Ballota; species Ballota nigra. Next base: position 29,272,783 of record OX344720.1, read on the forward strand.
GCTAATTCTGCGACAAATTTTGGCGTTTGTCGCAAATTAGAGATGGAAAAACTCATATCTAAACTCCTTGGTTAAGACCCAATTGGATTAGATGCATTTACGGCGGAATGTATTCCTTCGCTAACTTTTTTCGTCGCTTATTTTTTTCATTATATAATTAGCTACAGAATGTTTCGTCACAAATATCCAGATGTAGAAACAAATTTATTGCCCGCATGGTTTGAGGGGGCTCGGAGCGTGCACAAACCACTAGGACAACGACCCATCAATCTATTATATGCGGCCAACCTTTTATTTAAGTCTTATTAGGCTTGAAACAATGTAAATCAAATTCGCGCCTAAGAAGAATCAAACTGCCGACCTCTCGGGCACCCAAGGGAGGCGTGTCCTACTCAGACACATGTTTCATTTGTTTACTTTTATGCAATTAATTATATATGTACCCAAATTGAGTCATTTTTAAAAAAATAAATTTATCTAATTAATTTGTTTTTGTTTCTAACTTTTTTATATAAATGTAGTGTCCTTTTTTTTTGTAAATTTATTGATTTAGACTACTTATATAGATTGTTCTTTTTTTTTAATTTAATTGTATAAGTATCTGAATTGATTCATTTTTAAAATTAAAATTCATCTAATTAATTCATTTTTGTTTCCAATTTGCTTATGTAAATAATTTCACCATTTTTTTTATTTTGTAAACTTCTTGATTTAGACTACTTATAAATTTATAATTTGTTCATTTTTTTTAATTTAATTGTATATGTGTCCAAATTGATATTTTTTTAAAATCCATCTAATTAATTTCTTTTCATTCCTAATTTGTTTATATAAATGTAGTGTCCAACTTTTTTTTTGTAAATTTATTGATTTAGACAACTTATAAATTTATAATATTCAAACACTTGTTATATAAATATAGTTTCACCAAATTTTTTTTTATATATAAAAACTTGTTATATATACAAATAAGCTTCAATAATTCTATCTTCATCCTCTTCCTCATCTTCAGCATCATCATCCTCCTCAGCATCATCATCGTCATCATCCCCTTCATCATCTCCTTCATCTTCATCCCCATCTTCGTCTTCAGCTTCATCCTCTTCCCCACACTCTTGTCCATCCTCCTCGTCACTTTTAACAGTTATTATTTCTGAATTTGCAGCTAGTAAGTCCATAAAAGGATGGAAACCTTCTTCATTAAGCTCTGTATGAGCCTAATGTACCTACATTTCAAATGGATCTTCTGTTTTGTAGTGTCTTTCTTGGATGAATTAGAAAGTTCAACCAAGGATCTTGTCTTCACTTTGCAAACCGCTCTCAAGTTGGGCCTACTTGTACCCGAGTATTTACAATAATATACTTGTGTTGCAAAGACATAGAGATCATACGCTGATGGGAACTTCTTACGGATGTTAATATCAACAATCTTATAGTTTGTATCGACTCTCAGTGGGGTCATATTATTTCAAATCAAATACTAAAATAAACAGTTAAACCATTAATGCTAACATAAATAATATCTACAATAATATATTGCACATTTTCATTGATACTTGAGTTGGGGAAATTGTTTTACCCAGATCTATTTAGGATGAAATTTAAATATAAATATAAGTATAATTATTACTAGCATGAATTAATTCTAATTAATTCAAATAATAATTTACCAATAACATATAATTCCACGCATATGAATTAATTCACGAAAAAGTCTTATAACAAAATCTCTAGGAGTTTACACGATTACGTATCTCTTGCAGAGCGGACGGGGTCTCCTTTTACACAATGGTGTAACATATCCTGTTACACTGGTAGATTATTGACATGTGTCACATTTATTCTAATTAAAATAATTAATATTGGAAAAAATATATATCTTCTCTCCATCAAATCTTTCCAATTCTTCTCACTCCCAAACAAATATTAGATTACATTTGGAATATTTATACAATTTTTTGTTTTAAATTGTTCACAATTTCTTTCTACAATTTTGTAAAAATTTAACAACTAAAAAAAATTGTATATGGGTACCACTAAATCTAGAATTAAACAATTACTTTTATATGATTTTTAATATATTTTTGGATTGTCTTTTATATTAATTTATAGGCAAAAATATTTAATTAAAATAAAAAAATAATTATATCTAAAAATAAATTAAGATGTATGTAGTGTGGACACTAAATTAACAAACAAATTTAAAACTCTATAAAAATTGTTATTAAAATTTAATCTATTAATTTTTATAAATCTTAAATTAAAGGGTTTGAAAGTGTGCGTGTGTTATAAAGTAAAGATGTTGTAATGAATGTTGTAACAGACACTACAGCAATCTGAAAAACCAGAGATAAAAAACGTATACAGCGGAAGACTTAAACACCCAATTGCAAGATGGAATACTTTTTAACACAAACTATATAAAATAGCTTGTGCTAGCCTTATGGCGAAACATTCACTATAATAAGATTAGTGATACAAAAGTTGTGTGAAGAGTAAAATCGTTCACAACGGAAACAAGACTCGATATCACCTATCAAATCTAAATTGACTAAGTGTATAACACTATACACCGTCAAAGTTGATCTCACTCTATTTCTATAATCTATCTATCTATGGATATAGGATTGATCGCAAGTTATGCGAGATGTACTAAACTTCTAGGCATAACATAAATGTTTGAATAACTGCTCTATCACCTTTGAACTCAGGATTAACGCTAGAGTAGATGTACTCATTTACTCCACACTTGGTACTGAAGACTTCGTCTTCTATTTATAGATGGGGGGTCTTCAATCCGAAAATAACTTCTTCATGTAACCGCTCCATGTTCTCATGTTATCCCACGATCTTATCTTTATTTCTGATGTTTATTAATGCAACCCCTTGATCTAGATCGTTCTAAAATATCCTGAAATAGTCTGGATCGTGTAGGTCCTTGTAGATCCTTGTAGATCCTTCTGGAACCCGTAACCGCCCATGTTGCAACCAATGCTTGCAACATTCACTACAACATTGAGTATTCCAGAGACTTGTAGAACCTTCTAGATCTTCATCCTGCATGTTAAAACATCTAAGAAAATATTTGATCATAAAGTATTAGTTAATGAGAAGAAAGGGCAAATTCTTGTTGTTTCAAAGTAAATAGTGAATACTTCACTACCAACAACATTTTTTCAATCTCCCCCAATTTGACCTTTCTGCTACAACACACCTGATGTATATATTTCTCAATATATAAGTCAGTGATGTATGTACAACAGAGATTAACATCGTATTGTAAACTTAGCTTTTCACACTTGTGTACAAAATAGTCAAAAAACAAGATGAACAACTTTAAGTTGAATCACCAAAATCAAGATGAAATAACAATAAGTTAATTTCACCAAAAACAGAATGAACAAACATTTGCTTACTCAAACCAAATGAACATCATCATATATGTTCATCAAAACAAAAATGAGTAACAAAGTGTTTACCCATTCAAATTACAACTTTCAATAGAAATTACTGAAATAAATCCTATCAATTCTAATATAATAACCTAACAACTAATATAATATTGTCTTTTAGAAATTAAAACTAAGTATTAATGCTTAGCTAATAAAAAATAGAATATAAACTAATAGTACTTAGAGATAATACAATAAGGAGCTTGATATCACTGTATAAAGTATACAGCTGCAGCTACAAGCATCTTGCACTAAGCTCCCCCATGGATTGTGCTTCATCTAGTCTCTAAATCAACTCAAACTTTGGCAGAAATATCTGGCAGATCTCCATACATCTCCTCTTCCTCTGCTTCCTGGATATGAATTGTTGCAAAGTTTGCAACAACATCTTCAGTAGCATCTGCACTTCTCCCAGCATCATCAGGTCCAGTTGCAACAGCTTCATCAACAATTGTCCTTCCTTCTTTAGCAACCTTAGCGGCAGGTTCAACAACATCATCCATCTCATGAATCTCAACTCCTCGAGCAGCAGCAACTGGTACTCCCCATGTTGTGGCAGAAAGTAGGTTTTCCCAGTAGTTCTTTAGGAATTGGAGTTCATCTATAGAGTCCTGCAAGTGCTTCAGTTGAGTTTGAATAAACTCAGGTGAGATATTCAAGATATGTGTTGTAGGAGCAGGAATGTTGCTAGGTATGTTCCCAACATTCTGTGCAGTATCTTGTGCAGGAGTAGGATCAGGAACAGGTTGGTTCTGTTCTGGAGTTTCTTCATCAGCATCTTCATGTAAAGGTAAATCTAACACTCTATTCCCAGATAACAAGTAGTGAGATATGCCCATCAAACTCACTCTCCCCCTCAATAATTCATTTCTCCTATGGACAAAATTATGACACCTTAAATAGCCATATATCAACACAGGATAAGGCAAATTGCCTCTTTCAGAGATCTTCCCAGTAAATTTCATCATGTGATGAAAAATAACCAATCCTAGGTTGAAATTTTTCATCACACCTATCCTATACATCAGAATAGTTTGATCCCTGGTCACTTTTGTTGAGTTGGTAGAAGATATCCAGTTATACACCACAAGTTTGTGTAGGACAGAATACAGTGAAGTCAATGAAGCAGCAAACATATTATTTTTCCACTTGTTTACTCTACCCCCAGTCAGAGCATGAATAATCTCATCCATATGAGTAACCTCTTCTTCATTAACACTCTCAACATGTAAAAACTGATTAATTAGCTCTGGAGTGAAAGGAACATTCCTATCCCTAAATCTCACAGACCCATACCACCTAGAGTTTCTTCTAGCATGATTCTTCTTCAGACAGGCATAGAATTCATAAACCCAATCAGTAACAAAAGCATCAGCAAAGGTTACAGCATGCATCAAACTCCTTTCCTCTAAGTATCTAACAAGACCCTTAGATTCGAATTCATCCATGTTAATCTTTCTCTCAATTAACAGATTTCTTTTGCTTAACCTAGCTATCCTTTGTTCTAAGGATTCATCATCATCATCATTAGTACTAACTTGTTCTACAGAGTGTTCAGAATCATTACCTCTGTCAGAATCAGTTTTGGTCTTTTCTGAGCTACTCTTTGGACTCCTATCATCATCCTCAGGTTCTGGTGCTGCTGCACTTGTTCCAGCATCACCAGCAGCATATTCAATCGAGTCAATAGTCAGTTTAGGAACAACAGGGGTTCCTTGAAGGCTTTGAGCAATCCCTCGTGCAATTGATTCAAGCTGATCGACCGTTGTATCAGTTGGGATGTGAATGTTTACAGGAAATGTGTGAATTGGAGTTAGAGTGGGAGGCGGTGTTGCGCTCGATGATGGAGCAACATGAGCAACATTCTGGGCTTGATTAGAGGCCATTTCTGCGAGAAGATTTAAGTTCGAGGTCTGAGAAGGTGGAGAGTTTGAGGGAGTTTTGGAAACGTGAGAGGGTTTCATTTGATTTCTAACCATTAAGTACTCGAGAAAAATGTAAGTGAAATAAAATTTAAAAGAAATAACACTTTAAACCCTAGAATGCGACACAATACTTTTAACACTTATACGAAAAATACTGAACTTTACTCATATGCTAAAACACAGAAAATTAAACATAAATTACAAAGGATATTTATAGGTGAAAGGATACGGAAGTTATTTTTAGTTACCCACAAAAGAAAATTCTGGATTCATGATGTGAGGATCATCCACTCCCCCATGATGAGATCGTGGTTTTCCCTTAATCTAAAATCCAAATTTTAATTAAATAAGTAAGAAATTAAGCACGACATGGATAAAAATGAAAACGTGGGTTTTAGCATGTGAGAATTAAAAACAAATCCTTGAAAAATCGGTTCATAACTTGACTCAGAAAATAAATACGAACAACATATAATGTTGCATTCAAAATTGGAACACACACTTCAACATCAGTTTAACATCCAATGTCGCAATTTTCATCAAATAATTTTAGCACTTTTATTCACATTGATCCATCTTTTCAAGAGAGTGCATCGTAGCAGCGAACTCCGTGATGTTTTACTAATCACCTTTTGAAAAGAAGACATCTTAGTAGCGTTCTCCGTGCTCCATAGTTACTCAGTAAATTAGTTACATCTTGATGTGCTTTTTCAAAAACTTATTATGCGTTTGAGAAGAGTGATTCCTCTTTATTTTTACACAACAATCATACTTAGTCCAGATTTATTTTACAAAGGAATTATGAAACAAAAGACAAGAACAAGCTTTAATTAGAACATGCATATACTCTGATGTTATTATAGATGTTTAAGTATACATAACAACATCTGCTTCACAGTTATTCAGATTGTGCACATACTAAGAGATTTCCTCAAGAATGAGAATCTCTCATGGTCTAATGCTTTAGTAAACACATCAGCAAATGGATTTTCAGTAGGTATGTATTCTGACTTCACAATATTCTTTTCTACAAGATCCCTTATGAAATGATGTCTAATACTTATGTGTTTAGTAAGTGAGTGTTGAACTGAATTTTTCGTAATGTTGATAGCACTAGTGTTATCACAATATACAGTTAAAATGTCACTCTCTAAACCATAATCACTAAACATTTTACTCAACCAAAGAAGTTGTGTACAACAACTACCTGCAGCAATGTACTCAAACTCTGCAGTAGATTGTGATATACAATTCTGCTTTCTACTATGCCAAGAAATCAAATTGTTACTCAAACTCTGCAGTAGATTGTGATACACAAGGCATACGTCGATCGTGTCAACGAGATCATTCTCACGGGCGAGCCCGTCAGTGACGAGCTCACCCTCCACTCCACACTCAATGGCTTCACAACCCTCTTCCCCATGTTCCGACACTTATCCAAACACATCTCCCCGTCCCCCACGTACGCCGAGTTCCATTGCCAGGCAGCAGAGATAATTTTTCCGCCAGAAGCTTATGGCGCAAAGATTGGGAACTCCAAAGACTGAGGTGGGAGGAGGAAAGGAAATGTCGAAAGCCTCCCCCCAACAAAGGAGGAACTCCTCCGATGCCTAAAGGGTGGGCAATAAGGCTCCAGGATCGTTCAAGAAATTAGAGAACGAGATGGATAAGCAACTGCTCCAAGTGCTCGATAAGACTCGGACATTTTTAACGCCATCCGGCATGCCGACATATTGGAAAAACCAAGGGTCATCCACTATAAAAGGAGGATTGACAAGGCCAAATGATGCGCTTACCGTGATGCACCGGGGCACAACACGAGCGAGTATCGAGACCTCCTTTGACAACTATGGAAGTTGTTTGAGGATAGAAAGTTGAACGACTTCGTCAAGAAAACGGCACCTCGTCAGCAAGTGCAGAACCGTTGGCCACCCCGTCCACAAAGGCTGCAAGCGGCCCAACAGGCTCCTCCTGTTACCCACGTGGAGGACGACGAGGATGAGGACGATGAAGATGATATCCCCCCAATTGCGAGTTTATAATAGCCAAGTATCCAATTTTGTAATAACCCTGGGCCACCTCGTCCACAAAGGCCACAAGTGGCACTAGTGTCGCATTAATCCAATTGCGAGTTTGTAATAGCCAAGTATTGAGAAGCATAAATAAATTACAATTTTTACTATTTATGACCAAAGGCGGCTTTGGATTCCGACACAATTATTTGAGCCTATGGACAAACTTGCATTCAGTACCAATGACATCGTCCATACCCAATGCACCAAAAACACTTTCTTATTATTAATAAGCTCTAGAAATTGTCCCAATCAAATCTCTTTTCCTTGTGATTATATCCATTTGTCATAATTTGTGGGACTGAACAAGATCATGTCTATAAATTGAGCCTTTATTTCTAATTTTATTGGTTGATCAGATGGAGTTGCTTTTTATTGTAGAGTAAGAGATGAATTTCTATTTCTATTATTGAAAAAATAAAATGAATGATATGACAGTATCTTGTCCATAAATTATAATGAACGGTGTAGATGATGATTAAATGGAGGAAATTGAAGGATGTTTACTAGAGATTAGAGAGGCTTTGCTCCTGATGACAATACCCTCCATTCATATTGAGTGTCAGGGCACTCCAAAAAAAGCATAGGTGGAAATGAATGGATAGTGGGACCACTAGTTTGGGTTGGACAGTTATACCCCAAAACATAATCATTTATTATATAATAAAATTTTCCTCCGAAAATGTATGTTCAGCTCACAGAATGATTTAGAGTCAGTACACCATCCCACTCCCCTAAATTTGTCCCTGGTTTGGCACCCAAGATATAGTCATTTATTTAATAATTAATTCTTCCTCCGAACAAGTTGGATCAGCTCACTAGCTAAATGTTTTAGAGTCAGTCTCGCGGGCGATGGCATGGTGAGAACCATCAAAGATTCAAAATCCTTGCCAGTGGCGAGGGTTTGACAAGAGATCACGACAATGGATTAAAAAAAGGAAATTTTTAAGCATTCGTCATTGCCGAGGTAATGACGAGGGCTTTATTTTGAAAAAAAGACGAGGGATTCATAAGCATAAGATAAAAAATGAATAATTATTTCATACTTTTTAATTAAAAATTACTATTTTCAACTAATATCCTTTAGTAAAACAATTATAATACTTTATAACAAAATAATTAAAACTATTTAATAAAACAACTATCACTTTCAAACGAATTCCACGATATAACTTGTTACCACAATAATTTGTTAATTAAAAATAACGCTCGAATTTTTCTTTGTCAATTTATTAAAAGTATAATTATATTCAGTGATGGATTTAGGGAGGAGACTTCATGGAATTTAAATTTTCAGTATTATATATATATATATATATATATATATATATATATATCTCGAAATCATAAAATTTTATCATTCCATCTCCATTGTAATAACATCCTCTACCCTATACATTTGTAACATTTCGCCCATTGGGACAAAATCCTAAATCCACCTCTAATTACTTTTTATATTATATAGTTTGTCAATGTACCAATTGGTACCACCGGGGTAGAGAATTTCAAGATTTAAATAAGAGAAGAATGGCATATGAAGACGTGATTTTTAGGACTAGTGCGTTCAAAATAAAAACATATAAAAGATACAACAATAAACCGTATTAAATGTGAATATGAAAAATATATTTCCCTTGTATATACTCTCAAGTCAACACACAATAGCGGCGCTCTCCCTTGTTTCCACTCTATCAACCTTTTCTTCACTACTTCATCAGCTTCTGCCGAAGAAAATGTGACATCGGAAACTATCACCGTCGCCGGCCAGAGACGCCAATGCTCAGGCCATGGACGCCGCCGCATTGCGTAGAACCTTCATCCCCACCTCCTTCTCACACTTGTACATACTCATCTCCCTTTTTCTCCTCACCGTCTTCTTCGTCGTATTCCTCTCCGTCTGCTTCCGCCGCAGCTCCACCGCCCGCAAGGATGGCCTCGAACCCTCCACCGTGAATTTGCTGCCCCTGGTGGTGTACGGTGAGGGCGAGAAGCAGCGGATGATAGAAGAGCCCGAGGAGTGCGCAATCTGCTTGGGCGAGTTCCGGAAGGGAGAGAGTGTGAAGCTGGTCCCATACTATGCTCACGTGTTCCACTCTGTTTGTATTGAAACGTGGATGTCGTCGCACGTGACTTGCCCACTCTGTCGATCATCTCAGTTATTCAACACCAACGGACCACCACCATAGAATACAGGATTATTTATTTATTTATTGCATGCAATATTATGTTATGTAATGTATGTATACACTATATTTTTAGATCTTTCGAGTAGGATCCCGGTGTTTTATCTACGGTAATAAATTATAATTTGACAAAAATTGGTGCAACTTATAATATCGATTTATATATGTACATTACCATTGTCTTACAAATCAAACAATTTTTAACCAATTGATATATATATATAATAGTGATAGTTTATGTACGTAACAGTATTTGAAATAAAAATTATGTAAACTTAAATTTACTAGAGATCTACTCATTTAATCCTCTAAGACAAAGTATACTAGATATCTGTTTCGCGGTAGATTATGTTTAAATTTCTCTCTCTGTCTCTTTTTATATGTTTTATTGTATTTAAATTGATGTTCTTTTTATCCGTCAATCTAGTAATATATTCACCAATGCATTTTTATCTATATTTTTTAACAATGTTCCTAATAAATAGTAAAATTAATCATCATCCTTCTAATTTGATACTCTAATAAATGAGAAAATCGATTCAAACGAATGGATAAAATGAGATAAATGATAAAGAACGAAAGAAGTAGTAATAATTTTATATAATAAAAATAATCAATATCACCTTAAATTTTATGGTGAAATTAATTCGGAATTCTTTTACTCTCATTCTAAAAAAATTATCGCGGGAGCTAAAGCATTTCACAAATTGAATTGTATTAGTAGTGTGGAATATTTTAGTTGTACAAGATATATAATTAATTTATGGTATGTGAATGATGGGCATAACGTAATAAATGAAGTATAATTAGATGATGATAAATTGAGATTGATTTAGGTGTAAGTGAAGAGGTGCGAGGTGGTGTTGCCCGAGTGCCACGATGCTCCAACACATAGGTGGAAATGAATGGATAGTGGAAGACCACTAGTTTGGGTAGACCCCAAGGCATAATATTTATTAAATGTTCATCCCCTTTCAAAACACCATACATCATTCTAAATTAATATTTTATTAAATGCTCACCGCCTTTCAAAACACTATACATCATTCTAAATTATTTCCTAATGCCTATATTTTTAATTCTCAAGGAAAGAAAATTTCATTAATAAACTTACAACAAGTTCACATGAAGTGCGTGAGGTATGAGACACACCTCAAGAATTCAAAATAAAAATATAAGACGAAATCTCTACACTATTTATTTTCTTGTTCCAATCCGCAAAATTTACACCATTTCTCCATTTTATATCCCATTGAAGTCAATTCTAAATATAAATCTAACACCTCGTACATATCAAGTTGCTCCCCTCTAAAGATGATACCGTTTCTAACTTTCCATAAAATTCAGATACCATACGCCCAAGCACACGATGCTAACTTTTCCCTTTTTTTTCCTTTCCATAATCCACGAAATTGAACAGGTTTAATCATACTCACACCCATCCAATTAGTACAAAACATCAACAAACAATAGGAAACATGACATTCAAAGTAGAGATGTCTAGTAGATTCAGGTTTAATGCAACAAAACACACATATATTGTTTACCGAATTAGGAATGATGTTCCAACGTTGCAATAAATCAATTGTTGACAATCTTTCTTTGATCATTTTCCACGCAACCTTGTATTCTTCATTTTGCTCCACATTACCTCCAATCTTCCTATTGAGTAACTAATTATACGCTTCTTTAATGTTGTAGACTCCATTTCTAGCTTTGCTCCATCTCCATATGTCTTGTTCTTCTTTCCTTGGTAAGTATCTATTAATCACAACACAAAGATCGTTAAGCATTTCAATATCTCTTCCATTCAACTCCCTCTTCCACCTTCATATACAGACCCAACCTCCCTCCCTCCACTCACCCGTCTCCCAAACTTTCGCCTCCTTACAAAAAACTCAATCTATACAGCCTATTAAATCTTTCCTTAAGAACTCTTTCTTTAGCCCAACTTTCTCTCCTGAACGACGTCTCTCTCCCTTCTCCAATATACCTCTCTAGACTTCCAAAAAACCAGCTATCATTTCTTTCTTCCACACTCTTCAATACCTCTCCCCACCACCCACCTACCGCTCTTCGTCTACCATTCACCCCAACCTCATAAGTAGCTCCCCAATTAAACCCCCGCCCCACCTAGACCTAATAACACAATTCCATAATTTGTCTCCCTCATCATAAAATCTCCACGCCCACTTCCCCAAGAGTGCCAAGTAACGAAAATTATTAACTTCCTACTATATTCATAATGGACTAGCTTTGAATAATATTACATACGATTTTGGATATTATTCTTGTCTAGCTTATTTTTAATGGATTTAAGAATAAATTAAGTAGAAGCATAATTAATTAACATTGAAAAGTGTAAAGTGACATTTAAATTACAAATAGAGTGAATAGTCAAAATGACATATATTGGGGTTAATTAATATCTCACATCGAATTCACTAGGGAGGATGAACATCTCTATTGTTATGAGGTCTTTAGGGGAAAGCCAAAAAATAAATTTGTGAGGACTCGGCCTAAGCGGACAATATTATACCAATGAGTAAGATCGAGTGCATCCTGTCAAAAATGAGCATCCCAACTTAAACTACACATTTTCATTTATATCAAAGTTGTCTCTCTCTCCCTCCCTCCCTCCCTCTTTTTATTTTTTCATTTTAAATGGATAATTTAATGGAGAATAAAGGGAGTAATAATTTGTTGTTATACAAGTTTTGGTTCCAAAAGGATAAATCAAATATGATAGCAAAATAATAAGTAATTAAAGTTCTATAACACAGTAATGATATTTGATGAATATTTGTGAAAGGTATAATATTAAATAGATACTTCCTCCATAAAATCTTTTCTCATTTCTTTGGGCACAAGATTTAAGAAAAATCTAGATAGAGTAAATAAAATAAAAGTGTGTTTACTTTAAATGATAAGGTTGGATAAGAATTACACATCTAATGTATACACTTGTTTACTTTAAATGATGAATTTATTCTTGTAATCCTTTGATCCGGGGATAACCCGGAAATTTTCATAACCACATATATATTAAATCACACCAAAATAGATGTGATAAGTAATTTTGAGTTGGGGATAAAGTATGTAATTACGAAAATACCCTTTATACCACGTCATTTTTCCTAAAATCTCTCTATACAAACGTGTTGCAACCATACATCTTCTTCTATGTGTGAATATACAAGCCTCGGTTACAAAACACAACCGCCTGAGAGTGCATCTCTACAGTGATAATTTTGGGCAACAAATTTATTTACAGGAGCAGGAGAGCTATATGTGGAATTTTTTAATGGATGAGATTTAAATTCTTATGCAGAAGGATAGGTTTGTTTGTTTTTTCCAATATTTTTTTTTTTTACTTCTAATCTTCCTTTCTCTCCTCGTTCTTCTCCTCCATCAATATCACTTTCTTTAGGCTTAATTGAATTTTTTGGACCATTATCAATTAAAAAGGCAAAATCTTGTAAAAATAACTTCAATTAAAAATGAATTCGTCTAAGTTCAAGTAGAATTAAATAATATGTTGACACAATAATAAAAGTTTCATATATATAATACGAAATCGAATGGAATTAAATGACTTAATCTATATAGAATAAAACCCTAGATATGGAAATTCAAAGTTTGAGGTTTAACGATAGAGATCCAACAGTGTTTAAAAAGTTAGGGTATTTTAGTAAAATCATGATTTTTTTTATTTAATGTTAAACAAAAAGAAATTTCAAATTCAATTCTATCAAATATGTTAAAGTTATTGTAAATCTAGCAGATTTATTATACCAAATCTAGAAAATTTGATGTGGACATTACTAATTGGACTTTTAACCTAATGGGCTTTAGGTTTAAACTAGGTCTTTATTCTTATAAATAGCTCATTGTACTCAGAATTGTATACACTTATACACACATATTAATGAAACTCCTGGCTTGGTACGCCCCCAGACGTAGTCGTTCTCGACGAACTAGGTGAACAAATCTCGCACCTTTATTTACGCTCTCAAATTACAACACGTTATCAGCACGAGTCTCTACACGCAATTAATCGGTACGAATCTCGATTATAATTCATGCATGACTTTAACTACTGATCCGATTAATAAATCAGATTTATTCATGCCTTTTATTATTGTATACATAGCTTAATATATTGAGCTTCATGTTTAATAATACCGTAGAACATGTATATATGCATGCCTTGTTTATTAGTCTTGCACTGGTTCTTTTCATACTTCTTTGAGGTAGTACCGTGAACATATATATATACATGCTTGTTATTATTGTATGCAAAGTTAAGTGTCGTGAACATATACATGCTTGCAGTTCTTTTCATACTTCACCTGCTTTTTAATAAGATGCATGTCTGCCATATATATGCATCTATGTGCAACATTCATATGATCATATTCTGCAAGCTGCGACGGCACTGTCTCGATCGCCAATGGGCCCACGTCGTCTATGGCCGGTGGTGGCCTATGCGCGTCACCTATGGCCGGTGGTGGCCCGAGGCTGTTGGCGTCCGCCCGTGGAGCGGCGCTCCGGTGGTTGCGACGCTCCGCTTGCGCAGGGCTTCGTTGAGTTGTGTTGTTTCCGGTGAGCATGGGCCACCAGCAGTGCCGTGTCGCTCAGCCGGCCACCGACCACGCCGCCTCTCCTTTTCCCGCACGAAGGCGCATCGCCGCCCCTCCTCGGACGTTTTCGCGCACGGGGTACAATTTTGGGCGTTTGCTCCTATACTCCACGATTATCGTCGCTCGAGCCCTACCATATTTGGGTTTTTTTTCCTTTTTCTTTGGACTGAAAACATGGGCCGCCTATTAATGAATCCTAGCAATTGTTAGTTTGGGCCTTAAGTGGCCCAACTCGTTTGGGCCACACTTAAACAAAAAAAATTATTTTTGTGTATTTTGGGCCTAAAGCCCAGGAGCTGGGATTAATTTTGTGGGCTTACCCTATTTAATATTTTGGGTTTCGTGAAATAAAATTATTCTATTAATTGGGCTATTGAATTTTATTATATTATTTGGACCTCATATAATTTTGAAAATATTTTTGTGCCCTCAAATTATTTTATCAAGTCTTTCGAAAAATACTTGAAAAATTAAAAGGTAATAATTCTTGCATATTAATTAAGCCTAAAATTTTTTTGGAATTAATTTTAATATTAGTTCACAATAAATTTAATATTTTATATACTTAATTGATATATGCGCATACTTTTATGATTTAATTATCTTGCATGCATTATTACTTTGCACATAGCCTTCTCATTATAGTCCGCATATATTGTCCGGGTAGGCGGCGCGCCCGGTACTTGTCGGACCGTAATTTATGTTTTGGGTAGACGACGCCCAATTCTTGCTTCTATGTGCTCTAGAATAATCAAATAAATTCTTATTTCTCCGTTGTCAATAAATTGGTCACAACTCTTACCATGACACTTTAAAATCGTAGTGAATAATGTATGATATTACCATGAAAGAATTTGATGAGCTTGCTCTCGATGGTAATAACTACCTGACATGGGTGCTAGATGTCGAGATCCATCTAGCCTCAAATGAGTTGAGCGAAATAATTATTGAAGGTTCGAAATCCACTAACGCCCAGAAGGCGAAAGAGTTGATTTTTCTCATGAATCACCTGAATGAGGATCTGAAAAATGAACTCCTCACTCACAAAGACCCCAGATTGTGGAAGTCCCTGAAGGGCCGTTTCCAACAACAAAAGGATATACTCCTCCCTCCGGCACAATACGATTGGTTGAAACTCCGCTTCCAAGACCTTAAGTCTATAACGGAGTACAACTCTGCTTTGCAACGTATTGTAACCCAGTTGATGCAGAACACTCTGTCAACATAGAAACCTTATACTCCAGCAGCAGTATAGGGACAAATATATGATTGGTCGCAAACGTGGAAGGGGGAGAGAGAGTAAGACGATCTAGGCTAAAAGTCGAGGTCGTAGTACATCCGGTGGTCACAAAACCTCGAATTTTGCTCTACAAAAACCTAGCTGTCAAGACAAGATTGAGCAATCCTGCTATAGATGCGGATGTAAAGGTCATTGGTCTCGCATGTGTCGAACTCCCAAACATTTGGTTGAGGCTTATCTAAAGCAGCAGAAGGACGACAAGGGGAAGGCCCCTATGGTTGAACCTCCCGATGATAGTCTGCCTGAAGCAGAATTTGACCAAGATAACGATGATCTCTTGAGCTCGTAGCTCAAAAACTTTGGAGACAATGAGTGATTTGAGTATTTGATTATTTTAGTACTTTGTTTTTGGATAAAATAATTTATATTTTTGGATCCTTTCTTTCGGATATTTTATTTTATGGATGCTATTATATTTTAACTTTGATGTGTTTACCTTAACGTTGTCCATTAAATTTACTTGGATATTGCAATACTTCTACATGGCTTGTAAACATATCAGCTATTAGGTTTGAGCTATTTCCTCTGGCATGATGTTATGTTTGGTAGATAGTGACACCACACATACAATCATAAGAGATAGGAAGTATTTTCATAACTTAGTAGAACGTAAGGGGGGTATAACTACAATAGCTAATGATAATATGTTGATAGTGGGCTCCGGAAGAGCTTCTATTGTCCTCCCCATGGGTACCGAACTCATAATTGATAATATTTTATTGTTTCCACAATCTAAGCGTACCCTGCTCAGTTTAAAGATATAAGAACTAATGACTATCACAATGAAACTGAAATTGAGAATAATAACGAATACCTTTTAATGGCAATTACTCGAGGTAGCCGTAAACAAGTTATAGAAAAACTTCCTTCAATCTCCTCTGGATTGTACTATTCCTACATCCGACCATCTAATCTCCATCTAGCTATGAGTATGAAATTCCATGACCCGAACTCTTTTAAATTAAGGCATCATCGGTTAGGTCATCCAGGACAGACTATGATACATAGGATTCTATCTAATTCCATTGGTCATAATATTTCGAATAATAGAATCCCTCTTGTTGATGAATTTATATGTGATTTAGGGGTAAGTTAATAATGCGCCCGTCGCGCACTAAGGTTGGACTAGAGTCTCCGGTTTTTCTTGAACGGATTCAGGGAGATATTTGTGGATCGATTCACCCTGCATCAGGACCATTTCGGTATTTCATGGTCCTAATTTATGCCTCACTAGGTGGACATATGTTTGTTTGTTGTCCACCCGCAATCAAGCTTTTGCGAAGCTCATTGCGAAAACTATCGAGCTTAGAGCTCAATTCCTAGATTATCCAATTAAATCGATTCGTATGGATAATGCTGTTGAGTTTAGCTCAAAGGCCTTTACAGATTACTGTATGGCCCTGGAAATTAAAGTGGAACATTCAGTCCCCTACGTCCATACCAAAAATGGTCTTGCTGAAGCGCTAATAAACCATATCAAACTTATCGCGAGACCATTACTTATGAACTCTAAACTACCCATTTCATGCTAGGGGCATGCAGTCCTACATGCATCACACTTGATACAAATCCGTCCAACTGCATATAATGATCATTCCCCCCTACAGCTAGTGCGTGAGAAAGAACCTAGTATTTCCCATCTGCGTATTTTTTAGATGTGCGGTGTATGTACCGAAAACATTACCAAAGCGAACCTCTATGGGACCACAAAGGAAACTCGGTATTTATGTTGGATTTGACTCTCCATCCATTATGAAATACCTAAAGCCTTTGTCTGGGGATCAATTAACGGCCCGGATTGCTGACTGCACGTTCGATGAAGATCACTTCCCGGCATTAGGGGGAGATCCAAATTCAAAATTGAATGAATGCCGGAAACTTACGTGGAACGTAAGTAATCTTCAGTATCTAGATCCACGCACTAGTCAATCTGAACTGGAAGTTCAGAAGATCATTAACTTGTAAAATTTAGCAAACAATCTGCCAGACGCGTTCACTGACCATAGAGGTGTAACTAAATCGCATATACTTGCAGTAAATGCTCCCCAAAGGGTTGAGATCCCAAGCTAATCAAGTATGCATGCCCCCACACGCCAGAAGTGTAAAGGACCCTCAAGAGATACTAGTACACCTAAAAGAAAAGCTAGCAAAACTGGTCAGCCGAACGTAAAATCTCTAGAAGAGATTCGTCTAGATAACTCAAAGTCTCTAGAAGAGACTCGTCTAGAAGACGAGCGTCCTAATGATGAAGCACGTGCATAAAATATTCAATGCACTAGGACCGCGGAACGACCAGACCCAAATACACTGGGGAATGAGGAAGTTCTGGTTCACATAAACGTTGAAGTCTCTATGAATTTCATAGATACGGGAGAAACATATAATATAAATATTACTGTCGTCAACGACACATTTACAGCGACAATTACTCTTTCCATTAAGGATCCAGATCCAGAACCCAAAACTATCGCTGAGTGCCGGAAGCGCTCCGATTGGGTAAAATGGAAAGAGACAATTGAAGTAGAGCTCGCATCGCTTAACAAAAGAAAAGTATTTGACTATATCGTTCGTACACCCGTGCGCGCTATCCCTGTAGGATATAAATGGGTTTTTTGTACGAAATGAGAATAATATTGTGGAGAGGTATAAAACGAGGCTTGTAGCTCAAGGGTTTTCGCAGAGACCCGGTATTGATTTCGATCAAACCTATTCTCCCATAATGGACGCAATAATGTTCCGCTACTTGATATCTTTGGCAGTTAAATTAAATCTCCAGATGAGATTAATGGACGTAGTAACCACATACTTATACGGATCACTAGATGCCGACATTTATATGAAAATCCCCGATGGATTTGACATTCCTCAGATGAGGATAGTGAAAACCACAGTATGTATAGCATAAAACTGCAGAAGTCGTTGTACGGCCTGAAGCAATCGGGCCTCATGTGGTATAACCGACTTAGTGAATTCCTCCAGAAGAAGGGATACACATTCGATAAAGCTTTCCCATGCATATTCACGAAGAAATCGCAAAGTAGTTTTTGCATCATATCTGTTTATGTTGATGACCTAAACATAATCGGAACATGCAAAGATATTGAAGAAGCCAGTTCAATCTTAAAAGCTGAATTCGAAATGAAAGTGTTGGGTAAAACCAAGTACTGCCAGAAGGAATCCTTATACATCAGTCAACCTATGTGAAGAAGGTATTGGAAAGATTTCACATGGATAAATCTCATCCACTTAGCACCCCTATGGTTGTCCGATCCCTCGAAGTGGATAAGGACCCATTTAGGCCAAGAGAAGATTCAGAAGAAATTATGAGGCCAGAAGTTCCTTATCTTAGCGATGTTGGAGCATTACTCTATCTCACAAATTGCACTAGACCGGACATTGCATTTGCAGTTAATTTGCTTGCGAGATATAGTGCTTCTCCTACAAGGAGACATTGGGATGGTGTTAAGCATGTTCTACGGTACCTCCAAGAGTCTCAAGATCTTGGATTGTTTTACCGTAAGAACCAAGACAAGACCTTGGTAGGTTATGTGGACGCTGGCTATTTGTCTGATCCCCACAACGCCATATCCCAGACTAGTTACGTTTTTCTCTGTGGTTGTACCGTGATCTCATGGAGATCAGTTAAACAAATCATGGTTATCATGTCTTCAAACCACTCAGAGATAATAGCTTTGTTTGAAACCGCACGAGAATGTGTTTGGTTAAGGTCCTTGGTAAAACACATTGGTGACTCGTGTGGTATTGCTAAAGGCGATACATCTCCCACCATTATATTTGAAGACAACGCAGCTTGCATCACACAAATGAGTAATGGGTGCGTCAAGGGAAACCTGACGAAACATATTTCACCTAAGTTTTTCTATCCATACGAACTCCAGAAGAGTGACGTGATTACCATTCAAAAAGTGCAATCTAGTGACAATCTAGCAGATCTATTCACTAAGTCCTTACCTACGTCTACTTTTGAAAAGTACGTTCATGGTATTGGGATGCGAAAGCTCAAAGGGTTGTTGTCTTCAGGGGGAGCGGTAACCCCGAAATAAATCTAGAAGATTTGATCTGGAAGATCGATTACATTCCTCCCTAACTTAAAATATGGTCGATACCTAGCACATGGAGTTTTTATGACATGTTATGTCGTAATGTCCAAGGGGGGGTGTTGTAAATCTAGCAGATTTATTTATCCAAATTTAGAAGATTTGATGTGGACATTACTAATTGGACTTTTAACCTAATGGGCTTTAGGTTTAGACTAGGTATTTATTCTTATAAATAGTTCATTGTACTCAAAATTGTATACACTTATACACACACATATTAGTGAAACTCCTGGCTTGGTAGGCCCCAGATGTAGTCGTTCTTGACGAATTGGGTGAACAAATCTCGCATCTTTATTTATGCTCTCAATTTACAACAAAAGTAAACAAAAGATAAGATAAAAAAAAAAAAAATCAATTTTAACCTTCAATTTCATCTCATCTAATCACATCTCACTTAATCCTCATTTTTGAAGTAAAAGTACGTGTATTTACTTTGAGTGATAAGGTTGAACATCTAATCTTATTATTTATTTACTTTGAATGATGAAAATTTTCTTTTAATCTCCTGACCCGGGGATAACCCGGATATTTTAATAACTGCATGGGTATAAAATCACACCAAAATAGGTGTGATAATTAATTTGATTTGGGAATAAGATATGTAATTACTAAAATGTCCTTTATGCCACTTATTTTTTCTTATTTTCTTTCTGTTGTATGATTAATGTCTTTATTAATCCCCACATAATTCTGGAAAAATTAAGAACACGTCTTCTTATTTGAAGTTCTAATGGCGGTTTCAAATTAGTGGTTGCTCAAAGTGCAACTACTGTTTCTGCACAAATTGGCGAGAGTATCATATGGGATAATCACTAAGCAGAAAGGCTCCTGCGTAAGATTACTACCAAGTGAATGGACAAATCATAGCAGCTTGTCTTTTTTTTTTTTTTTATGGAAAATCATAGCATATTAAAATTCAATCTGAAGTTGCACAGAATTTCCAATAACAAAGTTGTACCTTTAAGGCAAAATATATAAACAAGTTAACCTCTTTCCTCTGTCTGTGCCTCCCCAATCCGCCATTTCTATTTCCTCCCCAAACCCACTTTTAATCTTCATTGTTTCAGGAACCACCACGTTGTTCATATTCAGTCTTTTATTCTAACTTATGTTTCAGGGTAATTTTGTAAAATATTAATTTTCTTTAAATACATATAATATTAAATAAAATGAAATAATAAATTGAGTTGTATCATATTTATTAAAGTAAACGAGGGATGAGATAAGAAAATTAATCTTTAACCCCAAATTTCATTTCATCTAATTATATCTCATTCAATTCTTATTTTTAAAGTAAACATTGCCTAACAACAAATAAAATAATGGTGGATTATTATTGGGAGGTCATCTATAAATAAAATAATTGTTTGTAAATACAGTTAATTGCATTTGAATAATCAAGTGGTGTTGAAATGTGTGAAATAAAGTAATAAAATAATTGTTTGTAAATGCAGTTAATTGCATTTGAATAATCAAGTGGTGTTGAAATGGGTGAAATAAAGTAATTGTTTCGTAAAGAGTATATAAGAATAGAAATATTTGGTAGACGTCATAACTCAGGTGGAAATGAAATTTGTGAATGGGGGAGTATGATTAATTCAAATTAGAGTCAAATTACTAATTAATGTAAGTCGATTTGAACTTGAATTTTGTTTTTTTTTTTTTTTTGTCCCACACTTTTTTCAATACAAATTCATAAAACATCATTAATTGTGATTGGAAATCTGAATTTATTGAATTCAAATTTAACATACAAACTTGGTTACTTCAATGATCAAGGAATTGAAAAATATTTTTCTACGTTAAAATAATAACTTCATTGAATATATTAAAACATGATTAATTCCAATCATATTAAATATTTTAAACACTTTTGATAAGAAAATAATTATAATTTGGGTCCAATTTAAAAGGGAAATTGTGATATTTTTGTGGAACAAAGAGAGATATATTGATAAAATTTGAATGTATAAAGAGAACGTGAGATAGTAAAATTAGGAGAACAAATGCAAAGAGAGTCAAATTGAAATTTGAGATTCTTCTTTAAATATGAACGGCTGTAAAATAAATTTATAAAGGTATCCACCTATCTGTAAAATAGATTAAAATATATGTCCTCTGCTTTATCCCAAACAACAAATCATAAGGGATCACCAAGTATTTGAATTTCCTATTTCTCAAAAAAAAGTAATACACAATAAAAGCCATCACTAATAGCCAATGACTTATATGAATTACTGCTGATAAACAAGATGAAGATACACACTCTCTTCACTCTGATATTAATAATAGATCAGAGGCTTCATCTGCAAAAGAAACACATTCAAATAACATAAATACAAGGGTAAAGAGTGCAAAAATAAACTTGAAAAAATCTTATAAATGTTGACTAGAGGTTTACCAAGTAGTTCTGCAGGAGCAAGTTGCATCATTCAACTCTCTTCTTCATTCTTATGTACATACTGTGTTTGGTTTCTATTACTGGATGAAATAAGCTCGAACAGCCTCGACTGTTGGCGCCTGACACATTGGACACTTCCCCTTAGATTGGACCAAAATTTCAGCGCATTTAGCACAGGCGCACATGTGCCCACACCTGCATGAATCAAGAGACAAAATGGTCCAAGTTTTAGGTGAATAGGGACCGTACAGAATGCCAAGTATTTATCGAGGACAATGATGTTAACTAGTATACGAGCCCCTTCATGTCATTCTTGTGGTAGCACAAGTGTGATTTTAGGACCAAACTTGATAGTGATGAAAAGGTGGGACAAAAGTTGGAAAAAAAAAAAAAAGGTACACTTAAGGGACCAAAAATGGGTGCCTATGTTGGAAATTGGCAAAATAAAATCAGTTTCCCACGTTTGAAGTTGGATGTATGTACAAGTAGGTTGATTTTGCATACCTGTAGAGCAAGGAATCGATTTTACTATCCTGACACAAGCAACAGATTCCTCTACGTACGTGATCCCATTGAGATTCATCATGAATCCGGTTGACTTCCGATGTATCTATATAAAAAAAAAAAAAAAAAAAAAAAAAAAGCACAATATTAGTTCCAGTCATAAAGATCACAAAAAGAAAATATAAAATAAAGGTGGATGAAAGCTCACCTCTTGAAAAAATTGGCCTGTTTAAAGCAGCAGAAACCTCTTGACGGAGTGAACGCTGCAACTCTATTTGCATGCCCATGCATACTTCCAGCATATTTTGCATATCATTCATCCTGTGCTGAAGCCGAGCCATGTCAATCCTCAACTCATTGATGACATCATATTCCTGATGATCGTAAACAGAGATGCATGTCAATATGTTGGGAGAATATGGAGAAAAAAATTCAAGAAATATGAAGGAAAAAAAATGGCCAACTAAGATTCTATAAGATGCAAACGAAGTTTGAGGGCGTGACAATTCCCAATCAAAACTATCAAAAACAAATAAATAAATAAATAAGCTCGTGTAATACAGAAGTTGACAAATCAATGTTCTGAAAAATTGGCATATGTCTTTATACTATAGGCTGAATAATGAAGAGTTCTTGCTGATGCATATTCTTTGTCAATATTTGGTGAAGATTAGATAACACCAAATACTTTCCTAATGCATATAACAATAAAATGAAAGCACATGATCAAGTTGAATAAACAAATGCTTCTTCAGCTTACAGTTTCCAACTGCTGATTTGAGTTGTAGTGCAGCCAATTTGCACCCCGCAAATCCTCATCCCAAAGTGGATACGAGGGGGCATATGAATTTCTTTCAGCACCATCAGATGGAGCCAAAGCTTGATCACCATTAATCTGCTCCTGATTTTGCTCAATCGAAGCAGGGAAGGATGAATCATCAAGTTCCCACTCATCAGAAGCTTGAACCAGCCTTTCTGCATGAGACTGTAGCACCTGATTCAAACTCTCACGAAAACCACTCCGCAGAAGACCAGATACACATCCCCTGCATCACAAAGGATAATTTGTTTATTGGAAATATGAGCAACACTTGTGTATAATTGGTTCACGTGAACATCTCATTTTTTGACCCATTGAGAAAATGGATATGATAACACCTGTATATAGGATGCATTTAGGGTTTGGTTGGTAGGGTCAATAGAGTTCATGGATCTCAGGTTCACATATGTGAACTAGATTCATACAAGTTTTTATCTGAAAGTAAATAATTGAAATGTACGACATTATTTTTAGTCAAAAGTCATTAAAAACCACATACCTGCTGAGAAGCTCCCTGAGTTCCATACTCTGAACATTATCATCATCCGGGAAATATAATGTATTAAGTCTTTCAACAGATGTTCCCATATCTTCAGATGGCATATCGAGCCAACTGTCAATAGCCTCTTGCAAATCGTGACTTGGCCAATCACGCGGTTCTTGAATTTGATCTTGCTCATCAACAATGTTATCCAATGTTCTAGGTAATGACTGATTCGACCCTCTTTCTCTACTATCGTCCCACTCAGCAAATGCAGCAGTATCTAGTTGTTGTGATGCACTGTCTTCACTCTCTATTACTGATTCTTGGAAATCTTCAACTTGAGCTGAAGATTCATGTGAATCAAATTCCTCATTTGTGTTGAGCTCTGAGTTAGTGCTATGATCATGGGCATGGCTTACATCACTTCTCAGTACATACTGTTCATTGTATACTTCATGGGACCCACTGTCATTTATGTCTACAAATTCTGATGATGGTCCATTGTTAATGTGGGTATTTATCTGTTCATCAAGGACTTCAAGATCCTCTGCTTCAGTTACTTGTACTTCAAGATCCGCTGCTTCAGTTACCGGTACTTCCCCTTCTCTGCATGTAAGCTCTGTTTCACCATTATTTCCATCACATACCGAGGAATCAGGTTCAGCATTGTTTGATGAAGTGGAAGAAGGAGTGTCCAACTTGGAGAGGAATCCTTCTCTGCATCAACATACCGTGATGCCATTAGGAAATTTACGAAAATAACACGAAAATGGAGTAGCAAAGATATTATTTAAATAAAACTAGTCCTCAGAACATCAACAAACAAACTTCAAGTCCAGAGGCTGGTGATGCGAATTGGTAAATAATTTATCAAGCACCTATATTTCAGTATATATTACAATTTTTTTTTTTTAAGTATTAGAATCAGTAAGCATCTTCCACAAGGAGATTCACTGTAAGCCTTAATTTTGACAAATTAGATGATAAAAGAATACCTGAGGTCAGAAACTGTATGCCTTTGCCTCAGCAAACCAAGTTCAGTTGCAGCTACCGAAGTTGGTCTCCGTTCCATCACTGATCCAACATTTCGTAGGAACCTACCCCTAAGGAGCGCCTGCAAAGTGGTAAAAAATTAACCACGGTTCAATGAATTCCAAACAAACAACTCCAAATAGTTAATTATATGAATCAGATATGGAAATACTTTTAGATTCTAATTCTATGACTCCACTTAGTGGGCGTTTGTTTCAAGCCCCAAACTCCACATTTTTATTTCAAAACAATTTTTATGTTCGTGTCTCCAGATTTGGTATAGGATTTTCAAATCCTATAATACGTATAATTAACTAATTTTTACTTTTTTAAACACAATTTCAAATACCCTATGATACCTATAATGCACATATATACTTATTGGATTTGGAATCTTACAATCCATAGACAAATACCCCCTTGGAGTGATCTTATGTGGATAGACAACCTACCTGATCAGTCTTGCACTTTAAGCATCAAATGTAATCAATTGATTCAATTCCTAACAAGAGAGAATTTTCAGTGGGTATGTAAATAATTTATAAAGCCTGACAAGCAAAAGAAAGGCCAAAATGGCAACATTTACAAATAAGATGCAAGGCGATTGATTGGACAAATTTGTCAATTAAAGAAATTCCAACTGCAGAAAATGTATTAGATGATAAATAGTCACCTGGATACGATTACGATGAACAAAATTGGATACTGGTCTCTGCTCAGATAGACTTAGAATTTCCCTTCTTCTTTCATTCTGAGCCTTCTTAAGAAGATCAATGAGAGTTTGTCTGCCACATAGTTTCCGAATTGGCCTTCGTTCACCAAGCTTTGGTTCATTAATTACTAAACCATCACGCACTAGCTCAATTTGAGAACCAACTTCATCTCTAGATGATCTACAAATGTTTCTGGGCTGGGCAGTCATCTCTGCCCACTCTCTGATAATTCTTACCCTTTTGAGTTCAATCTCACCCAGCCATTGTTCTGTACGATTTCCAAACCCATATGATGAGTGCTCCTTCGGACCAGAATTCATCCATTCTTGGAAAATTTGCCTCACTCTTTCCCTTTCCATTTCTCCCAAATCACTGGATTGTTCAGATATCACACTATTATTATCCTCAGAACCAGTGAAGACTTGATTTCCAGACTCATCAGAAGCTTGAGATAAATCATCACCATTCTCACTCCCATTTCCTATAGATGTTGTCGTACTAACACACTCAGAATCTGAACCATTTTCCTGTTTCTTTGACCTAAACGATTGATTCATTATATGTTCACCCTCGATCTCCCTCCACACTTGCAAAGCCGCAACCGCCATTTTCAGGAAACTGTTCTATCTCAAAGAGATCACACAACTGAAATAACCATTGAATGAGTTGTTACTATGTAGTAAATAGCTATAGACATGAATTATAAATTGAAAGTAGAATTACAAGTAGAATAAAAAAACATTGCAGGCAAAAGATCATGACAACAGCACAATATACTACAATTAAACTTTAACTTTTATCTAACTCTCCTAAAGGAAAATCTAAGTATGCTTACAAAATTGACTATTAAATAAAATTATAAAAAGGGAAAAGTAGGTGCCGTGCAGATCCATCTTGTCCTGACCAATAACAACCCACCAAAACGCGAAAAGGAAGGAAAAGCAACTTCACCAACAACATTCAAATTGCTAATTAACACCAAAAAGCAAATCCAAATGGAATTCAGGGGAAAAACTGATAAAACTAACTAATTTCAACATAAATTCCTCTTTCGCCCAGAAGTCTTATCCAAGTCAAACCAACACTAGCAACATACGAAGATCACCGCACGCAATTCTTTAACGATTATCCATTAACAAGGAAAGAAGAACAAAAACAAAAAAGCACTTCACATTTACTGCATATAAAATTCAATTCGTTTTCGCTAATAGAATCGGATATGAATCAAAAATACCTTTCTGCAGCAAACGCTGAACTCAAAACAAATGTAACAGTAATTGGCAGCGATAATCTGTTACAGAGAAGAATGAGAGAGAGGGGGAGAGAGAGAGAGAGAGAGGGGAATTTATGAATAATAAAGATTAAGAGCAAAATTTAAGGAGGGGGACACAGGCGCGGCGCCATTAAATAATATACTCATTTTACTTCGAAAATATTGCCGTGGCTCTAACGTCAATTTTTTATTTATTTTTCCTTTTTGACTAAAAATTAAGTTCAATCCTTTTTCGTCATGTGACATTTACCAAATTGCCCCTCTAAAGTGTTTAGTTTAACGGTAAGTAGCAGCGTGATGGTATTGATTTGTGGTAGGTGTATTGTGGTGATGGGGCCCTTGGAACTTATTTTTGGCATTAATAGGAATGTCAAAACTGCAACAAAGAACTAGACCGCTAGTCTAGTCCACGTAAAAATGTACAAATGTGAATCGGTTTTTTAATGTAAAATAGTAAATGCTATAATTAATTTTCAATTAATATTTGATCGTATAATAATGAATACTTTTGAACGAGATAATAAATGCTGACGTATTAATAGGTCTTAATAATTAATTAATTTTTTTTAAAAATACAGATTAATTGTACGATGAAATCTGTTCGAATAAATTGTCTAAAAGAACTGCAAGAGTTGCCATAGCTATTTTTTATTTTGAGAGTAGTGTTGAATAAGATTGTCTCACATATACTCCCTCCGTCCCAAACTCAAGTTCCCGTTTACTGTTTGCACGGTTATTAAGAAAAGAACTGTTTATTACTAATATTTAAAGTGATAAAGTAGATGTTTTGGTTATTAGTGTATGGAGAATATAATATTAAAAAGTATTGTTACTTTTTTGCCAAAAATAGATGTAGCAAATGAGTATGGGACGGACCTTTTTGGCAATGTAGCAAACGAGTTTGGGACGGAGGGAGTAGTATTCTTTTTAATGAATCTACATTTAATTCATATATAATGCTTAAACCAACTTTTTTTCTAAATAAAATTTTGGCTCTCAAATTTATTTGTGAGAGGATCACACAAATCTTTGTCATTTATTTTATTTTATTATAAGAAATCTAGTAATAATAAATTTTGTTTTAATGTAATATGACCGTCCCTCCTTTCTTTAATTGTATGTTAATTTTGAATTTTTGACATTAGAAATTATTATACCTCGACGTCTACCGTTCTACGCTCCTAATGATAGTTGTATTCAAATTCACTAATGATTTAATATTGTTAATTGTTATTTTTATTTTTTATATTGAAATACTTAATAGTTTAGTTTATATCATATAATTTAAATAATGTATATATAAATTATATATTTTATACAAGTGCAATGAAGGGTATATTTATATCGTATAATATATTATTTAGATAACTTCTAGTTTTAACATATTTGAAAACAAAAACTTTAAAATATAGACAAAGTATATATAGAGTGAAATTTGTTTATATATGAGTCATTAAAAGATATTAGTTATTTTCACTAAAGAATATTAGTTGTTTTCACTGAAGAGTATTACTTATTTACACTGAAGAGTCTCAGTTGTTTAGTGAAAATAAACTAAGACTCTTCAGTGAAAACAACTAATACCCTTCAGTGAAAATAAATAATACCCTTCAGTGAAAATAAATAATACTCTTTAGTGAAAACAACTAATATCCTTCAATGATTTATATATGAACCAATTTCACTCTATACATACTCTAAAATATAATATCAAAAAAATATTAATAACTATAGAATTAATTATATATTATTTCGCGATCTTTGGGCTCAATCTCAATTTAATCACAATTTTCAATAATATTAGGAAAATTCACTACATCTTTTAGTTGTTTCAATCTGATATATGACTTGCACTTTTAGAAGAATAAAAAAAAAGATGCATGAGAGTGCATTAGTGCTTGGATTGAAAATCTCCCTACATTGGGGGGGGGGGGGGAGGGGGGCAAATAGAAGTATTTGGCGCGTAGTTGAGAAAATTATGCCATAATTTAAACGTGTATACCAAATCAAAAAAAAATATTACATGAATTTTTATAAGATTATTTAAAATTGTAATTAAATTGAGATTGAGTCTAAAAGTCATGAATTAATGAAAAGGTATCCCATAATTTTATAAATACATATTATTTGAATATATTTATTATATAATATAATTATATTATTTTATGGTGAACAAATTTATATATATATATATATATATATATATATATATATAATGCATATATAATTAACTTTTACGAAAATCTCGCATAATACGCGGGCACTCATCTAGTACAAATAAATTTTACAGTATAATTGTTCACATTACAGTTTGTAAATTTGTAATCATGTAATCAAATTAATATTTATGTAATAACATATGTGTTATATTGTAGGATAGGTCTTTTGTGATACCGTCTCATGTCATGAAACGGTGGAATGGATTATAAATTGTCATAATGCATTAACACTTTGACAGGAGTGAATGTTATTTGTATTATCTCATGCCATAAAATAATTTTTTTCTATATTGTATTACTGGTTAGCGTTCAGAAAAAGCTAATACTTTTAGGTTAAACAAGTAATTTTTTTTATTATGACCTGATCCAACTCAATTTGACACGCGATGTTTCTCTTCTTATATTTAAGAGATGCGTATGTGTAGAGTGAAATTGGTTTATACATAAATTATTGAAGGGTATTAGTTGTTTTCACTAAAAAGTATTAGTTGTTTTCACGGAAGAGTATTAGTATTTTTCACTAAAGGGTCTTAGTTTGTTTTCACTGAACAACTAAGACTCTTCAGTGTAAATAAATAATATTATTCGGTGAAAATAACAAATACTCTTTAGTAAAAACAAATAATACCCTTCAATGATTCATATATGAATCAATTTCACTTTATACTTTGTTAAGAGATATGATCAAATATTACAAATAAGTATTTGTTTAAAAGAAACCAGCTAATTGTACTTTTGAGAAAAGCCTTAGCCGCTAAACAATTAGGGTTGCCTTCTGCCATTTAAACCGCTTGATTTTGGTTCGGGGGTTGCCAGCGCCGCCTTCTCCCAAATCCGATCTACTTATTTCTATTATTTAATTTGATGTATTTAGTTGGTCAATGAGCTAGATACAGAGTAAAAAAAAATGGAGATACTTGTGTGTGTTTGTATTAATTTTTTATTTTTATTATGATTTTTGTATGGTTTCGTATTTTGTTGGTGCTATTATCAATCCTAATGGTGATCTATTCAATATCTCTCTTGAGTTGAGAGCATTTGATTCTTTATCCAGCGTGCTGAGAGTCTTTTTTTTTTTTTTTTTTTTTTTTTTTTTTTTTTGTATTTGTTTGGATGAAATCAATATTTTCACAATCAAGTTCTCCAAAATTTGACATTAAGGAGCTAATCAACAAAAATTATCACTTACTCTTTGGCCCCGTTTGGTTTCCAGGACTGGACAGGATTGATCAAATAGTCCCAGGTAATCCTCAATTTGGTTTGCATGACTTGGGCCCAGGACCCAAGTTCAGCCCGGGTCCCAAATACCATTTAGTCCCACTGCATTGGGACTATTTGATCCCATGGGGAGGGTGGGACTAGTTAGTCCCAGCTACCAAACTGACTATATTACCCCTCAAATTCAACCTAAAATGACAAAATTGCCCTCATTAACATAACACTTTACAAATTGCCCGCAAGTGCTATTTCTTTTCCGGCAAGTGTGAATTGCAATTCCGGCGCGGCGAGCTTAACAGTTTTCTCGGTGGAGCTCCACTTCCGGTGACTATTGGAGTTCACGACACTAGTTTTAAGCGTCAACAGGTCGACGCGGTTGCTTTCTTTTCCGGCGATGCGAAGCGAAGCTTTCCGGCATCAAGCTTCTGGTTCGAAGCTCCTTCATTAATTCCGGCATTGTGATAAGAGATGGTGGTGGCTCGATTTCCAAGCGATTCGTTTGAAATTCCAGCGAGCAACACGGCTTCAATTCTCGGCATGAATGGTGGCATTGCTTGAACTGAAATTCCGGCATTAATGGCGTGACGACGTGAAGCTTCTTACCAGTGCAAATTCCGGCGATGTTGCACGATTGTTGCTTAGATTTCTCCAGGTAATTCCGGTGCGACGGCTTTATTTCAGGCGCACTGGTGCTTTCCCGTCCCAATTTCCTGTGATGGTGGCTCTGCAATTTCCGGTGCTTGTGCTTTTCCGGCGAGCTTTCGGCGAAGATTTCCAGCGGTGAATTTCTTCTTCTAGGCGTGCCAATGGTATTGAGGTCCGGCTTCTGGCGCACGACTTCGTCTTCTCCGCTGCTCAATTTCCAGGCGACGGGACTCAGACGTGAAGCTTCGACTTCCATTAATGGCGTGGATTTCAATTTTTTGCTCAAACTTCTTTTATCAAACAATGGAGGACTATTCCCAACCTTCTCTCTCTTCGTGAATTAGCTGAAAGTGGTTGATTTAGGTTTCTAATTTTAAAAAAATATAAATTTTTTACAATCCTGCAATCCAAACACAAGTTAGAAAATATGAATCCCACCAAATCCAATCCCAACTAGTCCAATCCCAACTAATCCAGTCCAATTCAATCCTGCGAACCAAACGAGCCCTTTAAGGCATACAAAAGACGTAGAGAATCAGAGACATATAGATAGACTAGTTTTCCCGCTGCAATGATTATTTCTCAACAATATTACACAAAATCTTCAATGACAAATTTTACAGTATGAAATGGTATCAGTAAGTGCATGTAATAGTATTAGTAAGTACATGTAATGGTATTAATTTCATACTCTGAACAAGTTTCACAGGAAACTTACTCAAAATATATTATGATTACGGGATTCATCTTCCTCGTAGAAATGTCAATGATTTGACTATTCGTTTTGCTAGAGCGTTTGGATTTTTCTCAAGTCTTATTATTGAATCGAGCATTCAATTTTTATGAATGAGCTTCTCAATAGCTCTTGTACTTGTTTTTGCTACGTTATAAAATTTCTTCTTTTGTCCCAATTATTAAAAATAAAAATAAACCATTTAATTAGTTATCAAATCATGTCATTTACATCCGCAAATTTGGTATTGTCAATATGCGTGTAATTAAAAACCAAAATTATATGAGTAACTCTCTTGTAAACTTGGTGCATAGTGCATCAACTCAATAGTTGAAATTGTTTACATTGAAAAATATGATTTGATTATACTGAAAATTGTGGTTAGCTAGATTATACGGAAAAATTAAAACTTTTCAATGTAATTAACCTATATTTTTTAATGTAAACAACCTCAAATATTAAATGAGTGCACCTTGCATCTGTGCATACTAGAGTGTTGCGAAATAACTTTACGTAGGCTTTATTTATATAATGCTACAAGTCAGAGAACAAAAGTTTTTTGGTCCCATAATTTATCGAGTGTCCGATTTTGGTCCAAAAAATTTTGACTCTTCAATTTTGGTCCCGTAGTTTCTACGATTTGCCTAATTTTGGTCCCATTCTTGCTGAGAAATTTCTTTTTGATCCCATAACTTATCAAACGTCCGATTTTAGTCCCAAAAAATTTGACTCTTTAATTTTGGTACCATAACTCCTATGGATTGTCCATTTTTCAACCACATATTAGTGATATGGAAAAATTGATTAAAAAATAGAAAACAAAAAAAGTATATCGTTTTGCGGATACATCTTCGAGGGTACCGTAAAGGCCCAAATTCAGGCAAAATGTGAGTTGAGTGTGACAAAAAAGGGCACCATTTTTGTATTTTTAAAGAAAATGGACTATAAATGGACAATCCCTAGGAGTTATGGGACCAAAATTGAAGAGTCAAAATTTTTGGGACCAAAATCGGACACTTGATAAATTATGAGACCAAATAACTTTTTTTCTCCTACAAGTCATGTCTTTGCCGTAGGAAATTGAATAAAATGTTAACGCCATTGGTCGTCATGATTATTGGAATAAGTAAAAAAGCATGCAGATGTTTGAGGATCCCAAACACAATTTCTTTTTATTAATTATTTTAATCGTGCTTACTCGACGTGCAGGCAAATCCGTTGCCAAATGCCATCTCCCTTTGAACATTAAGCTTTGGATAATCCGACATGATTGAGCCCATAGTACTTTAAATCATATATATGATTATTAATACTAGGAATGATGAATTTAGACGGATTAACTTGTTTATTGTGTTATCATTATGCATGGTTAATAATAAAGCATTACGACCCCTTCGGCCTTTCATAATTCAACCTAATCTAGTTTAGATTTCAAGATCAAGCTAAAATGTCCCGATCCTATATATCTAGGAGGTACTTGAATAAAAAAAAAAAATCAACAAAATTAAATAATAATGACCCTGGATTAATTAAATTAAAATATATTCACTTTCATAATACGTTGTTCATGAGACTTTAAATAAGTTAATACCTCATTTTGTTTCACTATGTACCCATTAATCTATAATTATTTATCGGAAAAGAAATGTATATTTGTCCAAAATTTATAGGATAATAGTTTTTTTCACAAAAAAATTGACAAAACAGTTGTTAAAAGGTTGGCACGGTCTCAACCTTTTTGCCAACTGTTTTGTCAATTTTCTTCGGACAAAAAACATTTTTTTATAAAAAAATAAAGGACAAAAAATAATTATTCTACAAATTTAAAGACAATTTTGTGGGTTTACACTTATTTATCCTCCATTGATCATTAGTCCACTATTTTTCAAGCAATAATCATTTATGCCCCACTTATTTAAATATTAGAGCAAAATACTAACCAACACCATTCTAATTATATATAATTCTCTGTCCAATGATTTTCTTTCGCATTCTCATTAATTGATTTGAACCAACGTCCCCTTAAATTTTTTCATAAAAGAAATTCAAACCCTTGACAAATTTTGGGAAAAAAAATGGAAGGATTTATCTCTATGTTTTCTTTCTAGCCAAATCTAGATGGAAAATGAAAATATCTAGCTCCTATAATATAAAATAATTCTCTAGATATAATGATGAAAAATTATTCTCGGATAAAGTAAAGGGCTCATAACTTTTTTTTTTTTTTAATTTAAATCACAGATATATATGTAGTTATGCTATTATAAAGTACTTTGAAGCAGCAAAAAGGATAATTAAGTTTAAACCTTTATCCCAATTAAAGGAGGAGATAACTAAAATGCATGATATATATGATAAATTAACACTTAAAAGTTCCATAAAATATGGCTAACAGTCAAAACATTGCGAATGAGTAATCTAATTTCTAATGTATAAAGTTCAGAGACCTCAAATTTTCCATTGATCATTTAGTGATTTTTCATATATAGTTCCAAAAGAGAATCAGAATACTATGTAAAATGCAGATCGTTTGCATGAGTACTAAAATAAATGAAGACCTAATTTGATGGGTTTTAAGTATTTCCATTTTAAATTTAAGGGTTAATTGCATATAAATACACCACCTTTTTTTCAACTTTCAATTTAATCCTGAACTTCACGATTAAATTTTAAAAGCCCAACATTTTAACTAATTTTAACCCGATACACATTTTTTTGTCATCGCCCGTTTCCGACCGATAGCTGGTGACGTGTCTCGCCGGACCGCCACGTTGCTTGCCACGGTGGAATCCACATATTTAACAATTTTTTTAATTTAATTTAATTTCCACATCCTTTTTCTTTTCTTTTTTTTTTTTAATTAAAAATGAAAAGAAAACAACTGTTCCATTTTCGTGAAGTTGCCCAAATCAAATTATCGTCATTTTGCCAGAAATCAAAACAACTCCTCAAATTTCTAACACACAAGAATCGAAACGCCATTGCCAAAAATCACAAGAACCCTAAAAAATTCTCATTCAAAATCGCCCAAAATTGCAACAGTGAATGACAAATTGATTGTGGTTGTCCATGGTGGTTGTGAAGAATATTAGCAGCGGTGGCCCAAGTAGGTGAAAGTGTTGTCGTTTTCGTGCCAAAAAACACCAAGTAAGTCTGTATTTGTTCTCTGTTCCTTTCTAAAAATCGAAATTGTTTAATGGGATTATGTTTAGGGTATTTTTTAATGTTTAGCTCACGTTTTTAGGGCTTATTAGGCTTTTTTAGAATGTTTAACTAATAATATCAGCCTAATAAGCCCTAAAAACATGAGTTCAACATTAAAAAAAATACCCTAAACATAATCTCATTAAACAATTTCGATTTTTAGAAAGGAACAGAGCACAA
This sequence comes from Ballota nigra, assembly GCA_947034835.1. NCBI lineage: Eukaryota > Viridiplantae > Streptophyta > Magnoliopsida > Lamiales > Lamiaceae > Ballota > Ballota nigra. The sequence goes on from OX344720.1 coordinate 29,307,905, forward strand.
ATACAGACTTACTTGGTGTTTTTGGGCACGAAAACGACAACACTTTCACCTACTTGGGCCACAGCTGCTAATATTCTTCACCACCACCATGGACCACCACAATCAATTTGTCATTCACTGTTGCAATTATGGGCGATTTTGAATGAGAATTTTCTAGGGTTCTTGCGATTTTTGACAATGGCGTTTCTGTTGACGATCAGTTCTAATCTTGAAGATTAATGGCTGTTTTAGGTGGTTAATCGATCATCAAACAATTACGTGTGATTGATCACTAACATAATTAGTGAATACGAATTTTCGGGTTTAGATGGATTAGAATCGTACGAAAGCTCACGTGTTTAAGTTCGATCGTAAGTTAATTGAGTTGCTTTAGATTCGTAATCGAAGTTTGGACGTGTATAAAAATTTGTTCCTGTTTTATTAGCTGAAAAAATCTAAGTATTTATAGACAATTGCCTAGCAGGAGGTGTCCTGACTTTTGGCCTACCAGGCCTGCATGCTCGACACCTGGCCTTTGACAAAGTTGACCTTATCTAAACTAAATTCTATCCTTATCTTGTTGGACTTGCTCGCGGTCAAGGGTTGCTCGCCACGTTGGACTTGTCCTGGAGGAGTCTTTAGTCTGATTTTGCTGGTCTCTGATCTTTGTCGAAAGGTGGCTTTGGGACTGAGGTGGAATCTGGTCGGCCATACAGTAGGTGGACTTGTTCAACCTTGATCCGAATTCAGATTATTTTGATTGGTCCTTGTTCGCCTATTTGTCTTTATGTGGTGTGCAGGTTTTGCTCGCCAGTTGCCTTGGTTAATCTTGGCTTAACTTCGCCTTAATCGTGAGTATTTGTAGCTAGTCCTAATCGCCCATGCGACGATTCTGTTCGCCCATCAACAATTGCCCCCTTGCCAATCAATAAATTGTGAAGATGATGAATGAACATTTTTTGGGTTGGCAACTTTTAAGTGTCACTGGTGCGAGCAAGAATGTCGCGGGGGCGAGCAACTTTTCACGGGCGGACAACATTGGTCGAGCAGACTGGGCCGGAGACGGTTGAGATTCCAAGGTCTGGGTACGGCTCGAGGTGTGACGTGGGCGGAATGATTGCTGCCGCCCACGCGCACACGATCCCGAGGCAACGCGCCTTCCCGTTTTGTCAGGGAGGTGCTGCACGCGCCCAGAAATTGCATTTTAGTCCTTTGATTCTTTAAGTTGCTCGCCCGGTACCCCGTTTTTTCAAAGAGTATTTAAGGAAAAAATTCGCGATTTTTATCACTATTATTGTGTATTAAGTGCGAATCTCTCCTTCTTTCCTCTTTCAAATTTTCGGCGATCGTTTCCAGTTTCCGGCGACCTTCAAACGACGTCAAGGTAGTTTCTTCTTTGCTTTCTTCTTCTCTTGTGTTGTGTGCGTTCTAGACTCACCGAAATCCCTACTCCGCCTTGGAGAGTTCTGAACCGCCGTGTTCTCCCTTGCCGGAATCTGTTAACATTCAAAACTATTTCCCTTAACTTATTGGATGGCGTCGCACTCTGAGACCGGTTCTTTTCCTCCCCGGAACCCCGAGAAACGGCCCGTAGAAGAGAACCTTCCCATAGTCAACCTGGAATCTGATCCCGAGGCGGCTTCAGTTGCACGCTCGGTTAATTCTGGAGCTCGTCCCTCCGGAGAAAGAGAGGAGCGAGCAAATCCTGCTCGCCAGCTTTTGGAGGAAACGAGCTCGGACCTCCACGAGGACGAGGATGAAGAGGTCGAGGTACTTCAGCCGGTGAACCTTGATGAACTAACCTGGGCCTATCTAAAAGACATCAACTTCCCTGTGCCCAGACTGATCGAGCATCGGGTTCCAGTCGCGGTTGCTCGCTGTGTTGATTGGAATGAGTACGAAAAGGAGCACTCAAACTGATTCGTCATTCCTGCTCACGGAGTACGGAAGCTTAAAGCGACTGAGTTCGCAGCGAGCTGCATCGTGTCCGCCATTACCGAGGAGGACTTGGCCGGGATTCGGATGGATTACAAGATTCCCTTTGACATCCCGATGTATTCTCCTTTGTTGGACGACAGAGCTGATCGCCCACCACGCGGACTGACGACGATCAACCTTGCCACCTTGAATGCTGGGGTTTTTTTGCCGTTGCATCCTTTGGTCGGCCAGTTCCTTCAAGACGTGAACTTGGCTATCACCCAACTTACTCCCGTTGGGTGGATAAATTTGATGGCTTTGATGGTGATGTTCACCTTAGAGGGATACCCCAATAGGTTGTCCGCCGAAGAGGTTGGCTACCTGATGACGATGACCGGCTGCACTGGGGAAGAGGCGGGCTGGTACTATCTGAAGGCGCGACCAGGCCAGAAGCTGGTTGAGGACATCCCTGGGAAGGTGTGAGATTGGAAGCATGACAGGTTCTGGGTCAGAGGCGACTGGCGTGCTTCTGCTCGCTCTTCAGGGGGTCCTGAACGAATTGAGACCCCGGCGGAGTTTAGGGAATTAAAGCGTGAGTCTTACCTCTTCTATAAATTTGAAGTGGTTAGACTAATTTTAATTCTCTTTTTCCTTTGTTTCAGGTCCCAAAAACTTGGGGTGGCGAACTGTAAAGAACAACATCAGCGATCAATTCCTGTTCGTTGCGTGTTTGATCGCCCTTCGTCGCCGAGAAGATCGAAGTATAGGCCATCTTTTCTCCGAGGATACACTGCGAGTTGCCCATCTCACTACCTATCCTCACCATCTTGAGGCTCTAGCTCGAATCCCAGAGGGTAAGTATATTTTCATGTCGGGCGAACAGATCTGGTCGGCCTTACACTTAGTATTAACTTGTTTTTCATGTCCCTTACAGATCAGCTCACCACAGTTGCTCTTCACCCTTCCTTCTTTGAGCTCGATAACCGTGTCTGGGAGATGTCGACTAAGAAAGGACGTAAGAAGTCGAATCCCCTCTCGAAGATTATCGCCCTTGCGGCCAAGGGTGGGAAAGGCGACCCAAGGCAAGTCGGAGGGTCGAGGTCGGCACAGCCACCTGCCCCAGTGGCGAGTCCGCCCAAGACTCTAGTTCCGAGGACGAAGAGACTTCTTCGTGGAGACGACACTCCCATCTCCGATACTGAGAAGGCGGCCAAACGAGCGAAGACGGCTCAAGAGAAAGTGACGGTGCTGTCCGGCCAACTGAAGGCGACAGCGAGCAAACTCCTTCCGTGGAGCGTCCCGGCGAGCAAGCTCTGGTCGCTACTGCTCGCGAAGGCTCCGGCCCTTCATCCGACCCCACCTACCTCGGATGGGATAAGGTTCGTCTTGATAGGTACAATTCTCTTCGCCCAGGATACTTAGCATTTTCTTTTTCCTTTTCTTTTTTACTAACTGAAGTTTTTTCTCTCCAGCTACTCGCCCGAGCAATACCCTGGGCGGTCTAACTTGGTGCACCGCTTTGCCTGCTCGAAGGTGCCGACCAACCTTCGCGAGATCCCGGACTCTTTTGTCCGCCGCGCCTCCGAGGTCGTTGCTCGTAGCTGGACCAAGGAGCTAAATGAGACTGTCAAGACACAGGCGCCTCGCGATAATGGGCATCTGTGTCTTGTCGAGGCGGGTAACACCTTGGCGGCCATGCAACTTTTGGTCGACCAGGTGGAGGACCTGGAGAAAGACTCTCGCCAGCATGCGGCCACGGTCAGCCGCATTGCCAAAGAGCGGGATGATGCTAAGGCAGAGGCGAGGAGAATCGTGACCGATCTGGAAAATAAGGCCAAGGCCCATCAGATTAGCGAGCAACGTGCTCTGGACCTGCACGTCAAGGTCTCCGAAGAACTGAAGGTCAAAATGGCCGAGATCGAGCAAATGCGGGCAGAACTTGCCCGTGCTCAACAGCAGAAGGAGGTCGCCGAGAAATTCACGACTGAGGCGATAGCTAAGATCACCGACCTCGAAGCCCAGCTCGCCAACTCCATTACTCAAGAGGAACTTATTCCTAAAATGGAGGTGAGCTCAATTCTGGGTTATGTGACTGGCTATGCGGAGAGCATCCGTATCGCACATGAGTTTAAAGCTGCTGCAGTCGTTGAAGAGATCGGCAAGGAGTTGTGCAATTTTGTCGAATCGAACCCTCCTGCTCCGGGCACAACTCTCCAGATTGGCGACCTGCCTGAATATGGGGTCAAGCTTGACTTCATCGGTCCGGAGATAATTATCACAAGTCCTCCAGAGGACGAGGAGGATGAGGAGGGCGATGCTGCCGAGGGCGAGCAAATCCCGCCGGCTGGTCAAAATGAAAGAGCTCTCAAAGAGCAAGCTGACACCGAGGGTTTAATCGCCGAGCTAACCCAAGTGGTCCCAGTTGACCCTGCCCTCGAAGGCTCTCCTCTTGAAGATCCCAAAGATGACAACATCTCTCCACCTGCCGGGCAAGGATCTTAGCGGACAGGATTAGCTAGGGACTTGTACTCTTTCACTTCTTTTTTGTTGTTGTAGTTGTTCGTCTTTATTGTAATTTTTGGGCGATCAAGCCTTATCTTTAATGAATATATTTTGCTCAATTGCTCATCTTTTATCTTACATTAATTGTTCTTTGCATTTTTATCTGTGCTTCAACAATCTTAATGTAGTTGGGCCTTGTTCCTTAAGAACATCTTTGGCCTTAGGATTTAATGGGTTTTTGGCCTTAGGCTATGTTCATTTAAAAGCGAACAGCCTTTAATGGGCTTGGTTGTATAATCAACTTGCGCCTTGAGCTTGCATTTCTGTTTTGAACGAACAACTTAATATTGAACAAACATTTAAAAATTACAAGTATCAAACGCGACCAAGAATGTAACCCTGCACTAGCTAGGTTGGACTTGCTCGACAAAAACAATGTTAAGCTTCCAACCATTAAAAAACATAATTCACACCAAGAGTCAAAGCTGCTCGACTACTATACAATTTGTCAAGACATCTTTAAACTCTTAAGAGAAAATAAAATCATACAAGATACTGACATCCCAGCACGCGACCAGACTTGACCCAATTCAACTTTGCTCGACCATTTATACTTGGTGAAAATTTCAGAAAATTAGGCAAGTTTTTGGATCCATCTTGTATCTCTGCCATTCCAGTTCGCCCAATGGACTTAGTAGCTCGCCCAACTCAACTTTATTCTTTCATAAGGCAAAACTGATCGCCTACTGAAAGTATTTTCTTAGGTTAGCTGCATTCCAGGAATATTGGGCCGAGTTGCCATCTAAGTCCTCTATGTCATAAGCTCCATTGGGTAACCTGTCTGTTACCTTGTACGGGCCCTCCCAAGTCGGGCCAAATATGCCTGGAGGTGGGGCAAGTTTTTTCCTTAGAACAAGGTCACCAATTTCGAACTTCCTTATCTTGACTTAGGAATTATAATAACGCTCTGCTCTTTGCTTGTACGTAGCATTCTTTAGCTCAGCATGTTGTCTCCTTTCTTCGAGTAAATCTGTTTCTGTGGCCAAAGCAGAATGATTTGCTTGTTCATCAAAGCTGGTCGTCCTAACTGTGTTGGTCTTTAATTCAATTGGTATCACCGCCTCTGTTCCGAAGGCCATTGCAAAAGGTGTTTCTCCGGTGCTTGACCTGGGAGAAACCCTATATGCCCACAGGACTTCTGGGAGTTTTTCTGACCAGCTACTTTTGCTTTCTGCCAGGCGTATTTTCAATGTATGCTTGATGATTTTATTTACAGCTTCAAATTGCCCGTTTGACTGGGGATGGTAGGGAGTCGAATAGTGTTTCCTGATCCTCCATTTTGCACAGAAGTCTCTCAACTCCTTTCCGTCAAACTGCGGGCCATTATCTGTCACAATTGTTCGTGGAATTCCAAAGCGACAGATGATGTTCTGCCATATGAAGTTGATCATGTTCTGTTGTGTAATCTTTACCATGACCTTCGCTTCTGCCCACTTTGTATAATAATCGACTGCTATGACGGCAAATCGAACATTTCCCACTCCTGCCGGGAAAGGACCAATAATGTCGATTCCCCATCTTGCAAATGGCCATGGACTATAAACCGATACAAGCTCCTGGGCCGGGGCATGAATATTTGGAGCAAAAATCTGACACTGGCGGCAAGCTTTGGCTAACTGGATTGTATCTTTCCGTAAGGTTGGCCAATAATAACCTTGCCTTACAGTTTTGTAGGCCAAAGCTTGCCCCCCAGTGTGATTTCCACAAACTCCAGAATGTATATCTTCCAGGACTGTCCTTCCTTGCCCCCTAGTCAAACAATTGAGTAGCGGGAGTGAAAAGCCTCTTTTGTAAAGCTGTTCATCTACCAGGGTATATCTGGTTGCTTGTTTTTTGATTCTTTCAGCTTCAAACGAATTGCTTGGTAACTCCCCGTCTTTCAAGTATTTGGCTATTAGAGTTCTCCAATCTTCATCGTTGTTGTGTTCGACTACTTGGTTTACCTCGTAGTCCATTGTTGATGGTTGGACTTTTCTGGTAATGACAATGTCCGTCAGATCTGCTGGCCCATCACTTGTTGCTAATCTTGCTAGGGCGTCAGCTTGTGTGTTGCTCATTCGTGGTATCTGCTGGATAAACACTTGGTCTAACAGGGATACCAAGTGAGCAACTATTCATTGGTACTCGATCATTTGCTCCTCTCTGGCCTCGTATTCACCTCGTACTTGGCTTACAATGAGTTGGGAGTCTCCGAAAATCTGGAGTTGTCTTACTCCAACAGCTAGTGACAAGTGAAGACCTGCAATGAGGGCCTCATACTCAGCTTCATTGTTGGTGGCCATGAATTCAAATCTGACTGCTGAAGTGAATACTTGCCGGTCGGGACTGATGAGCACTATTCCTGCCCCCGAGGCCAGATTCGTTGACGAACCATCCACGTAAAGATGCCATGGGTGATCCAGCCCTCTCGTTGGATTTTGAGGGAAGGTTAGTTCAACTATAAAGTCGGCTAACGCTTGTCCCTTAATTGCGGTTCGAGGTGCATAAGTCACGCCAAACTGGCTTATCTCTATGGACCATTTCAAAAGACGGCCAGCGGTGTCGGGTCGGTGTAATATTTGTCTGAGTGGGAAAGTTGTCAATACTTCGACTTGATGATCGAAAAAGTATGGTCTTAACTTCCTGACACTCATGACAAGAGCATACGCCAGCTTTTCAGTTGGTGAGTACTTCACCTCAGCATCATGCAGAGCCTGGCTAACATAGTAGATTGGCAGGTGAAATTTGCCATCCGCCCGAACTAACACCGAACTTATGGCCGTGTCAGACGCTGCCAGGTATAGATATAACTTTTCACCGGGGATTGGTTTTGACAGAATTTTTACATCTCCCAGATATTCTTTCAATTGATCAAAGGCTTTCTGACAGCTTTCCGTCCAGGCAAAGTTGCCTTTTTTGATGGCCTCAAAGAATGGACGGCACTTGTCTCCTGATCGTGATATGAACCTGTTTAAAGCGGCTAGGCATCCGGTCAACCTTTGCACCTCTTTAACAGAATGTGGTGGCTCCATATCGACGATTGCCTTTACTTTTGCTGGATTAGCTTCGATTCCGCGTTTGCTGACCAGATGGCCCAAGAATTTCCCAGAATGTACTCCAAAACTACTTTTCTTTGGATTTAATTTCATACTGTATTTTCGGAGTATGTCGAATACCTGGGAAAGATGATGGAGGTGATCTTCCTTCTGTGTACTCTTGACGACTATGTCGTCGATGTACACTTCCACCGTTTCCCCAATATGTTCGTCAAACATCTTGTTGACCAGCCTCTGGTAGGTTGCTCCAGCATTGATTAGACCAAACGACATCCTCTTCCAGCATAATAAATTTTTGTTAGTATAAAAGGCCGTATTTTCTTGGTCGTCCGGGTGCATTGGAATCTGGTGGTATCCTGCGAAGGCATCCATGAATGTGAACATTTCGTGACCGGCAGTACTGTCCACCAGTTGATCGATGTGCGGGAACGGAAAGTTATCCTTCGGGCATGCTGCATTAAGATCTATAAAATCTATGCATAGCCTCCAGGTTCCGTTCAGCTTTTGTACCAGGACAGGATTTGCAACCCACTGTGGACATAACACTTGTTTAATTAAATCGTTGTCCAGCAACTTTTTGACTTCTTCGTTTAGAGCTTGATACTTGTCTGGTCCATATTTTTGTCGTTTCTGGTGGACAGGTTTTCGGGCTGGGTTGATATTCAACCTGTGACAAGCATCTTTCGGATCGATTCCCACCATATCAACATGGGACCATGCGAAGACGTCTAAGTTAGCCTTCAGAAAGTCCGTCATGCGGGTTCTGTAAGGCTCGGGAAGTTCAGATCCGATGTAAAGTTCAAGACCATCACGCTCGGGATCAATCTTGATGGCCTCCAATTCTTCAACTGGAGTTGCCCGTCGTTTTTGCCCCTTCCATCGAGAGTCAACTATTGGTCCTTCCGGACTTAGCTCATCCTCGATGTCCATGGGTTCAACACCCAACCGGGGGTCAAAATCGACTGCGGGTTCTGGGTTAGACTCGGCCACCAAAGTCAAACTCCCCTGGCTATCTTTTGGGCACAAACCATCGGCCACGGGGAGTATCATTGCTTCTGGCAGGTTTTGCTCGCCGCCCTGCAGCATTTGGTTGCCCGTGGGCGAAGATTGGTCGTCAATGTCCATCTTATCGTTTTGAGCTCCAAGAATGTCCTCCAAGATTGAGGGTTCATTTTCAAGTTGACTGGTTGACGCTTTCATCATAGATACTTGTCCTTGTCTTGACTGAATTTGCAGAAGACATTCTCGAGCTTTTCTCTGGTCTCCTTTCACCGTGCCAACTCCACTTGCTGTTGGGAATTTTATGCAATAATGGTAAGTTGAACACGCGGCCCTGAATTCGTTTAAAAAAGGTCGACCCAGGAATCCGTTGTATGTTGACTCTTGATCAACGACCAAGAAATCCACCATTCTTGCGATATTCTTCTCAGGCTCTTTGACCGTCACAAGTTGCACAGTGAAAGTTACTATTCCCAATGGGATTGTCACAGCATTTCCGAACCCCAGAATACGGTGGTTTGTGTCTCTGATGTAGCCTGCATAATCTCCCATTTGACCAAGCGTTTTTTTGAAAAGGACATTAGTGTAGGCTCCAGTATCCACCAGCAATCTATGCACCCTCGTTTCCATAATCTTGGCACATATCACAAGCGAATCGTTGTGAGGGGTCAGTACTCCTTCCAAATCTCTGTCGGTAAAAGTTAATTCCGGTGTTTGCATGGTAGGTGGAATGACCCCCATTTCTTGTACATGTCCGATCGCTCGTAATTCTGCCTTTCTTTTCCGATTAGAAATTGGTGGTCGTCCATCAGAATAACCACCTATGGGCCCTGCAGGTTCCATCATCTGGATGTCTGGAACTGGTCCCCCGGCTGGCGCCTGAGCTGGTCGCCCAGCCCGATTTCGATGAGGTGTCTGTTCCTGGTCTTCTTCATCAGAATCTTCGTCTCTGGTTCTTTTGCCGGGTTGTCTTTTTACGAACTCGGATAGCTTTCCCTCTTTGTAAAAATGCCATAACTGCTTTAGCAAGTCACGACATTCACTTGTAAAGTGTCCCACGCTCTGGTGGTAGGCACAATATTTATTCTGGTTCAGCTTGCTTGTATCCTGACGTATTTTACGGGGAGGTGTGAGCAATTCTTTGTCTCGAACGTTATTGTAAACCGTATCGATTGATACGGTAAGAATGTGGTTTAGTTTGTCTTTCAGCTCCGTTCCTTCAGTAAACGCCTTCATGTTTTTGGGAGCTCGATAACTAGTTCCAGGCTTCTTCGCACCTTCTTTCTGTTCTCCTTTGTCTCCCATTTCCTTTTGCAGGGCTTCATGCATGGAGACAAAGACGCCTGCCCGATCTCGAAATTCGGCATATGTCTTCGGGCATCTTAGGTGTACATCTTTCCAGAGTTCAGTGCCCTTTTTGAGTCCAGCTAAGACGGCCATAATCTTGGTATCTTCACTGACAGACTCCCCTTCTAACAAGACCTTGTCGAATCTTTCCAGATACGATTGGTCCGACTCATCGTCAGTTTATTTCAAGTCGGATAACCGATGTCTCTGGGATAGATAAGACCCGGCCGTAGAGAAATGGGACAAGAATTCTTTGCCCAACTGGGCAAACGAATGAATCGAAGCCGGCGGCAGGGCTGAAAACCATTTATGGACACGATCCCCCAGAGTCAAAGGAAAGTTGCGACATTGTGTTGCGTCACTTGCCCCCATTGATACCATATAATTGGTATACTTCATCAGATGCACCCGGGGATCCGCCGTGCCCTCATATTGGATACTTGCTGGAAACTGGATCTTTTGCTGATTTGGAGCCTTCAGAATCACCATAGATAAAGGTGAGACTGGAAGAGTTGTGTTCCCATATCCTCTCTGTTGATCTAATTGGCCATGCATGCTCTCTATGGCCTTCCTCATGGAGGCGAGCTCCTCCAAGGATCCCTCTTGACTCTGAAGCTGTCCGGCGAGCAGAGGCGCACAGCCATCTGTTCGCTCCAGTCCCTCATTGGGAGCGGGAACCCCCTGGATTGGCCTCCTAGGATTGGGCCAAGGCGGCCAAAAGCTGACCTAGTCAGCCTGTCATGGACTGATTGGCGAGCAGGTACTACAGCTGGGCGAGCTGCTCCAGCAGTGGGATGGACTTCCATGATTCCCCGGCCTCGACTACCCAATCTTTCAAGAGCACTTTGACGTGTGCCCTGACTCCCTGCCATGGCCGGATTCTGAGTTGAACCTCCCTGACTGGCGGCCTCAACGTTCAACTTTTCTTTGCCTTTGGCCTAACGAGCTTGGGCGCTATCAGCCTCATTCACATGATCCCCCCTTGCCTTTTCATATTCGCGAGTCTTTGTGGGGCTACACCTTGCTCGCACATATGAAGGGCCAGGTTGGGCTTGTTGTCTTTGTAAAGCCTGGAGCATGGCAATTGTGCGCGCCAATTCGTCGGAGTTGCGGGCAATGGCGTCCAACTCCAGTTGTATTAACTGGCGAGCAACATTAGTTTGATTTTCTTGGTTGTTTCTGCTCGCCCCTGCTCACCCACCAGCTTGGGACATTCGGGAGTGTGAATCCCGGGTTATATGTTGTGAACGTTGTGTCTCTCGTGATTGAGGCATGTTCACAGAAGATATCAAGTATTGTTCTTGATATTCTTGAATTTTTCTTCAAAAGTTCAAATCTTGTTCTTTAATCTTGGGGTAATCTTCCCGTACTCAACGATTCGAAGGTTCGAACCCTCCTTCTAGCGCCAATTTGTTGACGATCAGTTCTAATCTTGAAGATTAATGGCTGTTTTAGGTGGTTAATCGATCATCAAATAATTACGTGTGATTGATCACTAACGTAATTAGTGAATACGAATTTTCGGGTTTAGATGAATTAGAATCGTACGAAAGCTCACGTGTTTAAGTTCGATCGTAAGTTAATCGAGCTGCTTTAGATTCGTAATCGAAGTTTGGACGTGTATAAAAATTTGTGCCTGTTTTATTAGCTGAAAAAATCTAAGTATTTATAGACAATTGCCTAGCAGGAGGTGTCGTGACTTTTGGCCTACCAGGCCTGCATGCTCGACACCTGGCCTTTGACAAAGTTGACGTTATCTAAACTAAATTCTATCCTTATCTTGTTGGACTTGCTCGCGGTCAAGGGTTGCTCGCCACGTTGGACTTGTCCTGGAGGAGTCTTTAGTCTGATTTTGCTGGTCTCTGATCTTTGTCGAAAGGTGGCTTTGGGACTGAGGTGGAATCTGGTCGGCCATACAGTAGGTGGACTTGTTCGACCTTGATCCAAATTCAGATTATTTTGATTGGTCCTTGTTTGCCTATTTGTCTTTATGTGGCGTGCAGGTTTTGCTCGCCAGTTGCCTTGGTTAATCTTGGCTTAACTTCGCCTTAATCGTGAGTATTTGTAGCTAGTCCTAATCGCCCATGCGACGATTCTGTTCGCCCATCAACAGTTTCGATTCTTGTGTGTTAGAAATTTGAGGAGTTGTTTTGATTTCTTGCAAAATGACGATAATTTGATTTGGGCAACTTCACGAAAATGGTGTTTTCTTTTCATTTTTAATTTAAAAAAAAGAAAAGAAAATAAAAAGGACGTGGAAATTAAATTAAATTAAAAAAAAATTGTTAAATACGTGGATTCCAACGTGGCAAGCAACGTGGCGGTCCGGCGAGACACGTCACCAGCTATCGGTCGGAAATGGGCGGAGACAAAAAAATGTGTATCGGGTTAAAATTAGTTAAAAGGTTGGGCTTTTAAAATTTAATCGTGAAGTTCAGGATTAAATTGAAAGTTGGAAAAAATGTGGTGTATTTATATGCAATTAACCCTAAATTTAAAGGGACTAGGTTTCATATGAATTTTGGTTCATGATATGAACTACTCTCTGACTTTGATATTATAGGTTAAACTCTTGATACTTTAAAATATTTTTATTTCAAGAGATTTGATACTTTAAATTTAAATGTTATATTAAATATGAATAACTTTAAATAGTTAAAAATAATTAATTATTGTTGATACTCTTGATAATAATATGGTACAACTGATCACTATTTTTGATACTCCTAATGAGATTCTTTGATCAAATAGGTTATACTTTAAATTTTTCCTAATAATTTAATAGTTAGTGTTATCACGAACCATGTTGTAAGAGAAATAATTAAATGAATTCGCATCTCTCTACAAATTTAGACTTTTAGATGAGATGAAATTATTTTATGGTATTAGAGTCAAACGGATCATGCTCAAACAAAGATTCTGAGTTTGATTTTCACTGAGAGTAACTCTATTCATATTAAATTGTCTATTCATTGGGTCTAAAAAAAAGAAGTTAAATTCGACCTATGAGTAAAAATAAGTGTAAATGAAATAATTAAATAAATAAATTTTAAATCTCTCCACACGTTCTACGGTGATCAGGTGAAACTATTTAACATGTTAATATAAAAGATCCAGTAGACAAAAAACAGACTACGATTTTCAAACTTGATAATTGTAGTTGAGCCATACACCTCAACTAACAACTTATGCACATATTTTGCCACCAATGTCCTGTGTATTAACTTAACTATCCGGGAAAAAGTTTTTGTTTTGTTGTTTAAGTGAGTGAATTACTTGGTTTTCAAGAAAAGAAGAAGAAGAAGAAGAAGAATGAATTACTCATGCTAGCTGCACTACAAAAAAAATTGCATTTTTGCGATCGAAATTTGGGACCGTCAAAATATCGGTCTCAAAATCATGTATTAGCGACCGATCAGCGACCGAAAGAGAAAATAGTAGTCTCAAAGTAATAAAATTTGCGACCGCCACTAAAAATCGGTCTGTAATACGAATAATTAGCGACCACCTTGCTCGGTCGGTCCTTAATTGAACACAAAGCGGGCGCTAAACCCAAAGGTCGTTCAAAGAGGACCAATAATTTCAACCGTCAGATCAGCGACCGCCGAGGCAGTCGCTGATTTCAAATTTACATTCAATGACTACCTCGTGGCGGTCGCAGATCGGTAAGTTTTGACCCGTCTTGGTAACGGTTGAGGGTCATTAATGTGGACAAGCGACCGTCTAATCCTAAATTGGTCAAATGGACCGATAGAATCGGTCGAAAAGACCAAAAAATCGGTCAATAGCGACCGCTTTAGCGGTCACTAATTTTTTTTTAAAACCTTTATATATCAACTCCGTACGCCATTTTTTATATACGCATAACACTTTAATCCATCGTCGTTGCTGCCGCGTCCGTCGAGGATTTCGTCCCGATCAAAACACTAGTTGCATCCCTGTCTACGCAATAACCGTGAATTTTTTAAAATTTTAACTGTTTAAATTATTTTTAAATCATGTTTTATGAATTATAATGTTGAGACAATTATATATGTTTGTAGGATAATTATATGTATGTTTGTTATAAAATTATATATTAATATTATTGAGAAAATTATATATTTATGTGGTTGTTAGAATTATGTTAGTTGATGTTTAGTTGAATTATATATGTTTACATGAAATTTTATATATATATATATATGTGTGTGTTAGTTGATTGGTATAAAAATTAGTTGATTAGTAGTATATTTACGTAGGTATGAATTAATTTAGTTGAATGAGTATATATATGTAGGTATGAATTTAATTAGTTGATTGATATATATATGTAGGTATGAATTTAATTAGTTGATTGATGTATATGTAGGTATGAATTTAATTATTTGATTGATATATACGTAGGTATGAATTTAATTAGTTGATTGATATATATACGTAGGTATGAATTAATTTAGTTGATTGATATATATACATAGGTATGAGTTAATTTAGTTGATTGATATATATACGTAGGTATGAATTAATTTAGTTGATTGGTATATATACGTAGGTATGAATTAATTTAGTTGATTGATATATAACATGGTATGATCTGTTGAATTTATAATTTTTACAGATGAACCCTCAAGATAACCGTCTCACTGTTGTTCTGGTCGACAGCAAGTAAATATTTTTTAATGAATTATATATATTTTTGTTAATATTAACTTGAATTGTTAATTTGTTGTCACTGGCTGCTTCCTGCCCATGAGACTAGCGCTTGCGTCTCAAAGGTTATTAAGATGATCCCGTTTGAGTTTGGTGCCTACTCGTGGACCCTAGTGCCCGAGCGAAAGAGGATGGAGTACTTTGATGAGTTCAATGTATAAAAAAATTATTTATTATGATTTTAATTTTGATTTTTTAATTTATTTGTTAATATTCTATTTTTAATTTAATTGCAGAGGCAGTGCGTCTGAGACCCTGCCCACGATAGTGTTATTTATGACTTGTTCTGCGCGAAAGCGCAAGAGCGGTACAAAAATATTATTTACGACTTGAAGAAGCGACGAGAGCGTGGGCAACGAGTGGAGTTGGGCCGAGTGCCAGACGGGCGTTTGATCAGGGATGGTCTGGTGGATCACTGTTCAGAAGAAGATGAAGAGGGAGAAAAGAGAGAGAGGGGGAAATGTTAAACAATTTATTTAATTTATATTTTTTTGTGAATTTTATTTAATTTAAATTTTTTAAACAATATTTCAGTGAATTTATTTACTTTAGTTAATTTATATTTTTATTATACTTTAGTAAATAATTTGTATAATCAAGATTTGCATATAATGTATGAAAATTTACAAAATTAAAAAAAGAAGTTAGTAAATATATATACATATAAATGAATTAGAAACAAAAAGGAATTAATTTGATGAATTTTTTAAAAAACGGGAGTCAATTTGAACTCATATACAATTAAATGCATAGAAACGAACAATAAATGCAAGTGTCCTAGTGGTCCATGCCTACTCTGGGTCACCCAGAGGTCGGCGGTTCGATTCCCCTTGGGCGCATATGTGCCCATTTATTCCTACAAGCCTTAAAAAGGCTTATACACTATATGACTTGCCTAATATAAGCTAATGGGTCAGTGGGTCAGTGGCTCGCGCCCCGCCCGGACCCCAATGGGCACGGGTTCAATCCCACTGAACCTTTTTTTCGCAGGTTCATTAATTAGCGACCAACCGTATTATTTTTATTTATAAAAAATATTAGTGATCGCCTTCAAGCGGTCGCAAAAAACTGACCCAACCGGGTCAGACCCGGTCAGATCAGCGACTGGTCGGGGGCAGTCTCTAAACATTAGTGACCGTCCATGCGGTCTCTGATCGGCGACCGATTTTCAAAAGCAGTCGCTAATATTAGCTACCCACATTTTAGCGACCGACTTTTATCGGCCAGAAATCGGTCGCTAATCACGTTTTGCGACAAAAAATCGATCGCTAAGTCGGTCGCTAATCCGTATTTTTTTTGTAGTGCTAGCTCAATTATCCGTTTAAACTACATAATTAATTATAAATAATTTAATTTAAAATTTTAATATAAATAGGACTATCAACGGTTGGACCAAGTTCTCAAAGAGTAGCACGTAAAATAGAACTTTTATTAAAAAGAAAAAGAAAAAAAATGTCCCACAACCCGGGATAAGGAACTTTCAGAAGAGTGGGCCTCATTAAAAACCTTACCGTAAACCTCCCTTGAGGATAAACCGGTGCAGGCAAAAAAGAGTTACCAACCACTCAACCAATAATTCCTTGGTAGGAAATGCTCAGAATACAAAGCAAAAATGATTCATTCCCAGCTCGACAAACTCGAAAGAATGAACCCTGTGACCAAGCTCTCAGCCGCAAAGGGCTGAAAAGAGTGACCCAAAAAAAAAAACAAAAAAAAAATTGTCACAAGCCAGCCCCTTTCGTGCGCGTAGTGAATGACCAAGAGTATGGCAGCCAATTCCGCCTCCAAGGCGAAACCACTTCCATGTTTAGCGCAAAAAGTAGCCTCAAACCCTCCCATTGCATTACGGAAAATCGCCCCCAACATAGATAGTTCCCGGTGCTTGAATAACACTCTCGTCCGTATTCACTTTCGTCCACGGGTCATACGGCGACAACCAACAGAACAACAACGGTGTTCGGCTCAGCTGGTGATGAACCGAAACACCAATAGTCGCAACCAGCTGCTCATGCAAAGGACCACGAGCAGGCGCCTTGTAAATAGGGGCAGCCTCCCGAATAGCTGTTAATACCATCGGTTTGCAAACGTGCAACAAAGGTGTGGTGTCATAAAAAATCGTCTTATTACGCATCCACCAAATCGCCCTTATCACCTTGATGAAACCGACCTGCCAAAGCTCACCAACTTGGGTGTTAGGCTCATGGGAACTCGCCTGCAATTCAACATCTGAGAATCCATCCTGCCAATTTACATCAATATGGAAAATACTTGTAAAATGGTTAATCAAAGAAATAGTGAAAGGGCATTGTGAAAGGATATGAGCTTGTGTTTCCTCATCACCACAGCAAAGTGGGCACCGCAAAGGGCCATGCATTCCAAACTCTATCATCCAATCCGATGTGGGGAGCTTTCCCCATAAAGCACGCCATATGGCCGTCGATTCTACATGGCGGGATGTATCTTGTCCATATCCAAGGGGCCCAGGTGATACGGGGAAAAGGTTGTCGTATCTCATCATAAAGAAAGCGGGACGTAAGTTCTCCCGAGACCGTTCTTGACCAAACGGCCTTGTCCGGCTCTTCCATAACTCGAATGCTCAGGATGTTGCTAACGATATCCAAGTAAGAGAGCACAAAAGACAATTCAAAGTGCCAACAGTTGTCAAAATAATAATCACCAATGTTGGCCGTCAAAGAATTAGCTATCTCCTCTGGGATTCCGATTTTCTCCACAATGGTATAACCCAACCAATTATCATGCCAAAAGTTGACTTTGGAGTCTTTACCAATCAACCATCTTGCCTTTTCCGAAATCCTAGAAAAATGAGGACGATTTCCCGTCCAAATAGAGGACAGCCGATTAAACTTCTTTGCCCTTCCATTTTTGCCATAGAATATGTCGCGAAGAAATCTTAAATCAGGGGAAGGGCATGAGAAAATGTCCCATGCCAGCTTCCCGGTGTAGGAGTCGTTAGCCACTCTAATTGACCTGATTCCGAGGCCTCCTTCTTCTTTCGGCGAACAACAGCGGGGATAATGTATCGAGCATAAAGTCGACCTCTTAGCAATATTACCATTCCACACAAAGTTCCGCATCGCATTTTCAATCTTCTTAAGCAAGCCGCTAGGCCAGCGATAAACCATCATCGAGTGCACAAGAGAGGAGCTGATAACCGAGTTCACCTAACATATCCTACCCACCATAGATAATGTATTTCCTTTCCAACTTGCAAACTTAGCTAGAATAGCATCCGCAATAGGGGTTAGGTGCACAGATTTGGGCGCGCCCATGAAAATAGGGACACCTAAATAAGTGAAAGGAAGTTTCCCTTCCGCCACTTGAAGCACCCGAGATAAGTGGCCTTTAACCGCCGCCCGAGTAGAAGGACCAAAAAGGACTCGTGATTTGGCCGGGCTGTAAAATAGTCCCGCGGAAATCCCATAATCGTCAAGAATCCTCTTAATACAGTCAACATTACTGGTAGTCGCCTTCGCAAAGTTGATAATGTCATCAGCATAGAATAAAAAGCGAGGGTATCCCTTGATAGGAGAGAGATATCCCATCGCTTCATAGTACTGTAACCAACGACCCAAAGCTTCCTCTGCAAGACAAAAGAGCAGCGGGGATCCCTTGTCGCACCCCACTTGAGCAGCCGAAAAAACCTTTGGGCTCACCGTTGAGAAGGATTGAGAGCCGAGCTGAGGAGAGAATCAACCCGATCAATTGGAGGAATTTACTACTGAACCCCATACGGCCGAGGACAGCGTGTAGGAAATTCCAACTTATAATGTCAAAAGCTTTTGTAATATCGATCTTCAGGGTCATGCCACTATTAACACGGTGAACCCCAATCTAATTAATTGCCTCTGAAGCAAGAGCGATGCAAGTGTGAATGCAGCGACCTAGTATGAAACCATACTGCGTCTCTAATAAATATTGCCCAATACAAGCGCCAAATCGGGAGGCTATAATCTTGGTGAAGGACTTGAATGAAAAATTACCCATGACAATGGGTCTAATAAGGATAATGATTAAACAAATCATTATTTGACCGTGTAATTAGTATTCTGTTAATATTGATTTTGTATCTGATTTGATTCCTACAAATTATGGGAAAGTTGTTGTACCCTTGTAAATCTTTTCTTATATAATAGAATACTGCACCACTTACCAAATTATCGGTGATATTCAAATCTCTTCTTTCTTATGTATTCTTAAGATTATCACATGGTATCAGCTTAAACACGATCCTAAACCCTAAATTTTCTTCCGTTTCTATTCTTGTCGTCACTCTCTTCTCTCTTTTACGATGGCCGCTTCTCCTTCCTCCACCGATCCGATTCCGGTAACCACCATGATCAACATGGTTCTGATCAAATTGACCTCTGCCAACTACCTTATGTGGCGCCGGCAGGCCACTCACATGGCGGAGTGTTTTGACCTCTTCGGTCATCTTGATAATTCCTCTCCTGCACCGACTTTCTCTATCACTTCTGCTGCGGGTGAGACGTCGCTAAAACCTGCATATGCTACTTGGAAACTCAAAGATAAAAATCTCCTCAGTGTCCTCTTCACTTCCCTAACAGAGGACACCGCCTCTGAAATTCTTGATTACACCACCGCTCGTGAGGCTTGGGTCACGTTAGAGGCAGTCTTCTTCTCCGCCTCTCGCTCCCATCAATTGAGGGAGGGGCTTCTCTCTCTGCGTCGCGGCGATCTCTCCGTCGATGACTACGGTCGGAAATTCAAATTTCTATGCGACCAACTTTCTGTAATTGGCCGTCCGGTGGACACCTCCGACCAAAGCCACTAGTTCCGTCGAGGTTTGGGTCTCCAGTTTGCAGGCTTCGCTATACGAGGCTCTCGCTCTCGCTAATCCCGCTGCTTCGTGATCTGGTGCATCAGGCGGTGCAATTCAGTCTAATGCTTAAATCCATGGAAGGCTCTCCTGCCCCACAGGCGGCCTTCACCACCGACCAACAACCCAAAAATCAATCTGGTAAGACTCATAATTTTTCTAACCAGAATTTTTCCCGTAATCAAGCTGGACGGCAGACCAATTTCTCCAACAGAAATTCTTCTGGACATAATAACAATGGCAATGGGGGTGGTTATAACTCTGGTGGTGGCAATGGGGGTGGTTATCGCCGCCCTCCCCGATGTCAGATTTGTAGGGATGAACATTATGCAGATAAATGCCCTCAATTTATTAATGCTCAAAATGCTGATGCCTCTCGTTCGACAAATTTGGCTCAGGCTTTTAATTTGACTTGTAATGTGTCGGATCATGTCTCTGATTGGTACTTGGATTCCGGAGCATCTGCACATATGACGAGTCAGACTTCTGCTTTGGACACTTTTGAGCCTTATTCTGGAAACGGATCTATAATTGTTGGAAATGGACATTCTTTACATATTTCACATATTGGTACTTCTGCTATTTCTCCTACTGTTAAGTTATTGGATGTCTTGGTTGTGCCACATATAACCAAGAATTTACTTTCTATCAGTAAGTTGACGTCTGATTATCCTATTGATGTCATATTTTCTGACAAGTTCTTTGCGATTCAGAATCGAGTGACAAAGCAAATTCTGGCTCAGGGAAGGTGTGATAGAGGTCTTTATTCCATAGATTGTGGTGTTCCAGCTTTGGTGGAGGCTATTCGAGATAAATCTTTAAAAGTTAGTTTTAATTTGTGGCATTTATGCCTGGGGCATGTCCCACTTTCTGTTATTTCACATTTGCAAAAATTGGGATTTTTATCTATCACGTCTATTTTGCCGGATCCTAAAGTTTGCTCCTCTTGTCAGTTGGCAAAGAGCAAACGTTTACCTTTCAAATTAAATGATAAACATGCTAGTAGTGTTCTTGAATTAATTCACTGTGGTTTATGGGGGCCTGTACCAATTTATACATCTGGTGGATTTAAATATTATGTTGTGTTTATGGATGACCATTCTCGGTTTTCATGGATTTATCCACTCCGAGCCAAATCTGATTTCTATTCAACATTGGTTCGCTTTCACAAGTTTGTCTGCAATCAATTTTCTAGCACTGTTAAAACTTTTCAAAGTGATGGTGGCACTGAGTTTCTTAACACACGTGTTCGTGATTTTATGCATTTACATGGCATTCATCACAGGGTTTTTTGTCCCTGTACTCCTCAGCAGAATGGTAGAGTGGAACGTAAGCATCGCCACATCACTGAAGCGGGGCTCTCCATGATGTTTCATGCACACGTTTTGGCGTCTCTTTGGTTTGATGCATTTGCGACGGCGGTACATGTAATTAATCGGTTTTCTTCTTCTATTTTGCATAATGTTTCTCCTTTTGAGAAGTTGTTTGGGTCCTCTCCAAACTATGCCAATTTCAAGCCATTCGGTTGTCACGTGTATCCTTATTTACGGGATTATGTGGCCCACAAACTCGAGCCTCGAAGCCGCCCATGTTTCTTCTTGGGATACAGTAATATGCACAAGGGATTCCGCTGTTTCGATCCAGACTCTTCACGTGTATTTACGACTCGCCATGCCCAGTTCGACGAGTTGCACTTTCCATTTTCTCAGGCTCCGTCTTCTACCCAAGTTACTGATTTGGAGCTCTCTAGCTTCGTCGATGTCTCAACAGCACCGTTTGTGGTGTCATCTCCTCCGCTTGTCTCGACTCCATCTGTACCGGTGTGTCGAGCTCCTCCACCATCGCCTATTTTGGATGATCAGGCTGAGCTCTGCCTTCACAGCCTGAGGTTGAGCCGCATCTGGATCCTCAGTTGCCACTGCCCAAGCTACCCACTGCCCCGATGCCTCCTCCATCGCCGGGTCCCCAGTCGCCACTGCCCGAGCCACCCACTGCCCCGACGCCTCCTTCGTCGCCGGCTCCCCAGCCCCATCCAATGGTCACTCGTGCACGGGCTGGGATTTTTAAGCCTCGTTATCCAGTTAACTTGGCCTCTACTGCCCTCTTATCGGCCCTTGTTGCATCATCTGAGCCTCGTGGCTTCAAATCCGCTATTAAGCATCCTCAGTGGCTCGCTTCGATGCAAGAAGAAATTGACGCCCTACGCTCCAATGAAACCTGGGATTTGGTTCCACGACCTCTTGGTACGAATATTGTTGGCTCCAAGTGGGTGTTTCGTACCAAGTTTCATGCTGATGGTTCTGTTGAGCGCCATAAAGCTCGTCTGGTTGCTCAGGGCTTTATGCAAATTCCGGGCACAGATTTTCATCATACCTTTAGCCCAGTGGTTAAAGCAGCTACTGTTCGTATTGTTCTGGCTCTCTCCGTTCAACAAAATTGGCCTCTTCATCAACTTGATGTAAAAAACGCTTTTCTGAATCGTTTTGCAGAAACCAGTCTTTATGTCACAACCCCCAGTTTTCGTGGATCCACAATTTCCTGATCACGTATGTCATCTGAAGAAGGCTCTGTATGGTCTTCGTCATGCCCCATTAACATGGTTTCAGCGCTTCAGCTCGTTTCTCTTCAGTCTGGGTTTCAAGTTGAGTCGCTCTGACTCTTCTTTGTTTCATTTCCATCACGGTAATATTGTTCTCTATCTTCTCCTTTACGTAGATGATATCATTATTACTGGGAATGACCCAACTGCTCTTTGAAATTTTATTTCTCGGACTCATCGTGAATTTGCCATCAAGGATCTTGATAAACTTAACTATTTTCTTGGTCTTAAGGTTTCCTACACTTCGACTGGTTTATTTGTTGGACAGGCTAAGTATGCCCACGACATTCTACAGCGTGCAGACTTGGTTGATTCTAAGCCTGTTTCCACACCATTAGCAGCAGGAGAATCTCTCATCAGTACTGCCTCTCCGTTCCATGATCCTACGTTGTACAGGTCTTTGGTTGGTGCTCTTCAGTATCTCACCATCACTCGTCCGGATCTCTCTTATGCTGTTAGTTCTGTTAGCCAGTTTCTTCAGTCGCTCACTGAAGACCACTTTCTTGTTGTCAAACGTATTCTTCGATTTGTTAAGGGCACCGTGCATTTTGGATTTTCTTTCACAAAATGTCCAGATTCATCCATTATCGGATACTCTGATGCAGATTTGGCTCGTTGTCCTGAAACTCAACGTTCCACTTAGGACTATTCTATTTTTCTTGGAGGAAATCTTGTTTCTTGGAGTGCTAAGAAGCAACCTACTGTTTCTCGTTCAAGTTGTGAGTCTGAATACCGTGCTATGGCAAATGCAGCAGCCGAGGTTGTCTGGGTTACGAATCTTCTTCGTGAACTTCGTGCATTACCATCGTCTCGTCCCTCCTTGTTATGTAATAACAAGAGTGCACTTTTTCTGAGTCAGAATCCAGTGGCTCATAAACGTGCAAAGCATATCGATCTTGTCTACCACTTTGTTCGTGAGCTTGTCTCATTTGGCAAACTCATCACCAGCTTTGTTCCATCTCATCTTCAGTTGGCGGACATCTTCACCAAGAGTCTTCCTCGTCCTGCTTTCAAGTACCTTCATTCCAAGCTCTGCGTTTGTCTTCACCCCACGCAGGGCTTGACGGGGGGTAATACGGATAATGATTGACCAAATCATTATTTGACCGTGTAATTAGTATTCTGTTAATATTGATTTTGTATTTGATTTGATTCCCACAAATTATGGGAAAGTTGTTGTACCCTTGTAAATCTTTTCTTATATAATAGAATACTGCACCACTCACCAAATTATCGGTGATATTCAAATCTTTTCTTTCTTATGTATTCTTAAGATTATCACAGAGTCTAAAGTCTTGCACGCGGTTAGCTCCAAGAAACTTGGGGATGAGAGTAACCAAGTTGGTGTTCAAACCCTCCAGGATGTAAATCCGATCAAAGAAATAAGAGATAGCTCCCACAACGTCTCCACAAATAATATCCCAACATTTCTGGTAAAAAGAACCTGGAAAATCATCCGGGCCCGACGAACCAGTCCCGTCCATATTAAAGATAACATCTTTGACCTCCTCCGCCGTGGGAAGAGCGGAAATGAGGTCGTTATGTGTTGCAGAAATAACCTTGAAGGGCAAGAGGAATGAAAAATCCTGCCGTTGAGAGATCCTCATAATAACCAATAATGTGAGAAGCAATTTCCTCCTGGTCAGTAGTCAGAGAGTCCCCTCAATCATAAGCTCAGAGATGCCCTTATTAGATTGGTTTTGTCTTGGACCGACCCCAGTAGCTAAATCAACCTCTCTAAAAATGTTGCGGAAATCTTTCCTGTTCCAATCCTCAAGCCAAAAAGAGAGCCCCATCAGTTTACGCATGACTCTGGTAATGGGATCATTTGCCTTGATGGAAGCATTCCATGAATGCTCCACCGTGGGTAAGAAGCTTTGGTGAGAGAACCACATGGGCGCGGGCCGTAGTCTTATCCAGCTCCAGCAATAACAGATGATGGCCCTATTGGAGATACGCATATCAGTACATATTTTTTGTGATTTGGTTTGTATCTTTCCGTATATTTTCATAGTGTAGATTGGCAAGTTAGTTTTCTTGTTCCTTAATTAAAGGAACCGATCCAAAATTATAGGGATCATTCTTCCTTGTATGATTGTACAAATATGGGACGTTCCCATCTTCTTTGTTTGAATTCAAAAAAAAAAAAAAAAAAACAAGAGAATTATATTTCTCGAAATTCTCCTCTCTGTGTCAAATTTATCATGGCACCAGAGCGGGTTTAAATTAAAGATCCTAAAATTCACTAAAGCTTCCGCATATTTTTTTTGGAGCACATCAATGACGAAAGACGGCGATGGTAGTAAAACTGGAACCGCAATTGATGTGAGTTCTCCCTATTTCATTGGCTCGTCTGACAATCCGAGTCATGTTTTCGTTACCGATCTTCTTAGTGATGGAAACTACGGAGATTGGTCTGAAGAAATGAGCAATTGTCTTTTTGCCAAGAATAAGTTTGGTTTTGTGGATGGATCCATATCCATGCCACAAGAGGGTTCATCTGATTTCCTTCCATGGAAACGTTGCAATGCCATGGTTAAAGGTTGGTTGATGGTGGCCATGGACAAGGAGATCCGAAGTAGTGTCAAGCATGCAAAAACCGCACGAGAAATATGGAGCGATCTCGAAGAACGTTTCGGGAAAGAAAGCGCGCCCAAAGCCTATGAACTCAAGAGAAATCTCACCCTCACTCGTCAAGAAAAGATGTCTGTGTCGGCGTACTACACCAAACTAAAAGTGATTTGGGACGAAATTAATTCCATTTCGGCGGTTCCCAAGTGTACGTGCGGCAAGTGCACTTGTCAATTGTCCAAGCTTTTTATCGAAAGGAATGAGAAGGAGAGAATCTACGAGTTTCTCATGGGTCTGGACGACGCCTTCAACACCATCAAAACACAAATTTTAAGTACAAAGCCATTGCCAAGCCTTGGGGCGACGTACCATCTGGTTGCAGAGGACGAGAGACAGCGGCTGATATCGGGTTCACGAAAGCCGACCGTTGATGGTGCTGCATTCCAGATACAGCGGCAGGAGAAGCAAGAACGTGGTGGCAATGATCCTCCGAGGTGTGACAATTGCGGGAAACTTTGGCACACCATCGAAAGTTGTTACGAAATTATTGGTTACCCAGAAAAAGATCGAAGACCGGGCAAGATGAAAGGGAAAGAAGCGGGCAAAAATTCTGAGAAGAAGCAGACACATAAAGCTGCGACCGTTGAGGCAAGTTCCACGAGCGTGAGTCCTCTTCCAGGTTTTTCCGCCGAACAACTAGCTCAGTTAAGGGACTTCCTTAACAACAGAGAGGACCTTGCCTCCGTTCCCTCTATAAATATGGCTGGTAAGATCTATTCGGGTGCACCGTGGGTAATAGATTCCGGAGCCACGGAACACATTACGCACGAAAAGAGTATCATTAAATCTTTCATGAATACTAGTACAGAAATACCCGTTAAAATTCCTAATGGGGATAAACTGCCGGTTCGGTGTGTTGGTTCTGTTGATTTGCCTAATGGTTTAAGTGTTGAGCGTGTATTGCATGTACCAGATTTCCAATGCAATTTGCTCTCAGTTAGTCGACTCACAAAGGATCTCAACTGTGTGATGACATTCTTTCCTGATTTTTGTACCATGCAGGACTTAGCATCGAGGAACCTGATTGGAGTGGGTAGGCAGCGTGATGGTCTATATCTTCTAGAGCCGGTTGGTGATAGTCGAAGAGCCTTCTCAGCGACTGTTGATTCAGAAGTATGGCATAGACGATTGGGACACGCCTCTAGAGTAAAGCTTCAAAGTCTTTCCTTTACTAATAAAGTATTGACTGGCCCTTGTGAGCCTTGCATGAGGGCCAAACAAACTAGAACTCCTTTTCCTTCTAGTTCTATTCAGTCTGTTGCTTGTTTTGATTTGATACACTGTGACATTTGGGGTGGATATAAAACTGCTTCGTTTACAGGAGCATATTATTTCCTCACTATTGTAGATGATTACAGTCGAGGCGTTTGGGTTTATTTGATGAAGTTTAAATCTGAGGCATGCAAATATATCCAATTGTTTTGTAATATGGTGAAAACACAATTTGGAAAAATTGTAAAACGCATTCGAACTGATAATGGGGGTGAATTTCAATCACATGAAATGATGGATTTTTATATGCAGTCTGGGATTGTGCTTGAAACTTCTTGTATTCACACACCGCAGCAGAACGGTGTCGTTGAACGAAAGCATAGACATATTCTTGAAGTTGCTAGGGCCTTACGTTTTCAAGCTCAATTGCCTATAATGTTTTGGGGTGAATGTGTGTTGACGGCTGTTTATATCATAAATAGACTTCCTTAAAAAATTCTTCAAAATCGTACCCCGTATGAGATTTTATTAAAGAAAAAACCCAATTATGATCACTTGAGAGTCTTTGGGTGTCTTGTGTTTGCCAAAGATACAAGAAAAGGAGGGGACAAATTTGATGAGAGGGGGAGGTCGTGCGTTTTTGTGGGATACCCACATGGACAAAAGGGGTACAAAGTGTACGATGTTAAAACTAAAAAAATGTACACTTCTCGTGACGTAAAATTCTATGAGAATATTTTCCCATATTCATCGCATATTGATAAAGTTAGAGGCGAGAAAAATGAATCTTGGGATGGTGAAACTAATCAACAGGACCTTGATGAGTGCGCCGAGACTGAGATACCATGTGAGGATATTGAGGGTTCGCTCAATGTTGGTCAGAATCCTAGTCACGAAGTTGATAAGCAAACTGGAGCAGTAGGTTCGCGGCAGAGCAGCCGAACCAAACGTCAGCCTTCACATCTCCAAGAGTATGAAGTCGACTTGCCGAGATCTATAGACCACACGCAGCCCACATCCAACTCGGTTTCCTCGACGGTACATCCTCTTGCTAATTATATCTCTTATGATAAATTTTCTTTTGCTCACAAATGTTTCTTGACTGCCATAAATAAAATTGATGAGCCGAAATTCTACTCACAAGCAGTCAAAATGGAACAGTGGCGTGATGCGATGAAAAGAGAGATTGAAGCGTTAGAGGCAAATGGAACATGGAGCCTAGAACCCTTGCCTCCCGGAAAGCGTGCAATCGACTCAAAATGGGTTTATAAGGTGAAGTATAAACCGACGGGAGAAGTTGAGCGTTATAAAGCACGGCTTGTTGCCAAGGGTTTTACACAAATTGAAGGCATCGATTTTCATGAGACGTTTGCTCCAGTGGCAAAGCTTGTTACAGTTCGTGCTTTGTTGGCCGTTGCCGTCAAGAAAAGGTGGATAATTCATCAGTTAGACGTGAATAATGCGTTCTTGCATGGCGACTTAGTCGAGGATGTCTACATGAAAGTTCCGCAAGGATTTTCCAAACCAGGAGATGCTAGAGTTTGCAAATTACGCAAGTCCCTTTATGGTTTACGACAGGCGTCGAGAAATTGGTACCACAAGTTCACTCATGCAATCCTTGCCGTTGGTTTTAGACAGTCGCATGCGGACCATTCTTTGTTCATTTTCAAACAAGGGCATATCTACATTGCAGCACTAATCTATGTGGACGATGTAATCCTTGCAGGGAACGACATGAAGAAAATTCAAGAGACCAAAACCTATCTTGATCGCAGGTTTAGTATAAAAGATCTGGGCCCCCTGAAATACTTCTTGGGTATCGAAGTGGCACGTTCGGATGCAGGTATCGTGCTCAGCCAACGTAAATATACCCTTGATATATTGAAGGATTGTGGGATGGAAGGCTGTCGTCCCAGCTTGTTCCCCATGGAACAAAATACTAAATACGACCTTGACAAAGATGGAGTTGCCGTGGACATGCTACAATACCGCCGGCTTGTTGGGAGGCTTCTCTACCTCACAGTAACCCGACCAGACATTCTGTATGCTACGAATGTGCTCAGTCAGTTCGTATCCTCGCCCCGACAGTCCCACATGGATGCGGCTTTGCGTGTTGTCCGGTACCTCAAGGGAACGCTTGGGCAAGGCATTTTCTTCCCGACAGCAGGAAGCTTGTCACTGGATGCATACTGCGATTCGGATTGGGGCGGATGCCCAATGACACGACGTTCCAGAACAGGCTATTTTATATCCTTCGGAGGAGCGCCCATTTCGTGGCGTACCAAGAAACAAACCGTAGTCTCTCGATCCTCCGCTGAAGCCGAATACCGTGCCATGGCAGCCACCGTTAGTGAGATCTTATGGCTTCGTTGGTTAATGATCGACTTAGAAGCTCGTCAACCTAACCCGACAACTCTTTATTGTGACAATCAGGCCGCGCGACACATTGCCAACAATCCAGTTTATCATGAGAGGACGAAGCATGTTGAAATGGATTGTTATTTTGTCCGTGAACGTGTTGAGTCCAAGGAAGTCGAACCTCGACAGATTAACACCTCCGAGCAGCTTGCGGACGTGTTCACCAAGGCTCTCGGATCAGACCAGTTTCGACGGCTCGTTAGCAAGTTGGGGGTTCACAATCTTCACCTTCCAACTTGAGGGGGAGTATTGGAGATACGCATATCAGTACATATTTTTTGTGATTTGGTTTGTATCTTTCCGTATATTTTCATAGTGTAGATTGGCAAGTTAGTTTTCTTGTTCCTTAATTAAAGGAACCGATCCAAAATTATAGGGATCATTCTTCCTTGTATGATTGTACAAATATGGGACGTTCCCATCTTCTTTGTTTGAATTCAAAAAAAAAAAAAAAACAAGAGAATTATATTTCTCGAAATTCTCCTCTCTGTGTCAAATTTATCAGGCCCGAGCAATGTTTACATAATATTTGCAGCTCAACTTTGGTCCAAAGGTCCAAAAAATTCGGGGAAGCCAAAGCTCTGTCGAGCCGACCCTTGTACAATGACGAGAAGACAATGTATAAACCTGGTCCGGGGTATTCACCTTCATCAATAAAATCCTGAAACTCCTGGGAAGATACATTCTGAGGCGATCCAGATTCCATGCGCTCGTCCGCATTGAAGTCGCCAATAAGTTTGCCCTGAAAAGGATAATAAATTAATCTATAAAAAACGTCTCTGAATATAGTTGTTTTTGGCATGCAAGTACAAAATTTGAGGCATTGCTCCGAACTGTGAATCAGGTGCGTGAAGCTCTGGTCTCCCAAGTAACTAGATATTCGGACGCTTGTTTCATCTCAAGTTAGCAACAAAGATGTGCACTTCTCCAAAAAATAAGCGGGAATAGCAGAAAGTCGAATTTTAGGCTCATAAATAGCAACCCAATCCGGCGGCAAAACGAGGCAAAGGCGTTACGTGCTTGCTCGTTTCCCAGGCCCTGTATATTCCAAGATAAAATTATCATTTAACATTGTTGATCGGATTGGTCTGCCCAAGATTTTGACCCAACCAATTCCATTTCTTTAGTCTTAGGAAGTCCCGTTGTGATGACGAATGGGGTTTGAGCCTTGTCTTTCAAATTACCTAACAGTGTGGCGTGACTAGATTCCTCTTGAAGACCTTCTTCAGCGGGACTCCTCTGTGGCTGTGGGTAAGGACCCATCTTTCTTTCCGCCCCAAATTTTGCTTTCTTACGTATTAAATTGCAAAATTTTAGACACATGGTTCATGTTATTGTAAAAATCAAAAGCTTGTTATTAATTGTAAAAATTATAATAAATAGTGGTGATTTTTTTTAAATGTTTCTAATTATATAAACTCGTTTATATGTGTTCAATGTAACAAAGACAAATGGATAGTTTTGGGAGGAAGATGCTATTGCATTAGGTGTTGACGTATCTCCCCCAGATTCATGAACATCGATTCTACCATCCTAATTCCTAATGTGTATAATCAGATTTTTTTTAATAATTGAAAATATTAATTTTATATATGGTACGCTTCAAAAATCATGGTTCTATATATAATCATTGTAATAATATTTAAAAATCATTAAATTATATATGTTGTCTTGAATTGCAATATTTATTGTCACATCTAAACAAAAAAATTCTCTCTTTTGGAACTCATGTAGCAATATGTTCTCTTTTAATTTTTTTAAATCAAACTATTTAATTTACAAAAGTTTATAATTGTTAAAGTTGAGATTGGGGGTACTAATTATGTTTTTGAAGGTAATTGTATCGTTTTAAGTTTTTTTAACGATTTTATTTAATAATCTTAGTGGTGTTATTTATATACGAACTAACATAACATATTTTAGGTGAATTTTTTATTCAGTTTTTTTTTTTTAATCTGATTAATTTGTGTGGTTCCATTTGCTTTGTTTATGTGAGATTATATTTATTACATTTTATTCTGCATTGATTTGAAATGGAATATTATTTTGTTTGGAATTATA
Source organism: Ballota nigra (assembly GCA_947034835.1). Taxonomy (NCBI): domain Eukaryota; kingdom Viridiplantae; phylum Streptophyta; class Magnoliopsida; order Lamiales; family Lamiaceae; genus Ballota; species Ballota nigra. The sequence continues at coordinate 29,338,215 of OX344720.1, forward strand.
CCGTTGTTACAGCATTAAGAAAATAGTATATATATATATATATATATATATATATATATATATATATATATATATATATATATATATATATATACTAGTGTGTACCCACGCGAATTTCGCGTACTGAAAAAAATATTATTTTTATTTTCTGTAGACATTTAATATAAGAGTATTTTTATCTAAATTTTTTGGGGTATATATCATAAATTATGGGGTTTGTTTAGCTGTGAACTATGCCCTTCACTAAACCTTATAGGTATATCCTACAAACTAAGTAATTAAAAAAAACATCAAAATTCACATAAATTAATAATAATTACGGAATAACATTACTTAGACTAATAATTTAGTAATAATCAATTTCCATTTCAATATTGAATAATTTATAAATTAATCAACATTATTAGTTATTGGGAGTATATGGTAAGAAATTAATTTATATAAGAAACAATACAAAATTTGAAATAAACTTTAATGTTACAATACCTGTTCATCGATTAAAATGAGTTCCAAGTAGAACTTGTCTCTATTAAAATTATTAAATAATATTGTCCAACTTTTTCAATTCTAACTTTAACGGTCAATTTTTGGCTCTCACTCTTGATATTAGAAATCAGATAAAATTGAGGTGTCATACTCTTGAAATCTAAAATGAGATTTAAATTACAACAATTAAACCATCATAGTCATTCAGATAAAAATATATGGTATAGTTAAATATATTATTTTTGCACATGAAGAATATTTAAACTGAACGATGTAGAACATAAATCAACGATCATTATTACATTCATATTGATATTGATATTTAAATCTAATCAAATTGTGAGCACTTAAAATGACGAATTTAATTATAAAATAAATATACTAATAACAATAGATATATAACTAACCAACAATTGATGAAAGAAATCTCAGCAAAAAAGTGGAACAAATGAAATTTTGATGTGAAAAAATGAAATACAACATGCTCTTATATATTTATAATAAAAAAATGCATGCAGTATTATATCTTGTCCATAATAAGAATATATCACATAAGAATATTCTTTGAAATATATAACTATATACCTTTTATTTTAGGAAATAATAATCGAACATTATATTATACTATATATAGTTATATACTAACTCAAACTTAGAAATGATAAATTTAGATTCATTCAATAAGTAGATCATATTTAATTACATTAAGGTTTGAAAAAAAAAATATTATTTATAATAAATTCCAAAAATAACTAAATAAGAAAATGGAAAAAATATCTATTTGCATTAATTATGCAGATATAAATTAATGGTTTAGATTTAATGATATAGAACGAAGGGTTGAGATTAAAAGTTTAACCAACTTTTAATGAGAGTGCAGTATTTCAAAATGGAGAGATTTGAGACATGTCACATCAGCCTAAGAATAAGGTGGTGTTGACACATCATCTTGGAGACAAAGTTTTTTAAACCTATGTGGCAAGCCCAAATCTCTCTATTTTGAAAATTCTCTCCTCTCATTCACTCAAATCATTGACTCTGAAAACTATTCTCAGCCATTGAAAATAAATCTCTAATCTAATCTTGACTGTTGATTCTATTACAATACCCTCTATATATATCATCTCACTCACATAAAAAATCAATCCATTTATTTCATCCACCCTCATTCTTCTAATTCTTCATATTTTTCTTTTGTGGGATACAAATTTATAACTCTCATTCTTCATATTTTTCTTTTACAGGATACAAATTTGTATCTCTCAAGGTATGTATACTTTATATTAATTTATTTATTTTTTGTATGAATTAATCATTCGTTCCTTTGTTTAATAATTTATTGTTTCACAAATATTTTATCTAAATCCCCATATTTTAATATTTATTGATTAACGATTCTTTTCTCTAAATCTCCATATTTTTTTTTTTGCATGATACAAATCTATAACTCTCAAAGTATGCATGCTTTTATATATTAACCATTTTTCGTATGAATTATATTTGATTAATTATTCGTCCCTCTAAAAAATTTTTTTCTTTTGCAGGATATGAATTAATATCTCTCAAGGTATTTATATTTTTATATAAATAAAAAAATTCGTATTTGTTCTAATTTTATCGTTTTTTTAATTATTTTGATTAATATTTCTTTCCCTCTAAATCACCATATTTATTTTATTTTATAGGATATATACTAATTAATGCTTCTCAAGGTGTGTGTGTATATATATATATATATATAATCTTTTTTATGTATGAATTTAATTTTATTGTGTATTTATTTATTTTGATTAACGATTCTTTTTTTTTCAGATGGAATAATTGTTATTTTATGATTGGCAGTGAAGAATTTTTTTTAAGAATGAAGATCATTAACGAAGATTTAATTTCTTATGAAGATGAAGTTGATTATCAATGTAATAGTGGAGATGAAGAGTATCACATTCGTTAGTAGTGTTGTCATATTTTATTATATGTTAAATGGGGTATGTTCATAATATTATCCACATTTTAATATTTATTGATTAGCGATTCTTTTCTCTAAATCTCCATATTTTTCTTTTACATGATACAAATCTAGAACTCTCAAGGTATGCATGCTTTTATATATTAACCATTTTTCGTATGAATTATATTTGATTAATTATTCGTCCCTCTAAATTTTTATTTTCTTTTGCAGGATATGAATTAATATCTCTCAAGGTATTTATATTTTTATATAAATAAAGAAATTCGTATTTGTTCTAATTTTATCTTTTTTTTAATTATTTTGATTAATATTTCTTTCCCTCTAAATCGTCATATTTTTTTATTTTATAGGATATATACTAATTAATGCTTCTCAAGGTGTGTGTATATATAATCTTTTTTACGTATGAATTTAATTTTATTGTGTATTTATTTATTTTGATTAATGATTCTTTTTTTTTTCAGATGGAATAATTGTTATTTTATGACTGGCAGTGAAGAATTTTTTTAAAGAATGAAGATCATTAACAAAGATTTAATTTCTTATGAAGATAAAGTTGATTATCAATGTAATAGTGGAGATGAAGAGTATCACATTCGTTATTAGTGTTGTCATATTTTATTATATGTTAAATGGGGTATGTTCATAATATTATCAATGTATTAATCTTCAATTCTATAAGTAAAAAATTTAATTTATATATTCTATTTTTTATATATAATAGTTTCCATGCCTTACAATAATGATTATTTGCTTTTATGAAATTGAAAACACGACTTACATATACAAGTTAATTATTGCAAATTTAGTCTATTAATTGAAAAAAAAATTGACGTAAAAAAAGGTAAATTAACTCGAAATCTGGTTGGATTGATATTGATACCGAATGTGGAGATTCATATATGAACACAAATTATATTAAATTTTAACCTAAATTAAATTGATTATATAAAATTTTAACCTAAATTAAATTGACTAGATAAAATTTTAGGCAGTAAACATGACAAAATTTAAGGTATTATAAATTTTGGGTTTTTAATTTGTTGACCAATGTGAATTAATTTATAAATGTTGAGGATTACCAAAATTAATGAAAATTTATTATAAACTAGGACAAGGTTGAAATAGATATATGGTCCATATATATATAACTCAATATATATGAAGTTTGAATACAAATAGTAAATTTCTTCTATTATAATTCCAAATAAGAATTATTGACTTTAAATTATCATCTAATTAACAATTTATTGTAAGTAAGTGTGTAAATAAAGAGACACGATTTGTTGACCCAGTTCGTCGGGAATGACTACGTCTGGGGGCGATCCAAGCCAGGAGTTCCACTAATATTCTTGTGTATGAGTATATACAATTATGAGTACAAAGAGATATATATATAATGGTAAAACCCTAGTCTAATGGGTAAGGCCCAATAAGTTTCTTGGTCCTTAAGTAATGTCCACACCAAATCTCCTAGATTTGGAATATTAAATCTTCTAGATTTATAACACTCCCCCTTGGACATTACGACATAACATAAATGTCTTGTTATAAAAACTCCACGTGCTAGGGATCGGCCAAATAATAAGTAGGGAGGAATGTCATCGATCTTCTAGATCTAAATCTTCTAGATTTATTTCGAAGTTACCGCTCCCCCTGAAGACAACAAAATTTTAAGTCTTTGCATTTCAATACCACGAACGTACTTTTCAAAAGTAGACGTAGGTAAGGACTTAGTAAACAGATCTGCTAGATTGTTACTAGATTGCACCTTTTGAATGGTAATCACGCCACTCTTCTGGAGTTCGTATGGGCAGAAAAACTTAGGTGAAATATGTTTCGTCAGGTTTCCCTTGACGTACCCATTACTCATTTGTGCTATGCAAGCAGCGTTGTCTTCAAATATAAAGGTGGGAAGTGTATCGCCTTTGGCGATACCACACGAGTCACCAATCTGTTTTACCAATGACCTTAACCAAACACATTCTCGTGTGGCTTCAACATAGACGAATATGATGCAAAAACCATCTTGCGATTTCTTCGAGAATATGCATGGAAAAGCTTTATCGAATGTGTATCCCTTCTTCTGAAGGAATTCACTAAGTCGGTTGTACCACATGAGGCCTGATTGCTTTAGGCCATACAACGACTTTTGCAGTTGTATGCTACACATGTTGCGGTTTTCACAATCCCTTAACTGAGGAATGTCAAATCCATCTGGGATTTTCATATAAATGTCGGCATCTAGTGATCCGTATAAGTACGCGGTTACTACGTCCATTAATCTCATTTGGAGATTCAACTTAACTGCCAAAGATATCAAGTAGTGGAACGTTATTGAGTCCATGACGGGAGATTAGGTTTGATCAAAATCAATCCCGGGTCTCTGCAAAAACCCTTGTGCTACCAGCCTCGCTTTATACCTCTCCACAGTATTGTTCTCATTTTATTTTCGTACAAATACCCATTTATATTCTACAGGGATAGCACGCGCGGGTGTATGAACGATAGAGCCAAATACTTGTTTTTTGTTAAGCGAGGCGAGCTCCGCATCAATTGCCTCTTTCCATTTAACCCAATCGTGGCGCTTCCGGCACTCTGTGATTATTTTGGGTTCAGGATCTAGATCATTTATAATGGAAAGGGCTATTGACACTGCAAATGTGTCGTCGACGACAGTAATATTTCTATTGTATGTTTCTCCCGTATCTGTGAAGTTCACAGAGACTTCGACGTTTACGTCAACCAGACCTTCCTCATTTCCCATTGTATCTGGGTCTGGTCGTTCCACGGTCCTAGTGCATGGAATATTTTGTGCACGTGCTTCATCGCTAGGACTCTTGTCTCCTAGAGACTTGGGGTTATCTAGACGGATCTCTTCTAGAGATTTTCCATTCGACTGACCAGATTTGCTAGCCTTTCGTTTAGGTGTGTTACTATCTCTTGAGGGTCCCTTACGTTTTTGGCATGTGGGGGTATGAGTACTCATTTTACTTGGGACCTCAACCCTTTGGGGAGCATTTACTGCAGGTATATGCGATCTAGTCACACCTCTATGGTCAGTGAACGCGTCTGGCAGGTTATTTGCTAAGTTCTGCAGGTTAATGATCTTCTGAACTTCTAGTTCAGATTAAGTAGTGTGCGGATCTAGATACTGAAGATTACTTACGTTCCACGTAAGTTCCCGACATTCATCCAATTTTGAATTCGGATCTCCTCCTAATGCCGGGAAGTAATCTTCATCGAACGTGCAATCAGTAAACTGGGCCGTTAATTGATCCCTGGACAAAGGCTCGAGGTATTTCACGATGGATGGAGAGTCGTATCCGACGTAAATACCGAGTTTCCTTAATGGGCCCATAGAGGTTCGCTTGGATATCGTAATTGGTACGTATACCGCACATCCGAAAATACACAGATGGGAAATGCTAGGTTCTTTCCCGCGCACTAACTGTAGGGGGGAATGATCATTATATGCAGTTGGACAAATTTGAATTAAGTGTGATGCATGTAGGACTACATGCCCCCAGCATGAGGTGGGTAGTTTAGAGTTCATAAGCAATGGTCTCGCGATAAATTTGATACATTTTATTAGCGCCTCAACAAGACCATTTTGGGTATGGACGTAGGGGACCGAATGCTCCACTTTAATTCCCAGGGCTATACAGTAATTTGTAAAGGCCTTCGAGCTAAACTCAGCTGCATTATCCATGCGAATCGATTTAATTGGATAATCCGGGAATTGAGCTCTAAGCTCGATAGTCTTTGCAATGAGCTTCGCAAAAGCTTGATTGCGGGTGGACAACAAACATGCAAATGTCCACCTAGTGGAGGCATCAATAAGGACCATGAAATAATAAAATGGTCCTGATGCTGGGTGAATCGGTCCGCAAATGTCTTCTTGAATTCGCTCAAGGAAAACCGGAGACTCTAGTCCAACCTTGGTGCGCGACGGGCGCACTATCAACTTACCCTTAGAACATGCATCACAGAAATATTCATCGACGGGAGGGATTCTATTATTCGAAATATTATGACCAGTTGAATTAGATAGAAACCGGAGGAGAATGATGGAAGTTTTTCTATAACTTGCTTACGACTACCTCGAGTACAAGCCATCAAAAGGTATTCGCTATCGTTCTCAGTTTTAGTTTCAATATGATACCCGTTTATCCTAATGTCTCTAAAACTGAGTAGGGTACGCTTAGATTGCGGAAATAATAAAGCATTATCAATTATTAATTCGGTACCCATGGAGAGGATAATGGAAGCTCTTCTAGAGCCCACTATCAACGAACTATCATTAGCAATTGTCGTTATACTCCCCTTACGTTCTATCAAGTTATGAAAATACTTTCTATCCTTTAGGATCGTATGTGTGGTGGCGCTATCTACCAGACATAAATCATTATGGGCGTCCATCATGCAAGAGGAAATAGTCCAAACCTGATAGCTGATTTGTTTACAAGCCATAAATGAGAACAACAATATCCAAAATAAATACATGGACAGGTATTAAGGTAAACATATCAAAGCCAATAAATTCATTCATAAATAAAATATCCGAAATAAAGGATCCAAAACATAATGAGAAATTATTTTATACAGAAAATAAAGTATTAGGAATAACTAAATACGTAAATCTACTCGTCATCTCCAAAATCCTTAAGCTCAATGCCCTTATGATCTGCGTTGTCTGGGTCAGAGTCTGCTTCGGGCAGACTGGCATGGTGAGTTTCAACTCTAGGAGCCTTCCCCTTATCGTCCTTCTGCTGCTTTTGATAAGCCTCGACCAAATATTTGGGAGTGCGACACGTGCGAGACCAATGGCCCTTGCATCCGCATCTGTAGCAGGACTGTTCACCCTTATCTTGATTCCCAGATTTTTGGGTAGCGGAGTTCGGGTTAGGTGCAGCCTTCCCACGAACCTGAGCTTGATTGTCATTCAAGGCACCTGAACCTCCGGATTTATTACGACCTCGGTCTTGGCTACGAGTTCGTTTACTCCCTCTCTCCCTTCCACGCTTGCGACCTCTTGTACAACTTTGAGCTACAGTATGTACTTTGGGCACCGCTGTCGAGCCAACCGGCCTCGCATTATGATTCTGCATAAGGAGCTGGTTGTGTTTTTCCGCTACTAGAAGTGCAGAAATTAGCTCAGAGTGTACAGTGTAGTTCTTAGCCCGATACTGCTGCGGGAGTACAAGGTTGCTTGCGTGGAAAGTCGACAAAGTCTTCTGTATTAAGTCGTCCTCATTTACAGTTTTCTGACATAACTTTAACTGTGACACAATACGATGTAGGGCTGAGTAATACTCCGTTACAGACTTAAAGTCTTGGAAACAGAGGTTCAACCAATCGTATTGGGCTTGAGGGAGGAGTATATCATATTGTTGTTGGAAATGGTCCTTCAGGGACTTCCACAACGTTCCAGGATCTCTTTCAGTGAGATACTCATTTTTCAGGTCCTGATTGAGATGATGCCTAAGAAAAATCAAAGCTTTCGCCTTCTGGGCGTCAGTTGATTTTGGATCATCGACAATCGTGCCGCTAAGATTGTTCGAGGCTAGATGTATTTCAACATCTAGCGCCCATGTCAGGTAGTTACTACCATCAAGAGTAAGCTCAGCAAATTCTCTTTTGGTAATATCAGACATTATTCACTACAATTAAAGTGACATGGGTAAGAGGATTGACCAAAATCAAATACAACGGGGAGACAATGATTTATTTAGTTATTCTAAGGCATATAGATGCACGTGCTGGGCGCCGTCTACCCAAAGCATAAATTTACGGTCCGTCAAATACCGGGCACCGCCTACCCAGGCATAATAAGAGGACTATAAATAAAATAAACTATGTGCGTAGAATTATTGCATGTAGGATAATAAAATCACATAAACATGCAAAAAATAAATAAGGGAGATAATCACATGAAAATAATTTGCTGAAAATATATGGTTTAATAGACAGAGGAAATAATCATGAGAATAATTATTTCATGCATATTAACTCAATATAACGAAATATTTTCAGGATTATATAATAAGATAATGCACAAGAAAATATCGCGTGAGTCGCATACGGCGAGCGGGGAACGTCGCACGTAGGTTGGCAACGAAAAAGGTGTGCGAGTACGACGGATGAGGGCGTGCGCGTGCACGTGGCGACGGATGGCACCAGGCGCGCAACGGGCAGCGCTGGTGCGCGTGTCGTGCGGCGCTGGGCGCGGACGACGTGCGGCGCCCGCGCACGCTACGCGCAGCGCTGGGCGCTCGTTTCGTGCGGTACTCGGCGGCTACGGGCGGCCGATGCGTGGCATCGATGGGCGGCCGTCCTGTGCTATGGGCGGCGATCGGGCGACACTTACGGGCGGCGGTTGAACCTCTTCGGGACGTCGATCGTTGCTCGTCGAATTCATAAATATCAATTTCAATAAACAAGCATGAATCAAAATAATAATTCACATCAAGGAATTCATTAAATCATATAAACTCAAAATAAAATAGATTAAGGGACGTACCGTTTAATCTCGGTTAGAGACTCGTGCTGATAACGTATTGTAAATAAGTGCGTAAATAAAGAGACACGATTTGTTGACCCAGTTCGTCGGGAACGACTACGTCAGGGGGCGATCCAAGCCAGGAGTTCCACTAATATTCTTGTGTATGAGTATATATAATTATGAGTACAAAGATATATATATATATATATATATATATATATATATATATATATATAATGGTAAAACCCTAGTCTAATGGGTAAAGCCCAATAAGTTTCTTGGTCCTTAAGTAATGTCCACACCTAATCTCCTAGATTTGGAATATTAAATCTTCTAAATTTATAACACAATTAACAATTATTGACATTTCTTATATAGATTTAAAAAAAAAAAAATCACAATCCCTATAATTTTGCAATTCTTTGACTTGATAGTTATTTTTAAGAAACAATTAATACAAATTAATTATACTTAAACCTTACAATATAATATCTCTTTCCATTATTATAAGAATCCAAATTATAGACAGATTTACTAATATAATATTAACCAATAATTTAGTTAAAAAAAATATGCACTATAACGTGCAAAAGACTAGACTTAATATTTGATTGAAAAATATTTAATCAAATAAATGCTTCATATTATTTTATTATTATATAATTTGTTATAAAATTTATCTCCACATGTCATAAAATTATTATATGTTGCATTATCCTGAATTAATATAATCACAACTATTCATTAAGTTACAGTTGCTCCTTTAATGATTTGATATCTATTAAATTTAATAAATGTCGAAATTTCTTGAATAAACCTTTTCTTTCTTTTTTTTTTATAGTTTTTTTTACGTCACTTTAATATGTTCCAGTGAGATTATTAGTAATTAAAATTTTGTCACAGCAATAAGAAATAGAGTATGTATAGAGTGGAATTTGTTTATATATTAATTATTAAAGGGTATTAGTTATTTTTACTAAAGAGTATTAATTATTTACACTGAAATGTATTAGTTGTTTTTCCTGAAGAGACTTAGTTTGTTTTTCCTAAAAACTAATACTCTTCAGTGATAACAACTAATATTTTTCAGTAAAAACAACTAATGTTTTTCTAGGATTTGTTGACTTCTTCTAATATAGAATATTAAAAAAAATATATGTTAATTTTTCGTGTATGTGTTTTATAATATTATTAAAATTAACAAAGTATACTTAATGTTTATAATTATACTCAAGAATGTTTAATTACAAAAATAATATTCTAATGTAACTTATACATTGATCAGGGATAATTAATATAAGTAAAGTAAATATCAATTTATGTATAAACTTGTCTTAATTATATAGTTGACTTATGTTCATTAATTATGGACTTGAGTTTACACTATTAGTTTGCACTGTTAGGAAAAATGGACTCTTTATAAAATATGTGTGTTTATTAAAAGTTCATATTTATTCAAGGTGAAATTTTTAAAATTTTAACTTTAATTAGTCATAATTTGGTGCATGATTAATTTAACAAACAATTTGGAATATTGAATTGAAATAAAAATTGTAAACTTTATTCATCTACGCATGTTATTTTAAGTATTAAAATGTTTAAGGAGTTTTATTAATCGGGCTTGAAAGATAGTAAACTTATCAATTTAAGGTTCGAAAGATTTTTCCTATCGATTCAAGGTTTGGAAGATTGAAAACTATCGATTCAGGATTTGAAAGATAAAACTATTAATTTATGACTTACTCATTTTAAGACTGTGTTTGGTCTTTAATAATTTTTTATTATCCGATAATATTTTTATAAATCATATTTCCAAAAATATAAATTTATATTAATTTAATGTGATTGGAAAAATAAGAAACAAATGAATTAATAATAAAAATAATAATGTATATAAATAAAATATAAATATAAATTATTATATGTCAAACATAGTCTTAATATTCTTGAGTCTTAAATTGAATGTATCGCATACTCCTTAATTTTTTTATGGATGTATATAATATAAATTATTATATGTCAAGTTTCAATTTTTTTTTAATTCAATATCAATTTTTGAAGAAATTTAAACGAAGATAATCAATTTTAATTTTTATGATGTAATTTTATTGTTAAATAAATTATATGATATTAAAAGATTAATCAAAATAAATTAAGTAAATAATTTTTTATTAAATTATCAAATAATATTAAAAAAAGACGAAACTTACATGATATCGAGTTCACGTGAACTGAGTTTTTTTTTTTAAGTACTACTGTTATGTATACAAGCTAACAATGTTATACACATCCACTATCACTGTCATGCCACAATTTAACAATTAAGTAATTTTTAAACAATGACAGTGACTATATATATACAACTATACAAGCTACCAATGTTATACATATCCACAATGATAGTGAATCTCAACATATGTGTCTAAATGTTAAGTAAAATCAAATATTTAAATGTATAGAAAATCACAACACGATACATACCAAATATTTTGGTATAAAATCAATTGATTTATACCTTTTAACTTTTTATCTAAATAAAAATTAAAATTTGTTGACTTTTTCTTATATAGAAGATTTCAAAAAATTGTGAGAATGTTTTATTGTATAGCTCATTAATGCGTATGATATCATTAGTATATTAGTATGTGTTTAAGTAAATTTTTAAAAGTACACATTAAAAATAATTCACATAATATTTTACCAAATATTATTAAAATTTCCAATTAAAAAAAAAAATCTTTCACATGTGAAAGAGGGAGAATATATACCTATGTATCAACAGTTCATAAAATATTGTATGATATGGTTTGTATCTTATACATGTTCAATTTATTTTTCAAATTTTCTAAATAAAAAAATTGTTTATTCTTTAATTTTTTTAATAAAGAATCGTACTCTTTATTTTATATTATTAGTAATTAGTAATATAAAGACAAATATTTAATTTATACTAGAATGGAGTGCCTATTATAATAATATATTTTCAAACCTCTCCAAGATGATGTGTCAACACCACCTTATTCTTAGGCTGATGTGACATGTCTCAAATCTCTCAATTTTGAAATACTGCGCTCTCATTAAAAGTTGGTTAAACTTTTAATCTCGACCCTTCGTTCTATATCATTAAATCTAAACCATTAATTTATATCTGCATAATTAGTGCAAATATATATTTTTTCCATTTTCTTATTTAGTTATTTTTAGAATTTATTATAAATCATATTTTTTTCAAACCTTAATGTAATTAAATATGATCTACCTATTGAATGAATCTAAATTTTTCATTTCTAAGTTTGAGTTAGTATATATAGTATAATATAATGTTCGATTATTTTTTTCTAAAATAAAAGGTATATAGTTATATATTCCAAAGAATATTCTTATGTGATATATTCTTATTATGGACAAGATATAATATTGCATGCATTTTTTTTATTATAAATAAGAGCATATTGTATTTAATTGTTTCACATCAAAGTTTCATTTGTTCCACTCTTTTGCTGAGATTTCTCTCATCAATTGTTGGTTAGTTATATATATATTGTTATTAGTATATTTATTTTATAATTAAATTCATCATTTTAAGTGCTCACAATTTGATTAGATTTAAATATCAATATCAATATGAATGTAATAATGATTGTTGATTTATGCTCTACATCGTTTCAGTTTAAATATTCTTCATGTGCAAAAATAATATATTTAACTATACCATATATTTTTATCTGAATAATTATGATGGTTTAATTGTTGTAATTTAAATCTCATTTTAGATTTCAAGAGTATGACACCTCAATTTTCTCTGATTTCTAATATCAAGAGTGAGAGCCAAAAATTGACTGTTAAAGTTAGGATTGAAAAAATTGGACAATATTTTTTAATGATTTTAATAGAGACAAGTTCTACTTGGAACTCATTTTGATCGATGAACAGGTATTTGTAACGTTATAGTTTATTTCAAATTTTGTATTGTTTCTTATATAAATTAATTTCTTACCGTATACTCCCAATAACTAATAATGTTGATTAATTTATAAATTATTCAATATTGAAATGGAAATTGATTATTATTAAATTATTAGTCTAAGTAATGTTATTCCATAATTGTTATTAATTTAGGCGAATTTTGATGTTTTTTTTAATTATTTTGTTTGTAGGATATACCTATAGGGTTTAATGAAGGGCACGGGCCACAGTTAAACAAACCCCATAATTTATTGTATATACCTCGAAATTTTTTAAACAAAAATACTCTTATATTAAATGTCTACAGAAAATAAATATAATATATTTTTTCAGTACGCGAAATTCGCGTGGGTACACTCTAGTTCCATATATTCATCAAATAGTCTTGAGATTATACAAGATATATTGAGATCGATTTTGTTGGATTATATCAATTAATAATCTTCTCATTCTTTAAATAATATATTTTCGGTCATAATAGGCGTATAATCTCATATCTACTAGCGTTATATTATCTTTAGCACAAGAATTATATTTTGAATATGAGGAAAATATTCGACCTTTGTTGAAAAAATAAATGGAGAAAACTATTCTCCTTTAGTATTTTATTTTTCTCTTTAATATTGCGCTTATTATTTAATTATTAAATATAATAGTTTATTAATGTAAATATTATTAACTTATTATCATTATTTTTAGGGAAAAAAGAAAAGAAAAAGCTGTGTTGTACAAGAAAGGATAAAAGGAAGAAATATGAATTTGTAAGATGGTGGAAATTTTACAATTTATTTTAAAAAATATATTTTTTATTAAAAAATTAACAAGTATATTAATTCATTGTTGTTATTTTTATAGGATATATTGATTTCAGAGATGCTACATTTTTCTGTGTCTATTGCAATGTGTATATGTGGTATGAGGAGAGAACTAATAAAAGATGAGACCACCAAAATTTCTATCATGTTGTTCCAATGGAAAAGTACAACTGTCAATGTTGAAACCTCCTCTTTCTACATTTATAAACCTTTCGAACATGATCAGAGAAAACATTTCATTAAAAATATTGTGAAGGTTGATAATTCAATCAATAATGGAACTGCTCCTTATGTGTATAGATTGCATGGTGCTAATTACCATCAAATTTGAAGTCTTTTGCCAATACGTAGTAATAAGCCTAAATTTCGCAACTACACATATACGACACATAAAATGAAGATCAAAATAGAATTGATGTTACCGGGTTAATTCTCTAAAAGTTTAATATTACTTATTCAATTTTCTAATTATACAATATATATTATACTATATTATTTATATTTTAATATTTATAGTACATAAATAATAATATATATTAATTTTAACTTTTTTTAATTACTCCAATTATTTTATTTGAATAGTTTGTGATCAAAGAATAAAAATAAAAGATTGGATGATAATATTGTTAGTGAACTTAACAGAATGGTGGATACTTTCAGTCTATTTGTAATGCAATTTTGCAGTGCAAGAGAAAGTATCATGTTTTGAGTAGAGCCATCTTTGAGATTGAATTTACTCGAAAGAAGGACTACGGATGGAAGAGTTTATAATCTTCCAACAACTCCTGAAGTTGTTGCCCTTATTCCAGGGGACATTAATTTAACTATGGGAAAAGAGATGTGATTCTGAAGTCTTGCAGTGGTGAACTAATAAGAATAAGTGAACTACATTCATCCTATGTTCCACTGCAATAACCTTTATTGTTCCCATATGGTGAGGATGATTATAGGCTTGATGTGGTTCATAATGATGCTGGTTTTACAACAAGGAAAAGAATCAGACTCACAATGTGAGAATTATTTTCCTTTAGAATACACGAGGGCCAATAATGAACTCAATACTCTATTCTTATCCTGGAGACTTTTCCAGCTATTTTTTGTGGATTCATATACAATGATCGAGTCTGAAAGGTTGTCTTTTATAAAATACAATCAAGTTAAACTAAGATCAAACAAAGTATATGGCATGAAAGTTGCAGTTGATAGAGGTGGTGTAAATCCATCTTCTACATGTAAAAGAATAATGCATGCATCCTTCACAGACAGTCCTAAATATATGATTCAAGATTTCCAAGATGCCATGACAATTTGCAAGTATTTTTCTTTCCTAAATTTATTTATCACAATCACATGCAATCTAAAATGGCCCGATATTTCAAGTTTCTTAAATGAGAAAAGTCTTGAAACTGTGGATAGAACTGATATTCTCTGCATAATGTTTAAGATGAAACTTGATCGTATGGTGAAAGATTTTAAGGAACTTAAATTTTTTGGAAAAATTGATGCATGTAAGTTTATCTTCTTATATTTTTTAAAAATTTAGTTCCATAATATTATTAGTCCATTTATTATGTTTAATATTTGTACTTAATTTTTTTAGTATATAACTTGACTTAAACACTTTGAATATGCAGTGGCATAAACATTTGAATTCCAAAAAAGAATTGTTGCATGCTCATATTCTTCTGTTTCTGAATCGTGACAGCAAAATTCCAAATTCAGAAGATGTTGACCGTATCATATCTGCAGAAATACCAGATAAAGATGATAAGGCAATATTGTACGATTTGGTGAGAGATTACATGATTCGTGGATCTTGTGGATTGGAAAAAGAAATTCACCTTGCATGGTCAACACCATTTGCTCAAAGAAATTTTCAAAGAGTTATAATGAGACTACATTTGTTGATGATGAAGGTTTCCCATTGTACAGAAGAAGAAATACAAGAGCCATTGTTGATAAATTCATTTGGATAACCATTTTGTGGTTCCTTACAGTCTAATACTACTGTGCAGGTATCAAGGTCATATAAATATTGAGTGGTGCAATAGACATAAATCCATCAAGTATTTGTTCAAGTATATCATTAAAGGAGCTGATAGGGTTACTACTACTGTAGAGAATGAATGAGTCACTGAAGGTGAATCAAATCAAAAGATGAAGTGGAAAATTATGTGAACTGTCGGTACATATCTTTGTGTGAGACAGTTTGGAGAACGCTTCAGTACGATATACATTATAGGTATCCACATGTAATGTGACTTGAAGGCGAATATACCAGCTTTCTACTAGTAGTTTCCCCGCAAGAGTACGGGTTCACGGTAGTATGGGCAAGTATAATGACCAAGTATATCGAACCCAAGGGATGAAGTGTATGCAAATAGATCCCTGAAGATCTACACGTCATAGTTAATATGAGTGAAACATTTTTTTTTTTTTGAGAGAATTTATTAAAATAAACTAAACTATCCTACGAATGCAAACAAAAAATTAAACTAAGAATTTAAGCTGTGTTTTCAAATAAGAGATGGTGATGCTCAGGATAGGAATCCCTACGTATACTAACGGAGCAGGTACATAATCAAAATAACCGCGACGCGCAAGAAATAACCTAAGTAAAAGAATGCAAGATGAAAGCTCAAGATTTTAATCCTAATACTTTATCCTAACAATCAACTTCACTAATCCACTAACAAGTTAATAGATTGTGCTTAATTAATGAGACCCTAATTTAACTAAGGTGATGCGGTCGTCCTCCTTCGCTAAACTGGTAGATGAATTAACCCTTTCTAAACCCTCTCGTTAAGTCTACTCGTTGTTAAAGAGTGATAAGGTCATCCTCTCTCTAACACTTTTCGAACGAAATTCAAAAGTAAAGTTAAGATTAATTTTAAGAATTCATTAATTAAGAGAATTAAAACCTAACGTCACGAATTACCCTAATTACGTACCCACAACCTACTTCTACGAGTTCATCCTACCCCAAGCATGCAAGGGTTTTAGCCGGACATGGTTATAACGATAACAAAAGCAATTGACGAAGTAACGAACATAAACATGATGAATTGAAGTGAAAAACTAAAAAGCATGAACTAGGGTTTTGAAAGAAAATAATTCTAAGGACTGAAATTAGATTAATAAAACGAAGTCTAAAGTGTTTAATAACAAAGATCTGAAGAAACGAAACTAAAAAGTAAAACCGTGATGTGAATTCGTAAAGAAAACCTCGAAACGTAAAAGTAAGCTTGCTCCTCTCCTTCCTCTCCAAAAACGAACTCTAAAAGTCAAAATCTATCAAGTGGTGTGTGGTGGTTTCAAGAATAATCTCCTCAAAACGTGTTCGGGGAGGTATATATAAGGATCGGGCCAAATCGGGATCTCATGGGCCAAAATTCCGCGCACGCTCGTGCATTGCTCGTGCACTAGTGCACGAGCAAGTAGAGCTCGAGCGCCTCAAATGAACATAACCGAAAAAGTGCACGACCACACAAGCTCGTGCACTAGTGCACGACCACATGCCTGCTCGAGCGCACTGCACGAGCACTCGTGCAGGGGTGGACGACTTGCTTCCTCTCGAGTGCACTGCACGAGCTACTCGAGCGCTAGTGCTCGAGCTCTTCTAGCTTGTGCACTCCAATGATACTTTTGCTCCCTCGAAGTAGCACTTTTCGTATTTCTTCGATATCTTCTCATCCGGGCATCCGTTTGAGTCGATTCAAAGTCCTACGAACTCCTCTTTTCGCCCCATATCCATCTATGAGCATCAAAGAGACAAATTCATTAGTTTATAAAAATGATACTAAATTGACTCTAAATACTCATATAAATCAACCAAGACACGGGCATTTTGAGTGACGAATTATGAAAATTTCACGCCTAATCATAATGATATTGGATTTCTATCTTCTTAATCAACAAAACATTATTTTTCGAGATGAGGATTACATTGATGATGTACTCGAAAGACCATCTACGGGTAAATCAGTATTTTTAGCGTGGATGGAAAAAAATAAAACAAATGACGATGCAAAGAACCTGACTTATGTGGAATTTCCATGAGAAAAAAGAACCAGTGGGATATATGAAGGAATAATAGATCTTCATTGGGAAGAATATATAATGTTTCACCGGAGGCTGGTGAAGAGTATTATTTGTATCTTTTATTGCCTTATAGTAAGGGATCAACATCTTACGAGATGATACGAACCATTGTTGTCTATGATACCTTCAAGGATGTTTGTTATCTGATGAGATTCCTGGATGATGATTGTGCGTATATTGATGAGATAGTAGAAGCAAGTTATTGGACATCTGCTCATTATGTAAGGAATTTATTCTTTATTCTTATCATATCATCTTCAATGAATTCTTCAGAAACCGTATTAAAAAAAATCACGGGAGTGTAATGATAAGATTCTATCTATGATTCTGGGTGATACCAAAGTATACTTGAGCTCATACAGTGTCCGTGCCTTTGAATTTCGAGAAGGGGGTAATGGGTAGATGATTAAAGTTGAATATTTAAATCCTGTTAGGTGTTCTGGAATGTCAAATCACCATCTGATCTTGAAAGAAGGAGTGTCTATAGTGTTACTAAGAAATATTAATCACAAATTCGATTTGTGCAATGGAACAAGATTGATCGTCACCAAACTTGGCAACCACATTCTCGAGGCTGAAATAATATTTGGAAGAAATATTAGAAATAAAGTCTTCATCCCAAGAATGATATTGACAAAGTCTGATCCTACAATGCCAGTGAATTTTACAAGGCGACAATTTTCAATTCTACTGTGTTTTGCCACGACAATATATAAAAGCCAAGGGCAATTACTTTCTACTGTTGGATTATATCTTCCCAAGCCTGTTTTCACTCGTGGTCAATTTATGTTGCAGTATCTAGAGTTAGATTGAATAGAGGATTGGAGATTTTGTCACTTGATTCTAAAGGAAATCCTTCCAAATACTCAACAAATGTCGTTTATAGGGAGATTTTCAGCAATTTTTAAGCATTGTTTTCTAAACATTTGATTAATAATAAATGTCATGAATTTATAGTTTAGGCAAAGTATTATATGAAAATAGTTCATGATAAGCTTATCATGAAACAATTTTAAAGTATCATTAATCTCATCGGGAGTATCATTAATCTCATCCGGGGTATCATTAGTCTGAGTTCAAAAAAATTGTTTTAAATTTTTAATGAACTCAAACTAATGATACCTCTGACAAGTTTAATGATACCCCTGATGAGATTAATAATACTCTAAAACTATTTCATGTTAAGCTTATTATAAAGCATTTTCATATAAAACCTACTCATGTTGGCAAAGTATTATATGAAAATAGTTCATGATAAGTTTATCATGAAACAATTTTAAAGTATCATTAATCTCATCGGGGTATCATTAGTCTGAGTTCAAGAAAATTTAAAATAAAATTTTTTGAACTCAGACTAATGATACCCCTGACAGGTTTAATGATATTCCTGATGAGATTAATGATACTCTAAAACTATTTCATGTTAAATGTTAAGCTTATTATGAAGCGTTTTCATATGAAAACCTACTCATTCATGTTTCGTAAACCATAGCTCTATCAGACAATCGCTGATTTATGTCCAACTCTGATCAATGCAATATTAAACATGTGTCTTGTACATTCAAATATAAATACATCCCCATTAATTTAATAATAATTACGTTGAATTAAACAATGTAAAAACTCTTATTAAATTAAAAAGCACACGAAATTTTAAGCCCTCGCACAAATCCTTAAACATCTCTGTTCGAATAATATGTCTTTGTATAATATAAATATGCGTCTCTCTCCATGTGTGTTTTATATGGTACACATGCTTCAAAATTATATGGTATATAGCCTTATAGTGCAAAATTATATTTTAAAAAAAAGGCAAAAACGAAAAATTATACATATATCATATACTCATTTCCTTTCGTTCCACTATGAATTTTCTACTTGTCTCTTTTGAATATTCCACTATAAATTTTGCATTCCTTAAAAAATAAAAATAACACTCGATGTATTAAAAGATAAATATTTTTTTAAATGACTTTTTTTTCACAACTCTCAATTACTTTGCATAAAAATCAACAACAAAAGAAAAAAAAAAGGAGAAATTCAATAGATGGAGGGAGTATGTAATTTTATTAAAAAGAGATCGTACACGTGTCTTTTGAGTCTTAACTAGTTGTTAACACGTGTGTTGCACGTTGTCTATTAATTTGCATTCATAGTTTACATGTTACAAAATTTAGAAGAGGTGCTAAAATTTATTTGTTTCCATATGCACACTGGGTTTTTTTTAATGGAATACAAACTAATCTCTTATGTAAGTTTAAGTCCTATTTGTGTATAAAAGCTGACACCGTAAAAAAAATGGTTATGGATACAACAAAGCAAAAAATTAACCAGACAAATAGAAGTTCTTTTTATTGGAGTTATACGTGAAAGTATGCTTTTACTTTGTATAACTCGTGTATCAAACACTCGTTTTATGAGAATAATTCTTTTATCACATTTGCTTTAGTTATGATTGAATGTTGAATTTCTATTGCAAACCGTTCAATATATAGTACATGTTACATTGTAGTTAATGTGGTGATACCCGATCACGGAAGACAACATTAACAGTATACTTGTAACTAAACGTACATTTTCACGACCTAGGTGGAATTGAACAATCCGCCGTGAAAGGTCGATGTGTAAGGCTCAGATTGATCTGTCTTGACTAAGAGATTGCACTAGCACATTTAGTATGTGTTGAAGAGGACCTGCAGCGAGGATAAATTCTTCTGTTCTGAAAGGTGAAGAATTAGACCTCATTGGTTGTTGATTTCTTAATCTCCGTCACTTAAATAGGACCGTGTGTGCTTAATGGTTACTGCTTTGATTCATGTCGGGTGAGAATCATTGTGACTTCGAACTTTGTGTCTTGGGCAGTAATATTAATCATACGACGGTTGCTAAGATTTAATACAGAGAAACGCGTGCGAGTACGGCTCGTGTGATTAGTCCCCTTGGTGGGCTCAGAAGTTTTATTGTACCAAATCTTGCAAGTGAAGAATTAGTTTCTTCGGTACGAATAATAATGTTGAGCTGTCTTTACTCCAAGGTGAAATATATTAATTAATTTAGAGCTATTCAGAAGCTTGATTAATTAATGGACTTGATAATCATAAACGCGGGAAATAATAACCGGGAGCCCATATTATCGTAATATGGATTAAAATGGATAGTGCAATATTAATTTATTAGTGGTAATAATTAATATTAATGGGCTGAATTATATTGAGGCTCAATATTGAAATTCAGAAGTCCATTAGGAGGTCCAATCTTAATTCTCCTTAAAGGCCCCTCAAGTAGCCCATTAAGTAGCCCAATAATGATAAGATGATTAAAATAAAAAGAAAATATATTGCTGATTTTTCCATGTATTTTTCGAAAATAGTAATTCAAGAAAAGAGAAGATTTTGTTGATTTTCTTGAAAATATATTATGGAAGATATGTATTCTTGGAATACAAGAATATCTCATATATTCAAGAAGATCCAAATCTAAGGATCTTATTATTGAAATTTTCGAAAATAATTAAGCTTAATAGGAGAATGAGATTTTTGTTGAATATTTTATTATGGAGAAAAGAATATATGAGATATATTCAAGATTTCTTAGAGACTAAGAAAAGATTTTCTCTTGGCCATAAAATATACAATTTTCGTCCCCCTCACTATTATAAATAGGGGATAATTATTTCATCCCCAAGTACATAATTCCATGTGTTGGAAAAATCAAGAGCATAAATATTTTTCTTTTTCCTTAGTTTATTAAATTACTTGAAAGCATCTCCCACCGGTGATCAAGTGAGGTGAAAGGGAAATACTTGAGAAGGTTTTTGGGTCGATAGAGCGAGATCGTAATTGTCCCGTTTGTCCAAAGGCCAATTCTACAAGAGGTACGTTAATCACATATTTACTTGTTTATTCCGCCATAGTTAATATGTGAAATTAATTCAACATGCATGATGAAAATTCGTTGTTGGAATTATTATTTGAATTAATTAGGATTAATTCATGCTAGTAATAATTGTATTTAAATTCGTATTTAAATTTCATCCCGAATAGATTCCGGGCACCCCTATTTTCCCAACAACTGGTATCAGAGCCACGGTTTCGGGCTCTGATCTTTAAATTGGAATTTAAATTGTTAAACATTAAATTGAAATTGGATAGTAGAATTGCTAGATCTTTTTTGCAGGTATCCAATTGTCATGGTTTTAATGTTGTTAATTTCATGCGTGTGAATTAATTATTTTTTAATTTGATTCGTTCGAATTCATTTTTCTCGTGAGATAATCCACGAGTAGATTAGTTGTTTTTATTTTGATTCGATCATTGTAATAGACTAGTCTAGATCTAGTATTTATTTTTTTGTAAAATAAATTGTAACCGGATCGTGACGAAGAACGAAGAATTAAAAACGGCGTACCCGGACGACGCATACAAGCGTGGCGCGTGTATGGACGTAAAATCATGCAAGTGGTAAAGAAAACGAGAACGAACGGCGAAAACCGGCGCACGACCCGCGCGCGACGGGAGGCCGGCGCCGCGTGCATGCGCGCGCGCGCCTCGGGGCGCCTCCATGCAGCGCCTCGGCGCGCCTCCGTGCAGCGCCTCGGCGCTTCTGGCCGAGAGGCGCGCGGGCCCACTTCGTGGACCGACGCGCGCCGTATCTCGTGCCGTGGAATTTTTCGGTTCGTGTTTTTTTCCGTGTGACTTTAAACGTCGTCCCGAACCCCAAACGATGCTGTTTTTGATGAAGTGTTGTTGTTCGAGTGGGAGCGTGTCGAGACGAACGTCGGAAAGCAACAAGGATGATTTTTCGCATCAAGACGTGAAGAAATTAAACCGTGACGATTGGATTTGAGTGCTCCAATGTGTTTAATTTTATTTTGATGGATGTTTTATTTCGTGCACTTATTATTATTTGTTAATATGTGTTTGCATGAATTTAATTGTCCAAGAAAAACCTTACTTTCGAAAATTACTAAGTATGTTTATTTAATCACAATTTTATTCCGGATATTAAAATTGGATTAATTTGGCCTCCATAATTTATTTATTTGTGAAGTTATTTTGGAATACATTTCCCCCTCGGATCGGCCAAAAGAACGGATTTCACATTAATAAATTACGAAAGGATGATTGTGGATTATTACTAGTGGCGGTATTGACCCTCACCCCGAGTTGCTTGCTCAAAGCGAAATAATAATCCTGTATTTAATTATGTTTATTACTTAGGCATCGGAAATTGATATTAACTTACTCCCCTCGGAGTCCCTGTCAGTTTCTATGTGGTCAAAGTGGGAGCCAACTATTAATTTTGAATTAAGGATTTGTAATATTTAAGTTTGTAATCCGCTTGAATGTGTTTAAATGTATAGACCACCCCTCGTGGCGCATTTAAATTGTTTCGAGGTGTTGGATGATGCATGATTATATTGTTTTAAGGTTTCAATATAATTGATGTGATCGAATTATGTGATAATTTCATATTTTTCTAGATATTGATATGAATGTATGTTTTATTCTCATTTCATCATGTCGCAACCTTTTAATCCACTGTTTAATATACTTAAAGTTAATAAACTTTTTGGAGTGATTTATATCGATTGGAAATGTTTTTTTTAAATTTGTCCTTACTGCACGAAAACACAATTGGGTTATTTATGTTAATATACCCGGCAAGCCTAATGATAAGTCAAGCAATGGGTAGAGGCAGTTTATGATTGGAAGCGTGACAATGAACACATGAAGTGCATCGTCTTGACATCTCTGTCTGAGGATTTGAGGCGCGTTCATGGAGACATTGTATCCGCTGTTGAAATCATGGAACACCTTGAAGAGATGTCTTCACATCAAACCCATGACTAATCAGTTCACCAGACATGACTCGGTCAAGTTGGAAATGGTGGAGGGAACGCCCGTGAGGGAGCACGTTCTCAAGATAATGGCATACCTTAACAAGTTGGAAGTACTTGGTGCGGATTTTGATTGATTTCATATACCATTCTCTACTGAGAAGCTTTGAGCAGTTTCGTCTGAACTGTCAGATGAATGAACGGACAAATCGTTTGCCCGAGCTCTTGCAAACTTTAGTTTCGGTGGAGGTGAAAATGGAGCACCAGTCTAGTGCTATGGTGGCTAATGGTCCGTCTACCTCTTTTGGTCCCAAGGGAGGGAAAAAGAGGAAGAGAACCAAAGGCCGGATCCAAGCAAATCTAATTGTTGCGAAAGGCAAATGCAAAGGCTAGCATCGAAGGGGAAGTGTTTTAGTTGCGGTGAGAGAGGACAATGGAGGTCTGCCTGTTCCAAGCCTAAGAGGCTAGGAAAGTTAGGTAATTCACGCACCTTAGTCATCGAAACTTGTGAAGTGGCGTATGCTGTCTATTCGTGGATAGTGGATACGAGAGCTACTGATCACATTTGTTTCATGGGTTTAAGCTAACCCGACGACTTAACGGAAGTGAGATCCCCATCACATCGGGCAATGCTACGAGAGTGGCAGCTGAAGCAGTGGGAGAAGTGCGCCTATCTTGTGAAGATAGAGTTATGGTCTTGAGAGACGTTCCTCATGTTCCTAGTTTAGAAAGAACTCAACCTTCAGTTTCTAAACTGTTTGAATAGATACTCAGTTTCTTTTAATAAGGATGTTATTATTGCTTGAAACGATGAGTTTATCTGTTCCGGAACTTCAATGGATGATCTTTATACCATTATTTGGGCACACCACTCACAAAATTGAATCTAATAACACATTGATTATTTCGAGTAATAAAAGAAAGCGTTCTTCGGAGATGAACGAAACACTTCTATGGCATCTTAGACTAGGTCATATTAATCTAAAGCGGATAGAGAGATTGGTGAAAGACGGATCCTTGGAATCATTCCAAGTTGAACCGTTTCCAACTTGTGAATCCTGTTTAGAGGGTAAAATGACCAAGAGGGCATTTGGAGCCAAGGGGAATAGAACCACGGAAGTGTTAGAACTCGTTCATACCGATATATGTGGTTCAATGACGATCATAGCAAGAAGGGGTATGAGTAAATTGTCTTTTTCAATGATTACTCGAGATATGGATACATCTACCTTATGATGCATAGGGAAAGAAGTATCAAGTTTCTACGATTTGATCGTAGAGGCGAATACCTTAGCGATGAATTCTTGAACTAGCTATCAGACGAAGGGATTGTATCCCCGTTGACCACATCGGGAGCCCCTCAATAGAACGGTGTGGCGGAACGAAGGAGCCAGACTCTTTTAGAAATAGTCAGATCCATGATGAGTTATTCGAATTTACCCAAGTCGTTTTGGGGTAACGCCTTGGAAACAACGACTTACATTCTAAACTTGGTGCCATCCAAATCGGTTCCTAAAACCCCAATGGAATTGTGGACCGGGCGCAAGCCCAGTCTAAGACACTTGCGGATTTGGGGTTGTCCGGCATACGTGCTAGACAAGGAAGCCAGTAAATTGGATCCACGTTCGGAATTAAGGTTGTTTATAGGATATTCCATGGGAACGAAAGGGTGTATGTTCTATAGTCTCAAGGATTAAAAGACCGTGATTAGTTTGCACTTTAAATTCTTGAAGGAAGACTATATGAACAAGAGAAAGCCCAGAAGTGAGATTACCTTAGACGAGTTAAGAGGGCAAACTCCTATACCAAGTATACAAGATGATATACCACACGTCACACCTACACAACCGGAACCCCGTCGTAGTGGGAGGATTGTAAGGAAACCCGAGAGATTCATGGGAATTGGAGAATCTTCGGATTTGATTCCCGGCGATGAATCAGACCCATGGTACGACGAGGCAATCCAAGACAAAGACGCGGAGGCATGGCAAACCGCAATGGAAACCGAGATGGGTTCGATGGATTATAATCAAGTGTGGGAGTTGGTTGATCCACCTAGTGGGGTAGAGCCCATTGGATGCAAGTGGGTGTACAAGAGGAAAAGAGGACCGGACGGAAGGGTAGAGACCTTCAAAGCAAGGCTTGTGGCCTGTGGCCTATAGCTATACTTAAGTCCATCCGTATTCTCTTGTCGATCGCTGCACACTTAGATTACGAGATCTGGCAAATGGATGTCAAGACAGCTTTCCTTAACGGAAGTCTTGATGGGATCTATATGCAACAGCCCAAAGGTTTCGTTGAAAAAGGCCAAGAGCACCTCGTATTCAAGCTTAAGAGATCCATTTATGGACTTAAGCAAGCATCGCGTACTTGGAACCAGTGTTTTGATCAAGTTACTAAGTCTTATGGGTTTGTGATCAAAACAAGTTCGAAAGTTGTGTGTATAAAAGGTGTGACAGAACTGCGGTGGTATTCTTAGTATTATACGTAGACGATATTCTGCTCATTGGAAACAATGTAAAGGTATCGTCAGACGTAAGGGTATGGCTGTCAAATCAGTTTGATATGAAGGACTTAGGGAAAGCCGGTCACATCCTTGGGATCAAGTTCACTCGAGATCGCAAGAGGAGGATGTTGGTTTTATCGCAAGTTTCATACAAAGCCACTGTTTTGAAGCATTTCAGCATGCAAGATTCCAAGAAAGGTTTTGTACCTTTTAGGCACGGAATCCATCTATCTAAAGAAATATGCCCTAAGACGCAAGTGGAGATAGATGACATGAAAGACGTTCCGTACGTTTCGGACGTAGGAAGTCTTATGTATGCAATGTTGTGTACGGGACCGGATATTTGCTTTGCCGTGGGCATGATGGCAAGATATCAAAGTAACCCCGGGAAAGCACATTAGATTGCAATTAAATGCGTTCTTTAGTTTCTGAAAAGAACTTGGTATGGAATGCTGATTTAACAATCAGACAATCTAATTCCCATGGGATACACGGACTCAAATTTCCAATTAGACATAGACTCCAAAATAACTACCTCGGGTAGTGTGTTTTGCATGGGAGAAGGAGCCATGACATGGAGAAGCGATTTGTAGAAATGCATCGCCGATTCGTCCATGAAAGCCGAATAAGTAACTGCTTGTGAAGCAGCGAAAGAAGCGGTTTGGCTCAAGTACTTCTTAGTGGACTTGGACGTTGTTCCGAATTTGCCCATCATAATCACTGTCCATTGTGATAATGTCGGAGCAGTTGCAAATTCAAGGGAACCGAGAGCCCACAAGGCCAACAAACACATTGAAAGAAAACACCATCTTACACGAGAAATCGTTAAGAGAGGAGATAAAGAGGTGGCAAAGATAGCGTCGGGTGACAACCTAGTACATCCATTCACAAAGGGTCTGCCTCAGAGTACATTCAAGAGACATGTGGATGGAATGGAAGTCAAGACGATTGCCAATCTGCTTTAAGTATAAATGGGAGGAATTATTAGGTTAGTGTAGGTTGACATAAGATGTCACGTAGAGCTACTACACCAAGACATGCGTGATGTATACTAAAAGCAGACTTTAAGTATAAGTGGAAGATTATTGGAGTTATACGTGAAAGTATGCTTTTACTTTGTATAACTCGTGTATCAAACACTCGTTTTATGAGAATAATTCTTTTATCACATTTGCTTTAGTTATGATTGAATGTTGAATTTCTATTACAAACCGTTCAATATATAGTACATGTTACACTGTAGTTAATGTGGTGATACCCGATCACGGAAGACAACATTAACAGTATACTTGTAACTAAACGTACATTTTCACGACCTAGGTGGAATTGAACAATCTGCCGTGAAAGGTCGATGTGTAAGGCTCAGATTGGCCCGTCTTGACTAAGAGATTGCACTAGCACATTTAGTATGTGTTGAAGAGGACCTACAGCGAGGATAAATTCTTCTGTTCTGAAAGGTGAAGAATTAGACCTCAGTGGTTGTTGATTTCTTAATCTCCGTCACTTAAATAGGACCGTGTGTGCTTAATGGTTACTGCTTTGATTCATGTCGGGTGAGAATCATTGTGACTTCGAACTTTGTGTCTTGGGCAGTAATATTAATCATACAACGGTTGCTAAGATTTAATACGGAGAAACGCGTGCGAGTACGGCTCGTGTGATTAGTCCCCTTGGTGGGCTCAGAAGTTTTATTGTACCAAATCTTGCAAGTGAAGAATTAGTTTCTTCGGTACGAATAATAATGTTGAGCTGTCTTTACTCCAAGGTGAAATATATTAATTAATTTAGAGCTATTCAGAAGCTTGATTAATTAATGGACTTGATAATCTTAAACGCGGGAAATAATAACCGGGAGCCCATATTATCGTAATATGGATTAAAATGGATAGTGCAATATTAATTTATTAGTGGTAATAATTAATATTAATGGGCTGAATTATATTGGGGCTCAATATTGAAATTCAGAAGTCCATTAGGAGGTCCAATCTTAATTCTCCTTAAAGGCCCCTCAAGTAGCCCATTAAGTAGCCCAATAATGATAAGGTGATTAAAATAAAAAGAAAATATATTGCTGATTTTTCCATGTATTTTTCGAAAATAGTAATTCAAGAAAAGAGAAGATTTTGTTGATTTTCTTGAAAAGATATTATGGAAGATATGTATTCTTGGAATACAAGAATATCTCATATATTCAAGAAGATCCAAATCTAAGGATCTTATTATTGAAATTTTCGAAAATAATTAAGCTTAATAGGAGAATGAGTTTTTTGTGGAATATTTTATTATGGAGAAAAGAATATATGAGATATATTCAAGATTTCTTAGAGACTAAGAAAAGATTTTCTCTTGGCCATAAAATATACAATTTTCGTCCCCCTCACTATTATAAATAGGGGATGATTATTTCATCCCCAAGTACATAATTCCATGTGTTGGAAAAATCAAGAGCATAGATATTTTTCTTTTTCCTTAGTTTATTAAATTACTTGAAAGCATCTCCCACCGGTGATCAAGTGAGGTGAAAGGGAAATACTTGAGAAGGTTTTTGGGTCGATAGAGCGAGATCGTAATTGTCCCATTTGTCCAAAGGCCAATTCTACAAGAGGTACGTTAATCACATATTTACTTGTTTATTCCGCCATAGTTAATATGTGAAATTAATTCAACATGCATGATGAAAATTCGTTGTTGGAATTATTATTTGAATTAATTAGGATTAATTCATGCTAGTAATAATTGTATTTAAATTCGTATTTAAATTTCATCCCGAATAGATTCCGGGCACCCCTATTTTCCCAACACTTTTTTCTTTTTCAAAGAAACGGTAAGGCTTTACATGTTGACTGCTACAACCTAAATGTATCTGCCTTTGATTGTGTACACCTCTCGCACCATAAAACCTAAATAAAGAAAAGGCGAAGTGACTTGAAGGAAGTTATCAATAACATTAAGGATGAACAAACCCCAAATTCAAAGCACCAAGAATCTAAAAGCAGGATTTCCAGTCCAAATTGTAAAATTGTTGGATCTCAATTGCTATGAGAAAAATACCTAATAGTAGCTACAGACTCATCTTTGATCCATGAGATGTTTGCCCCAATCAGCCCACCAACCAGATTTTTAGGAACCATAAGCTCCAAAAGTTACATAATGAGATGCAAGATTTTTTGTACTAATAATGAGGCCATTGTGATTCTCATATTCTATCATGTAACTTAGTAGCAGAAGGAAAAAAAAAGACTTGTGTGGCAAGGTATTTATGCACCTGAAGTAGGATCCACAGGTGGTTGAGGTTGCCGAGGAAAACCAGCATTATCTGTGTCCCTATAAATTGCAAAAGGTAATAATTTTAAGACAAAGTACAGGAAGATAAATGTAAAGAACATGTATTGATGTAAGACACATGTCCACCTAAGCTGGCACCCAATTTCCACCACAACTATTAAAACTGTAGGAATTTATTCCATTAACTGCGAGAATGACACCTTTAACATCTCTCACAACAGTAAAAAAGGAAAGACAACCAGAGTAATGTATACATAAAGAACATGTACATGTATTGTGTAATAAAATTATTACAAATAAATTCCATATAAAAAAATTGATGCTCGCCTATAAAAGCTAATTAGAAATATGAAACATACGCAAACGACCAAACCTTTTTTCTTGAATTTTTATGATTGATTTTGCCATAAGCACATAATGATGGGCATTATTAGATTGAAATTCATTAAGCAAAGTGGAGTCAGCTAATGCTCTTATCTGGTGGGGAAGTATTTTACCAACTTAGCAATAAGGACAGGTCAATAAAAGTCATCTAGATAGTCCACAAATGATGAGTAAATTAATTCTCAGAGAAATATTTCAATGCATTTCTCTGACAATTGACAACAATTTTTAGCCTCATAATCTACTATGCAGTAACTTTTTGTTATTGTATAAAAATCAATGGAATCTTTATTGTATATTCTAGTTGCTTTGCTAAAAATTGTTAGTATATCCATCTCGAAAATTCGGATGTTACAATGAAATAACTTGCAAACTAACCTTGCTGGATTCTGGCTTTCAACAACTAAACCTAACCCAATGAACAAAAAGTTTTATGCACTGTATTCATAGATAATAACCTCAATTATCATCCTGAGCTATACCTTTACCAATATCGATACAATTAGTTATTTATCTCCACTTCCAACTCCAGAAACCTTGATCCTGAAGATCTGCAGCTGCAAATATTACAAAGACTTTAATAAATAACAGTATAATCCTGAAAAAAAAAAAGCAAGTATACACATGTGAAGATCTCTAGTAAACAAAAATCATAAGAACAATTGCAACAATAAATAACTATACACTAACCTGAGTAGAAACAAATTAGATTACTCAACTGAAGTAATTTTATCCTGGATACTTGATTTACAAATAAATTAATAATCATCAAAGTGAGAAAAGAATGGATTACTTGCTTCAAGCTTGAGACGACAATCTTCATGGCATCGAAACAGAAAAATGGGTGTAGTAGTAAAAAAATGAAGAAACGAAAGAAAAATTGAGTGAAGGGAAAAGTAAAAAGATAAGAGGAACTGCAACCCTCGCCCATGATATAGAACTCGTGGAAAAATCGTCCATGTGTGCCACAAAAGCTTTAGTACATCAATCTCCTCATTTTTCATGGGCACAACAACAATTTTAATCTAAAAAAACATTTAGAAAATAACCTGCAAGAATACTATTCTAAAGCAAAAAATAAATAATGAGAAACCAGAAGATGAGGGCAACATATTCATGAAGGAAAATGAGAAGGAAGAAACCAGAAGATGAGGTCTCAATGTGTTCGCAAAGAAAATTGGGAAGGATGTATTCCCTTTGGCCTTGTTCACAGTCAGCTCATTGGAACTGTGTAGCAGCAAAATGAGCAGCACAATAAAGCTCAAAAAGTTGCTATACAAAGAGAATATACAACTCAAAAGGAATTATTAAGACAAACTGATTATACTTGAATTACTCGTTGATGGTCAGAATCATCCCAATAGTTGTAGGTGGTTTGAGGAAGTTCATCTAGTAAATACATCATAAAGAAAACATTTACATTGGAGATACTCTAGAAACAACGTTAACCCATATCCAAATATATTTTTCTTTTTAAAAGTCCAAAAGAATAAAAGAAGAATATCTAAGCATATCGTAGAAAGAATGCTTAAAAGCTACAACATAAAAATATACAACAAAAGCTTGTATAATGTGATTGAGAATCTAGATAAGATTTTATATTAAAAGATGCCTGAGCCTTACATAATGAAAATAGGTGATATATTTAAACGATATTAACTATAAAACTTACAGAAATGATAAAAACCATGTGCAATACTTTATATCTGAGAAACCAAGGAATCTGAAAATTAAAAGAAGAGTAAGAACTTTCAGAAAGACTATGTCGAGGTCGGAATCATAAAACACACATCTAGAATTCAATCATAAATATATGCAGACGTATAATGTTGCAAAAGTGGCTTGCACAAAGGAAAAATTTAGTGGAAGTTTGAATCAGCATATATAATTTAAGAAGAGATTATTAACTTGATTTTTGTAGTACAACCATCATATAAGGAATAACAACTACCTTTTTTTGGGGCGTTAAACCGCAAAAGAAGAGAAGTCACCTGGTTAAAGAAACCAAACTCCAATTCAGTAACCCAACTGCAAAAATTACAAAGATTTTAATAAATAATTGTATAATCAAGTGAAATATGCTCGTAAAATACCATAGAAAAACATAGTAAAATAATGTCACAATAGGATCACATATAAAAAAAATGCCATGGAAATCATTCTGCAACCACTCTCTCATAATCTAACCCTTTATCATATCTCGAAATAACTTTACATGTATATTTTGGCAAAATATAAAATATTGATAGTGTAGACTAATAGTCCTGGTCAAGTACCTTATGATTAAGATGCCTTGATCAATTTTCCTTGCTCTTTCCCTCAAAGCATGTTGACTGTCAAAATTATTCAATCCACCCTGTATATAAAATAATATAAACCATTTAACATGTGCATAAAATAATTGGTGTGTAACAATGCACATTACTATAAATACTAATGTATGTATTGAAAATTGAATATACAAATGCAGAGAAATTTATGTAACCCAAGTTTTCCAACTAATTCACTCGAGTGACATACTTCAAAACATCGACATCCCTAAACATTTAAAAGATTACAAATTTAATATTCAGAAAAAAAAAATACAAACTATAGCACAAAAAAGGGGAAAATGATAATAAAACATAGCAAACCTTCTATACTCACAAGCCTGCCTTTGGATTGGAGTTGGCTCTTTAAAACCCAGTTCGGCCAGATTGCGTACTAAGTATGATCTGCAGTTGTGCCTGCAAAGAGTAAATCACTAAATTGTAAAGTGAACTTCCACAAAGAGAAACATACAGTGGCAACCTAAAAGAAGAAGAAACAAATTTAACATTTCAATGAGAAGTTTGAAATTACTTACAGGAGTTTAGCTTCCATCACTTTTCTGAAGAAATTCTCTGAGATCCCCTGAGTTATCTTGATTACAGCTAGGACATAAGCATCTCTTCTGAAGCTCCTCACCAAAAATAGCACACTTTTCTTCCAGTTCGAACATCTGCTTGTTCCCAGTAAAGGCAAAAATATGGTAATTTGAAATAAACATTGAATGTTAATGTCAAAATTATTCAGCAGACAGAATGTAGTTAGATTATCCAAGTTATTAGTGAATAATACCAAGAAGACCTAATTTCTCAAAAGAAAGAAGGAAAAACCTATATGACTTTACTACCCAAATAATTCTCTAATACAAACAAATGGTGCGAGTTTTGTGCATGTAAATATTTTTAGGGCAACAACCTCATACGAACCATTTGGGTTCCCTATGTGAATCAAACAAAGCAAGAGGAATACAACTTTAGCAACATATGGCTATTCCAGTGCTATAATTTTGGAGATAATACTATTTGCTATTCTATAAGAATTTCCATTCAGTAACTCAACAGGATTAAGGCTTGGTAAAGTTGGATTTTGAAAGAGTGCGAAAAAGTTCCAGGGTTGTTATGTTATCCCTATATTCCCTACAATTTTGAGAAACTTTCTAGGGACCTTATGCCACTTGATTAAGCGATCAAGATGTTAAAATACAACTGATAAAACACAAGGATATCTACTCAACTCCTTGAGCTCCATGCTTTCTCTCATCAATGACTCCAATAGCAATACTTTTTTTTTTCCAAATTACTAAGATCTTTTTGAAACTGCACAAGTACCAGAAGATTATCCAGTTAATTTCACAAAGTCATAGACACATTACATGATAGAGCCCATTATATAGGTGTCTCATTTTCTAAAAAGTCATCACAATTATAATTTGAAAGCATTCCCACGTAGTTATGTATCGAGATTAACTAATCACCTGATCAAGAATCTCTACTTCAGCTACATGTTGTTATTCCTCCTGGTCAGAGTGCAAGATTAATTGAGCAAGTTTGTTCTCTGTATCCAACCTAGATTGCTCAGCATCCTGTCCGTGTGCAGTTAAGGCGTCTGCTTTTGAACAATTCCTAAATTACTTTAGTACCAAATAGAAGCTATATATTCTACATTTTTACCAAATAACAGATATATAGAATGCGCCCAAGCAAGCAATCGAAGTCAAGAAAAATAAGAAGTAATAAATTTCTAACCGATGAAATCTACGTCTGGGATTACTTCCTTAACTATCATCACTCACATTTTATAATGTTAATTCAAATTAATGTTCTTCCACAATTTTGACTCGGTGTAATCAATGTATAGATAGGAAATCCTCTTTGCTGATATATCATTTTCCTGCATGTATAAACACATATAGATTAATGGCACATATATCATTTTCCTGATATATTAAAGTTTCCATGGCCTAAAATAAGAGTAAATAAAAATGAGATGTCTTTGATATTGAAACACTTAAATGGTAAACTCGGAAATTGCAATGCTTTTAGAATAAAAACATGTCAATCATTATTTTTTCCAGAAAGCAACAGTGTAAATAACTTACATGAAGCTTCTAATATATCATGCCAAATAAACTTTCTGCCAGACAGCAAAAAAATAATTAAAATCAATAGAAATGACGCAATCTCACTTTAATTCATGCATTTATATTTAAAAAAATGATCATACTTCCTACTTTATCTAACGTATAAAAAAAGTTAAAAGCTGGTCAAATGAAAAGTTTTGATGCTTCTAGTCGAGGAGTTATCCCAACTCCCATATCTGTGGTGGAGGCGACCCCTAAAATTGAAGTTATGCCCTAATTAATAATAATGGCATTCTAGAACAAAAAATTTAAGCACTTATAGACACAAAATGATCTTGTTCTTTACTGAGCTTAAGAATAGAGAATTCAAGTAAAAAGTGGAAGAAGGACACAATTATAAAGAGCACGTGAAAACCATATAAGTGATAGTTACCCAACCAAAAAAAAATTTATGAAAAACAAAGGCATATAATTTATAATTGTTGGAGACCACAAATTCAAATTATGGGAGGTCCCTTGCTGTCAAAATTCTCCCAATGAGATAATGCCCCCACATGTGTGCAACTTTGATTTAGAAGCCCATAAAAAGGTTCAAACAATTAAAAATGTGTTTAAATAATTCTCACAGTAAGACAATTTCATAGGTTACCATATTATCCCTCACAAGTCACAAAAAGCTAAACCTTAAATCTAACTCACATGTGCCCACTGCCCGCTTCTTATGCTAAATACATAATTCAAGCACATTAAACAAAACACAGTACAAATATTTCTGATAGAGCTGTACTCACTGAAGAAACTGATATTTGTGTTCAAAATGGTATATACATCAATGAAGATAGCAATAGAGAGTAGTAAGCTTTAGAACCGCACCCCAACATGTAACCGTTGTGCTCCATCACTATGTTCACCAAGTAAGACCAATGAGTCCATGAAATCAATACAATATCCATTTTGTACACAAACAAATTTATAGACTAAAAGATATGTCCAATGTAAAATAAAAAATTGTTGCATTCTAAGGATGTAAAGCATTGTTCCGATAAAACTAATTTGACTGCAAAATGAACATTAGAATGTCGACGACTGCATTCTCCCTAAAAAATATAAAACCGAAATGATATAATATAACACATCAAAAATTGTGATTATTTCTAACGAAGGTTGCTCGGCCATAACTACTCTGTCACCTCTTTGGGCGAACACCATCAAAGATGCTACTCAGATGACTTTCAGTTTGATTGTTAGTTTCACAGTAAATCTTTCTTTCTCAAAGACCAAAAGAAAGCTTGCAAATCAAAATATATATAATCTGGATCAAGAAAGCGGTATCATAGACAACTGAAAATCTTCCCAATATATTTTCCCTTATCAAAGTTAGTCAAGACGTAAAACCAAGTAATCATTTTTTTGGTATTAAAAATAAAACTTAGTTTACACAGGAGCCCTCATAAAACTAAAGAACATATAACACTTGATAAATAAGCAAACAGAATAAAAGAAAAAAAAGAGATACGAAAGAACTATTTTTTCATTTGTTCATATTGTCAACGCATCAAATCACTCTTTCATCCCTCCCTCACTCTCTTCTTCTTTATTTACTTAGAGAGAACTCAAATTCAAGCTAGCAAAATGCATAATCACCATAAAAACTATTCACAACTTCATTATAATCATAGTGCTACAGAGTATCAAACACAGATTCAGCTTAATTGAAATAAGGAAAAATATTGGAATGAAGGAATATCAAGTTAATACCTGCTTTGTTTATGGCAAATAAAATCACATCAGGAATCTCATGAAAAGTTTCTATGAGAAAAATTAATTCTATTAGGGATTGCATGATTAGGCGTGAAATTGTCATGATTCGTTACTTGAAATACCCTAATTTTGGCCGATTTTGTCGAGTATTTGGAGTCAATTGAGCATTATTTCTCTACATTGATGAATTTGTCTCTTTGATACTCGTAGGTGAATCGAGGGCGAAGAATGGAGTTTGTAGGACTTTGAATCGTCTCAAACGGATGCCCGGATGAGAAGATATCGAAGAAATACGATTGGTGTTAGTGTTGAAGAAGAAAAGTGCTATTTGGAGGAATTTTGGGAGTATTCGAGTAAAGCACTCGAGCACTAGCGCTCGAGCACATTGCTCGAGCGCCAAAAACATACAGAAAAGTTTGAGCATTCGAGCAGCTCGAGCGCCACCGCTCGAGCGCCCCAATTTATGCAGAAGAATTCCACCATTCGAGCAGCTCGAGCGCGAGCGCTCGAGCACTTGTTTCATTCGAGCTCCATGCTTGAGCGCGACCGCTCGAGCAGGCCTGCTCGAGCGCCTTCAACTTTTGCGATTTCAAAGGCGTTTTTCGGCCCACGAGTTCACGATTCGGCCCGTGCATATATATATTCGTCTTAAGCACGTTTTTGAAAGAGACCACACTTCACGAGATAGTTTGAGAGTTTTAGAGTTTGTTTTTGGAGAGGAAGAGGAGAAGCAAGTTTACGATTACGTTTTTGAGGTTTTCATTACGAATTCGAATTACGATTTTACTTTTGAGTTTCGTTTCTTTATATTTTTATTCTTGAACACGATTAGACTTCTTTTCTTGAGTTAATTTCAGTTTATTCATAATTTCGTTAAATTCTAGTATATGTTTGATCTCTTCTTCGTCTTGATTATCATGTTTATGTTCGTTACTTATTTAATTGCTCTTGTTTACGTTAAACCTATGTCTAGCTAAAACCCTTGCATGTTTGGGGTAGGATGAACTGGTAGAAGTAGGTTGTGGGTACATAATTAGGGTAACTTGTGACGTTAGGTTTTAATTCTCTTGGTCAATGAATGCTTAAAATTAATCTTAACTTTACTTTTGAATTTCGTTCGAAAAGTGTTAGAGAGAGGACGATCGTATCACTCTTTAACAACGAGTAGACTTAACTAGAGGGTTTAGAAAGGGTTAATTCATCTACCAGTTTAGCGAAGGAGGACGACCGCATCACCTTAGTTAAATTAGGGTTTCATTAATTAAGCACTATCTATTAACTTGTTCGTAGATTAGTAAAGTCGAGTGTTAAGGTAAAGTATTAGGGTTTAGAATCTTGAGCTTTCACCTTGCATTCTTTTACTTAGGTTATTTCTTGCGCGTCACAGTTATTTTGATTATGTACCCGCTCCGTTAGTATACGTAGGGATTCCTATCCTTAGCATCACCATCTCACATTTGAAAACAACCCTTAGTAATTCATTTCTTCGTTCGTTAGTATAATTAGTTTATTTTAGTCTTTTAATTAATCTTTCAAAAAACCCAAAAAAACATTACACTCATATTAACTACGACGCGTAGATCTTCAGGGATCTGTTCGCATACACTCCATCTCGTGGGTTCGATATACTTGGCCGTTATACTTACTCTTACTATAGTGAACCCGTTCGCTTGCGGGGTAGCGACTAGTAGAAGTTAGTATATTCGCTTCAAGTCAATGGCGCCGTTGCCGGGGATGGCGTTGTATGCTTTCTGAATAGGACTTGTCGATAGCTTAGTAGTTAGTAGTGAGTGATTTTACTTTTCTGTTTTTTATTATTTCGTACATATTCGGCAGTTGCATTTTGATTCTTCTGTTAGTGTTTTAGGTTTATGAGAATACGCTCGCAAGGCAATATGAGCGAAGAGAGGTTACTGTCAGATCCTGAGGCAATAGCAAGAAGAAACCGAGCCTTCTTACGAAGGATGAACGCTGACGGAGGGAAAGAACCGATGGACATCACTAATGAGTTGGACGATGTCGAGAATGAGTTCAATCAGGCATTGAACCGGGTTGACGGCACTGATGGAAACACCAGCAAGAATCAAGATCCGTTAGGAGAGAGCCAGAGCCAAAACCCGGGTACTCAGAACCAAAATAGCCCAGCTCATAACATGGTCCAAAATCCTCATAACAACCCTGCTTACCCAAATCCTAATTTACCACAAAACAACTTACCCTATCCACCCTACCCATACCCACCTTATCCTTACCCACCATACCCACACCCTCCACCTCCAGTTTTCAATCAACCACCTGTATACCCACCACCACCCCAACAAGTACCTGTACCAGCTGCTAATCCTCAACACGTTCCTCAGAACGTAGATCAAAATCTGGCTATTCGAGGGAGGTTTGTAGCACAGCCACAACGGTACTATGATGGAGTGGCATTGCCTCATGTTGAGGCAAATAACTTTTCGATTTCCCCAGGAATTCTCAAGCTGCTTACCGAGAACCAGTTCAAAGGGGAAGTTGGGAAGGAGACCCTCACACTCACTTGAGGAGTTTCCTCATGATAGCCTCCACATTCAATTACAATGGCATGTCTGAAGATGCCAAGAGGCTTGGGCTGTTCCCATTCTCACTGACGGGAATAGCTAAAGAGTGGTATGACAACACGCTCCCACGGGGAGGTGTAACCACATGGGCCGAGCTCGAGCGTCTGTTTCTCGAGCGATTCTACCCTCCATCGAGAATGATTAAAGCGAGAATTGAGATCTCTTCCTTTCGCCAGAAGTCAGGAGAGGATTTAAACCAAGCGTGGGAGAGATACTCAAATATGTTGATCGAGTGCCCGCAGCACGGGTACAACGAGGGAGATATTATGGCATTCTTCTATAGTGGAGCCAGCAAGGCTGGCCAAGCCCATTTAGATGTATGTGCTAGTGGAGCGTTTCTGAACCAAGGGATAGCGAGATGTAGAGAGATCGTGGACAACATAGTCACGAACGCCGGTGCATGGAACGAGGATCCCGAGTTTCAGAGAGTTTGCAAGTTGGAGGAGAATGAGGGTACTAGGAAGCTGTTGATGGCAATGATGGAGAAGATCAGCAACCTTGAGATGGGGCAGAATCTGGTTGGAGGGAATGTAGCGGGGAGTGAGAAAGTGGAACCACCCACGAGTCAGCAAGAAGAGGCCAACTATATGGGAAGGCCTAACTATCCACAAGGCGGGTATCCACAAGGTGGAAATCAGTATGGAAGGCCTCCTTATGGCCAACCATTTGTACCTCCAGGCCCACAACCACCTCAAAATCAATGGAGGAACACACAAGGGTATCAAGGAGGCCAGCAGCTTCCTCAAAACACATGGAGGAAGAATGAGAATTTCTCATATGCTAACCCAAAAGTTGGTATTACTGTTCCTGCAGGTGTTGATCCGGGGTCTAAACCTCCTGGTGGAGAAGGCGGTGCATCAACCGAGGAGATGTTGAGAGCTATCCTTCAGAAGGTGGAGGAAGGTAGCAAGCGATTGTCCTCTTTGGAGTACGATGTGAAGGAGTTACATAAGAAGGGCGATCATCGAGATCAAGAACTCCAAAAGAGAGACATAGAGTGGAATCGAGTTCAGCAAGAGAACAACCGAAGGTTCAATTCTATCGAGTATCAAATTAGTCAAATTGCAAAGTCTCAGCCGAGAGAGCCTGGTAAGTATCCTTCAATGCCCGAGGATAACCCAAAGGAACATTGCAAGGCTATTGAGTTGAGAAGTGGGACCAAGTATGATGGTCCTGAGATGCCTGCTGATTCTGAGATGCCCAGAGGAGAGGTTGAGATAGAAGGAAAAGAGCCTGATGCAGTTAGAGATTAGATTGAGGAGATAGGAGTTGAGAAGGGGATTGAAAGTGAAGGGATTGAGAAGAGGAAAGATGTGAATGAGTCTCATGAGAGCAAAGAGCCTGAAGAGGAGATCGAGAGAATTCCAAAGTGGAATAAGGCAAAGGAAGCAAGGAAGAATGCACAAGAGACGGAGAAAGATGAATGGGGGGGTACCCAAATCTGTGATACCCATCCCGTATCCACAACGCTTCATGAAAAAGAAGCTTGATGAGAAGTTTGCTAAATTCCTTGATGTTTTTAAAAAGCTACAAATTAAAATTCCTTTTTATGATGCTTTGGAACAGATGCTTAATTACGCCAAGTTCCTGAAGGACTTAATAGCGAAGAGACGGAGAGTAGACGAACCTGAGTTAGTGCACTTGAACCACGAGGTGAGTGCGATGGTGCACAAGGCGCTTCCTCCCAAGATGAAGGATCCCGGGAGCTTTACCATTCTTTGCGATATCGGGAACGGGATCAAGAAAGGAGCTTTGTGTGATCTCGGGGCGAGCATTAATTTGATGCCTCTTTCGTTGTTCA
This sequence comes from Ballota nigra, assembly GCA_947034835.1. Classification (NCBI taxonomy): domain Eukaryota; kingdom Viridiplantae; phylum Streptophyta; class Magnoliopsida; order Lamiales; family Lamiaceae; genus Ballota; species Ballota nigra. Next base: position 29,378,620 of record OX344720.1, read on the forward strand.
AGAAGTTAGAGGTGGGCGAACTTCAACCCACGATGATGACGCTCCAGCTTGCTGATAGGTCCATCACGAGACCTCAAGGAGTAGTGGAGGATGTTCTAGTGACGGTGGAGAATCACGTTTTTCCCGCCGACTTCATTGTACTCGAGATGGAAGAGGATGAGCATGTGCCGCTGATTTTAGGGAGGTCGTTTCTAGCTACTGCTGGGATGGTGCTTGACGTAGTGAATGGGAAGATCACGGTCAAAGTTAATGATCAAGAAGTGAAGATAGCTATTTACGAAGCTATGAAATACCCCATGGGAGATGAGAGTTGCCACTTCATTGACATCACGGACACTTGTGTTGAAGACACACTTTTAGACCCTTGCTCTTTTTATGTGCATCAGTTTGATTATCCTATTCTTGACGATCTAACTTATGATTCTTATGATCTTGATAATTTTGACAGCTTGGAAGACAATGAAGATGTCAAGTTCTTAGAGATGAAGAAAGTAGAGGATGAGGATGACTTGGAAGCCGAGGAGTCAACCTTTGAGAAGATGTTCGATAAAGCACCACCATTGGAGGCGAAAAAGGAGTTGAAGCCACTTCCCGACCACCTCAAGTATGCTTACTTGGATGAGACCGACAAATATCTGGTAATTGTATCTGCCCTTTTATCTGATGATCAGCTAGAGAGACTTTTAGTGGTGCTTCGTAAGCATAAATCTGCTATAGGATGGTCGATCGTGGATATTAAGGGGATTAGCCCTTCGATTTTCATGCATAGGATTAGATTAGAAGAGGGTAGAAAACCGATAGTGTAAAATCAGCGTAGAGTTAATCCGGTAATTCAAGAGGTGATTCATAAGGAAGTTTTGAAGTTGTTAGATAGCAACATGATTTTCGCTATTTCTGATAGTCCATGGGTGAGTCTGTTACACGTAGTTGCTAAGAAGGGGGGTACCACTGTGATTAAGACGGAGTCTAATGAATTGGTAGCCACTAGATTAGTGACGGGTTGGCGTGTGTGTGTAGATTATAGGGAGTTGAACAAGGCAACGTGTAAGGATCACTTTCCTCTACCGTTCCTTGATCAAATGATTGATAGATTAGGTGGTTTTAAGTATTACTGTTTCTTAGATGGGTACTCGGGGTATAATCAGATCATGATAGCCCCCGAGGATCAAGAGAAAACCACCTTCACCTGCTACTATGGGACTTTTGCTTTTAGGAGAATGCCGTTTGGGTTGTGTAATGCACCCGCCACCTTTCAAAGGTGTATAATGGCTATTTTTCATGGTTTGATTGAGAGGATTATGGAGGTTTTCATGGACGACTTCTCCGTCTACGGGGAGTCGTTTGATAAATGTCTAATCAATCTTGAAGTTGTGTTGAGCAGGTGTGAAGAGACGGACTTAGTGCTTAATTGGGAGAAGTGTCACTTCATGGTGAGAGAGGGTATTGTTCTTGGACATCATGTTTCCTTGAAAGGTATCCAAGTTGACAAGGCGAAAGTGATTGCTATTGAGAAGCTCCCACCACCTTCGACCGAGAAGGGAATTCGGTCATTCTTAGGACATGCGGGTTTTTATAGACGCTTCATCAAAGACTTTTCACAAATAGCTAAACCACTTTCGCGGCTTCTTGAAAAAGAAGTCGCCTTTGAGTTTACTAATGAGTGTTTAGTGGCTTTTAATAGATTGAAAGAAGCGTTGGTGAATGCCCCAATACTTGTGACACCGGATTGGTCTAGCCCGTTCGTGCTGGTGTGTGACGCTAGTGATTATGCGATGGGGGTTGCTTTGGGGCAAATTCGTGAGAAGCATTTTCACGCTATTTACTATGCCTCGAAGATGCTGAATTGTGCTCAAGTGAATTACACTACGACCGAAAAGGAGCTGTTGGCGGTCGTGTATGCCTTTGATAAATTTTAACCCTACCTAGTAGGGACGAAAACAATTGTATATACGGACCACGCAGCGATTCGGTATCTTATGAGTAAGAAGGATGCAAAACCCCATCTCATTCGATGGATTTTGCTACTCCAGGAGTTTGATGTAGAGATTCGAGACAAGAAGGGATGCGAGAATGTGATAGCAGATCACCTCTCGAGATTGGAGCTCACCAAGGAGAACACTGTGGAGGATCGAGAGGTGAACGACGAATTTCCGGATGAGAAACTCTTTGGCTTAGGAGACATCACTGTGTATCGAGTTGAAGGGAAGGCGCCTTGGTTTGCAGATTATGCTAACTATTTAGCAAGTGGAGAGTTGCCCGTTGAGATAGACTCGGTGCATCGGAAGGCATTTTTGAAGAAAGTTCGGGAGTTTATTTGGGACGATCCCTACTTGTTCAAAAGAGGGATTGATCATGTGTTGAGAAGGTGCGTGCCCGAAGAGGAGTGGAGTAACATAATAAGGCATTGCCACGCCTTGCCATGCGGAGGACATTTGGGTGGAGAAAAGACCGGGAGGAAGGTGCTTCAATCTGGTTTTTATTGGCCAACACTTTTGAGAGATTGCATGGAATGGGTTAAGAGGTGTGAGAAGTGCCAACGTTTTGGCTCCATTACCAAGAGGGACGAGATGCCGATGCACGTGTTCATGGAAGTCGAGATATTTGACGTATGGGGGATTGATTTCATGGGTCCATTTTCTCCTAGCAATGGATTCTTGTACATTCTCGTATGCGTTGATTACGTCTCGAAATGGATTGAAGCTGTCCCGACTCGAGCGAATGATTCCCGAGTGGTTATCGAGTTCTTGAGGAAGAACATCTTTGCAAGATATGGAGTTCCAAGAGCTTTGGTTAGTGATGAGGGAAGTCACTTCGTGAACAAATTGATGAAAAAACTGCTGTCAAAATATGAGGTAAGTCACCGAATCTCTACTGCTTATCATCCTCAATCTAACGGACTTGCAGAAGTTTCAAACCGTCAAATCAAGGAGATCCTCGAGAAGACGGTGAGCATCAGTAGGAAAGATTGGGCGATGAAGCTTGATGATGCACTTTGGGCGTATAGGACAGCGTTCAAAACTCCTCTTGGTATGTCACCATATCAATTAGTTTTTGGAAAGGCATGCCACTTGCCCGTGGAGTTGGAACATAAGGCATATTGGGCGATAAAGAAGCTGAATTTTGATAGTGCCTTGGTTGGTGAGAAGAGATTACTCCAATTGCATGAGTTGGAGGAGTTTCGAGACAGTGCCTATGAGAATGCCCGAATTTTCAAGGAGAAGACCAAAAAGTGGCATGATGCACGATTGAGGAAAAAGGAGTTCAAAGTAGGTGATCAAGTCCTCGTATTCAATTCGAGGATGAAGCTGTTTGGTGGAAAGCTTAAGTCCAAGTGGAATGGGCTGTATATTGTGAGGGGAGTGCACAAGAGTGGATTCCTTGAAGTCGAGAAAGATGATGGACATAAATTCATGGTGAACGGGCATCGAGTGAAGAAGTTCTTTAACTTCTCTTATGAGAATAAGGGAGGTATTTTAGATTCTCAAGTCCCGTGAGCTCCTTCGAGCTCGGTCCGGCATTAGGACCGTAAAACTAGCGCTTAATGGGAGGCAACCCATTTTTACTTGTTTTTATGTGTTTTCTTGTTTTTAGTCGTTTTTGTGAACGTAAGCGTTAACCTCTTGTGTTAGAGTTTATTTGGTGTAGGCTTGCTTAGTGAAGATTGATCGGAGCAAGAGAGCTTAAGGAAGAAAGTCATGAAGTTGAACACGTTTCGAGTAGGAAAGCATTCGATTTTTGGAGTTGAGGTAAACCGAACCCCAAACGTAGACCTCTTTGCGAAGTCGAAGTTTGGGGGGGGTGATGTTCTTTTCATTCGTTACTTTGCATTAATAGTGAGTCGAGTTCATAAGAATTTGGTGTACTTACTCGTACGTACTCATTCTTTTCAAACTTTGTCATCGCGTAGCAAGAACAAAGTTTGGGGGGGTGTGTATTCGTACTTCGGGTTCTTACACGAAATTCTAATGAAAAATTGGTCCAATTTTTAAAAAATATCGATGTTTGAGTGAGGATGGATCGAATTAATTGTGGTCGCGTAAGTTCGGTGTGAATTGGATTGGTGATTTGCACGTTTGGAAGAGACCCCAACTCCTCAGTCGAATGAGCGACCTGGATTAAATCGAGGAGTTCTCAGGTTAGTTTATGCTTTGGAAAAGTGTTTTGGTTGTTCGAGTGTGGTTCGTTGGGAAATTTCGAGTCTTGAGCGTCGGATTTGGAAGTTGAATTTTGGATGCGCTCGAGCAGCTCGAGCGCCATCGCTCGAGCGTGTTTCTCGAGCGCCCAAAATTGTACAGAAGAATCCGCACACTCGAGCACTTGCGCCATTCGAGCTACATGCTCGAGCGCGACCGCTCGAGCGGGTCTACTCGAGCGGGTCGCGGGTTTCGGCCCAAGTTTTGCCCACTCTATAAATACCCCTTTCACACAAATTCACACACTTTCACGCACTAGAAGGGGTGATTTTGGGCGGATTTGAGCGTACTCGAACGATTCCAACGATTTACTCCCGAATTCATTCGATTTCTTCACGTATTTCACTTGAATCCTAAAGAAAGGTATGTGCTTTCTAACTTGTGTCTTTCAATTCATTGTTTGAAGCATGATTTAGGCATGAATTGAAGAACTAGGGTTCTTGGGTTCGAATTTTGGGGATTTTTGCAAGTATTCATTGATTCTTGATTCCTTATTCATGAATGTGGATAATATGCTATGGGTTTGCTAATTTTGCTTTCAATTTCATGATTGAATGTGTAGAATGAGTGAATTTCTAGAGTGAGAAAGTCGGAATTTGAGGAAATGATATGGGTTTTGCATTTTGAGATGAAATTATTGTGAATTGAGATTGATTGAGCATGAATAGGTAGGAATTGAGTCATGAGCATGTAAATTACACAATTTTGGGGTAATGTTACTTCATGATAGACTCGATTATAGGAATTGTTGAGTGTGAATGATGAATTGTTTGGAATTTACTTGAGAACTTTGAGATGAAGGCATGTGATTTGAATTGAGTAAGTTAACTCAAGTTGAGATTGTGAGAAAAGGGAATTGAGATTACTACTTTAGATGTGTGGAACTGAATGATATGAGTAAAATTGAAGTGCTCTATGTTGTCTCAGGTACTATGGCACCGAAAAAGAACGAGGATAGAATTTTGAGCATGGCCGAGTTGGAGGAACTCACAAATGATCTGAGAAGGAAGAGTTTGTTGCCTTCAAGGTGGAACAACCTGGACTACCAAGGTAGTTGGAGGTACATCGCCTACAGATGGAGCTTAATCACGGGAAAGGTAGAAAAGACTCGGAGACCGAGTGTCAGCTTCATGAGAGAGTTGGGAATAGAAGAAGAGATAAGTAGAATCTTCGTGAGGAACAATATGGCGGAATTCTTCGACATGCTGCTCTATATGGAGATAAACGCAGACTTGGTTGAACAGTTTCTCGCCACTGTCGAGAAGATAGACGAGAACTCGTTCAAATTCAAGTATCAGAATGACTGGCAATTGTTGATAGGCGAACAATTATTAAAGCCTTATCAAGGACTATGAAGAGCCAACCACAAATTAAAGATAATCAGTAAAGAAAAGCAAGTCGGGGTGCATAAACCAATCTGGGGAGTACATAAACTGACGAACAACTATTCGTCGAACAAGATATTGGCGAACAAGTTTAAAGACCCAAGACCAAATATGGACCCACCACCAAGTCAATAATGACGAACAACACTAGTAAAAGTGTTACAGTTATCAGCCTAAGAGGTGTATGTTGACGAACAAGGGACCATGATCTCAAAGCCAATCTGTGTAAAACACAAAAGCGAACAACTTCTGAGCCATACACCCAAAAGGCGAACAACTTCTATGAAAGAACCATCCTGGATCAACTAAGCCGACCTGGACGAACAACAATGAAATTCGAGATAAGATCAAAGAAGACTTTGTAACTAAGATTTAGCTTAGATAAGGTCAAACTTGAGTCAAAGGACACATGTCAAGCATGCAGGCTAGGGAGACCAAAAGTCAGGAACACCTCATGCTTGCTAGTCTCTATAAATAGTTGTTCTCCAGCTTATGAAATACAAGTTCAAATTCATAAACACTCCCAAAACACACAGTAATACACCTAAACGTGCACACATACGAAATTATTACAATTTCGATTTTCATATTTACAAGTTCATAACCCGACCTTCGATTTACCATTTACGGTGGTAACCAATCACACGTAATTGCTTGATGATCATTAAACCGAATCTAAACTGTCACTAATCCATCCGATAAAAATTGATCACCAATAATTTTGGCACTAGAATGAGGGTTCGAACCTTCGGTTAGTGTGATTACTCAAGAACTTCAAGTTGAAAACTTGAAGATTCAAAGAAAACCTCAAGAAATATTTGAAGATACAAGCAAAGGTGTTCTTGGTGTTCTTCAATATTAAAATTAAAGAAACAATTTATATTGAAATGCCTCAATCCAAGGAGAGCATCTCCAACACGAGCCTCGTCGGCCGACCACCGAGATCGTGATCCTAGACATGTGAATAGATCACAACACACGGCCATAACCCATAACCTCCCACCTGAGATGGAGGCCCTGGCGAACAACCCTAACGAATTAGCCAAAACCATTGCTGCTCTCCAAGCTCTACAGAGACAGCAAGATCAGAATAGACCTTCACTAGTGAGGCCTAAGGACAGACCTGTGAAAGTTGTTAGGGCTAGATCAACCAGGGGCGAACAACACGAGGTGAACAGCGCCCAAGTCAGGCGGGATAAGGGCAAAGCAAAGATGGTTGAACCAAGAGAGGGCCAGGCTGAATCTGCTCGCGGGCGAACAACAATGTCAAGCCACGGAACAACCCGCTCCAGTGCCCAGGACAGACTTGGCCAACCCCAGCACCAAGAGAAAGTTGCTCGCCAGGAAGAAGGACATGGGTGAGCAACATTTGAACAGCCTCGCCCTTCGGTCCATGAAAGACTTTCCCAGTCTGCTTTTAAACGTTTGGGACCTAATGCGGCGAGCAACCCTAAAAAGCAGCTCCAGGATTTGCCTTCTCCAAGCGAGGGACTGCGACGAGCAGAAAGGTTTGTACCTTTGTTCGCCGAACAGCCTCCAAGTCAGGGGGCATCTCTGGATGAGCTATCAAGTTTGAGAAGGGCGATAGAAAGCATGCAGGGACAGTTGGACCAGCAAAGAGGTGTAGGGACGACCAGCTTGCCATCCTCACCATTATCAACCTACATTCTGAAAGCCCCGATTCAGAAGAAAGTTCAATTCCCTGCGAGCATACAATATGACGGCCTTGCTGATCCCCGAGTTCATCTAACAAAATACTCAGATTATATGGTTTCGGTGGGAGCCAGCGATGCCACTCAATGCCGAAACTTCCCGTTATCCTTGGGGGACCGGGTACACAAATGGTTCTCAGCATTGCCACCATCATCCATCCATTCATTCACTCAGCTGAGTCGGGAGTTCCTGTCTCATTTCTCAACGGCGGGGTCATACTTGTCCCAGAAACATCGATTGTCAGACCTAAAACAAAATGACGACGAGTCAGATCGAGCATTCATGGAAAGGTTTGACAAAGTGTTGTTGGAGGGTGAGCCTGTCAGCGAAGACACAAAAATTGTTGCTATTATGGCAGGACTGAAGAAAGGGTCAAAGCTATGGAAAGAGGTACATCTGAAGTGCCCAAGGAGCTACGCCGAGTTTAGAAATCAGGCCGGCATATTCGTCTCTATGCATGAGGCCCTGCAGTCAAACCTGGGAGAGAACAAAGCCGACCCCAAGGAGAACAACAAAAAACCTAGCGCAACAAGCTATCGAGTCCCTAAAAACATGAAGGCGTTCACTGAAGGGACAAAACTCAAAGAGAAATTGAACCAAGTGCTAACAGTGTCAGTCGATAATGTTTATGAGAATGTGAAGGATAAGGAGTTGCTCTTCCCTCCCCGAAAAATTCGCCAAGATACTGGCAAACTCAACCCTAACAAGTATTGTGCCTACCATCAAAGCGTGGGGCACTTTACAAGTGAATGTAGAGATTTGCTCAAACAACTCTGGCGTTTCTACGAGGACGGAAAGCTCTCCGACTTTGTCAAAAGACAACCCGGAAAAAGAGTCCGGGAGAACAACTCTGAGGACGAAGATGATCAACCCCAGAAGAACAATAAGCCGGCACGACCAGTTCCTACCATTCCTACTCGTCCATTGGAAGATTTGTATATGATGGAACCTGCAGGTCCCGCAGGAGGATGTTCTGATGGACGGCCGCCAATCTCCAACCGAAAGAGAAAGGCTGAGTTACGAGCAATCGATCAAGTCCAAGAAATGGGGGTCAAACCATCTATCATGCAGACGGTGGAGTTGACTTTTACTGAAAAAGATCTTGAAGGAGTTTTGACTCCACGTCCATAGGTTGTTGGTAGACACTGGAGCTTATACCAACATCTTATTCAAAAGTACACTTGATAAACTTGGAGACTTTTCAGCCCACATCCGGGACTCAAACCATAGAAACCTAGGCTTCGGGAATGCAGTAACAGTCCCGTTGGGAGAAATTTCTTTACTTGTACAACTTGTAACGATCGAGGAACCCGAAAAGAATATTACGAGAATGGTAGATTTCTTGGTCGTAGACCAGGAATCGACCTATAATGGGTTCCTTGGTCGACCTTTTTTGAATGAATTTAAAGCTGCCTGTTCAACTTACCATTATTGCTTGAAGTTTCCAACAGCAAGTGGAGCAGGCACAGTCAAAGGAGATCAAAGAAAGGCTCGGGAATGCCTCTTACAACTGCAAGCAAAACATGCGCAAGTATCCATGATGGAAGCCGCCACCAGCTATCCAGTTGATGAACCATCAATATTGGAGAACATGATGGACATAGAAGATGACCACATGGATACGGACGAACAACATCCGGACGAGCAAGTGCTGGACGAACAACTCATCACCACCCAGAGAGAAATTCCACCTGGCGAGCAACAAAGGGGTGGTGACGAGCAACATTCATATGATGGCTTGGAGGGCCAGGTGTTAACTAACAACAATGAATCAGGGCCAACATATGATCTAGATCCCCGCCTGGGGGCAGAGCCGATGAACATCGAAAATGATTTTAACTCTGAGGGACCAATACTTGATCCTCGGTGGAAAGGACAAAAACGACGAGCAACTCCAGTTGAAGAGCTGGAGGCGTTCAAAGTTAATCCTGAAAACCTGGATCTCGAATTATACATAGGATCTGAGCTCCCTGAGCCTTACAGATCCCGAATGAAAGAGTTCCTCAGCAAAAATCTAGATATTTTTGCTTGGTCTCATGCAGACATGGTGGGGATAGATCCAAAACATGCTTGTCACAAGCTCAATATCAACCAAGCAAAGAGGCCCGTCCATCAAAAACGACGGAAATACGGCCCAGACAAGTATCAGGCCTTAAATGAAGAAGTAAAGAAGTTGTTAGACAATGACCTAATCCGACAAGCTCTCTGTCCACAATGGGTAGCAAACCCAGTCCTTGTGAGAAAGCCAAACGGGTCCTGGAGGCTATGCATAGATTTTACGGATTTGAATGCAGCATGCCCGAAGGACAACTTTCCTCTTCCTCACATTGACCAATTGGTGGACAGCACTGCAGGTCATGAAATGCTAACATTCATGGATGCCTTTGTCGGGTACCATCAAATTCTGATACATCCAGATGATCAAGAGAACACAGCATTTTATACAAACAAAAACTTGCTGTGTTGGAAAAGAATGCCCTTTGGCCTCATCAACGCCGGAGCAACTTATCAAAGACTGGTGAACAAAATGTTCGACCAACAAATTGGAGATACAGTAGAAGTCTACGTTGATGACATTGTAGTCAAAAGTCCCCGTAAAGAAGACCATCTCCAACACTTGACCCAAGTGTTCGAAGTTCTTCGATACTACAACATGAAGCTGAATCCAAAGAAGAGCATCTTTGGAGTTCATTCAGGCAAATTCTTGGGTCATCTTGTTAGTCAACGGGGAATTGAGGCTAATCCAACGAAAGTTAAAGCCATAGTGGATATGCAACCACCACGTTCAATAAAAGAAGTGCAAAGGCTCACGGGATGTCTAGCAGCACTAAACCGGTTCATATCCAGATCAGGGGACAAATGCCGTCCATTCTTTGAGGCCATCAAGAAAGGACAATACACATGGACTAACAACTGTCAAAAGGCGTTCGACCAACTCAAAGACTACCTGGAAGATGTAAAAATCCTATCAAAACCCGTCCCAGGAGAAAAGCTATATTTATACTTGGCAGCGTCGGAGGTGGCCATCAGCTCCGTTCTGGTACGGGAAGACGGCAAATTCCATCAACCTATCTATTACGTCAGTCAAGCTTTGCATGAGGCGGAGATCAAATATTCCCCAACCGAGAAGCTGGCATACGCGCTAGTCATGAGTGTGAGAAAGTTACGGCCATACTTTTTTTATCATCAAGTTGAAGTACTAACAACTTTCCCACTCAGACAAATTCTCCATCGCCCCGACACAGCTGGTCGTCTACTAAAATGGTCGCTAGAGATTAGCCAATTCGGGGTAACCTATGCTCCTCGAACCGCAATCAAAGGGCAAGCGTTAGCCGACTTTATAGTCGAACTGACCTTCCCACCAGATCCGACGAGAGGACTTGATCACCCCTGGCATCTTTATATTGACGGATCTTCGACTAACATGGCCTCGGGGGCGGAAGTAGTTCTAATTAGTCCAGGCAGACAAGTATTCACTTCAGCAATCAAATTTGGCTTTATGGCAACCAACAACGAAGCCGAGTATGAAGCTCTCATTGCTGGTCTCCATCTATCCCTGGCAGTAGGTGTCAGACGATTGCAAATATTCGGCGATTCACAATTGATTGTGAACCAGGTCCGAGGTGAATATGAGGCGAAGGACGGCCATATGATCGAATATCAACGGATTGTTGCTCACCTGATGTCCTTGTTAGACCAAGTATTCATTGAACAAATCCCAAGGACGAGCAACACTCAAGCAGATGCGTTGGCCCGACTAGCAACAAGCGAAGGACCTGCAGAGTTGGCAGACATTATAATTACAAAGATGAATGACCCATCAACAACGAGTTATAATGTCAACCAACTTGACGATCAAACCAGTGAAGAAGAAGATTGGAGAACAAGTATAGTCAAATACTTGAAAAGTGGAGAAAAACCAAACAACTCTTTTGAAGCTGCCAAGCTAATTAAGCAAGCCGCCAGATATACTCTGGTAGGCGAGCAACTTTACAAAAGAGGAATATCACTTCCACTTCTCAAATGTTTGCCTAGGGGGCAAGGACGAGCAATACTCGAAGAAATACATGTCGGAGTATGTGGAAATCACACTGGGAGGCAAGCCTTGGCGTACAAAACTATCAGACAAGGCTATTACTGGCCGACTTTACGCCAGGACGCAATCAAAAAAGCAAAGACTTGCCACCAATGTCAAATTTTTGCACCAAACATTCATACCCCGGCTCAACAGCTCGTATCGATTTATAGCCCGTGGCCTTTTGCTAGATGGGGAATGGACATTATTGGTCCCTTCCCAGCAGGAGTTGGAGGAGTTCGATTTGCCGTTGTGGCAGTCGACTATTATACAAAATGGGCAGAAGCAGAGGCCATGTTGAAAATCACGCAACAGAAAATGATTAACTTCATTTGGAAGAACATTGTCTGTCGTTTTGGAGTTCCACAAACCATCGTGACAGACAATGGTCCACAGTTTGATGGGAAGGAGTTAAGAGATTTCTGTACTAAGTGGGGGATAAAAAAACATTACTCTACACCTTATCATCCCCAATCGAATGGACAAGTTGAAGCCGTAAACAAAATTATCAAGCATACGTTAAAGGTACGGCTAGCAGAAAGCAAAAGTAGTTGGTCTACAGAACTTCCGGAAGTCCTATGGGCATACAGAGTTTCTCCCAGGTCAAGCACCGGAGAAACACCTTTTGCAATGGCTTTCGGGACAGAGGCTGTAATACCAATTGAGTTAAAGACCAATACATTCAGGACGACCAACTTTGATGAGCAGGCGAACAACTCTGCTTTGGCTGCGGAAATGGATTTGCTCGAAGAAAAAAGATTAAATGCCGAGCTAAAAAATGCTACCTACAAGCAGCAAGCAGAACGCTATTATAATTCTCATGTTAAAATCAGGGAATTCAGAGTTGGAGATATGGTTCTAAGAAAGTTGCTCGCCCAACCTCCAGGTGTATTGGGACCAACTTGGAAGGGCCCGTATCGTATAACGGAAAAATTCGTTAATGGTGCATACGATATTGAAGATATGGAAGGCAAGCCAGCCCAATACTCCTGGAATGCTGTACATCTGAAGAAGTACTATCAATGAGACGAACAAGTTCTTGATTGGGCGAACAAATGTCTCGGGGGGCCAGTGAATCGAGTAAGGCAAACCAAAACTTGCCTAATTTTTTGAAAATTTTGCTAAGTATAGAATTTAAAGTTGTTCGGCACATTGTATAGTTTGGTGCTGTTTCATCTTTTATATAGACAGAGTTGCTCGGCAAAAATGTTATAAGCGAGCATGTTTTAATTAGTGTTCAAAGTTGTTCGTCGATTTGTACATGTTAGTAACAAGCAGTCTTTTAGCATTTGTAAATTGTTCATTATGTAAATATAATAGTTGTTCGTCAAAGAGGAAAAGTCCAAGGCTCGAGGTACAAGTCCATTTTAAAGGGTGTTCGTTTTTAAAATGAACAGAACCTAAGGACCAAAGCCATTTAAAGGTTGTTCATTTTTTAAAATGAACAGAACCTAAGGCTGAACCCTGATTCCACTAAAGGCAAAGTTCAATTCGAACAAAAGCCCAACACTAAGTCCTAAGAACTATTGCTGCTCGGCTGGAGGAGGATCTTGAGTTTGTTCGGCGGGAGGTTCGACGATCATATCTCGAGCCAAATCTTCAGCAGCCTTATCCTCCGCCTCTTTAGCTTTCTACTCGTCAGCGGCGGCCACCTCTTCCTCTTGTTCGCCTTCATCAACTAGAGGAGGAGGATGAGTGATGGCAATACTGGGGTCAAGTTTGTCAAGTTTAACCCCTAGTACAGCCAAATCTGCTAGCTGAATTTCAATATTGTTCGGCCGTGGATAGTGCTCCATGAATTCATTCAAGTCCTTGCACATTTCCTCCACCAAATCCTTGAAGTCATAAGCATCGGCCGTGCGAATGCTGTCCGCATAGGCACAAATGTATCCAAGGTTTGAGATGGGAGCAGTTCGAGCCTGAACTTCGGCTTCGAGTTGCTCGCTTGTGTAGAGGTTGGCTTCTGCCTCCCGAAGACGAGCAATTTCTGCTTTCAGCTCGGCATTCTCTCGTTCAACTACGGACAACTTTTTCTCCCCCTCGCCGAGCTGGGCCTCCTTGTCCTTCAGCTCTTTGGACAAGCCTTGAATTTCTTCAAGACGTTTTTGCTCAGCATCAATGTAAACATTGATCTGGTTATTGAGACGGGCAACCTTAGCCTCGTATTGGCTGATGAGGCCGTCTTACTCTTCAGTGAGTTGCCGAGCAGTGCTGGTATAATGACGAGCAGACTCTTCTTGCTCGGCAACTTGGGCTATTGCCCTTTGGGCCGTGACGAGGCCGTTGGCGTGGAGCATCATAGAGAGATGGAGGTTGTCCACTAACCCCTGTTGGAGGATGGCTTTGTCCAAGGGACGCGTCCAAGCTCGGGCGACCAACTCCGTCGCCTTGCGAACATGTTCGCCAGGAATCTCCCTTATGTTAACGGGAGTCTTCGAGCAAGCGTACTGATGTACAACACTTGCTCGACCTGGATGATCGTCAGCACGATATCTGCGAACAAGAAAGAAAAGGATACTTAGAAAAATAAAAAAAAACGAATCTTGCTCGGCAGAGGCAGGGGTAGACTTACTCCTTAAATTTCCGGTCATCCCAACCCAGATGGGTGAGGTCCTCGGGGCCGCGACCAGAAGTGGAATCCTTGCCTGCTTTGCCTGCTTTTTCTGCAGGCTCAGTGGAGCGGCGAACAGCATCCCCCTCAGGACGAGAATGAATGTGGCCTACCTTCTCCTTCCCCTTACCAACAATGGGGACATCATGGGCCAACGGAGTCCCATCGGCTTTTTTCAAACGTTTTCCCCCACGAGGAGGAGAAATTGGAGAAGATGGCTGGGCAGGAGCGAGAAGAGCAGTTGGTCGCGGGACTTTGGCTTCCTCAGCCTTGTTCGTCATTCCTAAGATCTTGGTGGGCGGGTCACCTCTCCTCTTCCGTCCTTTTGGAGGCGCCATCTCGAAAAATCTTTGTTCGAGAAGAGCAAAACTGGGGGGAACTGCAACGGTGACTTGCTCGGCTATAAAAAAAAAAGTTAGATGAGCAAGTTGTAAAAGTAAAATGACGAGCAAAATTGGTATTAGGAGTTAGAAATTTCTCATACCTGGGGGCACCTCCGCTTGTGCTTCCAAGTGATGAGGGTAAGGAAACAAGCGAGCAACTCTCAAGCACTTTCCCTCGCGCAAATACTCGGTGGTCATATCTGCTTTGTTGCGAAGGCCGACCAAGCAGGAGGTGAATAGAAACTCCGAGCCGATCTCTTCTTCCTCTGAGTTCCACTTGGGCAAACGAGGGCCTGCGAACAAACAAGAAAAGTTAAATTAGAACAGTACAGTTCGAAGATGAACAAGAAAATAGTCTTACGTTTAAATTTCCCATAAGAGGCAGGGGAATTTATTCGTCCATCACCACCGTGTGGACCAGAAGATGCTCGCCAATCACCCCCGATGAAAAAGAAGTGTTGTTTCTAATCGCGAATTTTGTTCGGCACCCCCTCCACCATCTTCAGTCCAGTCCTGGCCTTGAGATAAAAATAACCTTCCTCTTCAGGGGGACATCTCGTGATCGTCATGAGGTAGTTGATCTCATCTGCAGTTATGCGATCGACGTACCCCTCTAATGCGAACAAACACATCGTCCCCAATAAGTTCATCCATCCAATTGGGGTGATTTGGATGATAGCAAGGTTGGTCGCCTCTAGGAAGCGACCAACAATAGGTGGAAGGGGCAATCTCAATCCAGCAATCAGAGTATGAATGTTGATCGCCGTGCATTCTGGAGGAGGGCGATCAGCTCTCTCTTTTCTCTTGGGAGCCCACATATGAATATCATAGGGAATCTTGTAGGTCTCCCGGATCGAATCCAACTCATACTCGCGAACAACGCTTTTAATCTTGCTCGCCTGGTACTCAGTTTTCACCCGATCCAATACTTCTCTCTGTGGGCGAGCAAAGTTGTTCGCATGCTCCTCAGCATATGCACGCCATTCAAAAGGCCGAGCAACTCCAGTTGGGATCTCATTTTCCATCATTCTTGGTGATGGGAACCCTATTCCTTCTAGAAATTCGTGAGTCAGCTCGTTAAATAATGGATCTTCTGATTCGACACTGGATGAGAATCGTTCTCCGAATTCCTGCTCGCCGCGACCACTATTTCTCTCCCAGATGCGCGGGCACCAGTATCCTCAACTGAACGAACCACCGAATCCACGTGAGGATCCGACACCGAGGAAATCTCGAAGGGAGGTTGATCGATGGGGGCCGCGATTGGGAAAAGTGGGTGAAGAGTTTCTTCAGATTTGTTACTCGAATGCGAAGACATGGGAGGAGAAAAGCAAAAATCCAGATGGCGGCGGATGAAGTTGCAGACGGCGGCGCTTCACCGGAGAAGATGGTGGCACAAGGTCCCTCACGGCGGCGATGGAGAAATGTGGAAGAAAAAGAGAGAAATAAGAAGAGATAAGAAAGTAACTACCTTGGGAATGGAATTTGAGGCCGAATGCAAGAGAAACGGACGCCGGAAAGCTCGAGATCGCCGGAGAAGGAGGAAATCGCCGGAGATACTGTAGCAAGAAGTGAAAAAGTGGGAAAAATTTGTTTATCCCTTCTATTTATACCCCAAGCAAAAAACGGGGTACAAGATGCAATTTTCAACAAAACATGGGCTAAATTGAGAGAAAGCAGGGTCTTTTTCGAGCATGTATGAAAACTGAAGGACCTATATATAAATATAGGGGCGCGTGGCCTCAGGGCTGCTCGCACGTGGGCGGCGCGCAATCATGCCGCCCACATCATCCTCGTATATCCCCCAGATCTTGGGAAGACGAAACGGTGAATTCAAAGTTGATCGCCTATTTCAATGATGATCATCCAAATCGTCGCTAGTATAATATCCTAACTACAGTTGCTCGCCACAAAGTTGCTCGTCTGAGACAACATGTAGTCAGGATAGGGGGCAATTGTTGACAGGCGAACAATTATTAAAGCCTTATCAAGGACTATGAAGAGCCAACCACAAATTAAAGATAATTAGTAAAGAAAAGCAAGTCGGGGTGCATAAACCAATCTGGGGAGTACATAAACTGACGAACAACTATTCGTCGAACAAGATATTGGCGAACAAGTTTAAAGACCCAAGTCCAGATATGGACCCACCACCAAGTCAATAATGACGAACAACACTAGTAAAAGTGTTACAGTTATCAGCCTAAGAGGTGTATGTTGACGAACAAAGGACCATGATCTCAAACCCAATCTGTGTAAAACACAAAAGCGAACAACTTCTGAGACATACACCCAAAAGGCGAACAACTTCTATGAAAGAACCATCCTGGATCAACTAAGCCGACCTGGATGAACAACAATGAAACTCGAGATAAGATCAAAGAAGACTTTGTAACTAAGATTTAGCTTAGATAAGGTCAAACTTGAGTCAAAGGACACATGTCAAGCATGCAGGCTAGGGAGACCAAAAGTCAGGAACACCTCATGCTTGCTAGTCTCTATAAATAGTTGTTCTCCAGCTTATGAAATACAAGTTCAAATTCATAAACAATCCCAAAACACACAGTAATACACCTAAACGTGCACACATACGAAATTATTACGATTTCGATTTTCATATTTACAAGTTCATAACCCGACCTTCGATTTACCATTTACGGTGGTAACCAATCACACGTAATTACTTGATGATCATTAAACCGAACCTAAACTGTAACTAATCCATCCGATAAAAATTGATCACCAACATCAATATTGCGAGGTTGGAGCTGTTAACCTCGCATTTGGGCTCCCAGCTTTACCTCGACCGAACCGTGTGTCGAAGTCGTACAGTGCAAATGGCTTTTGGAAGGACATCACGGGAGGAATGACGGGGGATTATAGAGGCTAGTATGCACGAGCATCAGCGATAAGAAATCCAGTCATTAGGTACTTGGAGCGAATCCTTGGAAATACGATCTACGCCCGATTTGAGACGGGAACCGTGACGAGCAAGCAGCTCTATGGGATCTGGTGTCTCTTGTACACCAAGGATCATGATTTTGGGAGAGACTTCCTAGAGCACCACTACGAGGCTCCCTTCAAACTCGGCTCTAGGACTTCGAAGGTTCGAGGAGGAGGGCTGATTTCGGTTTTCATGAAGAGCCTTGGTTTTGAGCCTTGTTCAGGTCCTTTGCCAGGCATGGACTTAGTGTTCGAACAAATGAACAACACTCTCATGTTCGAATATTGGCTTGGCAGCTACTGCATCAGATTCAAGGATGACAACCTCTTCCCATTGCCTAACAAAAAGCTCGTGACTCTGGTTGGGAAGAAGAAGCACAACATAGGCGTGAATGGAGAGCAGCACCTCGCCATTAGTGGTAAGTATACGGCGGAGGTTGACAGCCGAGGACTTCGAGAGGTGAGGCCGGTGAAGAGGAATCGAAGCGAAGGAACGAGTGGTGCCGGCACAAGCGGAGCAGGAGCAAGTGGAGTAGCGGATTTGCAAGAAGAGGGGGAACAAGAGTACGAAGCGGACCGGCTGAGGAGGAAGAAGCAGCGGGTGAAGGCCCGCACGAGATGGAGATGGAGATGGAGCCACCTCATGTAGCTACTCTGGAGCCGTGGTACCCGACCCAAAGTGAGTGGGATGGTATGAGGACCGATATTCGGGACCTGCGAACCGAAGTCACGGATCTTCGTACTACCCAAAACCAGTGGTACACGGAAGCGATGAGTGTACGAGGGGAATTTCAGGAGGTTCGATCCGAGGTTTCAGATTTGAGAAGATGGATGGAGGCACTCTTTGTCTCCCATTTAGGAGCGGACCACCCTAGCTATCGCCCACCACCGCCTGCTAATGCTTGAGGGTCACGGGGAGTCCCCCCAGTTTCTGCTCCTTTGTTTTTCTTTTCCTTTATTTTATTTCCTTTTCTTTTTTTTGCTTGAGTGAGCTTAATTGTTTGAGTGATTTGAATTGATATAGGGCTTGTGATGAATTGTATTCAGAATTTTGGGTTGTGCTTGATTGTTGAATTCAGTGAGATGCCTGATTTATTTTGTGTTTATTGACCCCTTCTACTTATCAGTTGTTATTCTTGAGCATGTTTGATGAGTAGGGTAGAATTGTGAGATTTGAGTTAGGGACTCTTTTGTGTGAGTAGTTGAGTTAGAGTGGATTTGAGAGAGAACTAGTATACTTACGAGTTTTCTTTTTGAGTGCTTGTGTGATAAGAGTGAGAATTCACTAGGACTAGCATGGATGTGAAAGCCGAGAGATTTGAGCCTTATGAGATTTTGTTATACGAATTAATCTCTTCGTTTGTGAGTGAATCGTCACCTTAGAGGATGCTAGAACTTGTGTGTGCTCTTGCTTCTTGATTATGTCTAGTTTGATATGCCGAATAGGATCTTAGGCCATTTTTTATTTTATTGAGTCACTTAGCTAAAATTTTCCTTACCAATGACATTGAATCCCTTGTTAGCCCCTTTGAGCCTAAAGCCTATTTTATTTGCTAGCACATATGAACACTATTCCAATTCCTAAGCCTTTTTGTCCCAATTTGAGTGGAGAATAGGAAAGTGTGAATGTGAAGGGATTAAATTGAGTTGAAAAAGGAAAATGTTGTTTGTTGAGTGAATATGAGAAGGTGTGATGAAGTTATGAGATGTGGGAAAAAGAAAAAAAAATTGAGAATGAGCAAAAGGAAAAAATGAGCTCATGTGTGTGTGCGAAAAAGAAAAAAGTGAAGTGATTGAAAAAAAAAAGTGAAAGAGTGAGAAAGAAAAAAAATTGAAGTGTTGAGAGAATTGGAATTGAGAGTTTGTTGATTGAATATGTTTGAAGTAGTCTGTTCCTTATCTCGAAGAACCGAAGTTTGATTTTCTATTCTCCATTCACTTTAGTCACTTTACCATATTGTTATCTCACCTGTCCAAAGAGCCTACATTACAACCTTGAGAAAGTCCTTTTTGATTCAGCATTGATTTCTAGAGTGTGGTCGAAGTTAAGAGCACTTACAAGCCTATGGCTGCCAATTTGAGTGATTGATTGTTTGAGTGAGTCCCTTGATCATTGATATACACTTGTGAGGGAGCGAAACACATCGTTGAGTGCACATCCATGCTTGATCTTGGTGTTTCTTGTGATTGTTGCATGAGTATGATGAAGGAAAGTGAGTAAGTATACGTGTGATTGATCTTTGAAGCTTGAGTTCATTTGCTTGCATGATTGATTCTGTGACTCATTCCTAACAATTTCACTTGACTTGTTATTTCGTTGCTTGAGGACAAGCAACATGGTAAGTTTGGAGGGGTTGATTAGGCGTGAAATTGTCATGATTCGTCACTTGAAATACCCTAATTTTGGTCGATTTTGTCAAGTATTTGGAGTCAATTGAGTAATATTTATCTACATTGATGAATTTGTCTCTTTGATACTCGTAGGTGAATCGAGGGTGAAGAATGGAGTTCGTAGGACTTTGAATCGTCTCAAACGGATGCCCGGATGAGAAGATATCGAAGAAATACGATTGGTGTTAGTGTTGAAGAAGAAAAGTGCTATTTGGAGGAATTTTGGGAGCATTCGAGTAAAGCACTCGACCACTAGCGCTCGAGCACGTTGCTCGAGCGCCAAAAACATACATAAAAGTTTGAGCATTCGAGCAGCTCGAGCGCCACCGCTCGAGCGTGTTGCTCGAGCGCCCCAATTTATGCAGAAGAATTCCACCATTCGAGCAGCTCAAGCGCGAGCACTCGAGCACTTGTTTCATTCGAGCTCCATGCTCGAGCGCGACCGCTCGAGCAGGCCTGCTCGAGCGCCTTCAACTTTTGCAATTTCAAAGGCGTTTTTTGGCCCACGAGTTCACGATTCGGCCCGTGCATATATATATTCGTCTCAAGCACGTTTTTTAAAGAGACCACACTTCACGAGATAGTTTGAGAGTTTTAGAGTTCGTTTTTGGAGAGGAAGAGGAGAAGCAAGTTTACGATTACGTTTTTTAGGTTTTCATTATGAATTCGAATTACGATTTTACTTTTGAGTTTCGTTTCTTTATATTTTTTTTCTTGAACACGATTAGACTTCTTTTCTTGAGTTAATTTCAGTTTATTCGTAATTTCGTTAAACCCTAGTATATGTTTGATCTCTTCTTCGTCTTGATTATCATGTTTATGTTCGTTACTTATTTAATTGCTCTTATTTACGTTAAACCTATGTCTAGCTAAAACCCTTGCATGTTTGGGGTAGGATGAACTGGTAGAAGTAGGTTGTGGGTACGTAATTAGGGTAACTTGTGACGTTAGGTTTTAATTCTCTTGGTCAAGGAATGCTTAAAATTAATCTTAACTTTACTTTTGAATTTCGTTCGAAAAGTGTTAGAGAGAGGACGATCGTATCACTCTTTAACAACGAGTAGACTTAACTAGAGGGTTTAGAAAGGGTTAATTCATCTACCAATTTAGCGAAGGAGGACGACCGCATCACCTTAGTTAAATTAGGGTCTCATTAATTAAGCACTATCTATTAACTTGTTCGTAGATTAGTGAAGTCGAGTGTTAGGGTAAAGTATTAGGGTTTAGAATCTTGAGCTTTCACCTTGCATTCTTTTACTTAGGTTATTTTCTTACGCGTCACTGTTATTTTGATTATGTTCCCTCTCCGTTAGTATACGTAGGGATTCCTATCCTTAGCATCACCATCTCACATTTGAAAACAACCCTTAGTAATTCGTTTCTTCGTTCGTTAGTATAATTAGTTTATTTTAGTCTTTTAATTAATCTTTCAAAAAACCCAAAAAAACATTACACTCATATTAACTACGACGCGTAGATCTTCAGGGATCTGTTCGCATACACTCCATCTCGTGGGTTCGATATACTTGGCCGTTATACTTACTCTTACTACAGTGAACCCGTTCGCTTGCGGGGTAGCGACTAGTAGAAGTTAGTATATTCGCTTCAAGTTATTGCACCATTTCCAAGTATCAGCATTGCAGCTCCACAAGGTATAGTAAGCAAACTGAGTTTTGTAGGCTATCATAGACTATTCCAAGCAAAGAACACCAAATCAAAAAAATCTAATACATCAATATTGACATAAAAATATAATTTGTTTAAGATGATAAAGCTTACCGCTTCTCTAATCACTTTTGAAACTTCCCCCACTTTGTGGGAATCCCCATATCTCCCAAATTTGTGAGGATTAACTTTCATTAAAAAAGAAGAAAAATAATCAATATTGTTCACTCGGTTGTTGCTATGGTAAATAATGACAAAAATGACAATTATACAAATACGTGTGTGCAGAGGATACTAATCACTATAAATCTTAAAGGAAGCTATTATAGTCTGTAATGAATGGATGTGCCAGAGACAAAAATTTTGAAATCTGGTCAACCAAAGATAAAATTAAAAATGAATCAAAGAAATTTGGGAAATTCATTAATCACTAATCAAAGAGACTGTGAAATTAAAATAATATCAGTGTTGCTCTCGAAGAAATGAAATCGCAAAAATCAAAATATGGAAACTCACCAAGCACTTGAATCCCCCATCCCGTGAGCGAGTAGTGGTGGCTTGTACCAGAGTCGGAGCGAGGAGACGGAAAATTGGGTTGGACTCACCAAGCACTTGAATCCGCCGTCCCGTGAGCGAGTGGCGGTACCTTGTGCCGGTATCGCAGGGAGGAGATGAACAATTGAATCTACAGTCTCGTGAGCGAGGGATGGGGGCATATTCCGGCATCGGAGAGGGGAGATGAAGAAATGGGCTGATAATTAGGGCAGAGAGGGGCTGTGCGACAAATACGGGTGAAAGGAAAAAATGAAAATGAAAAATGGGGTTAGGGAGAAAGCCAGGTGGGGGAGAATGGCAAAAAGAAAAAAAGCAAGGGTAGAATTGTCAAAAAAAGATTTACAATTCTAAGCCACTTTTAAGTGTATTATAGATTATAGATATGATAATATAAAATATTATTTGCAACAACGTCAATTGTGTCATTGCTGCCACCTGAGTTTTTTTTTTTTAAAGCAATCAACATACACATACCATATCTATTACAACCAGACATTAAGTTACAGGGGGTATACTTGTGATTGCTAATGAAGCATGTACTCCGCTCCAATTTAGAGGATAAGGAGTGCCATATGCTGCCTTGGCTAGTTCATGGGCTCTGGTATTCCTTTTCCTTGTTATATGGTTGATGGCAACCACTCGGCCATCCCGCATGACATCCCAAATCTTCTGAAAAATCCTACCTTCTTACCCAAATAAACTGTCCCTGAGGTGAACCACTTCCACAACTCCTATCGAATCCGACCAAACCCGAATTTCATCATTTTCCATCTCCATCCCTTTGTTGATGCCCTTATAGATAGCTTGTAGTTCGGCACCTAGCACCGACCCCGGGAAATCAATTTGCTTGCACCCTTCAAACTGTGTCATGTTATCCGCATTCATGCCAACATATCCCACCGCATACCGTTCGTTGTTCTCATCAAAACAGGCATCCACCAAAACCGTCACCCCATGGAATACATCCCTCGTTGGTGCATATTTTTTAAGAGTTCTAGCTTCGCTACCAACTTCCTTCAAATGGGTATTCGTTTCAATGTATGAATGCAACAAATCCAGAACCCACTCCACCCGGGGCCTTCCTCTTCTAGGCATTCTACCCGTACTTGGCTCATGCAAACTCCTGCATCTTTCTCTCCAAATGCCCCACATCAGCATCGCTGTTTCCTCCATTTTCACCATACCCCGCTTTGAGAAAATCATATGGAGTAACTCCCAAGTGTTCATAAAGTTCCCCTTCTTTATGTCTCCCCAAAGGCCATAACTCTTCCACACTTGTCTGGCAACCGGGCAATATATCAAAACGTGCATGGTAGAAGCCTCATACCCTCCACACTATCCGCAGCTCCCCTCAATAGGAACATGGTGTCCCTTCAAATTACCTTCTGCCGGAATCGAGTTATTCAAAACCTTCTACAAAAATATTCTGACTTTCGGAGGGACACTCATCTTCCAAATCCATTTCCACCACCATTTATCTGATTGGGAACTCTCCACCCCCAACCTCTTATTCTGCCCTCTTACACAACATGAGTATCCAGATTTTACGGTATACTCACCCTTTGGCTCCAGGCTCCAATATCTTTTGTCTTGCTCATCTTTCCCAGTAAGCGGGATCTTCATAATAACCTCCTTTTCAAACTTTAAGAAAGCCTCGGCAAGGAGTTCCTCATCCCACTCATTGTTCGGCTTAATGAATCTGGCTACATTCGAGCCACTTGCCCTTCTTGACTGTATTCGACCTTCATGCAAGTTCGACACCCACACATCCTTATATATTTGTACTGATTCCCAATTTTTGATCTCCCATCTTATTCCGGACGTCAGCAGATCCCGACTCCATACAAGAGATCTCCACACAAAGGACGGGTTGGATCCAAGCTCCGCCTCCATAATATCAACATGCTTATAGTATCGGGCTTTCAAGAATCTAGCCGCCAGTGATTCAGGTCTGTTCATGAGCCTCCAGATTTGCTTTGCCAGGAGAGCTTTGTTAAAGCTAATGAAGTCCCTGAATCCGAGTCCCCCTTGCTCTGTGGGCTTCGTCAGAGTATTCTAGTCCTTCCAATGAATTCTCTTACCATCTTTATTATACCCCCACCAAAAGTCTGCTATCATGCTTTCCATCTCATGACAAAGGGAAAAAGGTAGCCTGAAGCATGACATGGCATACGTGGGAATCGTGCTGAGGATAACTTTAATGAGGACTTCCTTTCCCCCTTCCGAAAAGTCCTTCGTCTTCCATGCTTGTATCTTGTTCGCTATCCTTTCTCGAATGTAGGAGAACTGCAACCACTTGCTTTGCATGGAAAAAATAGGTAGCCCCAAGTATACATCATGACCTTGCTTCATTTTTACATTTAGGAGCCCCCGAATGGCATTCTTGCTGTTGGCACTTGTGTTTGGGAAAAAAGTGATGGCAAATTTTTCATAATTAACCAATTGACCTGATGCCTTTTCATATTTATTCAAACGGTCTTTGAGATTCGAACAATCCATAGGTGAAGCTTTGAATAGAAGCAGACTATCATCTGCAAAAAATAAGTGAGTAACACTTGGACCACCTCTACTAATCCTGACCCCGCTGAAGAGTCCTTTATCCTCCATATTTGTGATCATAGAAGAGAAGCCTTGAGAACAAATTGTAAAAAGGAAAGGTGAGAGAGGATCACCCTGCCTCAATCCCCTTGTTGGCCAAATCTCACCCACAATCTTGTCCCCCAACTTGAAGGAATAAGACACCGAAGTTATACACTTCATCATCAAACTGATCCACCTTCCATTAAAGCCCATTCGAGTCATCACACTTCGTAAATAGGCCCATTCAATTCTATCATAGGCTTTTGATATGTCCAACCTGAGTGCAGCATACCCCATTTTTCTCTTATTGTGTCTCAGCCAGTGCATGCATTCATAGGCAACCACCACATTGTCTGTAATAAGCCTACCAGGGACAAAAGCGCTTTGAAACGGATCTATGATCTCCGTCATAATCTTTAGGAGCCTATTTGTAATCGTTCTTGCAAGGATTCTATATCCCACATTGTATAAGTTTATTGGTCTGAAGTCCTTCAAGGTTTCAGGGTCCTTCTTCGGGATCAGCGCTATGATAGTTGTATTCCAATTTTCCAGCGTGCTCACTCCATTGAGTACCCCCAAAACCGCATCAGCTATTTTTCCTCCAGCTATGTCCCATGATTTCTGAAAAAATCCAGCATTAAAGCCATCTGGGCCCGGGGCCTTTGATGGATTCAAATCAAACACAGCCTTCTTTACTTCCTCCCTAGAAAAAGGAATCGAAAGGTATGCATCCATTGCATCTGTAACTACAGGCTTCATCTCCTCCAAAACTTCGTCCAACTCTCGTTGTGTGGGAGAACTCGTCGTGAAAAGGTCTCCATAAAACTTAAGAACTGTAGCTTCAATCCCCGCTTCGTCAGAGTGCCAAATTCCATTTTCATCTTTAATCCGTGCAATGTGATTCGTGCTCCTTCTCTGTGAGGCTTTCCGGTGAAAGTAAGTGGTATTCTTATCTCCCGCCATGAGCCAAGAGTATCTGGCTCTTTGTTGCCAATACATTTCTTCCTGAAGTTCCATCTTCTGAAGCAGCCTTTCCATATCTTTCACCTCCACCCAATTAATCTGGTCATCTTCTTGATCCCACACCTCATCAAGTTTGACTCTGAGCTTTTGCATCCTTTTGTTTAGAATTTCTTCCTGCTTGTTTGCCCACGAGCTAAAAGTCTTAGCACACCCCTTCATTATATCCAAGAGGCCCCCTTCACTCACATTTAAATCCCAGGCTGCCTTCAAAACATCCCCAAAATCATTCTCCAAAAGCCATTTGTTCTCAAATTTAAAGTACGTTGACTGTCGTGGTTGTATGCTTCGGTCCATTTTGTCAAAAGAGATTTGTATGGATCTATGGTCAGAACCATAAAAACTTCTATTTCTGACCTCCACTTTGGGGAACAAACTCATCCATTCTTCATTAGCCATGAACCTATCAAGTTTCTCTCTTACATGAGTCCCCCGACTTCTTTTGTTGGTCCAGGTGAATATAGGACCCTTGGCATTGAAATCCCTTAGCTCCAGAATGTTTACCACTTCATTAAAGGATTTAATTTGATCGACAGGTCTTATCCCTCCACCTTTTTTCTCCGAGTTACTCCTAATCTCATTAAAGTCACCCCCAAAAAAAAAAAAAAAACGGAATTTGTGCATGATTCGAGCTATGTGCAATTCTCTTCATTAGTTCCCATGATAAATGCCTCAAATTAGTATTAGCATTACCATAAAAACCAGTGAAATTAAAGCAACAATCATTCAAGGACACACAACACAAAATATGCCCATACGAGTAAGACAAAACAGATACTTTAATAGAATTCTTCCACAGCAAAATAAGACCACCAGCTGAACCGACAACATCCACACTAAACATACAGTCAAAACATAAAGATTGTTTCCACCAAGTTATTGATGTCCCCGATACTTTAGTTTCAATAAGGAAAAGCATAGAAGGCCTTAGATCAGCGACAAGTCGCTGGAGCAATTGGAACGCACGTCGGTTGCCTAAGCCTTGTGCGTTCCAGATGATGATGTTCATTGCTCTTGGCGGGGCTGAGTAGGATCAGCCTCCGCCGCTTCGTTTTGGTCACCCGAAGGACCATTCACAGATTCATCTTCACCGAGCTTTCCATCCGAGGACTCGCCCATCAATCTTCCCCGCTTCCTCTGGTTACTGGAGTTCTTTTTCCCCACTTCAGTTTTGACCTTCTTGATCGCTTTCCCTTTCGCGCTAAGTTCCGGCATTGCCATCAAAGCTTGTTGATTCCTGGTTTCTCCTTCTCTTATAGTGACCCCTGTTCCAAGGACATTCACATCCCCCAGCCTGGGTTCATGAGATCCCCAAAAGTACAAACTATCTCCAGTTGCTGGGCCACCACCATTTGACCCCAATCTTGAGCTCCACTGTTCACCCCATTCTTTGCTGTACTGCTATCCCCCAGTTCTCTACCACGAGCCATTGCTTGACAGCTTATGTTATTTATAGCCACTCGATTTGCATCCTCCACTATTCCAAATCCCTCTATATCCTTCGGCGTAAGCCCCTTTTGACCATCCGCTCTGAGCCATACAGGATAATCTATGGAGGATTCAAATCCACCCACAGTCCGTAAATAGAGAGTAGGGCAATCCTTCTCAACATGATCCAATCGCCCACACACATAGCAGAATTTCGCCAATTTCTCGTACCTAAAAAAGACCTTCATCTCACCTTTCACAATGACAATGGAGGTGCGCTGGAGGGGCTTGGTAACATCAATCATCACCCTGACTCGCAGGCATTTTCCAAAAGAGAAGCCTCCCGGAGGGCTCTCCACTTCCACCACAGTCCCCATCATGCTGCCCAGTCTTTGTCCTACCGCCTTTGTCATTGTACATAGTTGCATGCTATGGATCTGTACCCAGGAAGGTACCTCAGAGAGGACGATATCCTCCGCTCGCTCATCGTCATTCAACCTTCCCAGAGCAAGCAAGGAGCCATTCAAGTGCCGCAGTTACTTATGCAGGACTCTTGCAATTTCCGTCGCATCTTCGAACTCAAAAACAAAGAGACCTTTAGCAATCGATGTGGCTCGGAGACCTTGATTCACTCCCCAAAGTTTCTTCATCGTCAAGCCCAGGTCGATCGGTCCAATACTCTTCTTCATCAGGAGTTTCCCCACCAAAAGATTATTCGTAATCACCAATTCGATGTCTGGTATTGCCACCGGCGTGGTTTCCTTTTCCGTCATAGCAAGCTTTCCCCACATTGGATTGAGGGCATCGGCCATTGAATGATTAAGAAAATTGAGAATCGGAAAGGGCAATATAGAGAAGAGTAATTTTGGGTTGAATGGAACCCACAGAATCCCCACGGAGGGTATATATAGGCAAATTCCAGCCATCCAAGGAGTAATCATAACAATACACATCTTACATAGCAATCCTGACAAAATACAAGAGGATTACTAAGAAGAGGAAGAGTCTCATACCCTTACTGGTAGAGCACCGCCGGCCCTCTCTTTGCCCGAGAGAGAGAGAGGCTCCGGTAGAAGATATCATACGAGTGCCCTAGGCTCAAAATCCAAGAGAGAGGAGAGGAATCTTTATAATTTCAGTTGTATATTAAGGACAGAAATTGGAAAGCAATGACGTTGCCACCTGAGTTTCATTACCATTTAGCATATGAACTTGAATTAAACACGGCAGCAGAAGTCAGGAGAAATCGTTTTCCCTTGCAGTAATGGCTTTAGTTCTAAGTTAATGATTATAAAATTAAACTTAGGGCACAATCCATTTACGAAGGCTAATATATATCACAACCCTATGCTGCTATGCATTACAAATGGAAATATATTGATGTAGTTTTTAAGTAATTTATATATTGTTAAAATGTTTAACTAGTAAAACTTATAAATTCTTTGATTGTGGTTTTATAATTAACTAGTAATTGAATTCGCGCAATGTACGACTATAATTGTACAATTAATTTATGGATCCTCAATTTATATTGTAGTCTGTTTGTTTAGTACATATTAATTTTTAAGATTTATTGTTATAATATTGAGATAAATGCATGCATTAAAATAATTGTGCAATTTAAGAATATATTTCATATGTATTTTTATAAATAAATAACTAACATTATTCTGTAACATCCAGATTTAATTTAGATTTGAGGTTAGAAACCCTTAAGGACCAGTGGCGGATGTAGCATAGTCAAAGGGTATGCAAGTGCATACCCTATTTTCTTGCCAAAAAGTTAGTATATATACTATAGAGTAGTGTTATTATATAGTATTTATATTATAATGAATTTAAAATATTAATAAATGCGATGGTTTTATAGGAAAATGGTTTATGATATGCTTATCATGAATTTGTTTTAAAGTATTGAATATTTGATCAGGATTATAAAAAATCTCATCAGTAGTATAAAAATTGGGATCAAGAAAATCTATTAAATTACACTAATACCACTGAGTCAGATTTTTTGTACTCCTGGTGAGATTTTTGATCCTTTTAATCAAATATTTGATACTTTTAAACCGTTTCATGATAAAATTACTATAAACTAATTTCATATAATACTTTGTCTTAATAAATTACTAAACTTTTAAACCGTATAAATTCCTAAATGCTTAATTGAGAATTTCTTTTATTATTAATTAGTTACAATGACATTTTAAACTACTTTTGAAGTATGAAAACTCTTTGAGAACGACTGTAATCTTTCTTTAGATGACTATAAATATTTTTGTTTGTAATTATTAATATTATATGTTTTAAAAATTTAGATTGCCTATATTTTGTTTATATAATTATTTTGAGTAGTTCATTTTTGCACTTGAGTGCATGATATGCACTTGGATTTTGAAAAAAATATCTCAAGTAGAAAGTAGTAATGCCCCAACTGAAAAAAAAAAAACACAGTTCGGTATATTTGTGTATTTTGGAAAAAATAAAATTGATCTTAAAATCCAAGTGTATGTTATGCTTGGGTGCATAGAATTTGTGGATTATTTTAGCATTATTATAGAAGTGCATACCCTATTTCGATTTTCTGGATCCGCCACTGTTAATGACTATCCATTCCTGTGTTGGGTCAATCCATATTAAGTTTTGCTATGTATTCAATTGGAATACATTGTCCATATTATTATCATGTGAAATTATCCGAATTTAGAGGCAAAAATATTGAGGAATATAGAGTTCGTTGGAGATCTTGCTCTTTTCTTGCTTTGTAGACACAAAGTGCATTAACTTATGCATTGTTTGTATGCTAATTAATTAACTCAAAGATATCTCTTAAACTCATTCCAATATAAGAGATATGCTTAAATGTATTTGATGGTTTACCCAATATAAATATATTGATATATTAATTGTTATATGTCTACTATAATCTTTCTCTGGAGTAATTAATATAGATAATCTCACTCTTCTACAAAAAATTAAGAGTATGTATAGAGTGAAGTTGGTTCATTAATAAACCACTTTGCAATATTTTTTAGTATAACCACTAATACCCTTTAGTTGTTTGATACTCATATGTGTTTGGTGGTTTGTCCAATATTAATTGTTATATGTTCCCTATAATCTTTCTTCGAAATAATTAATCTAGATAATCTCTACAAAAAATTAAGAGTATGTATAGAGTTAAATTGGTTCATTTATAAATCACTTTGCAATACTTTATAGTATAACCACTAATACCATTTAGTGTAATCAACTAATACACATTAGTTAAACAACTAATACTCTCCATACCCTTCAACTAATACCTCCAAAACTAATACTCTTCAGTGGAAACAACTAATACTCTTTAGTCAAAACAACTAATACACTTCAAATGGTTAATGCATGAACCATTTTCAATCTATACTTTACCAAAAATTAAAGAGTGGTTTTATTTCCTTTTTTTCTTTAGATTAATAAATATTTATTTTAATAAATAAAAAAAACTTCTACAAACTATATATCGAATTATTTTTATACATTGATCATTCACAAAAATATTAAATAACTATTATTTTAAAATAATTGAAATATTTTTTATACTACAAAATAGAGGGATTTATTATAATATATATTTCAAAGATGTATACAACATCTTTTTATATTATTTCTCAATATTTATTATAAATTATATTTCAAATATGTATCCAATATATTTTGTAAACAATTACTTGTCAATATTTATAATAAAATATATTTCAAAGATATATACCAAAGATTTGAAACAAATATTACTTTATTTAGCAATAATTTTGACGAAAAAAATCCATGGTTTCCAAATGTTTATCGGTTAGTGTTATTATATATATATATATATATATCAATACTCTTATATAGTGGAAGCAAAAAATGTCTATGTGGCATCCTTCAAATGTACATATTCCAACATCCTTTGCTCCATGTTGATTATAGGTGTCCAATCATCTTAGTCATTGATTCATTTCATCTTTAATCTCGGCCGTAGATCGTTGGCAATTTTTCCTATAAATTTGTTCATTTGTCATTCTTATTTTTCTATCCTTGGTTCTCTTCTCATGATTCTTTTCCCTTTTCTTCCATGTCGTATGAATGTATTTCTGTCGAATAGATTTCGGATGATTAGTCGATCGATCGTGCCACTATGTATTTATATTTCCTTGTACGATACGATTGTACATCCTTTCTTGTACGATAGGATTTTTCATCGCCGACATAATCGTGCCACTGTGTATTCATATTTACTTGTACGATAGGATTTTTCATCGTGCGTCTTGTCCCGGCGAAATTCGATGTAACGTTTGTATTTCCTTATTATTTATAATGAAATTTTGTTGTGTAATTATTATCTTTGTAAGTATGGTGACGGAGTTGATGCTCCATTTGTGCCAGAAAGTATGGCACTGGTTTTCTCATCATTATTTTTTATAGAAGGGAGCGGCGCATCACACACAACCACCATACCCGACAAGAAAGCAAGATCAATCCACTAACATCAATTATGAGAAATTTGATTTATAACATGTTTTATTTTTTGGTATTGTATTAACATCAAGATCAATCCACTAACATCAGGATAGCAGGTTGTACTCGGGTGAACAGATTCAATATAGCATGTTTTATTTTTGGTATTGTATTGACATCTTTCCCAATTTGATTTATTGTGAGCAATTAATCAACCTTTATTGTATTTCCATCTTTGGTCATTTTCTATGTTTTGTTTTGCCTAAATCAAAAGAATGGTTGTATCAGGGGCTGTGTCCTGTTGTAATGGCAACTACCGAGCTATCGAACATTCTGATTGTTCTGCCGATGTAGTCAGCGGCAAGTAAGTGAAAATACTCTCCTCTACCTGATTTGATTCCACCGTTATGATTTTTAGAAACAACTTAAGTCTCATGTGTTGTGTGGCATCACAATCTATCATTGTGGGAAGTTCCCTGGGTGTTCTCACATGATATGTGATTGAGTATTTGACTGTATCAGTTTATTCATTGAGTGGACCAACATTAGTATTAGATGATGTTATCCTATCTTCTTTTCAAAATAATCAGGAAATAGTCTTATAAATAAAATTGAAATGTTTTTTTTTTATAATATTTATTCTAACAATTCTTGGATTTAGCATAACAAGGGTGGTAACTCCCCCTATTTCCGATATTTTTTAAGCTACACACATTGACTACATCAGTTGAGGGTATATCTTTATAAATGCGTGTGGGCGTATTCAGGCTTGCAATATTTGTGTGTAAAGTATCCTTTTTTTTTGTATCCTTTAATCTTGAGTTTAGTTGACATTTTGGCTACTACTTCTTTGGATGGTGTTAATTTTGAATCTATGGACCCATCCTTGGATAAATTTTCTCCATTACATTTAATTATAAGGCTCCATAAATTGTATTTAATTCATTGAATTGTTTTTAAGTCTCATGATTATTAGGCATTCCTATTATTTGGAATGTTAATTTTAATTTATTATTGGTGTGTGTATCATAATTGTTATTTAATTATTTAATTGAGGTGGGTAAATTGATATAGGTTGTTAATTTTCCACTGTTTTGATTTTGGTCCTCCGATCTTGAGTTTTGTTGAAGTGTTTATATTTAATTAATTCCAATGACTTGTCTAATTATGGTCTCTGTGTATTTATGGCTGTAAGATAGGAATAAAATGTCCAATTAATTTGTGTAATTACTATGATTTATTATTTGGTTAATTATTAAAAAATGCTAATTATTTTGAGTATGTATGTGCAAATGGGGTATTTCACCACCCCACGATTGGCTACATGAGTTAATTAAGGGTATATATTTGTAACTCTGTGTGGGCGTATTCAAGCTTGCGATATTTGTGTGGTCTATGTGTATTTATTGTCGTAATTTAGGAATAAAATGTCCAATTAATTTGTGTAATTACTATTATTCATTATTTGGTTTATTTTTAGAAAATGCTAATTATTTTTAGTGTGTATGTGCAGGTCGCTAATTACTCTAGGGCCCGTAAAATGCACTTCTCTTTTGAGCATAAGTGTTGAAATGTATGGGACTAAATGTGTCATATAAGAGTTCATTTTGAGATGGATTCATTTATATAGGACAAAGAGTGTGATTAATTCTACCTTGTTGGAAAGTAAATGGTGAACTTGAATTGTATAATTCTTTGTGCTTGGATGATTTTGATATATATTAAAGTAAATTTTGCAATTAATTATATATAATTACAGTTAGTGGATTGATCTTGCAGTGTGTTACCCATGCTACTATTATGGAACATCAAATCTTGGTCCTAATATTGTATAAAAAATTTAATTGACATTGATAAGGGTAGGTCACCGTGTATTAGGAAGACAACAATTTTGGTGCGTGGCATGGATGGAAGGAGCATGGAGGTTGCTATGGCATAATTGTTTTTATATGTTGGTGTCTCTTGATATTAAATTGTTTTAAATTGATATATGTTGTTTTTGTCCTTAATTTTGATTTTGGTCCTCCGGTATTTAGTTTAGTTAACTAATCTATGTATGTGATGTCTACATAAAATAATCCCCTATGTAATTTTTTAACTAGATAATTACACCTTCCCATGGTTCATGTGCATTATTAATTTGTGCCATGTATTCATTGTATTGCTATCTTTTTTCCTTGGATAATACATTGATCATTCTTAGTTGATGGAGAGTATTTGATATCTACCATTTATACATAATTTTATTTATTGTTCCCTTTAATTGGAATTTATTAATTTTTATTATGTTTCCACCATTGCATTTTTTTCTCACTATATATATATGGCTATGCATTGTTGTACATCCATTACCACTTGTCTGTTGTCTTACACTACTTTTTTTGCAACATGTTTACTCCATTGCTTTTGCTATTTCTTTTTTACATGTGTTCTTAATTAGTCGTCCATGTGAGAATTATGCAGACATGGGTGATTAATGGTGGCAAAAGCATGAATATACTAATGATGAATTCTCAGATTATTAGTACTTTTAATAGTAATACTTTAAGCATAAAATATTACTATTAAGTGTATGCTTTAGAATTAATTTTTTCGTATAGGAACCACTTTATAGTTATTTTTAGATACACTTGACTTTAACTAAATAATATTCTTTGAATAATCAATTAATAATCTTCGCTACCATGAACTAAATTGGTTGTAAGATAATTCCTTTTATTTTAGGACACTAGCTTATGAGTGTTTGTAGAATTATGACACTATTTTTACGAGCTTAAAAATTGAGACTATATCTTTACGAACTTGTAAAATTAGGATAATATCTTTACAAACTAGCAAAACTAGAACACTATCTTTTAATTTTAACCAATCCAGGCCAATATTATAAATACGACCAACTGGACATATCATAATCGAGCTTTATTTGATCCACTTTTAAAAAAAATTCCAAACATAAAAGATAGTGATCTTATTTTGCAAGATTGTAGGGACAGTGTTCTAATTTTATAAGTCATGAAGATAGTTTCCTAAATTTGTAACCCAAAAAGATAGTGTCTTAATTTTGCAAACACT
Organism: Ballota nigra; assembly: GCA_947034835.1. Lineage (NCBI taxonomy): Eukaryota > Viridiplantae > Streptophyta > Magnoliopsida > Lamiales > Lamiaceae > Ballota > Ballota nigra. The sequence goes on from OX344720.1 coordinate 29,413,113, forward strand.
CATAAGATAATGTCCTAAAAAATAATTGTTTCTTGCGTATATGAGTTAATATAGTGATAAATTATAAGGTATGACTTATTGTATACATATCAATTCGTAGTTCTGATAATATTGATGACAAATTAGAAAAATAATTAACCCCATAGTGATATTACATATATTAATCATAAAATATTACTATTCGGAATATGTTTTATAATTAAATTGTTTTATATATGAACCATTTTATAATTTTTTTAGATAAATTTTACTTCAACCAATTAATGTTCTTTAAGTAAACAATTAATACTCTTTGTTACCATTAATTAAATTGGTTCTAAGGGATTTTTTTATTTTATTTTAGGGCACTGCCTTATGAGTGTTTGTAAAATTGAGACACTATTTATATGAGCTTGCAAAATTGAGAGAATATCTTCATGAACTTGCAAAATTAGAATGTGTCTGTACAAAACTTGCAAAACTAGAACACTGTCTTTTAATTTTTGCCAATTTAGGCCAAATTTGATCAAATATGCAACTGGACATATAATAATCGGGCTTTATTTGATCCATATTTTATCAAATTTGGTCTAAATTTTATTTAAACGGAAGACGTGGTCATAAATCACAACTTCTACAATTACATAGATAATTAACTTGAAGATGATCTTCACATATTAAAAAATTTATTTAAAAAAATTAATGGTATAATGTCTAATGGATTAATTAATAATAATTTTTATTATGCAAGGAAACAACATCTAGAGATCGAGTAAACTCTCTCAACTCTTCTCTAAAACAGTTATCATAAGAATATATTTTTTGAAAAAGTTCCATACTTTTTCTTCATTAAAATTGACTTTATTTTTTGGTTTCTCAATCTTGCTTTTCTTAAATATATTGGTTATTAGGGAAATAAATTATTATTTTAGGACACTACCTTATGAGTGTTTGTAAAATTAGGTCACTTTATTTATGGGCTTGCAAAATTGAGAAAATATATTTACGAACATGCAAAATTGGAACAATGTCTTTACAATTGGCCAAAACTAGGACACTCTCTTTTAATTTTGGCTAATTTATGCCAACATTTATAAAATATGACTAAATGGGCATATCATAATCGAAATATAATTGACTCATATTTTATAAAATTTAGCCTAATTTTGCCCAAAATAAAAGATAGTGTTCTTATTTTGTAAAATTGTTAAGATTGTGTTCTAATTTTATAAGCTCATACAGACACTTTCCTAAATTTAGAAGCCCAAAAAGATGGTATCCTAATTTTACAAACACCCATTCTTGATAATTGTGTCTAAAATTCAGAGTATTTATCCATCCATTGTTGATAATCCGCATACACAAAAATATTTTGAGGATAGAGCAATACTTACACCTAATCATCGTGATGTAGAGTCTATTAATAAAAAAAATTATGCCAATGCTTACCGGAAATTGTAAAGCATACATGAGTTCCGATAGTGTGTGTAAGTTGGAGTTTCGTGATGGGGGTCATGGGGACGTAGTGTCTGTTGAACTCTTGAATTCAGCTAAATATTCAGGGATGTCAAATCACCGTTTGATCTTGAAAGAGGGTGTGCCAATAGTTCTTTTGAGGAATCTTGACCAGAAGTCTGGTTTGTGCAACAGAACAATATTGGTTATCACTAGACTTGGATATCATATACTCGAGACTGAGATTATTTTTGGAAGAAATATTGACAGTAAAGTCTATGTTCCAAGAATGACTTTGACAAACTCGAATCAAACTATGCATGTGAATTTTACTAGGCATCACTTTCCGGTGTTGCTTTGTTTTGGTATGACAATCAATAAGAGTCGGGGTCAGTCGTTTTCCACTGCGGTAGATGTTATTGTCATCGTGTTTTTTTCATTTTTTTGCTGTTAATTTTTCATATCTTTTGTGTTTTGATTCGATTGTGGTTGTATTTGTGAATTTAAATTCAGTGATTGCACTTTCTCTTTGTTTTTCTTTGTTTTTTTCAATGCTTGATTTTGTCCTTTACTTTATTTTATTTTTTTGAATGCAGTCTATACCTACAAAATTTATTGAACTTTATGGCTGGACATTTGGGAAATGTTGTTCAATCTGTGTTGTTGATAATGCTGGAAGCCAATGGTTTTTGAAGATTGGTTGAGTTTATGATGATGCTTTGTGTTTTTATGGAAATGTTTGAGATGATTTGCTCGACCATTTTCAGCTTAAGGATGGAGACTTTTTATTCTTTTCTTCTATTTTTATCTTCGATTATATGTTTGTTAGGAGATTTAAGTTCGGTGATATTATTTCCCAGCTTGGTACTATAAAGCCGGATTCCACTTTTAAGAATCGACATGGTTAGTATTTTTTTTTCTTTTTTTAGTTAAAAAATAGTGTTGTTGCTATTTTTTTATATAGTTGCAATTATCTTTTTTTTTTTTCAAATGAGTTGATAAATGCTGCTTTTGTTTCTGAATTTGTTATTCCGTACAAGGATCCTTTGGTAAGTTATCTGCTTTGTATTGTTATTTTGGTACTGACCGAATTCGATTTTGAGAGAGGTGTATTGGTTATAGAGTCTGTAGGATTTTTTTAGACTTTTAAAGTCTGGGTGTATTCAATCTAGATTTTCAAAAGTCTTTAAAAATCTTGAGGTATTCAATACGGATTTTAAAAAGTCTTAAAAAATCTTTAGGTATTCAACAATCTATGAATTTTAATACTCCACGGATTTTCTTAGATTTTCCTTCCAAAATATGAATAGATTTCACTCTTCAAAATCTCATCTAATAACTAGAGATTTCTACGGATTTTGAAAAATCTTAAAAAATCTTTAGGTATTCAACAGTCTATGGACTTTCTTTGATTCTTTTCCATTGGGATGTTAACGGGGCGGGGACGGGGGGTCATCCCCCATCTCCGTCCCTGCAAAATAAATGGAGACTTTTTTTTCCCCATCCCCGCCTCACCGGGGATCCCCGTCTCGCGGCGATTCCCCGTTCCCCACTTACTTATTTTTTTAATAAATAGTTAATTGAGTAGGAAACTATGAAATATTTATTTGTAATTTACTTTAACATTAAAAATAATATATAAATATATTAATTATATAAAAAGTAATGCGGCTCCCCGCGGGGAACGAGACGGGGATCCCCCGGGCTGAGAATACTATCCCGATCCCCGCCTACAGGGCAAAAAAATTCCCCGTCCCTGTTTGCTTTAGGGATTACCCGCCCCGTTGTCAAGTCTACTCTTCAAAAAATATAAATAAATTTTATTCTCCAAAATCTCTTCTAACAACCTGAGACTTCTAATGAGGGCGAGGTATAACGGTGATGGAAATGAAGATAAAATAATAATGTATTTTTTTAACTAATGTAATTTTTTTCTAAATAATTTGGATAATTTTTTTTTATATACAAGTGTGTCCCATATATATTTGCATCAGTGGTTACAGCGCCGGAGTCTATGTAAATCCATGTAAATCAATAAAAAAATGTATTCCACAATCCTGTAAAGTCTATGAAAATCCAAATAAATCAATAAAAAAAGTCAGTCAAACTCTGCATGGAGTCTATAGATTTTCTAAATCCACTGACTTTTTAAAGTCCAAAAAAATCCGATAGAATCCCAATTGAATACACCCTTCTGAATTTAAATTGTGGTTTTATTATTTTAAATGATTTTGTTGTATCTATGTCAGACTATACCGGATGAGTTTGCTTGGCAGCTTGATGTTTTTTTTCCATCTACTTACCTGTTGAAGACGGTTACTGGGAGAACAATAAATTCTACATGTTATTTGTATAATGATATGTGGAAAATTACTTGCGATTGGAAAATGGTTTTGAGGACGTTTGAGTTGCAGGACATTTGCTATGTTATGCTTTTGTACGATAGCTACGAGACTTTTTGTGTGAATCCTTATGATATAGATCGTTGTTCCCTCTTTTGTCCGCAGAAGAAGGTATGTGTCATTTGCGTCCAGGGTGAGCGTGTCATTTTATAACCATTTTTATATATAAGTATAAACATATATATATATTTTATAATATGATTATCAAATTACTATTTGTATCTTTGTTGATAATATTTTTTTATCCGTGCGTGTTTGTATTTTGTAAATATTTATGGAATCGAAGCTCACTGGGACATCACTCCTGAGTATATATCTCCATCCCCCTGTATTGCTTATCCTGAGGTTAATTTATATATACGTGCACACAAATTTATTTCCATTTTTTTTACGTTGCGGTATTCTGATAGTGTTATTATGCTTGTAGCGTCTTTACATGTTGGAGAATTATGAGTTTACTGTCGTTGATTTTGGTACAACATTATAAGCCGTCAAAGTATACAGTGAATGTTGTGTACAAAGAAATTTTTAGAAATCTGTAATATCGTTCGAATAAAATTAAGTATTTATTTTCTATTAGTTGAAAGTGTTTTAAAAAAATTATCTAATTTTTCATTGTATATTTCTTGAGTGATGTACTTAGTTGTATGGATCAGGTTTGCAATCATGGTGAGAGTTATGTATACATGAAAATAAAATTAAAAAAGGAGAGGCATGAAATATTCGTAAAATGTTATACAATTATTTCAAACACCTGTAATATTTTCTAAAGGATTGACCGTAAATTTTATAAAAAGTCCGCGAAATTCGCGGGTACTGTACTAGTATATATATACTATATATTTCAACATCAAAGCTAGCACAAAATGATCATTTTGTAATTGGGCTTAAAATAGCGGGCTTATTCTCATGTTGGGCTACTTCGTATTGGCGTATAGTCTACTGTTCACTATACTTGGGCCTGGTCTACTAAGCTAACAATTGCTTTCTGGCCCAGTTTTAATGCAACCCCATCGTTGTTACTACACTCTATCCAAAAATTGTTCTGAAAAAAATCAGAAAAACTTAACAATTTTTGAAAAATAATTTAAAAAATTTGTATGTTTTCTTCTTCTTTTCTTTTTAGATTTTTCAGAATTTATTTTCCAAATTTTTTAAAGTTTTTTTTGGTTTATTCAGAATTTTTTTAGGTGGAGTGTATTAACAAAAAATAAGATTGTATTTAACCTGAGCCTTGTTTTCGTCTTCAATTACAATATGATATGGGACATGTTACTCACACCTTTATTTTTAGCAGATAAATTCATTGGATTAGTTTACCACCCCCATTTTTGACACTAGTAGATATACCTTCATACGCCATCAATATTACCTTTTAATTATTTTTTCTCATTCTCTCAAATAATTTCTAAACATAAAAATATCAAATGAAATCATTTATTCCACCTTTTATTTTTTACTTTGTATTCCATGGTTTGAATATTTAATAAGTTACATTTAAAAAAAACAAAAATTAACAAAGCACCATAATATTGGGTCCATGTATCAATTCAGCAGGTGGAACACAAGTGAAATATAAAAAAATGGAGAAGAGGAATTGTACCGAAAAAATACACACCCTAGACCTAGAGAGGCTATGTTGTACGGATTCTTAAAAAATGGCAGTATGCAGTATCGGATACGCAGGGGATACGGGTACGAGTGCGATTCGCGTCGGATTCGCACCCGATATGCCACATGGCGTATCCGACAATAGTATTTATTTTTTTAATTTGAATGCGCGTATCCCCCTCCAAGGATACACGGGGGATACGTGGGGGATACACGAATTGGATAAATATTGCAAAATTTATTGATTTTTGTGATTTTTGTTGTAATATTTTAAAATTTAATATTAAAATGTAAATAATTAAATGTATTAGTCAACAAACAAATCAAATAATAAATCATCCAACCAAGTATTTCAAATTTTTAATTCTTATATAATTAAATAATTTGGAGAAATTTTTAGAATATATATGCTTTCTAATTTTCTAGTAATTATTCAATTTTCTAGAGATAATGATTATGACAAATGAGAATGATAATGATGTTAATGTGAGTTGACCTTTGTATAAATATGTAGATTAAAGTTTTTATTATGACTTGTGTAAGTTAATGATATTTAATTTTTAATTGTTTGGCAAATTGTATCCTAAATTTTTTTAAAGGCAAAGTATTGCATGAGTAATTCTGGTGAGTAACAGTCCATTTTTGTTCGGGTTATGGAAACGGGTCATATATATATACCATGTCGATCCAGATTTTTTCCCAAGTTTTCTTTCTCTCCTTCTTTCTTCTTCATTTTTTGTTTTCTTTTTCAAATTTCTGCAGAAATTGTTCTCTTTTGTACATGGCCGGCGTGTTTATTGATCAATTCCTTTGTTTTTAGCCCTAGATTTTCACACAAACCGTTCTATTTCATTGGTATTTACCATTTTTTCCCTAATTTATCTGCTTCAAAGGCACGGTGGTAACGATCAATGGAACATCGGAGCAAATCAAGAGCAAATTCCCCAAACCAGGAGCAATCATCATGTGCTTCGCAACTCAAGGTGTTCTCCACTGCGCTCGCGCTCTCGTTGATCACCTTCTTTGCCCCGGCCCTCCCGGCCTCCACTGACATCACCGAATTGACGTCGTGCAAGGAGTTGAAGCAGTTTGCCAAGTGTGAGCGCTCCTGCCCTCGCCATCAACGGAACCATTGAGAAGACTAAGCGCTGATAACTTGTTTGATTAAATGCGGTGAAACTATTGGTTTGATGTTGGGGATTTGGAACGTTTTCATACATGTTTAACGAAGTGAAGTTGTTAATTGCTAGAGTTTTTCTGTACCTAAAAGCAATTATATCTTTATGAGTAACCATAATTTATTTAAGAGATGAAAATAACTTACATATAGAAATTTTATCCTATATATTGGTGGTTGACAACCTATACAAATGCAATACCAGGAAACAGATGTTAAACATGTTACAAAAATGTAGATGCTAATTCGTGCATACCGTGCAACCCATAATTATTTAATGCCAGTTATGGTTAATAGTCCATTTGCTACTATTGTTGGAGAAAATGTGAGGCAGGTCGGACCAGTTTGGTAGAGAAAAGAACCACCTAGCAGGTTTTTATTAAATAAGATAAACTGGATGATCAAGTACATGAAGAAAAAGCTCCCTCAGCTGGATACATACATGTCCTAATAATTAACATCTAGAATAGTTTTGCCCTCCAAATCTTTATTGATAAAGAGCATATAAGGTTAGAAATGCCTATGCTAATTACTATCCATGAGTTATGCTAATTGAATCCCAAACTTCAACCACTCTAATTGTCAATTCTTTTTGGGACCTTTATTAATCTTCTATAAATGACCATGAGCTCTGCCCTTATGAGAAAATTTATTAGCTCAGATTGTTGAAAATTACATTTTATGGGAGATCTTACCTAATTAGAGTACTGTCTATAAGGAGTACATTTGAGTTTTAATCTAAATTAAGAAGGCAATTGAATGATCACTTGATAAACCATAGTGAAGTGAGCAAGTCGGCCCGTTGAAATTGAACAAGAAGTTTTTGTATAAATTTTTGGATCTGAATTGAAAGGTTCATTCACCATAGCAAGACCAACCATGATCCACATGTGTATGTATGTATGTGTGTGTGTATATATATATATATATATTCAGTGGGAGCAGAATAAACTTTAGCAGTGAGAGTCATTCTCCTTCATGTCCAGCAGCGACAAAAGCTTTTGATAATCCAGGAACATGCCCCATCACTGGTTTCCCACCAGGCACTGCAATAAATTGTGATAAACATAACAGATAAAAAGACGAAGAGGAATTATAATTGCTAGTATACTAAAGTGAATATATTAATCTCCTGTTTGAAAACTTACTGAAAGGTCTCAGGCCTACTCTTACTTCTTTTCTTTCAATTAAACAGAAGTATCCGCAGTGGCTAGCAAAATGTTTTTGAATGCTATGAATTGCCTACTGTTCTCATTGACAAAGTGTCTATTCAAGAGGTGATGATTTGCACTTCACTTTCGTTTTTCAACTTGTTCTATGGCATGTAACCAACATTTTAGATTCCACACCAGAAGAGATAAATAAATCCTACTATAATTTCATGAAAGAGTGTCATCCAGAGTTGAGTGGTGATAATCCAGAGACAACAAATTTCTGCATGTTCATCAATAAGATTTACAAAGTAGGTTCTGCATTGTGGGGTCCTAAATACAAGGTGAATCATGACTAATATGTGAATATTTCTGTTGTAAAGTGACATATTTGTGTTTACGTTCTCAGTGATCCTGTGCAGCGAATGGTTTATGATGAAATTCATGGATATGCTTTGACTGCAACTAACCCTTCCTCTGGATGATTCCATCACAAAGGATCACGTATTTGTTGATGAATTTAGCTGCATAGGTATGTTTACAGGTGTTTGCCTCCGGCCATTTGAACATTTTGCTGTAATTTGGTCTTAAAGTTCATAACATGGTCATTAGATGGTGATACTTGATGTTTCTTGGATAAATTGTTGATAAAATTTGTGAGTCAAAAAAATTGGAGTGACTTGGACATCAAAAGTGAAATGTGAGTACAACTTTTGTTGCATAATGTATGTTCGCATAATAACATTAAATTATAAGTGTAGTATTAGTTCACATATCGTATAGTATTACTTCATATACTGTGTAGTATTAGTTCACATATAGTGTAGTATTAGTGTTTTCTACTCTATTAGGTGTAGTATTAGTTCACATACTGTGTAGTATTACTTTATATACTGTGTAGTATTAGTTAACATATAATGTAGTATTAGTGTTTTCTATTTTTGTTAGGTGTGATATTAGTTCACATACTGTGTAGTATTAGTTTATATATTGTGTAGTGTTAGTTCACACATAGTGTAGTATGGGTGTTTTCTATTTTGTTAGGTGAAGTATTAGTTCATATATTGTATAGTAACTTAGTTTTATATTCTGTTAAGTATAATATTTGTTCAATATTATGTAGTATTAGTTTATATACGGTGTAGTATTATTTTATTTTATTGTATTTCTAATATTGATTTTTTTATTTGTAGTCTAACGGTATTAATTTTTTGTTCAAATTTTTATCCCATTAATGTTTACAGAATTACTACATTGTTGCTGCTACAGAATGTATTGAGCGCGGATATTTGTGGAAGCTTAATTTTGTCCAATCTTAATAAAGTCATTACACAAGTGATACAAAAAGTACACATTTTACAAAGATACGCTCTATTTGTTGAATTTAAGTGTTGAGAAAGAAAAAAAAAAAACACAAAAGTTTAGCGAGTGGAAGAAAGAAAGTTGCAATTTTTTTTTGAGAACTTGATTGAAGTTTGTAGATAATAGGAAAAGATCGGTTGATACTTGAGTGAAGTTAGGCTTGGTGGTGTTCACTTGTTTAATTTGGTATAATTAGTTGTTGGTTGAATTAATTTTGTATTTGTTAGACTTGGTGGAATTACTTGTTCAATATTTTGTGTCCTAAATATTGTGTACTTAAAAACTGAATTTGTTGAATTAGAAAAAATACTTAAAATTAAACCAAAATAAATATAAATTGTAATATAATAAAAAAAAATTGAAAATGATACATAATCTAGTAAATTAAATGTACGATTTTGCAATTATAATTAGTATTAGTTGAATTAGGAGCACATATTAAAAAAAAAATGAAATTGTAATTTAATAAAAAAATTGGAAATTGGGATCACAATGAATTTAAATTCATATTTCAGTGCAAATATAAAATTTATAAAATTTAGATCAATTTTATGTAATTAAAATTAGTAGTAGTTGAATTGGGAATAAATTTTTGAGAAAAAATAAATAGTTTTAAATTAATGAAAATATTGAAATTCGATTATTATAAATTAATTTAGGGAAGATTGAATTTAATATTTGCAAAAAAGTTGAAGTAGGAAAAAAAAAGAAAAAACAGAGCAGTAGAGTTCAAACCCAGGTGCTTCCCATTTATGACAACAATACTAACCATCCGACCACTTGAGTGCATACACTATAATGTTGTGGCATATTGAATATCAATTCTCGCGGATGAAGACCACTGTGGATTGTTACACACGGATTTCGTTACCGTGTGTGTTACACACATAATACTCACTCTTTTTTAAAATCTCGTATTTCCATACCCGTATTGTATTGCTCCTGCGCCCGCACCCGTGCAACATAATAGAGAGGAGAAGATGCGAAATTGGCCAAGTGAAACCGACTACACCCCCATGATATCATTTTCTCAAGCCTATTGTTATAATTTTTAGGTTTATTTGTTTTGGGTTTTAAAAATCAAATCTAAAACTTTTGAAATTTAAATTGGATTCCAAATTTTCTAATTTGAGATTTTAGAAACCAGATTTTAAAAACCCAATATGCAACCCCATTATTAATATGATAATTAAAATATTACTCATTGTTATAAATTGATTTGACAAACAATAAAATCTTACAACTACTTATATAAATTCACATATCTAGGACATTCGTTTAGAATTTTCATAATTATGTGTTCACTGCACCATCCCAGGTGTTTTTTAGGCTAAATAATCAAATTTAGCCCATACTTTTAGTTTTTTATTAATTTTAGCACATACTTTTTCTCTATCTCTAAATATAACACATACTTTTACTTAATATTTAAAAACATCTCTGATCATTATTTTTGACAAAGTATGTCTGATGTGGACGTGAGAATCCACCTTTCTTGCTAAGGTGTAAATAATTAAATAATAAAAATTAAAATTCTCAACACATAAATTAAATTACGCTGCCTAAAATATAGAAATAAAATTTATTTTCATACTCGCCCAATTCATCCAGAGATCCTAGATTATTCAAATAATAAAATATTTAATTATCTTCAACTTATTATCTTCACTCGCTATCTATGTTCTCAACTCTCAACCTCAATCACGTCCACTAGAAGATAACATAGTTCTACGTTTTTTGTTCTACGTTCTACGCTCATATTTTGTTGGCCATTATTTTAAGAGGTCATGTTTTGCAAATAATAATAAAAATTGAATAAATGAGACTCTTTTTCGCCAAATAAGTTTATGAAATGAAAAACAACATCTTTTCAATTTGAGAATGACGTATTGGGTATAAAAACAAAATTATGCTTGCGTGTTTAAGATTTGATTTTTGGATAATCTAGGTTTTTCAGACGATTTGGGCAAGACTGAAGGAGAAGTTTGTATTTTAGTCTAACACAATTTAATTTCTCTCTTTGTGAATTTTAACGGTTACACGTCAACACGACAAGTGGAAAATATGTGCTATATCTGGAGAAGAAAAAAAAAAGTGCTAAAATTGATGAAAAACTAAAAGTATGGGTTAGATTTAATTATTAAGTGAAAGTATTTGCTAGATTGGAGAAAAAAAATATGCTAAAATTGGTGAAAAATTAAAAGTATGGACTAGATTTAACTATTTGACCTTTTTTTAAATGGTTTTTTTAGTTTGATGATGACTACATTTTTTGGTATTGAAATGATATATGCACTACCTTCATCCCACAACTACTTTACTTCGTTTATTTGGACCTTTTACAACTACTTTTATATATTTTTTTTTAAAATATCTCTAACAAAATGTGTTGAGAAATAAAACACCTTATGTTTACCTTTCAACAACTAAAGAATTTTGCAACAGTTGGATTTCACGTACCAATTCCACGCTCCAAACGAACACAGCCACACCACACGATCAACCACCGGGAATAAACTGTGATGCTAAGATTCCTAATACAATATAGGAATTGTATTCATTTTTTACAATGTAAAAGTCTTTATTTTCTGTAAATGAAATTGATATGGATATATGTGTGGAGATATTCAAGTTTTCCAACCCCTTCTCTCGTATCATCTCATTCTCATTTATAGGGAGAGGTGGTTATCTCATATTTTAAATTTAGGAGTTATCTAAATAACTCCCACCCAAAATATTTTCATGGGTGTATAAAATAATATATTAAATATTATTATGGGTTAATTGCAAATAAAATCAAAATATTTTTGCAGATTGCAATCTAATCTTAAATTTGGAATCTTTGCTAGTAAAACTCCAACTTAATATTTTGTTGTAATTCGAACCAACAAACAAATTTTTTATTGTTCAGAAGTGATGGTCCAATTACCCTACAATGAATAATTAATTGTATTAATACGTTTAGATTGGTTCGGGTGTCAACGCATAATTAATCATCATTTTCGAGATGATTGAAATTTGTCTTTTTATTAGAATTGCAATAAAATATTAAGTCGGGGGTTTATTTGCAAAGATTTAAAAGTTTATACTCCCTCCGTCCAATATTAGTAGGCCTACTTTTTGGGCAGTTATTTTTTGTCATAAGTTGGAGGGTATTATGAGGTATTGTGAGGTTCATTTATCAATAAAATTATTGTTTATGGAAAATATGATACTTATATTTTTCATAAACAATAACTTTATTGATAAATAAACATCACAATACCTCATAATACCCTCCAACTTATGACAAAAAATAACTGCCCAAAAAGTAGGCCTACTAATATTGGACGGAGGGAGTATTAGTTTGCAATTTACGAAGAGGTTGTGATTTTATATGCAACCTATTATTATTATTAAATACAATTTTTATCTCCCACTCACACATGAAACTTGAGTCTCAAGCTCATCTACTTCACTTCTTCATACAGACAAATAAATTGTGTGACCCTCGAGAATATGAATTATTCAAGCTATACAACGTGTTAATGATAAGTATCAATTCCACCAGTTTTACATGATGGAATCAATGCTCGTTATACCCCAAAACTCTTTTATGTTAACATTCAATCAATATATCTCTCTAACTCTTGTTAACATAAGATCATATTCGATCTTTGAATTATCAATGTGTATATAATAAATTTTTCAGCTTGATTGACCGATCATTTAACACAATAGAATATGTTTAATAAAGATATTCTTCCTTTTTGTACAACATATTTCTAAACTCCCACTATAGCTGATATCTTAGACATGTGGCACATTGCTATAAAATCATAGCTATTAAAAACATGCTAAAGTAACATCACTATACTGACGACTTAAAATACAACCAAAAGTCTTAAGGGTACTTGTAAGAGATTTGAATGAACCTCAAGGTCTCATACCATGAGAAAATAGGAATTTAATTTCTCATTTCCTTATGGTCAATTTAGCACATGTGGTATGAAACACATGTCATGATGTTCTAACTTCCCAAAATAGAAGTGTGTCTTTTTTTATCAAAGCAACATCATGTAGATCGTTGTTCAAGTGTTTTATCCAAACACACTTAACTTGAATCTCCCTCCTACTATAGTCCAGGGAATTCATCAATACAACTTTATAACAAGTTTTAATAGATCGTGGGATAAAAAATCTATTACGATTATTAATCAGAATTAAATAATTTCATGTTTGCACATTCCTTGATTTCAAACGTGATTGCTTGTATGAGTGAGCCAATCAACTTGTAGGCACACTATTATATGAAATGTCATATAATTTATAATACATGAACAATTATATCAGCAACAACAATATTAATAACTTTCAACATTTACACCACATTGTATTATATCCTATGCAAACCCACACCCTTAACATGTCCTAGATATGCATCTCTGGTAATAGGTTTAGCAAAATGATTTGCTAACATTAATCGGGTATAAATGTACTTAAGAATCACTCACTTCTTTTCAATGACATCTCTAACAAAGTTATACTTTGTACCGATATTGTCACACCTCGATTTTTCTAAGGCTTTTAAATACGACTTTTAAAAAGAAAATTTATTTTATTTTAAAATTTTGGTAGCGAAAATAAATAATTCTTATTTTGAAAGTCCAAAATAAATAAATAATCATTTACTAAAAACCATAAACTAAATCCCAAATGGAAAATTAAATATGAAGATTAAAAATTTCTTTAAAGGGACGTGACTCAAATTCTAATAAAAATAATAATTAAATAACTAAATAAAATTTCTCAAATAACATGCATCCGCATTCAACGTCCCTCCACCGCACTCCTTTAATCTGAAAAATGTTAAATTGTATGGTATGAGCTAAACCACTAGCTCGGTGTGATCCTCTTGTCAAAACTAAATATAACATACAAATAAAATGCATAAACCACAAATAGTCATGTCAAATAAAAAGTTATCATGAATGAACTTTTCTTTTAACATATAAGTTTAGTTACGCGGTTTTCCCAAGGATCTCTTGTCAATCCCACTGGGTCCCCCACAAAGACCTATTGTCAGTCCTGTGTTTTTTCTTGTCGCGGTTATCCCAAAGATCTCTTGCCAATTCCACTGGGTCCCCCACGAAGACCTCTTGTCAGTCTTGTGTTCGTATCTTGAATTTTCTTATCATAAATATCATTCACTTTTGTATTTTCATATCATGCTACTAGTAAACAATTTACTAATGAAATATTTAATAAAGATAAATACTCACGCATTCTTAATTAAAAACAAACCACGTAGCTTGCACGTAGTTAAACAATTTACTCATACAAAATATTTAATAAAGGCAAATAAACCACACCTTAAACCTTGATTGAACTTGTAGTAAAATAAATCGTCCTACGGAGCGGATTCCTTGTTGCTTAGAATTAATAAATAATGAATCTTATAATAATAACAATAATAATTAATAATAATAATAAGATTTGGAAAGTATGGCTGGTCTTTTTTTATATGATGGATGAAAAAGAATTTATTGGTTTTGCATTGAAGGAAAAATAATTTAGAAAAAATAATTTGGGCAATATCCTTTCAAATTAATGAAACAAGGTAAAGGGATTGACTTAAAGCGATTTTACTAGCTTCTACTAGTAGCTCACCCGCAAGCGAACGGGTTCACTGTAGTATTAGCAAGTATAACAACCAAGTATATCGTACCCAAGGGACAGTGTATATGCGAACAGATCCCTGAAGATCTGCGCGTCGTAGTTAATATGAGTGTGTTGTTTTTGGATTTTTTAGAAAGATTAATTAAAACTAAGATAAACTAATTAAACTAAAATACTAAAGCAGACGAATTAACTAAGGGTTGGATTCAAATAAGAGATGGTGATGCTTAGGATAGGAATCCCTACGTATACTAACGGAGCAGGTACATAATCAAAATAACTGTGACACACAAGAATTAACCTAAGTCTAAGAATGCAAGGTGAAAGCTCAAGATTCTAAACCCTAATACTTTACCCTAACACTCGACTTCACGAATCTACTAACAAGTTACTAGATTGTGCTTAACTAATGAGACCCTAATTTAACTAAGGTGATGCGGTCGTCCTCCTTCGCTAAACCGGTAGATGAATTAACCTTTCCTAAACTCTCTCGTTAAGTCTACTCGTTGTTAAAGAGTGATACAGTCGTCCTCTCTCTAACACCTTTCGAACGAAGTTCAAGAGTGAAATCTAGATTGATTTTAAGAATTCATTAACCAAGAGAATTAAATCCTAACGTCACAAGTTACTCTAATTACATACCCACAACCTACTTCTACGAGTTCATCCTACCCTAAGCATGCAAGGGTTTTAGCTAGACATAGTTTTAACGTAAACAATAGAAATTAAACAAGTGACGAACATGAACATGGTAATGAAAACGAAGAAAAGATCGAACATAAACTAGGGCTTTAAGAAATAAAAAAATACTGAAATTAATTGGCAAAATGAGGTCTCAACGTATTTAAGAACAAAAGTTATTAAGAATCGAAACTCAAACGTGAAATAGTAAAGTGAATTCGTAAGTAAAAACCTCAAAACCGTAAATCTATAGCTCGCTCGTCTCTTCTCTTCCTTCTCGTGATAAAAATTCTATGTAAAGTGATGTCTAAAAGTTGGGGATCCTTCAAAACGTGTTTGGAAGAGGTATATATAGGCACGGGTCGAAACGGGAGTTAATGGGCCGAAAATACGCATCCGGAGGCAAAAACCCATGGGTGCTCGAGCAAAACGCTCGAGCGGTCCCGCTCGAGCAGTGTAGCTCGAATGACACAATCGCTCGAGCGGTGGCGCTCGAGCTGCTCGAGCGCTGAAATCATTCTGTAAGTTTTGGGCGCTCGAGCGATTCGCTCGAGCGGTGGCGCTCAAGCTAGTTACTCGAGTGACTTCTCTCTCCTCCCAAGTGATACTTTTCCTCGGCCGCACTAATACCAATCGTATTTCTTCAATATCTTCTCATCCGGGCATCCGTTTGAGTCGATTCAAAGTCCTACGAACTCCGTTTTTCGTCCTCTATTCACCTATGAGCATCAAAGAGACAAATTTATCAATGTATAGAAATAATGCTCAATTGACTCTAAATACTCTATAAACTCGACCAAAATTAGGGCGTTTCTAGCTACGAATCATGACAATTTCACGCCTAATCAACCCCCCCAAACTTACCATATTGCTTGTCCCCAAGCAATGAAATAATAAGTCAAGTGAAATTGTTAGGAATGAGTCAAAAAAATTCAATCATGCAAGCTAATGAACTCAAGCTTCAAAAGTCAATCACCCGTATACTCACTCACTTTCTTTTATCGTACTCATGCCACAATAATAAGAAACACCAAGATCAAGCATGGATGTGCACTCAACGATGTGTTTCACTCCCTCACAAGTGTATAACAATGATAAAGGGACTCACTCAATCAATCAATCACACAAATTGGCAGCCATAGGCTTGTAAATGCTCTTAACTTCGACCATACTCTAGAAATCAATGCCGAATCAAAAAGGACTTTCTCAAGGTTGTAATGTAGGCTCTTTGGACAGGTGGGATAACAATATGGTAAAGTGACTCAAGTGAATGGAGAATAGAAATTCAAAACTTCGGTACTTCGAGATTAAGAACGAACTACTTCAAACGTATTCAATCAATACACTTTCGCTTCCAATTCTCTCAACACTTCAATTTTTTTTTTCTTTCTCACTCTTTCACCCTTTTTTTTTTCTTTTTCGCACAAACACATGAGCTCATTTTTTTTCTTTTGCTCATTTTCAATCTTTTTTTCTTTCCCACATCTCATAAACTCATCACACCTTCTTCTCATATTCACTCCACAAACAACCTTTTCCTTTTTTTTAACTCAATTCACTCCCTTCACATTCACACTTTCCTATTCTCCACTCAAATTTGGACAAAAAGGCTTAGGAATTGGAATAGTGTTCATATGTGTTAGCAAATAAAATAGGCTTTAGGCTCAAAGGGGCTAACAAGGGATCAATGTCATTGGTAAGGAAAATTTTGGCTAAGTGACTTAATCAAATCAAAGATGGCCTAAGATCCTTTTCGGCATATCAAACTAGACATAATCTAGAAGCAAGAGCACATGCAAGTTCTAGCATCCTCTAAGGTGACGATCCACTCACAACGAAGAGATTAAATCATGCATTTAAATCTCGTACGGCTCAACTCTCACGGCTTTCACATCCATGCTAGTCCTAGTTAATTCTCACTCTTGTCACACAAGTACTCAAAAGAAAAATTTACAAGCATACAAGTTCTTTCTCAACTCAGCTCAAACTCAAACACTCACACAAAAGAATTTCTAACTCAGCCTCACAATTCACCCTACTCATCAAATCATACTCAAAGATAGCAATCAACAAGCATAAGGTGATTGATAGGCATAAAATATTGAGTAACAAAACAAATTAATAATAGCCCAAGGAGCATCTCAAGGCACCAAATAACTAACTCAACTCAAAGATAAGGGGTGCTCCGGTGCAATGTAACAAGAAAACATATAAAAAAAAACTCCACCCCCCCAAACTTCGACCTTGCTAGAGGTCTAAGTTTGGGGTTGTGGGTTACCTCAACCGAACAATTCAGTTTCTCTCAATAGCTTTGCACACTCCCTTGCTTGAATTGGTTCCTCAAATCTGAATAACTCCATGATACCTTTACTCCTTTAGAGACAAGCCTACAAGCAACTTACTCAAATACGAGGTTAAACATATGACTCAACAACATCCTAGTAACATAAAAGGAAAATAACTAAAAACACTCAAAAGCAAATAAAAATGGGTTGCCTCCCATTCAGCGCTATTTTTAAGGTCCTCATGCCGGACCGAGCTCAAAGGAGCTTATGGGACATCATACTCAAATTTACCTCCCTCACTCTCATAAGAGTGGTGTTTGAACTCCTTTCCTTGATGCCCCTCCATCATGAGCCCCTTTGCTCTCTTCTCATCCCCAAGTGTTATGGGTCTCAACTCCTTCTTCCCTCTATCTAGAGGAGTCTTACTAAACAATTTCTTGAGTTTGGACTTTTTCTTCTTAACTCCTCCTTTCCCTTCTAACTGGACCACGTCCACTTTCTTCACCTCTTCATCCTTCAACTTCTTCACTTTATCCCTATCAAAATAATCAAGATCATAACGCTCATGGGTTAAATAATCAAGTGAAGAATTATAAAATTCATGAATATGAGAAGAGTTAGGGATATGAGGTGTGTCTTCAACACTAGGATCAATTGCATCCATGCAATACAAGCTCTCATCCTCCCTCGGGTGCTTCATGACTTCATATAGGGAGATCTTCACTTCTTGATCATCAACCTTCAATGTGATCTTCCCATTTGCCACATCTAGCACCATCCCCGCCGTAGCTAAGAACGGTCTTCCCAAGATCAAGGGCACATGCTCATCTTCCTCCATTTCTAGCACTACAAAGTCGGCTGGAAAAATGTGATCTCCAACTCTCACTAGGACGTCTTCAACAACACCTTGAGGTCGAGTAATAGACCGGTCGGCTAGTTGAAGCGTCATCATTGTGGGTTGAAGTTCACCACCTTCCAACTTCTTGAACAGCGACAAGGGCATGAGATTGATGCTCGCCCCAAGGTCGCACAACGCTCCCTTCTTGATCCCGTTCCCAATGTCACATGGGATCGTGAAGCTCCCGGGATCCTTCAGCTTCGGTGGAAGCGCCTTGTGCACTAATGCACTCACCTCGTGGTTCAGCTGCACCAACTTCGGCTCATCCACTCGCCGTCTTTTCGCAATCAAGTCCTTCAGAAACTTTGCATAATGCGGCATCTATTCCAAAGCATCATAAAAAGGAATGTTAATGTGAAGTTATTTAAAAACATCAAGAAATTTTGCAAATTTTTCATCAAGCTTCTTTTTCATGAAGCGCTGTGGATATGGGACGGGTATCACAGATTTGGGTACCCCCCACTCATCTCTTTCTGTTTCTTTCACTTTATCCCTTGCTTCCTTTGCCTTTTTCCACTTAGGAACTCTCTCAACCTCCTTAATGCCTTCTTCTTCAAGCTCCTTGCTTGCTTGAGTGCTCTCATCCTCAACCTTCTTCTCAATTCCTTCACTTTCAATCCCCTTCTCAACTTCATCCCCTTTAGGCTCAATCTCTTCTTGGGGCGTCTCAGAATCAGCAGGCATCTGAGGACCTTCGTAGTTGGTTCCACTTCTAAGCTGAATCGCCTTGCACTGCTCTTTCGGGTTCCCCTCCGGCATTCTATTCACTGACTTTGCAATCTGGCTCATCTGGAACTCTAAAGAAGTGAACCTTCGATTGTTCTCTTGTTGAGTTCTAGTCCACTCAACATTCATCTTTTGGAGCTCTTGATCTCGATGATCGCCCTTCTTATGCAACTCCTTCACATCATACTCCAAGGATGACAACCGCTTGCTCCCTTCCTCCACCTTCTGAAGGATCGCTCTCAACATCTCCTCGGTTGATGCACCGCCTTCTCCACCAGGAGGTTTAGACCCCGGATCAACACCTGCAGGAACAGTAACACCAGCTTTTGGGTTAGCATAAGAAAAGTTATCATTCTTCCTCCATGTGTTTTGAGGAGGTTGCTGGCCTCCTTGAACTCCTTGTGTGTTCCTCCATTGATTTTGAAGTGGCTGAGGGCCTGGAGGTACAAATGGTTGGCCATAAGAAGGCCTTCCATACTGATTTCCACCTTGGTAGCCATTCTGATTGTAATACGGGCCTCCCATGTAATTGGCTACCTCTTGCTGTCCACTTGGTTGGTCTACTCTCTCATTCTCTACTGCATGCTCTCCACCCAAACTCTTCCCCAACTCGAGGTTGTTGATCTTTTCCATCATGGCCATCAGCAGCCTTCTCGTTCCTTCTCCCTCTTCAACCTGATGCACTCTCTGAAAATCTGCATCTCCACTCCAAGCACCGGCATTCGTGACAATGTTGTCAACGATCTCTCTACACCTCTCTATGCCTTGGTTCAGGAATGCTCCGCCCGCACAGGCGTCTAAATGGTCTTGCCCCGCCTTGTTGGCACCACTATAGAAGAATGCCATAATGTCTCCCTCATTGTACCCGTGCTGCGGACACTCAATCAGCATGTTTGAGTATCTCTCCCACGCTTGGCGTAAATCCTCTCCAGACTTCTGGCGAAAGGACGAGATCTCAATTCTAGCCTTGATCGTCCTAGATGGAGGGTAGAATCGCTCGAGGAACAGACGCTCGAGCTCGGCCCAAGTGGTAATACCTCCCCGCGGGAGCGTATTATCGTACCACTCCCTAGCTATTCCCGTCAGTGAGAATGGGAACAGCCTAAGCCTCTTGGCATCTTCAGACATGCCATTATAATTGAATGTTGAGGCTATCATGAGAAAACTCCTCAGATGTGTATGAGGATTCTCCTTCCCGATCACCCCTTTGAACTGGTTCTCGGTAAGCAACTTTAAAATCCCCGGGGATATCGAGAAGTTGTTCGCCTCAACAGGAGGCAAAGCCACTCCATCATAGTACCGCTGTGGCTGTGCTGCAAACCTCCCTCGAATAGCCATGTTGTGATCTACGTTCTGAGGAACGTGTTGAGGATTAGCAGCAGGTACTGGTACTTGTTGGGGTGGTGGTGGATAAACAGGTGGTTGGTTGTAAACTGGGGGTGGAGGATACGGGTATGGTGGGTAAGGATAAGGTGGGTATGGGTAATGTTGGTATACTGGGTTGTTGAAAGGGTTATTTGGGTTTTGTGGGTAAGCAGGGTTTTGGTTCTGGCTTTGGGGTTGTGTTTGTGCAGAGTTGATTGTGTTTTGCGGGTTTGGGAGTTGGTTCTGCGGTTCCCCTATGGGTATTTGCTGGTTACTGCTCTCAACTCCAACCGCCTGCTCCACTAAAACAGTATACTCTGCAGCTATTTTGTCTAAGTCCCCATCTTCATCAGAAATCTTGTCTTTGTTTCCCACGGCAGTAGTCATTCTTCTCAAGAAGGCTCGGTTCCTTCTGGCTATTGTCTCAGGATCTGCAGGTAATCTCTCTTCGCTCGTATTGCCTTGTGAGCGTGTTTTCATAAACCTGAAACACTAGTAGAAGGATCAAAACGCAACTGCCGATTGAATAAAAATAAAAGTAAAAACAGAAAATAAATCACCCACTACTAACTACTAAACTATCTACAAGTCCTATTCAAAAACATACAACGCCATCCCCGGCAACGGCGCCATTGACTTGAAGCGATTTTACTAGCTTCTACTAGTAGCTCACCCGCAAGCGAACGGGTTCACTGTAGTATTAGCAAGTATAACAACCAAGTATATCGTACCCAAGGGACAGTGTATATGCGAACAGATCCCTGAAGATCTGCGCGTCGTAGTTAATATGAGTGTGTTATTTTTGGATTTTTTAGAAAGATTAATTAAAACTAAGATAAACTAATTAAACTAAAATACTAAAGCAGACGAATTAACTAAGGGTTGGATTCAAATAAGAGATGGTGATGCTTAGGATAGGAATCCCTACGTATACTAACGGAGCAGGTACATAATCAAAATAACTGTGACACACAAGAATTAACCTAAGTCTAAGAATGCAAGGTGAAAGCTCAAGATTCTAAACCCTAATACTTTACCCTAACACTCGACTTCACGAATCTACTAACAAGTTACTAGATTGTGCTTAACTAATGAGACCCTAATTTAACTAAGGTGATGCGGTCGTCCTCCTTCGCTAAACCGGTAGATGAATTAACCTTTCCTAAACTCTCTCGTTTAGTCTACTCGTTGTTAAAGAGTGATACGGTCGTCCTCTCTCTAACACCTTTCGAACGAAGTTCAAGAGTGAAATCTAGATTAATTTTAAGAATTCATTAACCAAGAGAATTAAATCCTAACGTCACAAGTTACTCTAATTACATACCCACAACCTACTTCTACGAGTTCATCCTACCCTAAGCATGCAAGGGTTTTAGCTAGACATAGTTTTAACGTAAACAATAGAAATTAAACAAGTGACGAACATGAACATGGTAATGAAAACGAAGAAAAGATCGAACATAAACTAGGGCTTTAAGAAATAAAAGAATACTGAAATTAATTGGCAAAACAAGGTCTCAACGTATTTAAGAACAAAAGTTATTAAGAATCGAAACTCAAACGTGAAATAGTAAAGTGAATTCGTAAGTAAAAACCTCAAAACCGTAAATCTATAGCTCGCTCGTCTCTTCTCTTCCTTCTCGTGATAAAAATTCTATGTAAAGTGATGTCTAAAAGTTGGGGATCCTTCAAAACGTGTTTGGAAGAGGTATATATAGGCACGGGTCGAAACGGGAGTTAATGGGCCGAAAATACGCATCCGGAGGCAAAAACCCATGGGCGCTCGAGCAAAACGCTCGAGCGGTCCCGCTCGAGCAGTGTAGCTCGAATGACACAATCGCTCGAGCGGTGGCGCTCGAGCTGCTCGAGCGCTGAAATCATTCTGTAAGTTTTGGGCGCTCGAGCGATTCGCTCGAGCGGTGGCGCTCGAGCTAGTTACTCGAGTGACTTCTCTCTCCTCCCAAGTGATACTTTTCCTCGTCCGCACTAATACCAATCGTATTTCTTCAATATCTTCTCATCCGGGCATCCGTTTGAGTCGATTCAAAGTCCTACGAACTCCGTTTTTCGTCCTCTATTCACCTATGAGCATCAAAGAGACAAATTTATCAATGTATAGAAATAATGCTCAATTGACTCTAAATACTCTATAAACTCGACCAAAATTAGGGTGTTTCTAGCTACGAATCATGACAATTTCACACCTAATCAGGGATCAATGTTAATACTTTTGCCACGACACAGAATACAATGAAAAAGATGGATTTTGGCAAATAAATAAAAAGGATGCTAACTGCTATTTTTTAAACTAAAGAAAAGTAACTCACGGTGAAGTATTCTAATGTTGGAGGTAATGAGCAGAGATATACATATTTTGTGTAGTTTTCAGGGTACGTATTTGGCTTTGTATTTATAGAAGAATGAGAGGGTTGCTTGGAGGAAAAGTCATAAATAAAATCTCTCCAATAAATATCATGAAGATAAGAATTAAGAAGATGAACATAAATATTGGGATTTGGCAATCTCCCGTGAGTTAGATATGCTAGAATTTTAGATAAAAATTGTTGTAAATAAGTGCGTAAATAAAGAGACAGCGTTTGTTGACCCAGTTCGTCGGGAACGACTACGTTTGGGGCGATCCAAGCCAGGAGTTCCACTATTATTCTTGTGTATGAGTATTTACAATAATGAATACAAAGATATATTTATAATATTAAAACCCTAGTCTAATAGATAAAGTCCATTGGGTTTCTTGGTCCATAAGTAATGTCCACACCAAATCTCCTAGATTTGGAATATTAAATCTTCCAGATTTACAACACTCCCTCTTGGACATTACGACATAACATAAATGCTTTGTCATGAAAACTCCATGTGCTAGGGATCGGCCAAATAATAAGTAGGGAGGAATGTCATTGATCTTCTAGATCTAAATCTTCCAGATTCATTTCGGGGTTACCGCTCCCCCTGAAGACAACAACACTTTAAGTCTTTGCATCCCAATACCGCGAACATACTTTTCAAAAGTAGACGTAGGTAAGGATTTAGTAAACAGATCTGCTAGATTGTTACTAGATTGCACCTTTTGAATGGTAATCACGCCACTCTTCTGGAGTTCGTATGGGTAGAAAAACTTAGGTGAAATATATTTCGTCAGGTTTCCCTTGACGTACCCATTACTCATTTGTGCGATGCAAGCAGCGTTGTCTTCAAATATAACGGTGGGAGGTGTATCGCCTTTGGCAATACCACACGAGTCACCAATATGTTTTACCAAGGACCTTAACCAAATACATTCTCGTGCGACTTCAAATAAAGCTATTATCTCTGAGTGGTTTGAAGACGTGGTAATCATGGATTGTTTAACCAATCTCCATTAGATCGCGGTTCCACCACAGAGAAAAACGTAACCAGTCTGGGATATGACGTTGTGGGGATCAGACAAATAGCCAGCATCCGCATAACCTACTAAGGTTTCGTCTTGGTTCTTACGATAAAATAGTCCAAGATCTTGAGATCCTTGGAGGTACCGTAGAACGTGCTTAACACTATTCCAATGTCTCCTCGTAGGAGAAGCGTTATATCTCGCAAGCAAGTTGACAGCAAATGCAATGTCCGGCCGGGTGCAATTTGCAAGATAGAGCAAAGCTCCAACAACGCTAAGATAAGGAACTTCTGGTCCCAGAATTTCTTCTGAATCTTCTCCTGGCCTAAATGGGTCCTTATCCACTTCGAGGGATCGGACTACCATCGGGGTGCTAAGCGGATGAGATTTATCCATGTGAAATCTCTCCAATACCTTCTTTACGTAGGTCGACTGATGAATAAGGACCCCTTCTAGGAGGTACTCGATCTGCAAGCTGAGGCAGTACTTGGTTTTACCCAAGGACTTCATTTCGAATCCAGCTCTAAAGATTGAACGGACTTCTTCAATCTCTTTGCATGTTCTGATTATGTTCAGGTCATCAACATATACTGATATGATGCAAAAACCGTCTTGCGATTTCTTCGTGAATACGCATGGGAAAGCTTTATCGAATGTGTATCCCTTCTTTTGAAGGAATTCACTAAGTCGGTTGTACCATATGAGGCCCGATTGCTTCAGGCCATACAATGACTTTCGCAGTTGTATGCTATACATACTGCAGTTTTCACCATCCCTCATCTGAGGAATATCAAATCCATCTGGAATTTTCATATAAATGTCGGCATCTAGTGATCCGTATAAGTACACGGTTACTATGTCCATTAATCTCATTTGGAGATTCAACTTAACTGCCAAAGATATCAAGTAGCAGAACGTTATTGAGTCCATGACGGGAGAATAGGTTTGATCAAAATCAATCCCGGGTCTCTGCGAAAACCCTTGTGCTACCAGCCTCGCTTTATACCTCTCCACAATATTGTTCTCATTTCATTTTCGTACAAATACCCAATTATATCCTCCGGGGATAGCGCGCGCGGGTGTACGAACGATAGAGCCAAATACTTGTCTTTTGTTAAGCGAGGCGAGCTCTGCATCAATTGTCTCTTTCCATTTAACCCAATCGGGACGCTTCCGTCACTCTGCGATTGTTTTGGGTTCTGGATCTAGATCATTTATAATGGAAAGAGCGATTGACGTTGTAAATGTGTCGTCGATGACAGTAATATTTCTATTGTATGTTTCTCCCGTATTTGTGAAGTTCACAGAGACTTCGACGTTTACGTCAACCAGACCTTCCTCATTTCCCATTGTATCTAGGTCTGGTCGTTCCACGGTCCTAGTGCATGGAATATTTTGTGCACGTGCTTCATCACTAGGACTCTCGTCTTCTAGAGACTTGGAGTTATCTAGACGGATCTCTTCTAGAGATTTTCCATTCGACTGACCAGATTTGCTAGCTTTTCGTTTAGGTGTTTTACTATCTCTTGAGGGTCCCTTACGCTTTTGGCGTGTGGGGGCATGAGTACTCATTTTGCTTGGGACCTTAACCCTTTGGGGAGCATTTACTGCAGGTATATGCGATCTAGTCACACCTCTATGGTTAGTGAACGCGTCTGGCAAGTTATTTGCTAAGTTTTGCAAGTTAATGATCTTCTGAACTTCTAGTTCAGATTGATTAGTGCGTGGATCTAGATACTGAAGATTACTTACGTTCCACGTAAGTTCCCGGCATTCATTCAATTTTGAATTCGGATCTCCCCCTAATGCAGGGAAGTAATCTTCATCGAACGTGCAATCAGCGAACCGGGCCGTTAATTGATCCCCAGACAAAGGCTTGAGGTATTTCACGATGGATGGAGAGTCGTATCCGATATAAATACCGAGTTTCCTTTGTGGGCCCATAGAGGTTTGCTTGGGTATCGTTATTGGTACGTATACCGCACATCCGAAAATACGCAGATGGGAAATGTTAGGTTCTTTCCCACGCACTAACTGTAGGGGAGAATGATCATTATATGCAGTTGGACGGATTTGAATTAAGTACGATGCATGTAGGACTGCATGCCCCCAGCATGAGGTGGGTAGTTTAGAGTTCATAAGCAATGGTCTCGCGATAAATTTGATACGTTTTATTAGCGCTTCAGCAAGACCATTTTGGGTATGGACGTAGGGGACCGAATGCTCTACTTAAATTCCCAGGGCCATACAGTAATCTGTAAAGGCCTTCGAGATAAACTCAGCTGCATTATCCATGCGAATCGATTTTATTGGATAATCTGGGAATTGAGCTCTAAGCTCGATAGTCTTCGCAATGAGCATCGCAAAAGCTTGATTGCGGGTGGACAACAAACATGCAAATGTCCACCCAGTGGAGGCATCAATAAGGACCATGAAATAACGAAATGGTCCTGATGCTGGGTGAATCGGTCCACAAATGTCTCCTTGAATTCGTTCAAAGAAAACCGGATACTCTAGTCCAACCTTGGTGCGCGACGGGCTCACTATCAACTTACCCTTAGAACATGCATCACAGAAATATTCATCGATGGGAGGGATTTTATTATTCAAAATATTATGACCAGTTGAATTAGATACAATCCTACGTATCATTGTTTATCCCGGATGACCTAACCGCTGATGCCACAATTTAAAGGAATTTGGGTCATGAAATTTTATACTCATCGCTAGATGGGAATTAGACGGCCGGATGTAGGAATAGTACAATCCGGAGGAGAAGGAAGGAAGTTTTTCTATAACCTACTTACGGCTACCTCGAGTACTAGTCATCAAAAGGTATTCGGTATCGTTCTCAGTTTTAGTTTCAATATGATACTCGTTTATCCTAATGTCTCCAAAACTGAGTAGGGTACGCTTAGATTGCAGAAACAACAAAACATTATCAATTATTAATTCGGTACCCATAGGGAGGACAATGGTAGCTCTTCTAGAGCCCACTATCAATGTACTGTCATTCGTAATTGTACTTATACTCCCCTTACATTTAATCAAGTTATGAAAATACTTCCTATCCTTTAGGATCGTATGTATGGTGGCGCTATCTACCAGACATAAATCACTATCGGCGTCCATCATGCAAGATGAAATAGTCCAAACCTAATAGCTGATATGTTTACAAGCCATAAATAAAAGCAGTAATATCCGAATAAACACATGGACAACTATTAAGGTAAACACATCAAAGATAATAAATTCATTCATAAAATAAAATATCCGAAAGAAAAGATCCAAAACATAATGTGAAATTGTTTTATTCAGAAAACAAAATACTAGGAATAACTAAATACG
Organism: Ballota nigra; assembly: GCA_947034835.1. NCBI lineage: Eukaryota > Viridiplantae > Streptophyta > Magnoliopsida > Lamiales > Lamiaceae > Ballota > Ballota nigra. The sequence continues at coordinate 29,440,596 of OX344720.1, forward strand.
TAAATCTACTCGTCATCTCTAAAATCCTTAAGCTCAATGCCCATACGATCTGCGTTGTCTAAGTTAGAGTCTGCTTCGGGCAGACTGGCGTGGTGAGATTCAAATCTAGGAGCCTTCCCCTTATCATCCTTCTACTGCTTTTGATAAGCCTCGACCAAATGTTTGGGAGTGCGACACGTGCGAGACCAATGGCCCTTGCATCCGCATCTGTAGCAGGACTGTTCACCCTTATCTTGATTATCAGATTTTCGGGTAGCGGAGTTCGTGTTAGGTGCAGCCTTCCCACGAACCTGAGCTTGATTGTCATTCAAGGCACCTGAACCACCGGATTTATTACGACCTCGGCCTTGGCTACGAGTTCGTTTACTTTCTCTCTCCCTTCCACGCTTGCAACCTCGTGTACTACTTTGAGCTACAGCATGTGCTTCGGGCACCATTTTCGAGCCAACCCGCCTCGCATTATGATTCTGCATAAGGAGCTGGTTGTACTTTTCCGCTACTAGGAGTGCAGAAATTAGCTCAGAGTGTATAGTGTAGTTCTTAGCCCTATACTGCTGCTGGAGTACAAGGTTGCTTGCCTGGAAAGTCGACAAAGTCTTCTGGATTAAGTCGTCCTCAGTTATCATCTTCTGACATAACTTTAACTGAGACACAATACGATGTAGGGTTGAGTTATACTCCGTTACGGATTTAAAGTCTTGGAAATGGAGATGACGCCTAAGAAAAATCAAAGCTTTCGCCTTCTGGGCGTCAGTTGATTTTGGATCATCGACAATCATGCCGCTAAGGTTGTTCGAGGCTAGATGTATTTCGACATCTAGCGCCCATGTCAGGTAGTTACTACCATCAAGAGTAAGCTCAGCAAATTCTCTTTTGGTAATATCAGACATTATTCACTACAATTAAAGTGACATGGGTAAGAGGATTGACCAAAATCATAGACAACGGGGAGACAAGGATTTATTTAGTTACTCTAAGGCACATAGATGCATGTACTAGGCGCCGTCTACCCAAGGCATAAATTTATGGTCCGATACATACCGGGCACCGCCTACCCGGGCATAATATGCGGACTATAAATAAAATAAACTATGTGCGCAAAATAAATGCATGTAGGATAATAAAATTACGTAAACATGCAAAACAAATAAGGGAGATAATCATATGAAAATAATTTCAAAAAAATACACGATTTAATAGAAAGAGGGAGTAATCATGAGAATAATTATTTCATGTATATTAACGCAATTTAACGAAATATTTTCAGGATTAAAAATAAAGCAAAACACGGATTTTATGATATCAAGAATGCAAACAAATCGGGTTAAGAAATCACAAAAATCGGAGGAAAAACGTCGCGTGAGTCGCGCACGACGGACGGGGGCGACACTCATAGGTCGACCGCGTGCATGCGGCAATGTGCACTGGCGGGCGTGGCGGGCGGGCGCGGGTGCGCGAGTGCGTGCAGCATTGGGGCACAACGGGCGCGAGTGCGCGCGGCATCGGGCGCGACATGCGCGCGGTGTGAGGGCGAGATGGGCGCGGGTGCGCGCAGCAGGCAGTGCAGGCACGCACGGTGGGAGGCGCGATCGCACGCGGGCGTGAGCGGCCCTAGGCGCGTGCGCGCGAAGGAGTGCGCGGCGCTGGGCGCGAGCGCGCGCGACAGGCGCAGCGAGCATGCGCGGTGGGCGGTGCGAGCACGCGTGACGGTCGCGGCGGGCAGTGCGAGCGTGCGCAACGAGCACAGCAAGTGCGCGCGGCACTGGGCGCGCATCGGGCGCAGCGAGCGCGCGCGACGGGCGGTGCGAACGTGCGCGATGGGTGGCGCAAGGGCACGCAACGGGCGCGAGCGAATGCGCGCGGCAGGTAGCGCGAGCGTGCGCATCGGGCGCGCGGCGCAAATGTGCGCGACGGGCTTGCACCGTGCGGTACTTGGCGTGCGCCGTGCGGCGCCATCTCGTGTGGGCCCGTGGCGGCGCCGTGAGGCGGCAGCTGGGCGGCGGCGGTCGTTCGTCTTTTGGGGCGACGCCCTTTATACGTTGATTCAATTCACAAAATAATTTTCACGTAATATAATTACACGTAGGAAAATTCAGGAACTAAATCAATTTTTTTAAAGTACACAATAAATCATGAGATTCATATAAAACTAAATTAAATGCGTACCGTATAATCTCGGTTAGAGACTCGTGCTGATAACGTGTTGTAAATAAGTGCGTAAATAAAGAGACAATGTTTGTTGACCCAGTTCGTCGGGAACGACTATGTCTGGGGCGATCCAAGCCAGGAGTTCCACTATTATTCTTGTGTATGAGTATTTATAATAATGAATACAAAGGTATATTTATAATACTAAAACACTAGTGTAATAGATAAAGCCCATTGGGTTTCTTGGTCCATAAGTAATGTCCACACCAAATCTCCTAGATTTGGAATATTAAATCTTTCAGATTTACAAGAAAAATAATTATTTTTTATAAATATTTAGAAGATATGAAAAAGATTTAATTTACATTGGAAATTAAAATATTCCAAGGAATATCAAGAAGATAGGAAAATAAACAAATAGATAGGAAATTAATTTTGAGATTTAAAGATCTTCCAAGAATATCAAGTTGCTTGAAAATAAAATATGGGATCTTTAATGAATAAGATGAGAGAGAATTTGGAACTCTAATATTTTAGTATATCTAAATAATTATTAATTCTACTTTATTATTATATCAAATAAAATAAATTATTCTAAATTTTAGGGGTGTTACAAATATATTTGGTCTTTCCATGATATTTGGGGTCTTTCGTGTAAGCAATTGCTGCTTGATTGTCGTAATGAATTGTTACAGCTCTCACTGGGGTGTTTACAACTCCCAAGTGTTTCACGAATCTCCTCAGCCAAATTGCTTCTTGTACTGCAGATGCACTTGCCACAAATTCAGCTTCCATTGTGGACAGTGCTATACAAGTTTGTTTTTTGCTACACCATGAGATTGCTCCATTGTTGAGCAAGAAAACATAACCAAAAGTTGATTTACGTTCATCTAAATCACCACTCCAGTCTGCATCCGTATAACTAATTAGAGTTGCATTGTTTCCTTGATAACAAAGATAATAATTTGCAGTCCCTTTTAGGTATCTGAAAGTCCTTTTTACGGTTGACTTATGTTTTATTTTCCTGAATTTGATTGATACCTGCTTACTAGACCAACAACATAACAAATGACTGGGCGTGTAAACATCATTGCATACATCCGACTTCCAATGACGTTCACGTATGGTATTCTAGACATTTCGTCCTTTTCTTCTTGAGTCTTAGGACACATATCACAGCTCAATAGCTCACCTTTAGCAACAGGAGCGCTTACATTTCTCCATTTTAAATCGTTCTAGAGGTTTCTTTATGTATGTCTCTTGAAACAAACCAAGCAACCTTTTAGAACTTTCTCGTGGATCTTTACACCAAGAATGTATTATGCCTCACCCATATCTATCATTTCAAAATTAGAAGATAATCGTTTTTAATGGTCTCAAGATACTCTTTATTGTTTCCAGCTAATAGTATATCATCCACGTATAGAGAAAGAAAAATAAAACTATCATTGGATCGTTTAACATAAACACAATAGTCTTCGTTTAACATTACAAAATCATATGAGATTATAGTTGTGTGAAATCTCAAGTTCCACTGCCTAGAGGCTTGTTTAAGTCCGTAAATCGACTTTTTCAGTTTACAGACTGTATCTTCTTGACCTTGAACAGTAAATCCTACAGGTTGAGATATGTAGATTTCCTTATAAAATTCTCCATTGAGAAAGGTTGTTTTAACATCCATTTGATGTAATTCGAAATTCATACGGGCTACCATAACTAGTAGTAGGCGAATCGAGGCAAATCTCACAACGGGTGAAAAAGTTTCTTCATAATCTATACCCTCTTATTGGGTAAAACCTTTTGCCACTAAACGAGCTTTGTACCTCTTTATTGACCCATCAATCTTTCTTTTGATTTTGAGAATCCACATATTCCCAATTATTTTTCGTCCTTTAGGAAGATATAGAAGTTTCCAGAATTCATTTGATCTCATAGACTCCATTTCTTCTTCCACTGCTTTTTTCCATTTTTCTTTTGTCGAATAGGACAAAGCCTCTTTGACATTTCTAGGCTCATCCTCGTCGACTAGAAATTCTTCCCCATTTTCTAGAGAGACAAAGAAGGCATGTCCTTCTATATCGTAATGTCTTTTGGGCACATGTTTCCTCATGCTTTTCCGAGGTTGATGTATTGTAGAATCTTCGTTAGATAAAGCATTTTCTTCAAGATTCATTTGATCTTCAACATGCAAACACTTATCAAGATCCACATTATTAGTTAAACCACTCCTACTTGGATCGGATAGAGTGTGATTTTCTTCAATCTCATAAATGAGTTCAACATTTCGAATGCCACCTTTATTAGGAAATTAAGTCTCTAAAAAAATTTATATTATGTGATTCAATTTCAATCACACTTCCATCTCCTTGATTTCCAATTAATATGTACCCTTATAATGATCACAATATCTTATGAAGATACATTGCTTCCCTCTTAGACCAAACTTTCCATACTGACTCGAAGAATCATGTACAAAAGTTGCAGATCCCCAGGTTCTAAGGTTACTTAGGTCAGGTCAACATTCTAAAAGTCGCTAGTAGGACTACTGAGGTCTAGCGACTTGAGCGACTAGGCGGAGACTAGTCGAAACCACCTAAATGAATAAAACAATAATTTTTTATTTAATAAATTAATACATTATATAAATAACATCACCACCCTTCAATATTAAAATTATGAGTAATACATCATCACCTTAAGCAATACCACAAAACTCAAAACTTTATAAAGTAGCAAAGATGCATATTAATATAAATCAAAAGACGGCATCCAAATTCCATGGAAAGGATGGGGGAGCAGCATGGAGGGTTGGAGCCGTTCGGTGGTGCAGTGTTGTGGCACAGTATTTGGTGGAGGAGGGATGGGGTACGAGTTTCGAAGGTGAAGGTGAAGGTGAAAGTGCGCAGCGTTCGACGTCCGTGGTGGAAAGGTTTGATAGTTAGGTTAAAAAATAAAAAGTAAATTACATATATAATTTATTACTTATTTTAGATAAAAAAATGGATTAAACGGATTAGACGACTACTAATAAGATTAGTCAACGACTAATTCGATTAGTCACCGACTAATTATAGGATGATTTTTTCACCGTTTTAACTAAAGTTAGAATGGTTTGGACCGACTAGCGCCTAGTCACCGACTAGTCTGCCAATTTTTTTAGAACACTGGATCAGGTTTTCTACCAGTCCAAAGTTTGTATGGAGTTGAAGTGATAGACTTTAAGATACTCTATTTAACACATAAGTCAAATTTAATAACGCATCACCCCAAAAAGAGATAGGTAAATTGGCTTGTGCCGTCATGGATCTTGTCATCTCTAACAATGTTAAATTCCTTCTTTCAACAACACCATTTTGTTGAGGTGTGTAAGGAATTGTCAATTGTCGAATGATGCATTTTTTTATTACACAGTTTCTTGAACTGATTAGACAAGTATTCACATCCTCTATCAGTTCTTAAAACTTTGATAGTTTTGTCTTTTTATTCTCAACCTCATTAAGATATTGTCTAAAGCAATCTAAAGCCTCAGATTTGTGAGAAATTAAATTGAAATAACCAAAACAAGAATGATCATCAATAAAGGTGATGAAATAAGAAGCTCCATGACGTGCCCTCGCATTAACAGGACCACATATATTAAAATGGATCAATTGCAATGGAAATTCAACTCTAATAACTTTACCATATGGTTTTCTAGTCTTTTTTTTCCAGCAAAACAATGTTCACATTAAGATAACTCAATCTTAGAAAATGAACTTAAAAGTCCCTCTTTTATAAGTCGGTGCATCCGATCTTGCTCAATATGACCTAATCTAGCATGCCAAATGTTATTATCTACACAAGCATTACTAGACGAACAAGCATTTAGTAAACATGAACGATCTTCAAAGTAACTAAAAGTAGTTCTATTATAATCCAACACCATAAAACCATCATAAATATGTTCAGTACCAATACACACATCATTCAAACTAACAACAACCATATTTTTAGAAAAAAACAAATTGTATCCCAAATTAAGTATAACGGAAACAGAAATAAGATTTCTAGTGACATCCGGAACATATAAAACATCATGCAGGATCAAAACACGTCCACTGTCCAGCTGAAGTTTACAGGTCCCGATGCCTTTAACTTCAACTTGAGTATTATTTCCTACATAGATCCATCTTGTTCCTCTTGGAATACGACGAAAATCTACATATGCTCCTCTATCTCGAGTTACATGGTCTGTCGCCCCTGCGTTTATAAGTCACAAAGGATAAGATTTAGTTAGTAATACAGTACTTGAGACATAAACCAAACTCAAATGTGAATCATTAGGAACTACCTTGTCCCCCTTGGGCTCGGGGCATTCACGGGCAAAATGCCCAACCTTATGACAATTATAACAAGGCATTTTTCTCTTATCTTTCTATTTCTTATTTTTCTCTCTTTTTCTTTTCACTGAGATTTGGCAGGAGGACCGTTGGCATGATTTTTGGTCTAAGGTTATTTACCTTTCTTCCCTTTATTCTAATTTCTCTTTCGTTTAAAGCCCAAAGCTTGTTTTGAACTGGATTTAGTGAGGTGAACACTTAATGATAACTTTGAAGCTCCAAGCCTTTCATCTATTAGCTCAACTAGTTAAGCTGCATCAGCGAAAGTCTTAATACTCTCGTTGTGGGTCAAATTGACCTTCAAGTGTTCCCATCTGTCGGGAATCGACAATATTAGGACCTGAATTTATTGTTCCTCAGAGAGAATGTGACCAACTATCTTTAGCTCTCTATCATATTAGATATTTCACGTACTTGCTGTCTAATAGTGTGTTCAACCATTTTCTTATAAGTGTCAAACTTGATAGTGAGCTGTCTCAGTTGCGTAACTGGTGTTCCTCCATACTTTTCCCAAAGATATACCCATATATCATGGGCAGAAGGATATGCTTCACACTCGGGAATCATGTTATCAATTACCGAACTGACTGGTATACCTCGAGTTATGGAATTTTTCTTTTTTCATAGAAGGTATATCTCTTGGTCCCTTCTCCCTTGGGTCCCAGTTCCAACCCCATGATCCTCCATGACATGGTTTATGTCAAGAGCATCTTGTTCTTCAAGAACATACCAAATTTTATGACGCCATGTGTCATTGTTATCACCATTTAGTTTCTCACCCTTGTTAAGTTAAAAAATAATTATTTTTTATGTCATTTGTCTAGTCAATGCAAGAAGTGATTCAAAAATATTGTAAGTTCAAATGTATTATAAAATTTTATGTTAATCAAGTTTGACATCTGAATTTGCAAACACAAGACATGATTTCGAAAAATAACTTAAAGCTATTAATTATTAGCCATATCATGTACCTAAAAAAATATCAACTTCTAAATATAATTTTTTTACAAGTTTTAGCAACCCAAAAATTCAAGGCTAAAACTACCACGTAACAACATGCTAATATCAAAATGTTCTAACACAAACACTCATAAAAGCATAATCTATGTCATATATACAAATAACAAGAAGTTTCTTAACTATAGTAAGTTTTCATCAAACCATATTTACAAATAAAATAAAGTATAAAGCTAAAGAAATACACTAAGTGTAGTAAGAACGTCTACTTAGAGACCAAGGAGTTTTTATGGCCATTGAGTTGGCTTCAATCCAACTATTTATGGCTACACCAGCAAAAGGATCAATGTGAGGATTTTCACCCGACCATTTCTTTGACTTTTCAGTCTAAAAACGTCGGACCTACGAATACCTCCCATCCTTAAGCATGTTGTACTTATGACTTGTCTTCTAACCTCATTTTTCGATTCTTTAGCAATATCTTTTATAATCAGAAAACCCTGGGGCTCCCTTTACATTTTGATCTCTTTTTCCAAAGAACTTCTTGAAGGTCTATTGGAAGAGTCCTAGTCCAAATTTTTGGATCATTTATCTTAGATTTTAAATTTTCGGAAATAACTTTTTGAAAATAAGGAACATCAATTGATGATATAATTCTGATAGAAAAACTCAATGCTCTTTTTATGTGTAAGATATCAACATCTTATAGGGTCTAAATTTATGAAGAACTTCATCTTTAGTTTGGATATAAAGAGTATGAATTGTCCGTACGTGAGCAGCCATGCCTATGAATGAAATATAAAAAAATAATGGTCAGTCAAACTCTTAATACATGAATATAAAACGTATTCAAACGCTAAGATCAAGTATCTCAAGCATCATAAGCTAATTCACAAGTGAAACAAGTTCAACTTCAGCTCCCACTATAAAAGATGAACTAACACTTACACATCTCATGTTTAAATATCACATATTCATTTATTTTACTAACCCATAAATGAAAAAACAACTCACAAAAATAAAGGTAAAAATTGTGCCTTAAAAGACCTCTGACGGACCAGAATGCGACCACACGCACGACCACATGCCAACACGCTCCCACACGCATAAAGAACACCATCAAGTACGTGTTTGACACGATCTACCGTGGCACCAACCATCTCTGGCGCGTGTAGTACACGCGCCACCGCCGTCGAACCACCGGGGTGCTGCTACTACCGTCGTCAGACCACAGTGGGACCACTGCCCTGGGTCCTCCTTGGCCGGTTTGAACTGAACCAGGATCGACCGTGTCTAAGACGATTCGGCTCAGTACGGTTCAAACCCGGTCTTATCGGCTTGGTTCGAGCCAACAGTTAAGTGGACCGAGTCAACTAGGAGTTATGGACGGAGTTCAATTCAATTTTCTTTTATTTAAATTTTTTTATTTTTGGTCCTCCTTATTATTCAAATTCTAAAAAATTAGTCCTTTTATTTTTTGAAATTTTACAATTTTGACCAAAAAATGTAAATAACTTCAAAAAATCATAACTCCTTCATTACTAAGCTAAAACTTACGAATTTTATATTTCCAGAATCCTCATTCAATGTACTACAACATAGTATCAACAAATTAACAAGATTCATAAAATATATTTTTGTAATTAACAGTTAAAGATTCTACAATCTTAAAAAAATGATCTCAATCTTCCAAACGATAAGGCAAAAAAATATGAAACTTTCTAGACATCATGACCTCTACCGGATGCACATACAGTATAAAATTCAGCCCCTTACAATTGAAAAAAAAAAAATTCTTTTAAAGAAAATACAGATTATCAATTCAACATGCTTAAACAAATTGTGCAGGAAACATGCCATCACATAATACATGCTTTAAACTCTACACTACTAAACATGTCAATCTTCAATATATCCATGAAAAATACGGGAGCCCAAAATAATGGCTCTAATACCATTGTTGGGAAAATAAACACCTTTTGTTTACCTTTCACCAGCGGAAGAATTTTGCAACAGTTGGATTTCACTTACCAATTCCATGCTCTAAACAAACACAACCACACCACATGATCAACCACTGTGAATAAACTGTGATTCTAAGATCCAAAATATAATATTGGAATCGTATTCATTTTTCACAACATAAAAACCTTTATTTTTTGTAAATAAAGTTGATATGAATATATGTATGGAGATATTCAAGTTTTCGAACCCCCTCTCCCGTATCATCTCATTCTTATTTGCCAAATTCTAGGGTGCATTCAAGTGCATAACATGCATTTAGAATTTGATCCCAATTTGAAATTAATTTTGACCAAATAATAAACACTTGCGGGTCTGGCAACAAGTCGGGTCGCAAATGGGTCGCGCGCGCGCTTCGTACCAATACCCTAATTTATATCACCAATACCCCAAGTTATATCACCAATACCCCAAGTTATAATCACCAATACCCAAAGTTATAATCACCAATACCCAATTTATAACACCAATACCCCAAGTTAAATCACAAATACCCCAAGTTATAATCATCAATACCCTAATTTATAATCATCAATACCCCAAAAATTACTTAATAATAATATCCCAAATAATTATTGAGTAGTACCCCAAGACTTAATTATCAATACCCCAAGTTATAATTACCAATACACCAAGTTATAATCATCAATGCCCCAAGAATTACTCAAGAATAATATTCCAAATAATTATTCAGCAGTACCCCAAGTCTTAATCACCAATACACCAAGCTAGAATCACCAATACCCCAAGACTTAATCACCAATACCACAAGTTATAATCACTACGAATATTAATCCACAATTCAACCGCCAAACAACAATCGTACTGCTTTTAATACCAAAACTTGTCATCCCATTCCATCATAAAATCAAAAGAAATGTGTCAAATATATATAGGAGGAACAAGAAATAAGATGTTGGAAAATGTTGCAAACATAAATATTTCCTTAAACACAAAGTGCAGTCCGCTTTACAAAACCCTGTTAAAGTGGAACAGGAGATCCGTGCCAAAATAGAGAGGCAAGCAAACAAACAAACGATACGAAAACTCAACACTATAAACCTGAAAACCAAACAAAAAATAGAAAAGTAAGTAAGCCTATACACCCATTTTGTATTTATATGTAAAGAAGATCAAGACACCAAATGACGCCTCCTCTTCTGAAAAAGAAACCAGCTTTTGGAATTGGCCTTCGCCTTTCCATCCCTAACCCGAGACAAGGCATTGAGCTTGCTCAGTTTCTTGGTAAACGACTTAAAAAATTGTTTGTGGGCTTTGATCTAACGAGGTCCGGTGGTGGAGAAATGCAGAAAACCCTGAGATTGATTTCGATGTGTTTTTCTTATTTATTGTGTCTGTACTAGCGTGACTGTTTTTATGTTTGTGTTTTTGCTGCTGGTTAGGCTGACCCGCGTGTTTTGGTCGGGTTTGGCCTGTCCCGCAAATTTTTTTTGTCAAAAATAATTTTTAAATTGGGTGCAAAATTCAAGTGCATAGTATACACTTGGATGCACCCTAAAACCACTCTTCTTATTTATAGGGAGAGGTGGGTATCTCATATTTTGAATTTAGGAGTTATCCAAATAACTCCAACAAAAAATATTTGCATGGGTGTATAAAATAATATTTAAATATTATTAAATACAACTTTCAAAATGAAATAAAGTAAAAAAGTAATATTATTTTATTCAATTTTATACTCACATACTCTTTTCTTAAAAAAAAAAAAGAATGTATCATCCTCTACTACGAAGCAGTTCTGGGACGGAAGGAGTATAAAATAAGGACTTATATTGAGCCTCAAAGAGGAAAAAAGGGGGGGGGGGGATGCAATAGTTCAATCATTGCTTGATACTCAATCTGTCTCCTAATAAACTTCATACTTTCCTTTTTTAGATGTCACACAATAACTTTCACACTCTAAAAATAGATTTAAAACAATCTCGCACTGCTCACTTTATTTCAAAATATTCTTCATTTGTTGGTCCAAAAGTCAATAAAACAGTATTTCTAAAAATGTTTGTCATCCCACATATGAAAGTTATGTATTATATTTTTTTTTCCGCACAAGAATCGATTTTGAACATGGATAGAAGAAAACATGGGGCATGTACTCAACAGTGGTTTGTTTTTATTTTAACCTAATGTGGCCATTATTTTTTTATTTTGATTATGGTTTTACCAACAAAAAAAAAATAAAAAATCCAAATTTGGTTTTCATTAAATCATAAATATTTATTAAATACATACTTAAAATTAAAAATATATACTACATTCATTCTCTAAATCTATTTTCAATTTTTTTAGTTTGTCCCCCAAATTTATTCGTATACCCTTTTTAGAAAATATTGTTTTATTATCACACCTAACTAATTTCTTAATGGATCCTACAATAATCACACAATATCTTTATTTCATTTTCTGTAAAACTTGTACTCATTCCCATGAGAATGGATTTGGGGACGAACAGAATATTAAATTACATATATAATTAAAAATATATCTTATAATAACAAAGTGCCACATGTATTACACGGTATGTTTATATTATAAATATTATAAATTATTTAAATATATAATATATTATCAGTTTATTAACTAATGAGAGAACACAATATATTTTTTTATTTATAATTTGGTATCCAACTCAAGGAATGACTAATTTAGGAGACATAATATGTGGTCCACTGGCGAACATGTTAATATTGTCCATTTTGGGCCTAGCCCCCATAGATTTATTTTTGGGCTCTCTAAAAAATCTCATACCAATGGAGATAATTATTCATCCTTATTAATCCCAGTATCCTCTCATATTTATCCGATGTGGGACATTGTTTGACACTAACAATCTTTCTCTAAAAAAAAAAGAACACCAAGCCTCTCCTCGAACGACCATGCTCCGTCTAAGTCAACCCGTCTAGTCCACAGAGACCCCAGTCGTTCCACTAGCCTCACCTTTTTTTTTCTGCTTGACACTAGGGAGCTTTTCCACATCGATTTCTTTGGGACCATGGCTCTGTTACAAATTTGTTAGGATCCTAGATGGACCTCAATCGCTCATTGATATGATATTGTCCCATTTAGGCCGAGCCCGCACAATTTTTTTTTTTTTTTTGCTTCTCCCAAAGGGTCTCATCCCTTGTTTCATTCATGTGGCCAAGATGACAATGTCACAAAACTGCATCATCCTATGCACCTATAAGAGCAATGTTATCCCGAGTGTTGTTTATCATATATAACGTTCCCTCCTTGTTACCTCGAGCCACCACCATAAAGTCTTTAGTTATCTTTCACGTATTGTAGCCAAAGTTCGCAACATAACTTTCACTATTAAGTTTGCCTACGAAAAGTAAGTTCCTCTCCAATCTAGGAATATGTCTCAAATCACATAACTATAAAACATATCCATTCAGGGCCTTAATCTAAACATCCCCCTTCCCCACGATTTCCAAAGGCTCAACCTCAACAAGATAAACCTTCCCAAAATCTCCAGAAGTGTAACATTCAATTACATCAGCATTGTTGAACAGATGAAACAATGCTCCAGAATATAACACCCAAGAATACAATGGAGTGCTCATGCTCAAGATTAATGCAATTGCGATCTCATCAGTGATTGCGTTTGTTGATTTTTTTCTCTTTCGGTTGTGCCTTGCACTGGTTTTTATATTGACCAAGTTCATGGCAACCGAAGCACACAATCTGACTTATGTCCTTCTTGGACTTACTTATGCCCCTCAATTTCGATCTACCTCAATTTAATGTCGATTTTGATTCAGATCTACCTCTACTTCCGATACTCAAGGCTGATCTTATGGCTACACAAAATTCTTTTATGCGAACTTCTTAGTTAATGATTAGGTCTCTAACCTCATCAATCATCAATTCCACCTTCGTTGCTGAGGCACTGACAGTTGTAACCATCTCACTTCAACTTTCTTGTAAAAATGATAAAAAAAATTAGGGCTTGTACTTTATCATCGAAATCAATCTCAATCGAGCTCAATTGAGCTATGATCATATTGAACTTGTCAAGATGATTGACCACTGAAGTACTCTCTGCCATCTGTAGGTTGAACAACCACCACATCAGATGACCCTTGTTCATGACCGATGACTCTTCGTACATCACACATAGAGCTGGCAAAACGGGCGGGCCGGGCCGGCCCAATCCGTCGGGCCAATCACTATTCACGGGCTGGGCCGGGCATTTGCACGTCGGGCTTGTAAAATCCCAGCCAGCCCGGCCCAACCATAGCCCGCGGGCTAACAGACCGACCCGGTCCGTTTCAACTTTTTTTTTTTCTAATCTCAAAATAATGTTTGGTAGAGTCTTTTTATTCCACGGTGCTGAAAATTGAGGGGTTTATTTACAAAATTCCTTATTATGACATCAACTATCAAGTCAAGTATGTTTAAAAAAAAACTAAATATACAACACTAAATATCATTTAAATATCACTAAATATCATTTAAAAACTAAATATACAACACTAAAGTCCTTATTATGGCAGTATCAAGTCAAGTATGTCCATATATTTGTAATTACAACACTGAATATCATTTAAAGAAATAACAATAATTATAATCTTTTAAAAATAAAATAGATAAAAAAATAAAAAATAATCAACCGGGCCAAACGGGCCGGCCCGTGGCCCGTTGGGCCAGCCCATTTGGCCCACCGAGCAGCCGGGTCGGGCCAAAAACGGCCCGGTTTTTTCGGGCCTCTATTTTTTGGGCCCAGCCCAGCCCATATGTCGGGCGGGCCCAAATTTCCGGCTCTAATCACACATAACAAATCAAGCATCTCCCTAGTAGATTTCTCCTTTACCATATGATGTGTCATATTTTTGGACAACGATAAACAAACTAAACCCATTATTTCCCTGTCCAACAATCTCCATTCTTCCTCCTTCATGCCCTGGGGTTTCTTCTTGCCCAGAGGTATATAGAAATCTTTACCGTAAAAGTAATCCTCAATCTGCATCTTTCAGAAGTTGAAATATGTTCCATCAAATTTATCAACTGGAGACTCTCTCACCCAATATAATTGCTCCCACCGAATCTTCTAAACTCGGTGTTCTGGTACAAGTTGTTAGGTATAGATCTGAAATTATGGAGAAATAATACGCATGAAAAAAAAAAAGATAGAGATAAAGAACACACAATTTGTTGACCCAATTCGTCAAAAATTATCTACGTCTAAGAGAACTACCAAGCCAGAAGATGATCCTCCCATATTTATTCAATGTGGGACATTGTTTTTTATCCCAACATAACCCCATTTTTTTCATCTCGTTAGATTGAAAGATTACTTAAAGTGAAAAAAAGTAATCATATATCAAACATATTACCACTAATATATCGACATAAATAACACACTCCTTAAGAAAAAATCAAAGAATAATGAGAATCGCTCATGTAAAATATTATTGTCAGTGTTAATGTCCTAGAGACAATCTTTTGTGAGGACATGATACTAAGATGATATTCAGTTTATGGTTTAATATTATTGTTTGATTTAATATTAAATGTATGGCTTTACACTTATCTGAATATTATGTTCGATTGTTTGCATTATTCGTATATGTGTTCCCTTGAATCGATACTGTCATTGAGTGAGTGAGAACTCAGATGACCGAAGTATGATCTCAAATAGCCCCGATCAAGGATCATCAACAATGAGATATTGATGATGCAATTGAGATTGGTATGCGATCTGCATCATACTCTTAGAGAGTGTAGTAAGATCTCACTTACTACGAGATACCGGGTATCTCATGATGGATGCACAAATACCTTAGAGGGTATTGGTATACCCATCCGAGAAACCGTTTGATGTAATTCCACATAATGTGTCTACGGGTATCTCGGTTAGTGGGAGCGATGTGATACTCCTCTGACTTGAGGTCAATACGCACGACATGTGTGGAGTGGTGAACTTTGACCATGACCGACGCTTGCACCCTTCCACGGGTAGATATGACATGGAATGGGTTCATCGCGAAATACATGTGCGTGGTAGTTGAGCCAAGAATATGATTCATTCCTCAATGTGGATTTAGAGAGAATACTCGTCTTCTCATCATAATTGGATCTAAGACATCGGCCGATGCAAGTCGACTTGGACTTTGTGGCCAAGTGCGACACGAGCGATCAATTAGTGATTTGAGATAATATGATTAAGTTATTTGAATAGACACTTCATCGTGTTCAAGGCTTAATCGAGTATTCGCGAATGAAAGGAAGATATCACAATAGCCTACAATATTACAGGTTGTTGCAGATTTCCTCGCAACGTACCTCGTATATTGCGAATGTCTGATTTATTGTCTAGAGTTCAATTAAAACCGTTAGTTTGACTAATCGCTCGATATACGAGGGCCTATGGGTCACATAATAAGCAATGGTTGTTCGCTGATTATAGTTGGTTGATTAAGTATTATATTGGATATAATATATAATTTATGGAGAATATAATAATAATTATATTTGGAATTAATTATTATTATTATTATTTAATTAAATTAGATTTAATTAAATATGAAATCTCAATAATAATATTTGGAATATTATTATACAAGAATAATAGATATGATAAAGATATTAATCGTAGGAACGTATATAGGGAAATATAATCCGATCCGTATAGATTATATTACGGGCTAGGCCCGATATCTTGCTTAGGAATTAAGCCAAGTTAATCCCTATAAATACGTGTCATGGAAATTCAGAAAAGACACACAAGAAAATAATTTCTCCATAAAATCTCTTGTTCGAGTTTTCCTAGCAAGTTCGTCTAGAGATTCAAAGCTGGCATCTCGATGCAAATCGGTGAATAGCTGTTGCATGGATACCGTAGTAGAGCAATCCGCATACGAAGCTCTGTAAGAATCTCGTTTAATATTCTTGCAAATTAATATGCGATTAATCGTTCGTTGTTGGTGAACTTTAATATTCCGCTGCACATGTTTACGTGCTTATAAATTCCAACAATTATATCATAAAATGTGTTTAAAATAGGAAATTAAGGTAATTTCGGGGGTTATAGGTTGATTAAGGTCAAAACTCGCGGATCATAGGCGAATAGGAGAAGGTCGAATGAATTTTCCAAAAAAAAAAAAAAAAAAAAAACCCGCGTCAACGCAGAAACTAAAAACTCACTCCCAAGTGTGTTATCATAAATGGAAAGTATGTGTTGCTATGCATTTTTATAAGGACAAATATGTGTTTTTTTTAAAATTTATTTTCATCTCTTTAAATCTAGATTTTTTTATCTAAGTAAAAATTATATTTATTCATATAATAACACATTTTTCACTATATCGTAACACATCGTGTTCATTTAGTAACACATTTTTTAATACCTTACATATTTTACTATAAGAACAAATAAATATTTGCCTGTACAGTTACACACATTTATTGTTACAGTGACATGTTTGTTGGAGATTTCTTAGGTCAGGCACCCTATTGAGTTGTCTGATATCAGGTATGATTTATAAACCATCAGATCTAAAATCTAATGGTTTAAAATTGATAACTTGCAACCCGTTGAGTTAATCATCTAACTTTCTATCGTTTTGCATCGTATACTATCGAGTTGTGTCATATAAGCTCACTATTATATTAAATTTAATAATTTACAAAATACTATTATTTATTTACTAAATTAACCTTATTTAATTTACAATTAAATCCTATTTTAATTTTGAAAGATTATTAAAAATTTAAATTAATAAAGTATAATAATTGATTTACAAATTAATTTGTCCTTACATAAATTAAATTAAAAGTAATTCTACCCCCATTAGTTTTAACTTGAAATCATCAATAAGTTATGGTAAAATATAATACAAGTCAAAACATAATATCATCTTCATCACATTGTATCCATCATATTCATATGCGAATGACCCTAAATCATCCATAAGGCCCCTAAATCCTTTCCAAAAAAAAAAAAAAAAAACTCATTCAACTTTATTTCCGCAATGACAAAGTATAGAGTGAAACTGGTTTATACATGAATCACTGAAGGGTATTAGTTGTTCTCATTTAAGATTTTTAGTTGTATTTACTGAAGAGTATTACTGCTTTGCACTGAAGAGTCTTAGTTGTTCAGTGAAAATGAACTAAGACTCTTCAGTGTAAACCAGTAATACTCTTCAGTAAAAATAACTAATATTTTTCAGTAAAAACAACTAATACCTTTCAGTGATTCATGTATAAACAAATTTCACTCTACATACTTTTCTGCAATTTGCAATTTATATATGCTAATTTGCATACTTTTCACACACTGAAACATGCATACGTATATGAAAATACAAAGTCAATTTTTTTACTCGAATAAATAATAGTTTAGCAGCTAGCGAACACAGAGCTATGAACATCGGCATGCGGTGGGATTGATGGCGGGAGCTCTTAAAGTCCCGTAGTGGGAGAGACCTTTTTCCGTCTTCCCTGATTTTGTTCCTCTTCCTTAATTTCAATTTCTTTTACGTTATCCTATTTTTTTAAAATTAATTTTACTTTAAGATTTTTTAAAGATATATTTTAAGCTTTAAATTGAAAAGGGTATAAGAGTAAATAAAAAATAGATATTTTAAAATTTTAATTAAAAAGGGTATAACAGTAAATTAAAATTTTCAACTTAAAAAATAATTTTAAAGTAATATATCAACTCAACAGGTAGCAGATTAGTGCGATACAGTACGATAACACATGACATGTTTATAAAGCGTACCTGATATCATGTAACTCGATAGGATGTCTGATCTAAGAAAAACCCATGTTTATTTTATAGTAACACAACTTGGGAAAGAACTTTTATATTTTTGCACGAACACATATTTCTCCATATTGTAACACATTTTTCAATGTCTTGAATGTTACTGTATGGAAAAATATTTTTTTATGAAAAAGTAAATAGTTATTTATGCAAAACTGGATTAACCCCCGCGTAATACGCGGATTCTTGTGATACACCTGTAAAAAAAAATATATATATATATATATATATATTAATGTAAAAATACTTCATTTTATACATGATTATTCATTAGCTTTTGGCATGAGATTTAATGTAAAAATTGTTTCTTAGTATTTGAAGGCATAAAGTAAGAATATTTCAATTCTTTTTACTTTGTGGTTATAGTAGATGTTTCTTTATGGGTAAAAGTAATGACATGTGATGTATTTTTAAGATGTTGGGAGGGAATAATTTAAAAAAAAGGCTTATTTTGTTTTAATTAGTTTTTGTAATGTACAATCTAGTATTAAAATTTTTTTTTGAGCAAATGGTCAATCGAGTATGGGACGAAGAGAGTAGTAAATATAAATTGATTAAATACTTTTCAATTGACAAAAAATATATGAAGTATTAAAATATATCATATAATTATAAAATTATATATTTGATATAAAAGAATTATGAGAAGGTATTATGTGAATATTCACGCTAACTATTACCATGAACAACAATTCACTAATACATTATAGTTAAACAACTAATAAATTTTACCAAATATTACTTTAGTGAAAACAACTAATATCTTTAATGAAAATAACTAATATTATTTAATAAAATAACTTATACCCTTCAAATGTATTTCACGGTGAAAATTGTTCATATATTACTTTGCCAAAATTTATATGTAAAAAGATTTCACGATTGACCGCACCAATTAACATTTTCACGTTTATTCAAATGTAGGTTTGAAGTCTAAATCTTTTACATATTTATAAAAATTAGTGTATTTTAATACTATGTAGATTGATATTTTTATTGAAATGTAGATTTGAATCTAAATCTTATAAATCTTTAAAAAATATATAAAGTGTATTTTGATACTATGTAGATTGATGTGTAAATTTTGATAAAGTTGATTTTAAAGTATAAACATATCAACAATATGTAGACTGGACATTTTATGTAAAATTAATAATAATGTAAAAGTAGATTTTGACTTCTTCCCTCATCCTTAAAAATAAAAAACTGCAACACCATATAAATTTAAGGAATGTAGAAAGTAGTTATTCAAAGCATGCAAAGATTTGTATAGTGGCTTAGTTGGTAAGTAATATAAAAATTATGTAAGAGGTCCTAGGTTCAAATCTATGTTAGTACCTTTTTTTAATTGGACTCTATATTAACATGACACATGTATGCCACATATTCAATGACAACCAATAAAATTATAACACATCACTACAATATATTACTCACTTCATAAGAACGCGACACATCATCCAAATGCTTCTAAAGACGACACATCATCAGCATAAACTCCCTATTAGTATAATAGGGGACTAGTATTTGCATGTTCTGAAAATAACACACATTTTACTCTTATAGTAACACTCGTTTTGCTCATATAGTAACATGAACTGGGAGAAAATTGTCTTTGCACGAATTTTTCATAAAGACCCGTCCGACCTGGCCAGGATCAGCGAGATTTCTGATTTGGGCTATATTCTACGAATTCTAGACCCGTAAATAATATATCATACATAAAGGCAAAGTATTGTGCGAATGATACCCACGGTTACTATTACCATGAACAACAATTTACTAATATCTTATGTTGAAATAACTAACACCTTTAGTGAAAATAATTAATATCACTTCAACTAATACCTTTAGTGAAAACAACTAATATCTTTTAAAGTTGATATGTTTAGTGCAATTTACTGATAACTTTAGTATAACTTACTAATACCTTTCAAATAAGTTTCACCGTAAATATCATTCACATGTTACCTTCTCTATCATGAAAATAACATGAAATATCCCTTACGTAAATCATGTTGCACCTTCAACGGCTTACAATATAGCTTAAGCGTTTGATGGGTCTTGATAACCCAAATCTTCAACCAGTCTTGGCCCGAAATCTTACGTACAATGACACATGCCCTTTGGCCCGTTCCATTTCAAATCCCTGGCCACGGCCCGATCAACCGTAGCATTCTTGGCAACCAAATTCAATTCCACCAATTTAACATTCCAATGCTGATAAAAAGGATGAAAATTGTTGATCGACAGTTTTTGATCCTCGTACAACACAGTCACATTAATATCGTCGTAGGGTTCTAGGCCCAAAGCGGAAGTTGGCGTTTAGATGGTCATTTGATAATTTGTAGCGTGAGGGCCGCCATGGCGGTGGGGCTGGTGGCGGCATGGTGGTTGTGGTTAAATGATTAATTTTGTACCTAGTTATTGGGATTAGAATTTATTTTTGTTGGTGTAAATTAAGGTGTCCATTGTCTTGTAATTATTTTTGTTTAGAGTAGTTGAACTTTTATTTATCTCTTGCATGGGATCAAGAATGTAAAGATTAGAGTTTTGCATGTGGAGGATATATTAATTAAAGAAAATGGATATTCTTGACTTGTATGTAGAGTTTAAACAAGTCTTGTTTAAATATGAATGGGGGGTCGCTTGGCACTTAAGTTATTCAAAATATTAGCAAACAATTTTTATGGTATAATGTGTGATGATCGATCGAGTTACGCGCGGGACGCATTTATTTGAATGTATTTTATTTACTTAGATTGACTGTTTTTTTCTAATTAATTAGTTGATGAATTTTGACATGCCTCACGGAATATATATATTGCGTCTCTCAAACGTATTTCGGAGATATGTGTTGGAGGCTTGTTCAAATATTAAAAGTATGAAAAGGTGTTGCTTTATATATGGCAATTTATGCTTCGTTTCTTGATGAAGTTATTGAACACTGTTATTATGATGAATAAGAAATCTCTTGAGAAATGGAAAACAAAATAATAATAAGGCAAAGGATTAACAATTAACCAATTTTGAGTTACTTGTTATTTCATAAAAACGTATTAATTTTTAGTAACATTATTTAATAAAAATAACTAATACTCCCTCCGATTCGATTTAAAAATATTCTTAGTTTCCATAGTAAAACTGGTTTATATACATCATACTATCCTTTACTCCAACAAAAATAATTATTGATGCGGTGAAAAAAAAAATCCAGAATGTTAAAAGACCTAAGTTCTAATTAATTATCTTTAACATCAAATACATATGGAAATTTTTTTAAATTATGCTTCCACATTTCACAAACTTCTCCAAATACAATATTTATAAAAAAAATTACAATGTGTTACGTTCCATTGAAATATTAATAAAAAGAATAAGGAAAAAAAATCAACACTCATAATTCCAACAATTTGGCACGCAACACACAAAAAAAAAAAAAAAAAAAAAAAAAAACAGAAAAGACACTCATTCACGACATCGATGGATCATTCCTGTCTTAATTATCAATATCAGTATCACATGGAAAACTCTTAAACGCCTGTTTGGAATCAAACGGCACCGATAACGACCCGCAAGTAACCTTAAGGGTCCGATGGATCTTGAAAAGCCCGACCTTCAACCTGATCTTGGCCCGAATCTTGACGTCCAAGCTCACATCCCCTCCGGCCCGCTCCATTCTCAAATCCCGGGCCACGGCCCCGTAGACCGTGGCGTTCTTAGCCACCAAATCCATGTCCACAAACGTGACGTTTCTCCGGGGCTGGTAGAACGGATGCACATTGTTCACCGACAGCTTCTGGTCCTCGTACAGCACCGTTACGTCGATCCTGTCGTAGTACAACGACATTCTCCGGTTCGGGTTATCGGCCCGGAGAACGAAGTAGAAGTTCGAGTTGAGGCGGCCGTCGCTTGATAGGTTGAAGCCCGTGATTGAGCCGTGCTCGATGGAGTACCGTAACTTTTTGGGCTGGACCGCCAGCCAAATGATGAGGACGACGAGGCCCGTGATTACGACAAGGGCTAGCAAGGCTCCGGCGATGTATCGGACGAGAGGGGAGTGTTGCCGGGGCTGGCCCGGTGGCGGTGCTGATGGAGGCATATTGGCTTAAGTAGGGGATAGGGGGAGTTTTTTTTTGTATTGTATGTATGGGGAGGTTTGGTTAAGGGTGTGCATGTGAAGGGATTTATATATACAAGTGAAAAGGTGGAGAATGTTTTGTTTATATGGTGTTTGGCAATATTTTTTTTATAGCTTTATTGATTTCTTGAATGGAACTCAAGAAATATACTAGTAAGGGATTGGGGTTTGGTGGATGCATATTCTTGTCTTGCATGAGTTTAAAGAAGTCTTTTATCCCTATGAATTTCGGAATCAATTAGTGTGGGAATATTGCTTTTGACTCGAGCAATTCTAAAACCATCCTTAGGGTTGTTCTTTTTCTAAAACATCAAGCATTCGTTTTCTATTGGGTAAAACTTGTTAATATAACAATTCATACTTTTTATGAGTCGTTTGGTTTATAAGACTGATTTAATTAGATGGAACTAGACTAAATGCATGAGATTACACTGTAGAGATTAGATTAAAAATTTTAAATGTGTATTTGAATTGTGGAATTATATGTTTTTTATATTTTATTAGGGGAAATTGCAGAAATGGTCCCATAAGAATTGATCCTCATGAATTTGGTCCTTTTTTTAGCGCAAATAGTCCCATACGATTTTTCCGTTAAAAAATAATAGATTAACGAGTATGAGACCCATACGCCCGTTAGTTTTCTGCCAAAAACTCGCGCGTATAATTCCCAACTTAAAAATAATTAATTTTCAACTTCTTAAAACTCTACGAACTAAAGTTGCATAATCGCCTACATGCTTGCATTTTACATTGAAATGATTGTTAATAGCAAAAGCTGGTTCATTTCCCTCAAAAAATCAAGTTGAACAGGTTTTTCCATCCAGTATTTCATAGAAAACTGTAAAATATTTAACGGATGTGACCTTTTCTGCTAAAAATGGGACCAAAAAAGAACATGGGACCAAATCTGTCAAGTAAAAATTCTCATGGGACCATCCTTGCAATTTACCCTATTTTATTATTAAAAGCGCAAATTGTTATATGAAATATTCTACGGATCTAACCCATATTAAGATACGACAGGCCAAAACATATTCACGTGTTCGGGCACCCCTGGTACAAGTGCGAGTGAATCACCAATAACGGCAATCCCTCCACCAGAGCAAGCCCTACGAAATACTCCCCAATTGGCTGCGTCTACACTGTATCAATTGCAAGTTCCGAATTTCTGGATTAATGTTTCTAATTATTGATTGATTTATGCGGATGCTGTGTACAAATGGTTGGAATATTGATCTATGATCTGGGTTTAATATTTACATTTACTTTTTGATTTAATATTTATCTTTACAAATAAGAATACTACAGAGGCATTAACAAAGAAGTTGCTCTTCACCCACTTTTGGACCGTCAGTGACTGACTCACTCTCTTCAAGGTCCCAAACAATTGGAAATATACCAGATTTAAAGGGAGGGGAAAAAAGATGAAATTGATGGATACCTTTTCTTGGGGATGTGTTACTATTTGAGCAAATTTATGTTAATGTTATAGAAAATATGTGTTACTTAAAATATGTGTTACTATTGGAGCAAATATGTGTTACTATTGGAGCAAATGTGTGTTACTATTAGAGTAAATGTGTGTTACTAAAACTATATGTTACTATTGGAGCAAATGTGTGTTACTAAAAATATGTGTTATTATTGGAGCAAATGTATGTTACCATTGAAGGAAATGTGTGCTACTAAAACTATATGTTACTATTGGAGTAAATGTGTGTTACTATTGAAGGAAATGTGTGTTACTGTTAGAAAAAATGTGTGTTACAATTGGAGCAAATGTATGTTACTATTAGAGTAAATATGTGTTACTACAAATGTGTGTTAATGTTAGAATAAATGTGTGTTACTTAAAATATGTGTTACTATTAGAGCAAATGTGTGTTACTGTTAGAGGAAATATGTGTTACTATTGAAGCAAATTGTGTTAATGTTAGTGTAAATTTGTACTATTGCAAATATATATTAATGTTAGAGTAAATATGTGTTACTATTGGAGCAAATGTGTGTTACTGTTAGAGGAAATATGTGTTACTATTGAAGCAAAATGTGTTAATGTTAGAGTAAATATGTGTTACTGCAAATGGGTGATAAAGTTAGAGTAAATGTGTGTTACTATTGAAGCAAATATGTGTTACTGTTAGAGGAAATATGTGTTACTATTGAAACAAAGTGTGTTACTATAAGAGTAAATATGTGTTACTGCAAATGTGTGTTAATGTTAGAGTAAATGTATGTTACTAAAAATATGTGTTACTATTGGAGCAAATGTGTGTTATTGTTAGAGGAAATATGTGTTACTATTGAAGCAAATGTGTGTTATTGCAAATGTGTGTTAATGTTGGAGCAAAAAAATGTATTTGATGTAGGAGCAAATATATTTTAATATATAAAACAATAAACTTAAATTTAAAGGGATGAGAAATAAATTAAAAATACATATTTGATCTTGTAAATATATAAATTTGTCATTATTATTATTTTAAAGTGGAAAAAATCTGTTTTTTAATGACTTGTAACACACATTTGCCCATATAGTAACATACATTTTGCCCATACAGTAACACAAACTGGGAGCGAAAATCCTGAAACTTGACCTACGCGAGATTTTGGAAAATCCCATCAAATTCGACCCCACCCGGCCAAGATCCGCGAATTTTTACTTGGAGCGATCCGACCCATGATATTTTTAATATTTGTCTATTTTAGGTATATTTCACAAGAGAGCTCCTCTATTAAAAGTAATTTTATATTTGAATTGAGGAATTATGTGGGATTTATATGTTAAATACCAATTTTACCCACATACCAACAAATTTATTAATTTGCAATTATCACCTCATCTTTAAACATGAATTAAAACATCCACACCTCAATTCTTGTCGCTGCTCATCGATCCTTGCTAGACGTCGCCAGTCCATCCGCCGCTCGTGACCTATAGTACGGCCTTTAACATATAAATATTTATAATTTTGGTTTCAATTTTTTCCAATGATTTTGGTTTCAATTTTTTCCAGGCGGTGCAAGATTATGGTTTGGAGTTTATTATTCCAAGTTCTTGTTTTGCTCAAAGGGCATAGAAATACGTAAGTAATCATGAATAAATTAGAAATATGATATTGATGAATTTGGATAAATTTCAATAAAATTGTGTTGGATAGAATTATTTTGAAGCAGTGAGTTAAAAAAAAAAAACGAAATTAATGGATTTATAAATTCACTGTCAAATTCATTATCTCGAATTTATAAATCCTTTTTTTTCAAACCCGATTTTAAAATTCTAAATTTTATATATAAAATAAAAGACAAATTCTAGGTTAGTAGCGCCTCCTCATCTTTTCAAATTGCCGTGCTTTATCCTCGTGCAATCGTCGCCGGTTTCTAAAAAAGGATTTGTTAGTATTATAATTACGAGTTACCATTTGTATTTCAACTTTCGAGATGTTAAATGCTCGAATTGGTTGGTGGAATTAGCATGGATGTAAAATATTTATATGCGTGCAGTGACTTAATCAAAACATATTTGAGTAGATGAAAAGTTGTTCCTTTTTTTAGTATTTTGAATTGTATGTATATGAAATTATTATTGGGAGTGGGTTACTGGTATTTTAGGTGAGAGAAGTTACATGGGAGGCTGAAGAGTCATTTTTGTGTATTTCATAACTTAATTTTAATTGAGTGGGCTTTAATTGCATCAATTTTTTTAATGAAGATGTGTTTGTTTAAATGATAATATCCTAGAAAATGTATGACTTTCTCGATAAAAAAAAATTATAACTATTGAAAAAATAAGGTAAATTTTAGAGTATGAACCCTCGATTCACACGCTGAAATTGTGATTTAATGGGATTAAAGAGGGAGGTGAAAGATTACCCGAATTAAATGAAGATTATTATTTTATTTTATAGATATTTAAGTATAGGGTGTGAGTTAATGTGATAACATTAATAATTTTTATAGATTTAGAAAGTAGTTCATGGACTTAAAAAAAAATTCCAACAAAGGAATAAGATTTTGTTATTATATAGTTATAGATATGATGTATTTTGAGGATAAAATGGTCATTTAACTAGTTGGGTCAAATGGATCTGGCTATCCCCTAGAGAAACCAATAGTCCCTTAAACGACCTTTATCAATGCCATTTTGGCGGTGGCTTGGGAAAAGGACAATTTTTTTTTTTTTTTTAAATAATGAGATTTTGCAGGAATGACACGCTCTAGGGGCGGTATTGCAACCTAATGGCAAGAACCTTAATTTTTTTTTTTTTTTTTGTTGATATAATTAGATTTTGTAGATATTGAAGATAATGTGTATTAAAAACAATATTAAAATTCGTAAAATAAAATTCTCTACAAATAGAGTCCAATATCCAAATATTTTGAAACACAAACAAATTTTCTCTTGTAATATTTCTAGCTTAATTTCTATCATTTGATCTATTATATGGATTCAAATAATCCCAATTATTTTTCAAACTCTCAAAATTACTCATTCTCTCAAACTCTCAAAATTACCAATTCTCTCAAGATCATATTGCTCTTAAGAACGACTTAATTGAGCATATATGGCAAAAATTTGGCCATCAAAACTAAATATGTTTTTAACATTATTTATGTTTGTAATTTAATATTTCATGCATTTCTATGTAGTTTGTTTATTTCCAATTTCGTATTTTCAAATCTTGTAATTTTAAATTTGTTATTGAGTTAGTAATTTATTTTAAGTGTATGGTAATTTTTTTATATATATTTAAGAATTTAGAGTATTGAATAATTTTTATATACTCTTTTACACATTAAAATATAATAAAAATTGATTATTTATAATATCATATCATAGTATATATAAAATCATATCATATCATATCATCATATATAAAAGTGGCTAGGAGTTGTAAATCTTTTTTGGACCAAAATACCCATGTCATCTTTTAGTTTATACAAATTTCATCCTTACCTTTATTTTTCATATCATTTGTAACTTAATAATTAGTACTTTAATGGTCGATTTTATTTGCTCTTTTCAATCCCACACCTTTTCCTATTCTTTTTTCTTAACGTTACTCTCTAATTATAGTTTACCATCACGAAGTAATTAATAATTAATCCATGTCATTTCATATTCAAATAATTAGTGCTCATCAGCCAATAAACCCATGATATTCCAGGTTAATTGCTTCACTGGTTTTGATAAGTTTTCGGAATGTAGTGAATTTTGTTGCCGGGACTTCTAGACTAAATTGATAGGGCTTTATTTTCTATTCAAATTTGGATACAATTATGTCTCTGATTATTGGCTCCTTCATCGTTGAAGGAATTTACGTAGCTCTCATTTTCATTGAAATTTTGGTTCTCAATGGGTATATACAAACGCCATATTTTTTAGTTGATTAGGAATTTAATAGATTGTATATTCGATGGTGACATCTTATCTTAGCAGCATTCTTTCTAAGTTGATTTAGTTTTTTTTTTTTTGGATTGGCGATGCTCACTTACCAGGGTAGTTTCTCATTGTTTTCTCTGTTCTTATTCGTCAACAGAATACACTTGCCTTTTTCCTCTCTCTGCCATCGGTGTGTTGTAATAGAATGAAAGTCCATTAGTTTCATTTTGTCAAAGTTTTACATTTTATAGTTGTTGGATGCACTTAGCTAATTTTTTTTTTACAATTTTAATTACTTTGATTTTTCAGCTTAAGAAAATAGATGCCTAGAAACATGATAGTTATGCTGGACCCTTGTGAGAGTCCCCAACAGTTGTGTGTGGTTATGAATTTAATATATCCATTTTTTCTCATCTCTTATATGCTTAGGGTCAAAAGAATTGAACGACTTCTGCTAACTGGGACGCCATTGACAGTTTTTGACGAGGTATGTGACTCCTAGATGACATATATTCTTTTTCTTATTTCTTTCAAGTGTCGATTTAACACTATCAAAAATTATAAAATTGCATATGAAAATTGTTAAAAAAAATCAATTGTTTATGAAATCGCTAGACATCTTCATTCCTTACTGCAAAGAATTTGAGAATTTTCATAGGCAACTTGTTTGTGGGTAGATTTTTATAGGAAAATTGTTTGTAGGTAATTAATTACCTAAGAATTCATTTGGTAGACAAATTGTTTGTACGTTGAAGAATAAAGATGTCTATATGATTATAAAATTATGTAGATAAATCGTAGATAATCTCACTATGAAAGTTTTTTGTTGAAAGATTCGGTAGACAATTCTTTATTTTCTTGTAGTGTAACAAGACTGGAAATGACATCTCTTGTGATACCTTAACCTTAGGTCATAATCTATTAAATAATATGTTTCCTCCAAAATTGAAGAGTGTTTCATCAATCACATGGCATCAATGGGATTTTTGCATGGTTTAAGAAGATTTATTTTTTTTAAATCAACAAAGCTTCCTGAAATGATTAGTTCATCTTGTTATTTTTAATGGATTTTAAATACAATGAATTCTTCTGGCAGTAGCCTGAGGTTAAGAGTGATGAATTATCTCAACCAATTAGATTACTAAATGGCCAAGAATTTAATTTTACAATTCAAAGAGGAGTTGGCACAGCGGTTTATACATGTAAGTATCAATTATGATTACTTTGTTAAGGATTCAAAAGATACGGGCATGATTCTTGTTGATGGTACAAAGTTATGATAATATGTTTTTTTTTTTTTTCATTTCTGGCGTGCTTAATTTGCTCAATTCCTATGTAGGCTTCAATAACTAATGTTCAAGACATTATTTCTTTGAGACTGGGATTGATGTGTCATTTCTAGATGCACTTCAAACATGACAGATGTACAACACTGAATGACCTTATGAGAATTTATTACATGTACACGACATAAATAACTGCACTACAGTAGCATAAAAATATATGCATCTAGAATAGTGATACTTTAACCAAGTGATTTGGTTGGTTATATGATAATTTATACATAACAGATAGGTAGTTTCCTATCAACAATATCACTTAATTGCACAATACTATGGTTTTGAGTGCTAAGTGATCTAATAGGGAATTGGCAACAAAACAAGCATTACACATGAATTCAGAAGATTATGTGACATCCAATTTTTTTCAATCTTCTTTGAAGGGCATTTTCTGTTATATTCTGTGAATACCCATGTGATATTGATCTTTATATGACTTGATTAGTATTTCCTCTGTCTCACTAATTTTTGCACCATGAAAAGAACACATTTTAGAAAAAAAATTAATAAGTAGAGTTTTGAGGAGTATTTTAGTAAACTTTTGTGTATAAAATAGAAAAATTTGTTGAATTGGATTTAGATAATGGACAATTTATGTAAATACATGATTAATGAGGTTGAGAGTTTATGAAAACATTATTTTTTTTAGTGTGCAAATAATTTAAGGACGGACGAACAAAACAAATGTGCAAACAATTGAGGGACTGATGGATTATGTGTATATTTTCTGACTTGAAACAATAAGAAAATGTCATGTTACACTTAATCACACATATGTGTAGTAACCTGAGTTTTTACATATTGTTTTCTTAATGGAGCATTGAAGTTTTGAGTTTTCCAAAACCTTAATTTTATTTTTCAACTATGATTTTTTTAACTAACTACTCATGTGTATAACGTGCATCGCACGTGGTATAAAACTAGTATATTTAAAAAAATAATAGATAAAAAATAATTATTGTAGGTTGGGTTGGTGTCATTGATAAAGTATAAAAACAATTAAAATTAAGTTAAATTGAAATTGTATATGTGGATGAGTGAGAAATGAATATTATATTAAAAAGGTGGGTTGTAGTAGTGGCATTGATAAAGATGATCTTATTTAAGGGGTTTAGAGGGATTTGGGACCCGGGCCCAACTTCAGTCCTGGACTCGAATTCAATAAACCAAACAACAAATTAAGTGGGACTAATAAAAGCTTAATCCTACCTAATCCCTCAAACCAAATGACCTTCTAGTGTAATTGTGTAAACAACTCATATTTTTTAGTGAAACAACTCAGACCCTTCATACCAAAGGATTCATACTCTTTAGTGAAAATAATTTGTACCCTCTAGAACTAATAACCTTTAATGAAACAATTCATACCCTTTAAACGATTCATGTATGAACCAGTTTCACTCAATACTTTGCTTCTATAAAATTTATCAAGCTACATGATAATGAGAAATGTGTGAAAAATATGGAAAAAAATTAGTTTTCACGGTATGATATACTTACTGGATCGAAAATATCAAAATTAGGTATACTAATATATATTAACGGTAAATATTTAGAAGTATCAAATAAAATAAAACATAATATATTTTGTATGAGATGGTCTCTCTTGAAATATTGTGGAAATAGGGTCCTGAACAACCATGTGTTAATGCATGATCAACATATTTATATTAAAATTATGCACATCATACGTAACGTTATTAAAACATATATAATGTAACACGAATGTCCATAAGGTAACATATGGTGGTTGTTAGTTTTAAGGGCAAAAGGTTTAGAGTGGAGGGGGTAAAAAGATATTCTCCAATAAAATATTTTCACTTCAACTAAAAATTCAAATATTTGAAAATAACCTAATACAAGTGAAATAATTAACTTTAGCAGTTGTTGACTACAGAGTCGACATCTAAAGGTGTTAGAGATGGTAACCTTGTTTGTTAGGCTTGATAAGATAGGTATTAATGTTATATCCCTCACTATCTTATGTTTGTTACCGTATTGGAACAATACCTTTAATCCGTTATATTTTTTTGATCCAGTATTGCAATACCTTTTTAAAGGTATTACCCATCCCATCCTCTCCATGGTATTACTTAATACCTCTCCTACTTTTTACTTTATTAGTGTAAATGAGGGGTATATTTGTCATTTACTATGTTATCCCATTAAATAATGCATAATAACAAACACGAAATAAGAGTTATCACTTATAGCTTAATCACTTGTAACAAACAATTGAATAAATCTACCACGTGTTAACTAATTCACTATATATTATCTCACCTTATCACAAACATGGTAACAAACGGGCCCGTTGGTTTGAGGGATTGTCTGGAATTGTCTTTATAATCCCAAGTAATCTCGTGTTTGGTTTGAGTGATTGCACGGACCATGATCCTAGATAGATTAGAACGACTATCTTGTGTACAATTCGAT
Source organism: Ballota nigra (assembly GCA_947034835.1). NCBI lineage: Eukaryota > Viridiplantae > Streptophyta > Magnoliopsida > Lamiales > Lamiaceae > Ballota > Ballota nigra. The sequence goes on from OX344720.1 coordinate 29,472,193, forward strand.
TAAGAAAATTTGGTACTAGTCTAAATTTTCTGCTTCTAGTTTATCTGTTTTTCGATAATCGTTCTAATTTAATTCTAATTAATCCAATCATATCCTATAAACCAAACAGACCCTGAGGGTATTTGGGTTGATTAGATATTTGGAATGTAAAACAGTCGCTTAAATGGTGTGCTTTCAACCACCAAATGGGTAGCGGAAATAATACTTGAGTGTCAATCTCTCAAAGATATATGTATAACACGACTCAACAGTTGTAGATTATTCTAAAGTCGGCAACTGAGAAATTTAATTTATGTGCAGTTTAACATATATAAAACAATATATCAATGAAATATATGACAAATGAATGTATGAACAACAATGTATGGGTTCATCCTATAAAAAAAAATATATATATACTCCCTATGTCCCGCAATTCTGTTCCCGTTTTGCCATTTTGGTCCGTCCCACTATTATGTTCTCATACCTTACTTGGAAATCAACTAATAATATTATATTCATCTACTCATTTAACCATATTATACTTTATTATCTCCTCTCTCCATCACACCACCTGTACTATAACTATATTTTAATATCCATCTTAAATGTTATGCCAAAAAGTGAGGGGAACAAAATATCGAGACAGATGAAGTAGATATATAGGGGTTCAAAGATTTGTGTAATCTTCTTACATCCACTATTACACGGGGGCGAATTTACACTAAAACTTCGCCCCCCACCCCATCCCCACTCAATTTGTAGATCTCACTAAGATAAATCTCACAAACATTGAATGTAAGAGTTCACGCTAAGTTATTTCAAAACACCCAAGATCGATCACTGATTAGATACATCATGCTTTTGTTTTGCTAATATATTGTAAGTTGTATATCATTTGAACAGAATATTGAATATTCAGTTTTTCAGTTTTTTTTTTATGGCATCATAGATGATTCCTAAAACTCGCTTGGTTATAAAATTTAGCGGCATACATTTTTCGTAAAAAAAGACAATAACTATAATTTATTGTTATCGAAGAGAGCTTTACAATTTAAAATAAAATCAGTGTTTTTATAACCGGACCGGCGATCAAACCGGATTGAGCACCGGTTGGAGGTTCAACTGGTTGAACCGGTTTGACCGGCGGTTCAACCGGTTTTTACGATCCCTATTTATTTTTATTTGTTTTATTATAAGAATAAAATAATTATACACTTATTTTAGTTTAATTTAATTATTAAGGGGGAATTTAATTATATTTACTACGTTTACTCTATGGGCCCTTTGTAATAGAGCCCATTTGCACATAATCAAATAACTAGGGCAAAAGAAAAGCAAGTACAATCGCTTCAGCTCCCACATCTAACGTACATCTATTATTCTCTCTCCCTCCCCTTATTTCTTAATCTCTATCCTTTGTCCAGATGCCCATCATCTACATCAAATACCTATCCAAAGTATCCCTCTAATTTGTTAACTTCACTTGGCCTCATGTTGGATCATGTGTATTAACCTTTTTTATTTTTTAATATGCCCCTCACAGGCACATTCCTCTTCTTTGTTGAAAGACTTCTATCACTCTTTTCCAAATGGGGATTTTGCAGCATGGGGTTTGATAAGTCAAAATGGTGATGGAGTTTCAGGGGAAAGGGAGTGTGAAATTAATGCTGGCAAATATCTGCTTCTTAAAACTAAGATTTTTTTTAATAGGACCGATTCGTTGGTTGACCAGTTCTCCCAGTTTTACCGGTTTTTACCGGTTCATACCGGGTTTTTTCGGTTCAACCGCAAAAACGGTTTTCTAAGTGTAATCGGACCGGCTCCGTGACCGGTACCCGGTTGAACCGCCCGGTCCGGTCCGGTTATGAAAACAATGAATAAAATAGATTTATGATTCCTTTTACATTAGGAGCAATGAGATATAATGATTTCAGTATGAATTATGTAAAAAAAAAATTGAACTTTAAACTATATTTATCAAAAATAAATATATTGTAATTTTGTTAGTAAAAATTAAATTTAATACTTTTTATATATTATGTAATTCTTTTTACATGATCCATATTATATTACTTTAGGGCTCCAATTGGTAGCCATTCATAATATAATAGAGGTGCATAAATTTAGTATTGATTTTAGGTATTATATTGCTTGGTACATCAAATAAAAAATGACAGTATTAATTATAGAAATCCTCACAATTACTTGGTAGGAAGTAATAAAAATGGCACAAAACATGCAAATTACTAGTTTGTCCTTCTTCTTCTTCGTCTTCTTCCTTTGAACTCAACTTTGTAGACCACCATGAAATAATTCAATTTGCAGGCTACAAGAAGCAATCTCCTAATTCAAAAACTAAAAATCCATGGAACACATAAATTCAAAAACCAGAGAACTCATAGACTCGGTAAATAGAATATCCACAAGACAACAATGCAATAATAGATATTTAAAATTCCAAAATTCCTCAATCATCACAGAAATTGAAATTCAAATTAAAAAATTCTAGTGTAACAATGCAGAAAACCCAACTTTATATCTAATCTATCATCTATATAAAAGTGGCTTGGAATGGTAAATCATTTTCGGACGATTTCACCCTTGCCATCTTTTATTTTGTACACTTTAATCCTACTTTTATTTTCACGTTTCATTCCTCCGATCTCTTCCTCTTATTCCCTGCCCGATCCGTCTTCCCCTCTTTGCATCCAATTTTGCATCTACCATGTTTTGCCAGTTGACTGCTACGTCTTATCCCTTCTCTGTGTCTCGGCTCTTCTCCCTTCTCAACCAACTGACGAGAAATACCCATGAAGAGCGACCCCTTATTAAGAACAACGCCATGACACATGACCAATGGTCGGTTCAAATCTCTGGTAAATTTTTGAAATTTGTTATTAGATTTGCAATTTTAGTGGTTTTTCTTGTGTTGGGTTTCTGTCCATGGTCTACTTTCACATTCATCAGTAGGTGATCTGATTTAATCTTGATTGGTTTTCTTTCAACAATTATGAAGTGTTGATACTATACTATGCTGGAGAATGGAAAGGAATTACAATGTTAGAAATCGATGTGTGTTGAGATTTGTGTGTTGTGAGTTCACCGTTTTTCGGTTCGCTGATGCCCGATGGTCTCCATCTCTCACAGGTATTGAGCATTGTAAATGCGTGGATGAGTAAATTTTGGTATTGGACAATGGAAAGTAAATATGAGGCAAACGTGATAGGTATGAATGTGTTATACAAATGGGATGATTATTATATCATTTTAATAGATATCTAGAATTAGTACTCTGTTTGCAAAGTCATGGATAATGAAAAAATTGAACTTTGATTTGCATTATCTATTGTTTCTTTGTTCTTTTTGTTTAGCTAATCTCTTAAAACAACTATGATTTTAGTTTGATATTGGGATAAACTTATGGTACTTATTACCAATAATATGTGAAGGAGATCAACTTATCAAATGTGCAACAGTTAGAATTCAAATGCAATAATTCCAAATTTTAAAGGCAAACAAGATTGAAAAATTAATGTTTTAGTTTCCATGTTGAAAGCCATGAATAAAAAGGAAAAGATATACATCCTCAATAGAAGGAAGAAGAGAGAAACAGTGTTCTACATTTAATATAAAATCTGGAATATAATAGCGAAAATGATGAAATAGCTTAATTACACTTTATACTAAATAATGAAGTAACAAAGTTGTGTAACAAATTAACTAATCTATTTAACAGCTTGTGTTTATTAAGAAATATTCTTAGACCATGATGAACATATTGAAAACTTTTTATTCGTGGAGTGGTAATTTAGAAATTGTCTTTTATTTCATGTTTTCATTGTTTAGCTCTTTTTTAGTTACAATTTTGTCTTGTTGATAATTTGATTTATCCACTTGAACTTTAGAAAATTGGATGGGATACTAAGATCTTTCATGAAGGTTTGTTGTCTAATAGAATTTAATTATTTGAATTGTTAGGAGTATCACTATCAACAATTTTAAAGCTTCCCCAATTTTTTTTTTCTAAATTAAATTGCTAATTGAGATATTTAATGATTAGGATCTATAATTGCTACACAACCTGAAGTCTAGGTGTGGTTGAATTCATGACCTGACCCTACCATCCCAAAACTGAAAAAAATAGAACCAACTTCTTATAACAGAGATAATAAAAGCTGGGAGCAATTGTGTTATCAATGATTGTTTTGACCTTGCTTATTATCATCTGCTTCTTCACGCCAGATAAGAAAGTAATTTTGGTACTTTAAAGACCATGTTCAGTGTCTTTGCCTCAACAAATAACCCACTTGACTATCACATGATTTGTCATTTATTTCTCAGTTGCACAGCCTCGGACAGTGTCATTGGACCATCTATGTTATGCTTCATATGCCTCACTGTGAAGATAATCCTTATCTGCAGGCCACCGTTATAAGGAAATTTCCAATATTGTGAAGTATCAGGAGTCATAATGGAAGTTCATTGAAAATGTTGACATTCATTCGGCATTGTTGCATGAAGCTTTGGTGAGTTTACCTTCTATTTTGCATGTTTCCAAGAGTTCTTACATGTTTCTGGTACTGATCAATTGAGACTGATTATATTATATATATGATGTATGAATGTCTGGGTTTTCCTGAAATTACTTTTGGATGGCAAAATTCTAGATGATAATTACCCTGAAATTCTTGCTCCTAAATTTCTCATCTTACATCTCACTCCATCTACATCTAGGACATGTTCTACAATACAAATATACAATGTTAGTCTTGCTAAAGCTCTACATCACTTTCTTGAATGAGCAAACTGGTAGAGATTACACCCTGTCTTCATGACTTCAGTTGCTCATTCTATATTTTGTTAGGTAAAGAACTAATTCACTTGTTTGTGGCACTTTGATCTTATTGAGTTCATTTGCATGTGTTCTTCGCTACATGTTCTTTTGAAGTTTTTTCCTGCAAGTGAAAATATTATCGTGACCCCAGATTATTTGAGAGAAATGAAGTTCTAAGAAGTTGCAAATTCTGAAAATCTCAATTGTGAAGTGTTCCATATTTTTTATTTTCATATGTGCATTTGTCTCTAATGGTTCATAACAATCAAGGTGTTTCTCAAAATCTGTGCCTCAAAAGTGGATTGTGGACCCTTCGAAATTGAGGGAAAATCCATAAGAGAGTAGAGAGAACAAACAAAATGGCGAGTCAAAAGTATCTATATTTTATTTTTTAAATCTGTAGTTGCGAAACATATACTCTACAAATTGTAGCATGCAGTATTCAGTGTATATATGTTATGTCATTTTAAAATTGTGAGATTATTATTTAAATGAAAAGGCATGTATGACACAAATATTGTATCAAAAGTTTTCTACATTTGCAATATAAATAGAAGACAAATTATAGCATGCAGTATTCAGTGTATATATGTTATGTCATTTTAAAATTGTGAGATTATTATTTAAATGAAAAGCATGTATGACACAAATGTTGGATCAAAAGTTTTCTACATTTGCAATATAAATAGAAGGCGGTGTATCATGCAAATACATGTATGGACATCAAGTTATGAATTTGTTTCTTTTAATAATTTTATAATTCTACTTTAGATAATGTGAATATATAAAATTGGATTTCCTAATGAGTTTGGAGATATATTATGTTCCGGTGAGCTGGTGAGTTAAAAGCCCAAAATATACTAAATTTATAAAGTGGTTTTGAGGAATGAGCAGAATAACGCACCACAACAATCAAGCTAGGTGTTTTGGAAATTGTGGGGAAGTTTGACTCCAAGAAGAACCAAACAATAGCATGGAAGGTGTTTAAACAAAAAATAACGAAGTAGGACAATCTCAAAAGGAGGGGAACTGCAATCAACACAACTATGAGGACAAATGTGTAATGTGCGTGGAAGTGTAGGAGGACATATGACACATCTTCTTTAATTGTAAGTTTACTTCAAAACTTTGGTATGAGATCCATAAATGGCTGAATATTGCCATGGTGTTAGCATAAAAATCCCACAGTTTCCTTCAATATTTCGAGATTTTTGGATAAAAGGTGCAATTTTTTTTTAAGCAATTGGATTGGAATGGTAGAAGAGATGCAAGAATGATGTTTTTTTTTTCAGGAATTTCGCTCCTATATGGTGAAAATGTTAGAAAACTTTAAGATTAGCATTTTGAATTGGGTGACTTTGAAAATACCACACTTGCAAAATTTGAATGGAACAGATTGGATTAATGAGCTATTGGTGTGTATGGAGGGAATACTTTTGTTAAGTGATTTCTACTTTTTTTTTAAGAGTTGAGTACCCCTAGTACTGAACTACGTTTTTATGAATTTTATTTTGCAAATTAAAAAAATAACAATTTTGATAATAGTAAGAGAGTTTGATATAATGTAGTGTGATGTAAATTAATGCATACATGTGATTTGTCATTTGTTCGGGTTATTTCCAATCCCCACTCATTCAAGATATAAGGTGGTAATATGAGATATCAGATATGGAGTTAATTATTCCTCTGCTACCGGTGGCATTCTCGGTAAAGTAATCCATGGTAGCATATATATGTAGTTGCTTATATGAAAATTAGTTGAAGAGATAGATATCAATCTTCCTATTCATTATGTGAGCAGGGACATCGTAATTGTACATATTTATTCGTATATTTCACTATGAACTTAAATGAATTGACGGTAAAATAATATTTTGAATAACGTGCAATACACGTGTTACTCTAAGAGTCTCTTTTTTTCCAATGACAAGTAATTTAGTATGTCTCAATGTATCTACTAGAACATGTGTTCTCTAACATATAACTTTAGGCCACGCATATTCAAGTGAGATTTTCAAACAAGATACAAGATTGATGATCAAATCAAATGAGAAACATTTGATGAAACTATTTTATACAAAGATATTCTAAAACTAAGAGATAATTTCAGTCTTTTGAAAACACTAAATAAAATAAGTTTACTTTGATTCAGTATCCTCATCGTGGTTGTTTTACAAAAATATTTATTCAAATTGAGTATGTATAGATAGAAATTGGTTCATACATGAATCATTGAAGGGTATTAGTTGTTTTCACTAAAAAAATTAGTTGTTTTTAGTGAAGGGTATTAGTTATTTCTGCTAGAGAGTCTTAGTTTATTTTCACTAGACAACTAAGACTCTTCAGTGTAACTAAGTAATACTCTTCAATAAGAACAACTAATATCCTACAATGATTCATGTATGAACCAATTTCACTCTATACTTTATCATTCAAAATTTGTTAATGAATATGTAGTAGTACTAAGGTATATGGGCAGAGGATTCTTGAATTCAAATAAGGGATATATTACATGTTATTCATTCTTAAATATTCAGCAAAAACAACTTAGACTAAGAGTCTCAAAGCTAAACTATTTTCTCTACTACCTAAAGAAAAATGTCAACTAATATTACGAAGTTATGGATAATGTGCAACACACGTGTTGAAGACTAGTTTTTAAAAAACCCATAAATTCGTTCTTCCCTATTCATAAAAAAACCCAGAATTCTTTCTTCCCTCTTCATCGCAAAAACCCAGAAATTCAACCCACAATGTTTGCCCTCACCCAATTTATGCCCCCTCCATCAATTTGGATTTACAGAACTCAGAATCCTCACCATTTTCTTGCCCAAACCATCATCAACTACCCATGGATAACTCAAAATCCAGAATAAGACGATTTTGCAGAGAAATCGAGAGAGCAAGGCAACGGCAGGGAGGAGAGAGAAAGGGTAACGGGGATGGTGAGAGTAGGGCGGCGGCGGCGACGATGGCGAGACAGAGAGCAAACAAAAGAGGAGACACGACGATACGGTGATAGTTCAATTGCGCCAGATAGGTTATTATATGTATAGATCGAGGGGAAGAAAAAATGATCGTTGAAGAGATGGTAGAAGTCGTTCGAGGTCGGCGGTGGCAGCGGTGGCGCAAGTTCTGCAGCAGCGGTGGCGGCTGGAGTTTTATGGCTGTAGCGATTTGGCGTAAGAAGAAAGAAGAGAGGGGATTAGAGGAGAGAGAGGGGAGGAAGATGAGGAGTTAAATAAAATTTCTTATTTTTAGCAGCCTTTAATAAAATTGTAAGGGGTGTTGGGCCATACTATTTTTTATGGTTTTGGGCTCATAAATTGAATTTTTTTACCGGGTCTGAGGCATAAAATATGGACCCAATACTAAATTTATGTGCCCTACCAAGCAATTTATAGGAAGGCTAAAAAGTGGTAATATGAGCTTATATGCCATACCAATTGAAGCCTAGAAGTATTATTTTTATTTAATATTGGCATGTGTCATGAACGTTCTGGAATTTCGATCGAAAAAGTTTGTGGCATATATTTTCCGTCAGAAAAGACAATAACTATAATTTATTGCTTTCAGAGATAACATTACAATTAAAATATAATTTTAAAAAATTAAAAAAAATCCCTCCAACTCATTTTAAATTATCCTTGTCAAATAGTGCAGGTTTTAATAAAAAAATTATTAGTGTTAAAAGGTATAAAGTTGGGGGTTTATTTGTCCGTCTTTTTTATTGAAGGGAGTTTAGTTCATTGGTAAAGAGTATATTAAAAAATGTAGTGCAATGAAATATAAATTAGTGATGTTTGTAAGTAATTAGTTTTAGAGAAAGAAAAAAATTGTTTTTTGTAGTTGGGGATAATTTAAATTGAATTAGAAGGAGCATTTATTTCAAAGAATTAATTTTGCTATGTCACAAGCTTTTATAAGTATAATAATAAAACATAAATGCATACATATATCATATGCATATAGTATAAATGATAATATCTAATATACTAATTCAAATGTAGAATCTATTTTCTGTAAATACGAGTGACATGTTCATTGAACAATATCTAAAATAAAAATACATCACTTATATTATCATTCACTTCCATCATCTCTACACTTTTATAAATTTGAAAAGGGGTTCAGCCTATAACATTATAATTTACATATCCTTTTGAAAGAAAATCTTGAGATAAGAAGGGTGCATTCTTCATACAAATTAAAATGAAGACATCATTCAATTTTTTAAGGTAATTTTTTATGTTAAATCTTATTTTCTTTTCTGTAAGTTCAAGCACATGCATTCATTAAAAAGAAAAATTATCGCGTTTCTTGTCCAAAATCGCAAATATGTTGTACGTGTGTTTATGTTTTTCTTTCCTTACCAAAACTAAAGCCTCTTTTTTTTTTTCTTTTCTTTTCTTTAAAAAAGAGGATTTAAAGTTTTCTTTTTAATGTAATAAATTTAGGAGAACATTGTTTTATAACTTTTTTTAGAATGGTTTATACATTATGTTGAGGTTTAATAGATCTACGGATAAATATGTTTGGGGTTATACGTGAAAGTATGATTTTACTTTGTATAACCTATGTATTAAACACTTATTTATGAGAATAAATCTTTTATCACTGTTGCTTTAAATATGAACGAATGTTAAATATTTATTACAAACCATTCAATATATGGTATGTGTTACATTGTAGTTAATGTGGTGATACCAGATCACGGAAGATCACATTAACAGTTCCTTGTAACTAAATGTACTAATTCACGACCAATGTGGAATTGAACAATCCACCGTGAAAGATTGAGGTTTAGTTCTCAGATTGGTCTGTCTTGACCAAGAGATTACACCAGCACATTTTGTATGTGCTGGAGAGGACCTATAGAGAGGATAAATTCTTCTGTTCTGAACGGAGAAGAATTAGACCTTAGTGGTTGTTAATTTCTTAATATCCATCACTTAGATAGGACCATGTGTGGTTAATACTTATTGCTTTGATACATGTTAGGTGAGAATCAACGTTACTTCGATACCTTGTGTTTTGGGCAATAGTATTAATCATATAACAGTTGCTATGATTTAATACGGAGAAACATGTGCGAGTACGGCTTGTATAATTTGTCCCCTTGGTGGGCTCAGAAGTTTTATCGTACCAAATCTTGCAAGTGGAAATTAGTTTTCTGGTACGGATAATGATGTTGAGTTGTATTTACTCCAAAGCACAAGATATTAATTAATTAAATAAGAGCTATTCAGAAGCTCAATTAATTAATGGACTAGATAATCTTAAACACGGAAAATAATAATCGGGAACCCATATTATCGTAATATGGATTAAGATAGATAGTGCAATATTAATTTGCTAGTGGTATTAATTAATATTAATGAGTTGAATTATATTGTGGCTCAATATTGAAATTCAAAAGTCCATTGGATGTCCAATCTTAATTCTCCTAAAGGCCCCTCAAGTAGCCCAATAATTAGCCCAATAATAATAAGGTGATTAAAATAAAAGAAAAATATTTTGCTGATTTTTCTATGTAATTTTCGAAAATAGTGAATAAGAGAGAGAATTTTTTTTGTTGATTTTCTTGAAAAGATATGATGGAAGATATGTATTCTTGGAATACAAGATTATCTTATAAATTCAAGAATATTCAAATCTTGTATTTTCTCCCTGTAATTTTCGAAAATAGTTTTATAATTATCATGGAGAAAAGAATATATAAGATATATTCAAGATTTCTTGAAGATAAAGAAAAGATTTTTCCTCCCATATTTTACTCTAAAAATTCGGCCACTTCTAATTATAAATAGGGGGTGATTATTTCATCTCCAATTTACAAGTTCCATGTGTTGGAAAAATCAAGAGCAATAAATATTTTTCCTCTTCCTTTATATTATTAATTGTTCGTTAAGCGCTTCCCACCGGCGAACGAACAAGGCGAATAGGGAATACTTGAGAAGGTCTTTCGGTTGATAGGATTAATTTGCTTCTCAATGGTGTAAATCATATTCAGATTAGTATGCAGATGAGATGATCAGATGCAATGTAAAGCTAGTTGTTAGGATAAAAATTTGTAAAAGATGTTTTGAAGATGTTAAAACAAGATGTAATAGTATCAGTTGAGCCTGTCAGTCAGCTAAAGAATAATATAGCTCTAGAATTAGACTTAGGTTAAGGGGGAACTCTAGCAAGAAGAACAGATGTGTTAACACAAAAGAGTTAACATAGAAGAGTTGACCAGAAGACCCCAACCAGAAGAGTACAAGAAGCAGAAGACCAGAAGACTTACTATTTCAAGCACATAAGTTATATCCGTAGGCTAGCTTATCTTTTGAAGAAACCAGAAGACTTCAAAGTAAGTTTTCTGGTAGCCACCCTTGAAGAAGACTGTCCTAAGACAGAAGACATGGTTCTTGAAGAGGTAGCCAAAACCAGACAAGGGTGAAAAATAAGTCAAAAGACTATGTTAGATTAGTTCACTCACAATCAAGTGACTAATCAATTATGCATATGACCATAGGTGATTGAAGATTTGATAGAGATAAGATTTGCAAAGTCAACGTTATTTCAAATTCAAATGATCTCGCCAACCAAATCAATCAAGGATTGATTGATTAACTGGCTTCTGATTATAGGGATTAATTGACTAGTTCTCCAATGACTGAGTCTCTCACCTATAAATACAAGTGTTGGGAATGAAGAAAGAGCACTCACGCGAGTAAACACCAAGCATACATATTTTGATACAACCATTCCAACACGCACACACGCTTTCGAGCATATCAACTCTATCAAGGAGTTTTATTGGATTTATTCTTACTCAATATTATAATAACGAAAGATTATAGTAAAACAAGCTTCGAACAACCTCCGTGTTCAAAAGCTTGAGTTGTAACAAGGATCTGGTACTTGTAAAATTTATGTAGGTTCGTAAGTGGGTGGGACCCTTTGTGCAAAGAAGAGTGGACATAAGATTTGTAACATCCGAATCATTATAGAAATCCTGTGTGCATTTCCTTAAGTTTGCATTCACATTGTTTAATTGCATAAAATAATTTTAAATTCAAAGGGTTTCAACATAGAGTTTGTCTTAAATCTTTTCCGCATTTAAAACCTGATTTTTAAATAACCAGAGGACTCTAACCAGAAGACATCAAGTCGATGTCTTCTGATTTTTATAATGTTAATGTTATGCCAGTGTTGTAAAAAATATTTAGGCAACATTGTTGATAACATTACTGAATTTGCCCTTTCTTCTAACACTAACTCTTTTGTTCTATGTTGTGTTCGCAGGATAAAGATCTAGAATGTTCCAGGTCATGCGGCTGCATTTATCAAGTGAGGAGATCAAATATATCATGGGCGGTTATTTCTTAACCATGGATTTAGTGGAGGAATTGTTTCTAGGTCTTTCCAAACTGACCTAGTGGATCTAACTGCCGATTGATTCTGCATCTATAAATAACAGAAGATATTCGCAGGAAAAACTGGGGGACAAGCCAAGAAGTAGTAAACGAGAGTTACACTATCGAGTGTTCTAGTACATCTAGTGTAGAAGGGCAGTTATTACTATCTTTTGTATTGGTCGAGAGCTGTAATGCTCCTATCAATATTGGGATTGAAAATAGGCTAGATTAGAGTCTGAGCATGATCAGATTTCTAGTCATCGTATATCTGTTTAGTGCAGGAGTTATACGTGAAAGTATGCTTTTACTTTGTATAACCTATGTATCAAACACTTATTTATGAGAATAAATCTTTTATCACTATTGCTTTAAATATGAATGAATGTTAAATGTTTATTGCAAACCGTTCAATATATAGTACATATTACATTATAATTTGGTGATACCAGATCACGGAAGACCACATTAACATTTCCTTGTAAACAAATGTACAAATTCACGACCTAGGTGGAATTGAACAATCCACCGTGAAAGGTTGAGGTGTTGTTCTCAGATTGGTCTGTCTTGACCAAGAGATTGCACTAGCACATTGAGTATGTGCTGAAGAGGACCTACAACAAGGATAAATTATTCTGTTCTAAACAGAGAAGAATTAGACCTCAGTGGTTGTTGATTTCTTAATCTCCATCACTTAAATAAGACCGTGTGTGGTTAATACTTATTGCTTTGATACATGTTCGGTGAGAATCGTCGTGACTTCGATACCTTGTGTTTTGGGCAATAATATTAATCATACAACAGTTTCTAAGATTTAATACGGAGAAATATGTGCAAGTACGGCTTGTGTGATTTATCCCCTTGGTGGGCTCAGAAGTTTTATCGTACCAAATCTTGCAAGTGAAATTTAGTTTTCTGGTACGAATAATAATGTTGAGTTGTCTTTACTCCAAAGCACAAGATATTAAATAATAACCGGGAGCCCATATTATCGTAATATGGATTAAGATGGATAGTGCAATATTAATTTGATAGTGGTATTAATTAATATTAATGAAATGAATTATATTGCGGCTCAATATTGAAAATTCAGAAGCCCATTGGAGGTCCAATCTTAATTCTCCTAAAGGCCCCTCAAGTAGCCCAATAATGATAAGGTGATTAAAATAAAAGAAAAATATTATTACTAATTTTTCCTATTAATTTTCGAAAATATTGATATAGTGAAAGAAAAGATTTTGTTAACTTTCTTGAAAAGATATTGTGGAAGATATGTATTCTTGGAATATAATATTATCTCATAAATTCAAGAAGATCCAAATCTTGTATGCTTGTCCTATAATTTTTGAAAATTGCATAATAATAGGAGGGTGAGATTTTTGTGGAATATTTTATTATGGAGAAAAGAATATATGGAATATATTCAAGATTTCTTGAAGATCAAGAAGAAAAAAATTCCTCCCTAATTCCATGGTAAATTTTGGCCCACCCATTTTTATAAACAGGGGATGGTTTTTCATCCCAGTCTACAAGTTCCATGAGTTGGAAAAATTAAGAGCAACACATATTTGTCTTCTTCCTTCGTATTATTAATTGTTCATTAAGCACTTCACACCGGTGGACAAACAAGGCTAAAGGGAATACTTGATAAGGTCTTTCGGTTGATAGCATCGTCGAAGCGTGTCCCGTTATTATCAAAGACCATATCTACAAGAGGTACGTAATCGCATAAATTCCTAGATTTTCCACTTTAGGATTTTATGTGAATTTAATTCATGTGCATGATGATAAACGTATTGTTGGAATTATTATTCGAATTAATTAGGATTAATTCATGCTAGTAATAATTAATTTTAAATTCGTATTTAAATATCATCCTGAATAGATCCGGGCACCCCGATCTCCCCAATATTTAAGCGGTGTGTTTACACCTTACTCACACTTTGAGATCTTATGTTAGATCTTTGTTTGTATCACTACATGGTTATAGTGAAGCTTTTCACCATGAGGCATCATAGACTTTAATTAAGTCTATGAAAAAATTTGAATTTTGTTTGCAAGGTGTTTAAGTCTTCCGTTGTTCATAACTGTTCGTAACTGTCTTTTGTTGTCGTATATGTTGTTAGCATTTCAGTTAACACTACTCTGAAAAACACCTCACACATTTATTATAACTTAGCCAAAAAATTCAAAAAAGATTTTTGGGCTTAGGAAGTCTATTCAAAACCCTTCTAGACTTCCAACAATTCTATCAAATAACCTTGTGGGACCAACAAGTGGTATCAGAGCAGTGTGTCATAAAGACCACTGCTTTGAAAAGTTTTTAGTGGTCACTAGGGCAGATCCCTTTGAAAATATTTTCTAAAATTCTTTGCATGAAATTTTTTTAAATTAAAAGGGTTTTAAGTTAGAGTTTGTCTTAAATCGTTTCCGCATTTAAAACCTGGTTTTCAAATAACCAGAGGACTCTGGCCTGAAGACATCAAGTTTTCTGATTTTTATAACTTAGCCAAAAACTTTGAAAAGTGTTTTGGGCTTAGGAAGTTTATTCAACCCCCCTCTAGACTTCCAAAAGTTTTATCAAATAACCTTGTGGGACCAACACAAGTAAAGTACACATGTATTTTATAGTGCTTCAAAGGCTCAACTTATACATCCATTCTTCCCAGACAAAGCAGAGGTAGTTCCGGTACCTTAGGAATCTTGATTAAATGTGGCAAGGGACACTTTTACAACCTTAATTTCATTTTAGTCCAACTCAACCTACTAAATCTATCGAGAGTTAAGTTAGTTTGATAGATTTAACTCTCGAAGAAAGGGTTTGATATGGGGGTTTCCAACGAGGTGATATTTCTCCTTACAATGTTTAGCCTAAGGCTAGAATTGAAGAAA
Source organism: Ballota nigra (assembly GCA_947034835.1). NCBI lineage: Eukaryota > Viridiplantae > Streptophyta > Magnoliopsida > Lamiales > Lamiaceae > Ballota > Ballota nigra. Next base: position 29,487,304 of record OX344720.1, read on the forward strand.
TCTCTCTAAGTTTGAATATATACATTTGAGCTTCTAGAAACAAAACTGGAAGACTTTAACTTAAAGAAAACTAAGAAAGTTTCTTTGTGTGTAGAGCAATGTTCTATGAAAATTTGCTTGAGTTTTTGTATACTTGGTGGAATTTCTATAACCTTACTATGAGATTTTGATCTGTATTTTTAAGGAGATTTCAAATATATCCATTGGAGAGATAATTTGAAGTCTTCATATCCTTGGGTGCAACTAGACTTAGAATAGGGGCATAGACTTTCCATACTATTTTTGACAGGTTTCACCTATTCTTATACTTTAGATTTATTGAATCTGCAACTCCATACTTAGTGTCAGTTTCCGTATGTGTGTTATCTCCTACTCATTGGACTACGCTCGACTGTGTTACTTTTAATATCTTCTGAAAAGTCACAACAGACAAGATTATTCCTTAAAGAGCCGAGTTGTCTTCTTATCTTGTATTTTGAAAACTCTAACACTTAACATATATTTCATTTGTCTTCTATTGGTTGCTCTATGTTGTCCAGATGACACTTCAACTATTTTATGTCTTTTGTTACAGCTGAGTTAGAGTCGGCTTAGGCTTAGAAACTATGCCGCTTTACAGGGGTAGTCTCGACTTCAGGTCTTTTGATTCAGATGAATTTAGAAGCTAAATTAAGTCTATCTCAGCTGACTAACAAGTTTAGTTGAATCATCTATGTTAATGTTGTTAGTAGTGAAGTAATCACTATTTATTTTAAACAACATGAATTTGCTCTTTTTTCACATTAACTAACACTTTATGACCAAATGTTGCTTTAGATGTTTTGACATGTAGGTTGAAGATCTAGAAGGATCTACAAGGATCTGGAAGTTCTAATGTTACAAGGAATGTTGCAACATAAGCTGCAACAGAAGCGGTTACAGCTTCCAAAATATTCTACAAGGACCAACATATTTCAGGCAATTCCAGATTATTTAGAAATATCTAGATCAGACATTTGCTGTCAAAATAATCATAATAAAGAAATACATCATGAATAGTTGAATAAAGATCATGGAGGAAGTTACATGGGAAGTTATTTTGGAATAAAGATTTCTTATCGATAAATAGAGGCCGAAATCTTCAATGTCAAAGTGTTGAATAATCGAGTACACCTACTCTAGTGTGGATCCTGAGTTCAAAGGTGATAGGGTTATTATTTCAACTTGTATGTTATGCCTAGAAGTTTAGTACATCTCGCATAGCATGAGATCGATCATGTATCAATAGATAGGGAAATCATCGATAGATTGAGAGATCAACTTTGACGGTGTATATTCATACACTTAGCCAACTTAGATTTGATAGGTGATATTGAGTCTTGTTTCCATTGTAGAAGTTTTATCTTGTAAACTTTCCACACAACTTTTGTATTCACTACTTTGATATAGTGAACATTTCGCCGTAAGACTAGCACAAGTTATTTTATAGTTTGTGTTAAAAAGTTATTCCATCTTACAATATTGTATTTTAGTCTTTCGCTATACACGATTATACTCTGTTTTCCATATTGTCGTAGTGATTGTTTTATTATTCATTACAACATTTATACTTAACACACACGACACACCTTCAATTGGCACCAGAGCCAAAAACTTGACGTACTAAGTTTAGATCCTGTGTTTTAGTGTGTCTTTTTGCTATGGAATATCCTATAACTACTCCACTTAGGCCTTCTATTCTTGATGGGAACAATTACGCCTATTGGAAACCCAAAATGCGCATGTACATCAAATTGATCGATGAACGTGCTTGGAAAAGTGTTCTGGCCGGCTGGAAATTGCCAAGGAGTAAAGCAAATGATGATGGCGAGATACGAATCAAACGGGATCAAATGGACAAATGAGGAGACCACAACGACGAGCTACAATTCCAAAGCTCTCAATGCCATCTTTACCTCTATTGATGTGTCTACATTCAAGATCATAACAACATGTACTACGGCTAAAGATGCATGGGAGAGGCTTCAAGAACATTGTGAAGGAAGTGAAAGTGTTCGAAGGACCAGACTTCGAATGCTTGGGACCAAGTTTGAGAATCTAAGGATGAAAGATAATGAGACAATCACAACCTATAATGAAAGGTTGAGTGAGATTGCCAACGAGTCACATTCACTTGGAGACCCAATTTCAAATGTACGTGTTGTACACAAAATTTTGCGATCAGTTCCTAAAAGGTTTGATGCAAAAATTTTTGCCATTAAAAAAGCCAAGAATATGGATCAATTGAGCCAAAATGAGCTTGTAAGTATTCTCAAAACTCATGAGATGAATACAACTCAAGCTGATGATGCAAGTGAAGGGAATAGGGTGGTTGTTTTCAAAGGTGAAACATCTTCTAATACTGAAAATCAGCCCTTTGTGACTGAAGTTGAGTCTGATGAAGATGTTTTAGACCAATGTTATAACAATCCTGAACACATTGCACTCCTCACAAAGAAGTTCAACTCCTACTTGAAGAAAAAGATGAACAGATCCAGAGGGAATGTCCAACCTAGGACTCCATTCTACAACACACCCTCTGATCTAGAGAAGAGAAAAGATCAGAATCCATCCAGACAATTTAAGGTAACAAATCAAGGTATCATCCTGAATATAGAAAATCAGTTAGATGTGATGCATATACTGGATTTGGCCACTATGCAAATGAGTGTGCAAATACCAGATTAAGGTAAAAACTGAATTTCAATGTTACTTTTAGTGATGACTCAGATGATGAATCGGAAAGTTCAGAAGATGAGAAATTAGCATTTTTTGCTAGGATTGATTATGATGATTCTTTAGATGATGATCTGGATGATTCAGACACAGATATTATTTCCAATATTAAAACATCAGAAACACCATATGTCAAAAATTATTCAGATGTGAACTGTTTTAATGGGTGTGTTGATGAGACAGGTAAAACATCTGATGATACAAAGGATGATGTATCAGAATGTGAAAGAATAACTAAAGATAATGATGATCTCAGAGAGACAGTGACCAAACTAGAAGTTATACTAACAAAAAAAGACTTAGAAATTTCTAAACTAAAAGAGGAATTGAAAAATTCAACTTTGAGTTTCAAGAAATTCTCTAAGAGCTCTTCTGTTGTAAGTGATACTTTAAATGTTGGTCAGTCTAGTAAACATGGTTTAGGCTATTATGGTTATTTAACTTCTAACTATGTTAATAATCCTGTAAAATTTGTGAAAGGTAAAACTGAGTTTTTAGCTGAAGCAAAGGTGTATGTGATTGAAACACATGTTAGAAAGTATGCGTGTCACTATTGTTCTGAAACTGGTCATATTCGTCCTTATTGTCAAAAGATGAAAAGGGATCTAGAAATTGAAAAGGTGTTGCCTGAATGTCTTCACATTTGAAGAAATATTTTTCAAAATCTGCTAGGAAAAAAAGAACATGTTTCCTGTAAAGTTGTTCAAACTTCGCTGAAAGCATGTGTGCCTGATTTATTGTATTCTGATAGTGGTTGTTCAAGACATATGACTGGTCATGTTAACTACTTAACTGATTATGAACCATGTAATGGTGGGACTATTACATATGGTGATGGATCAAAATGAAAGATTTTTGGAAAAGGAACTTTGAATGTTGAAGGTTTTCCTAAGCTTAAAAATATTTTGTGCATGTTGATGGCTTACTTGCTAATTAAATTAGTATAAGTCAATTGTGTGATGACAATTTGCATGTTGAATTTGATAAGGATTCATGTTATGTTCTAAACAAGGATAATAAATGTCTAGTGACCGGTAATAGGTCAGCTGATAATTGTTATCTAATTGGAACAAACAATGTGTGTCATTTGTTAAAATATGATGATAATGCCCTATGGCATCAAAGACTTGGTCATGCAAATTATAGAGTCATTCAAAAACTAATCAGAACTGAAGTTGTGAGAGGATTGCCTAAACTGAAGTTAAATAGACCCACTGTATGTGGTCCATGCCAAAGAGGTAAGAAGGTAAGAGTGTCCATAAGATGTTATCACATTGCACAACACATCGTTGTTTTGAATTACAGCATATGGATCTTATGGATCCTATGGAAACTGAAAGCATTGGTGGTAAGAAATATTCACTGGTTGTGGTAGATGACTACTCTAGATATACCTGGATTGAGCTTTTAAGAGAAAATCTGAAACTTTTGATGCTTTTAAAGTTCTTTATAAAAGATTTATAATTGTTTTTAACTTGAAATTTAGTCAGATTAGGTTTGATCATGGTAAAGAATTTGAAAATAACATGTTTTCATAATCTTGTGATAAAAAAAGGTATAATGCAAGAGTTTTCCTCTCCTAAAACTCCACAACAAAATGGAATTGTTGAAAGGAAAAATAGAACTCTTCAAGAAATGGCTAGAGTGATGCTTACTTCAAAAAATATTGCAAAGAAATTTTGGGCTGAAGCATTAAATACAACATGTCACATTTCTAATAGAGTATATTTTAGAATTGTAAGTGATAAAACCCCATATGAGATCTTGAACAATAGAAAACCAAAGTGTGAAATATCTTCATGTTTTTGGTTGTGTGTTATATTTTGAAAGATAGGGATCAACTACATAAGTTTGACTCTAGAATTGACAAAGGTTTTTTCTTAGGTTATTCTAGAAATAGTAAAACCTATAAAGTTTATAACTTTAGAACTAACATTATTCACGAGTCTGTGAATGTAGTGTTTGATGATGACAAGAATCTAATGAATGAGAATGACAATGAAGATGTGACTGAAGTTACTGAGGTTCCTAAAGAATCACTGAAAACAGAGAATGTTTTACCAAATGTCTCAACAACTGGTACAACATCCACTGCAGATTCAGTAGATTCTTCACAGAACAATCTGTACACTCCAAAGAAGAATCCATCAACATGGATTACCAAAAGTCACCCTTCAAATCATATCATTGGTGATGCTTCAGTTGGTGTTCAAACCAGAAGGAGAGTAAGTGCAAACCGTCTTGATGTGGTAAGGTCTGTGTGCAGAGAAATATAGTTTTTTGGTCCCGCAACTTGCCTATTGTCCAATTTTGGTCCCAAAAAAATTAAATTTTCAATTTTGGTCCCATAACTTATTGAATCGTCCAAATTTGGGACCAAAATTTGGACGATTCAATAAGTTATGGGACCAAAATTAAAAATTTAAAATTTTTGGGACTTGGACACCAAACAAGTTAAGGACAAAAAAAATTATTTTTTCGTATTCATTAAGTATTTTTCTTTTCTCACCTTGTATATATATATATATATATATATATATATATATATATATATATATATATATACATCAAACACTACTCCCTCTGATTCAAAATAAGTGTCGTTCTAGAGATTTTAGGACAAATTAAAAATTAAAAATTTTGACATATATACCCCACCCAAATCTCTAAAATATCTATTATATTTTGATAATATCTAACAAATCTGTTATATTTTAATATAATCCCTAAAATATCTCTTATATTTTGAATTTGAATTCGGGGTAAATCGGGAAAACACGTGAAAAAATAGTTAAAACGACACTTATTTTGAAACAAATTGTAACCTCTAAAACGACACTTATTTTGAATCGGAGGGAGTATTTAGTTAATTATATATGTAGATTTTGGAAGATAAAATGACATTCTCTAAAATATTGGTGACGGCATGAGAGTTAATCTTATAATTTCATATTTTACTCTAAAATAATCATTGTAATAATCATTTATATACTATTGGTGGAGACGAGACCACGATAGCGATTTGAGATTATATTACGAAGATATGGAGAATCAAAATTTATAGAAAAATTATTAATTTATTATTTTTTTTACTCTATCGCGATTTACATTCTTAGTTAGTAATTAAAATTTAATTATTAGTAATTTATGGGATCTTTGTAATTCATCTTAAATAATAATTATTGGAATTGAAAAATATTGTATTTTTTTTTCATGTTTTATAGATGTTTTTCAAATATTTGTATTTGTATTTGTATCAATGGATTTAACACATTAATCGTCTTTTATATTCTGAATAATCTCAAAATTAATGGACTTTACATTATTGTATCGTGCTTTTGTTGTATCGACTATAATCCTAGATTACAATATTAATTAAGAAGGTGCACAAAATTGGTATTTTGGTCCCATAATTTATCTAGTGTCCAATTTTGGTCCCAAACTAATTAACTTTTCAATTTTGGTCCCATAACTGACTGAATCATCCAATTTTGGTCCCAAATGTGACCAAAATTGGACGATTTAATAAGTTATGAGACCAAAATTGAAAAGTGAATTTTTTGGGACCAAAATTGGACACTAGACAAGTTGCGGGACCAAAAAACTATTTTTCTCTCTGTGTGCATGTCTTCTATATGCAATGTTGTGAATGCTCATCGTTACTATTTTGAAATTGAACCTAAAAATATTACAAAATGATTAAAAGATGAAAATTGGATTAATGATATGCTTGAGGAACTTAATAAGTTTGAAAGGAATGATGTTTGGTCATTAGTTCCAAGGCTTGATGATGTCAATCTCATTGGAACTAATTGGATCTTTAAAAATAAATCTGATGAGTCTGGTAACATAGTTAGGAACAAAGCTAGATTGGTTGCACAAGGTTACACTCAAGTTGAAGGAATTGATGTTGATAGGCGAGCTACATCTCACCTAAGGCGAACAGGTTTAAGCTAACTAATCACTTAAAAAAACAAGATTAAGCAAGTCAAGCCAAGCCGAGCTGGAATAGTCAGACGAGCTACTTTATCAAGTCGAGCTACATAAAAGAAAAGACCACCCGAGCCCAAATAAGGCCCTAGCGAGCTACTTTAGCCAAAGAGCTAAGACAGAAAGTAAAACGACCAACAAAGTCAAGTTAAAACCCCCTTAAGGATAAATCCAAAGAGACGAACAACTCTCTAATGCGAGTTAATCCTGTTTAGAGGATAGAAATTAGTTTAGATAAGTAGTCAACTCTCCAAGTGTCAAGCATGCACACAAGGGAGGGCAAGAGTCAATCCACCTCCTACTTGGAGGACTTGTATACAAACCATAAATTTTCATGAATAAAAACAAGTCTAAATTCACAAATACAAGCTTACTTTGCCTACACATAATCATACACCTCAATCTACACACACATACGAAATAAATACAAATTTAATACACATATTTAACCTTTCTTAATCCCGATCCATCGTATTCACTATTTACAGTAATGATCAATCACATGTAATTGTTTGATGATCAAATTAGCAATTAAAAACAGCCACTAATCCAAGTGATTAGAATCGATCATCAACAAATTGGCGCTAGAAGGAGGGTTCGAATCTTCGATTAAGTGTGATTATCAAGAACTTCAAGTTTAAAACTTGAAAATTTGAAGAAATTCTTGAGTTTCTCTTAAAAAACTCAAACAAAAGTGTTCTAGGTGTTCTTAGTGTTCTTCACTTGAAGATTTGAACATTTGAAGATCAACCCAAGTATTCAACTCAAGATGCCTCAATCTCGGGAAACACAATATTCCCACCATTCAACGAGGGGCTCACCAACCAGAGGCCCCTCAGCTGGCCGGCGAGCTGAAGCAACTCGGTCTATGGAAAATAACAAGCCGACAGCCAGTCAACCTATGCCCCCAGAGCTGGAAGTTCTAGCTCGTAACCCTGACGACCTTGCTCGCACAATTGCGATGCTTCAAGCATTGCAGAAACAACAAAGGCGACCTGGTCCTTCTCATACCAAAGCAAGACTTGACCCAACAGAAGCTCATAGGCATGAGAAGGTTCGGGATGAGCGGCCTAATGAGGCAGACAATGCTCAAGCCCAAAAAGCAAAGGGTAAGGCGAAGCAGCTCGACGAGCACGCAAGCCACAGGGAATCTACCCCAAGCCAGGCAGCAGGGCCAGCCATGGGACGACACGCCAGAGTGTCCTGGACAGACTTGGTCGACCCCAGGCGGACAAGGATGTAGCTCATCCCAGAGCTACCGAGGGTCGACCAGGACCCAATCCAGCTTTCCAGTCATTCCACAAGAGGCTGACCAGGTCGGCTTTTGGTCGCCTGGGTCCTGATGGGGAGCACAACCCCAGAAAGCCAATCCATGAGATTTTCCCTCCAAGTGAGGGACTGCGATGAACTAATGGTCACACACTATTGTTTGCCGAACAACCTCCGAGTCAGGGGGGATCTATGGATGAACTTGTGGCCATGAGGAAGGCCATTGAAAGCATGCAAAGTCAACTGGACTTACAACGGGGTGTTGGGGAAACTACCCTTCCTTCCTCACCATTGTCATCTATTATTTTGAAGGACCTATTCAGAAGAAGATTCAGTTCCCTGCCAGCATTCAGTATGAGGGAACTGCCGATCCCCGGATCCATTTAACAAAGTATTCCGACTACATGATTTCCATGGGGGAAGTGATGCTACCCAGTGTCGGAACTTTCCCTTAACCCTCGGGGATCGTGTGCACAAATAGTTTTCGGTGATGCCACCGACCTCCATTCAATCATTTGCCCAGCTGGACAAGGAGTTTTTGTCCTATTTCTCCACGGCCAGGTCTTATCTATCCCAAAGACATCGGTTGTCCGACTTGAGACAAGCCGATGACGAGTCAGATCTATCGTACTTAGAAAGATTTGACAAGGTCTTGCTGGAAGGGGAATCTATAAGCAAGGATACCAAGATTGTGGTCGTCTTGGCTGGATTAAATAAAGGTATCGATATTTGGAAGGAGGTGAACCTCGCTTGCCCAAAAAGTTATGCCGAGTTCCGCAACCGGGAGGGAATTTTTGTCTCTATGCATGAAGCTCTGCAAAAGAACATGGGAGACAACAAGACAAACCCAAAGGAAAGTACGAAGAAATCCAGCGGAACAAGCTATAGGGTCCCCAAGAATATGAAAGCTTTCAACGAGGGGACGGAACTGAAAGACAAGCTCAACTAGGTGCTGACTGCATCAATCGATACGATATATAATAATGTGAAGGAGAAGAAGTTACTTTCCCCACCAAGAAAGATCCGCTAGGATACTAGCAAGTTAAACTCAAACAAGTACTATGCCTACCACCAAAATGTGGGGGACTTTACTAGTGAGTGCCTACACTTGCTCAAGCAACTCTAGTGATTTTATGAGGAGGGCAAGTTGTCTGACTTCGTAAAGAGGCAGCCTGGAAAGAAACCCCGGGCGAATAACCCCAATAGCTTGGATGAGGATGAAGATGAACAACCCATCAGGAGCAACAAAAGGGGACAACCTGCTCCAGTTGTTGTGGTTGGACCACTCGGGGAAATTCTGATGATGGAGCCATCAGGGCCCGTGGGGGGCTGCTCAGATGGGAGAGCTCCAATTTCAAAGAGAAAGAGGAAAGCTAAGCTACGAGCCGTAGCTCAGGTTCAAGAAATGGGGGTCAACCCATCGATTCAGCATGCTCCGGAGTTGACCTTCACCGAAAGGGACCTGGACGGGATCTTGACTCCCCATAATGAGTCCCTCGTAAAATGTGTCAACATAATGGGGACCAAAGTACATTGCCTGCTGATTGACACCAGAGCCTATACCAATATCATCTTCAAGAGTACGCTCGACAAACTGAGAGATTATACGAGCTACATTGAAGACTCTAATCATCAAATTTTAGGCTTTGGTGATGTTGTAACAGTCCCACTCGGGATTATTAGGTTGTCTGTAGAGTTTGTATCGACCGAGGAGCCCGATAGAAGGATAACTAGAATGGTAGAGTTTCTGATTGTAGATCAACAATCTACCTACAACGGGTTCCTCGGCCGACCTTTTCTCAGTGAATTCAAAGCTACAGTTTCAACCTACTATTATTGTATAAAGTTCCCCACTTCTAAAGAAGCTGGTTCGCTGAAGGGAGACCAGAAAATAGCACGAGAATGTCTTCTTTAGCTTCAATCAAGTGAAAAGATGGTCTCGATGATGGAAGCATCCACCAGCTACCCCACGAATGAACCCTCCGTCCTAGATGACATCCTGGAACCCTAGGATGACCAAATGGACGAACAGCTCCTACCCACAGGCGAACAGCTCTCGCCCGAGGGCGAATAACTTATTTCGTTGTGGGAACAATCAATGAATGTGGACGGGCTACCCTTGAATGCTGGCTTGGAGGGCCCTATCCCGGCAAACAACTTTGACCCAAGACCAGCTGAAGATTTTGAACCCCGCCTGGAAATCGACCCGATGGACATCGAGGACGAGCTAAACCTTGAGGGACCAATAATTGATCCACGATGAAAAGGACAAAAATGGCTAGCAACTCAGTCGAAGAACTGGAAGCCCTAAAATTTTATCCTGATCGTGATGATCTTGAACTCTACATTGGGTTCGAGCTCTCTGAGCCATACATGACCCGAATGAGTGAGTTCCTCAAGGCAAACCTTGATATTTTCGCATGGTCGCACGCAGACATGGTGGGGATCGATCCAAAAGATGCTTATCACAGGTTGAACATAGATCCAGCCCGAAGACCGGTCCATCAGAAAAGGAGAAAATATGGGCAGGATAAATACCAAGCACTCAATGAGAAAGAGAAAAAACTGCTCAACAATGACCTGATTCGTTAGGCATTGTGCCCTCAATGGGTGGCAAACCCGGTTCTAGTGTGGAAGCCAAATGGAACTTGGAGGCTCTACATAGACTTTACTGATCTGAATGCAGCCTGCCCGAAGGATAATTTTCCCATTCCGCACATCGATCAATTGGTGGACAGCACAGCCGGGCACAAAATGTTCACATTTATGGATGTTTTTTCCGGCTACCACCAGATTCCAATGCACCCTGATGATCAAGAAGACACGACATTCTATATAAACAAAAACCCACTCTGCTGGAAGAGAATGCCCTTCGGATTGATCAATGTAGGGGCAACCTACCAGAGGCTCGTGAACAAAATGTTCGATGAACACATTGGGGACACAGTGGAGGTGTACATTGAAGACATAGCCCAAGTGTTCAATATTCTTCAAAAATGCAACATGAAGCTAAACCCGAAGAAAAGCAGCTCCGGGGTTCACTCGGGGAAATTTCTGGGCCATCTGGTCAGTAAACGGGAAATCAAAGCCAACCCCGTGAAAGTTAAAGCTATCGTGGATATGCAACCTCCTTGTTCAGTAAAAGAAGTACAAAGGCTAACTGGATACCTAGCTTCTTTAAACAGGTTCATATCCCGATCATGAGATAAGTGTCGTCGATTCTTTGAAGCCATTAAAAAGGCAAGTTCTCATGGACGAGCAACTGCCAGAGTGCTTTTGAAAAGCTCAAAGACTACCTGGGAGATGTGAAGATCCTGTCAAAACCCATTCCAGGAGAAAAATTATACTTATATCTGGCAGCATCGGAGGTGGCCATCAACTCTATTCTGGTGCGGGCGGATGGAAAGTTCCATCAGCCAATTTATTATGTCAGCCAAGCTCTACATGAAGCCGAAGTGAAATATTCACCAACTGAGAAGCTGGCATATACACTTGCCATGAGTGTTAGAAAGTTAAGATCGTACTTCTTCGATCATCAAGTCGAAGTACTAACAACTTTCCCACTCAGATAAATCTTACATCGACCAGACATAGCTGGCCGCCTATTGAAATGGTCCATAGATATTAGCCAATTTGGAGTGACTTATGCTCCTAAAACAGCGATCAAGGGTCAGGCATTAGCCGACTTCATAGTCAAACTAACCTTTCCCCAAGATCCGATGAGAGGGCTAGATCACCCCTGGCATCTTTATGTAGATGGTTCATCTACAAACATGGCCTCGGGGGCAAGAGTAGCTCTCATCAGCCCCGACAAACAAGTATTCACCTCAGCAGCCAGATTTAAATTCATGGCAACAAACAACGAAGCTGAGTATGAAGCCCTCATTGCAGGTCTCCACTTATCACTTATTGTTGGAGTTAGACGACTCCACATATTTGGAGATTCTAAGTCTGAGGTAAATACGAAGCCAAAGATGAACACATGATTGAGTATCAGAAGATAGTTGCTCACCTGGTATTAATGCTAGATCAAGTTTACATTGAACAAGTACCCCGGGCGAGCAATACCCAAGTTGATGCTCTAGCTCACTGGCCACCAGTGAAGATCCAGCAGAGTTAACAGATATTATTATCACCAGAAGGGCCAATCAATCAACCTCGGATTATCAAGTGGACGAACTCCTTTAGCTAAATACTTGAAAGATGGTGAATTGCCAAGCAATCTTTTAAAGCTGCCAAAATAACAAAACGAGCAGCCAGGTATACCCTGGTGGGCGAGCAGCTTTACAAAAGAGGTTTTTCAGTCCCACTTCTCAAGTGTTTGTCTAGGGGGCAGGGATGAGCTACTTTAGAAGAAATCCATTCATGAGTTTGTGGAAACCATGCTGGGGGGCAAGCTCTGGCTTACAAAACAATAAGGCAAGGCTACTATTGGTCAAATCTATGCCAAGATGCTATTCAAATGGCAAGAGCCTGTCATTGATGCCAAATTTTTTCCCCGAGCATCCACACTTCAGCACAAGAGCTCGTTTCTGTTTTCAGTCCTTGGCCATTTGCAAGATGGGGAATAAACATCATTGGACCCTTCCCGCCTAGAAAGGGTAATGTACGGTTCGTTGTTGTGGCAGTTGATTACTATACAAAATGGGAAAAAGCAGAAGTCTTAGTCAAAGTTACAGAAGAAAAAATAATCAGCTTCATCTGGAAGAACATTATCTATCGATTTGGAATTCCCCAAACAATTGTTACAGATAATGGTCCTCAGTTTGATGGGAAAAGGCTAAGGGACTTCTGCACCAAGTGGAGGATCAGAAAATATTTCTCGACCTCTTATCATCCACAATCAAATGGTTAAGTTGAAGTTGTCAATAAAATAATCGAACACGTTCTGAAGATACGATTGATGGAAAGTAAAGGAAATTGGTCTCTAGAACTTCCGGATGTCTTATGGGCATATAGAGTTTCTCCCAGGCCTAGCACCGGAGAAACACCATTCGCATTAGCATTCAGAACAGAAGTCGTCATCCCCATTGAGCTAAAGATCAAGACAGTTAGAACAACCAACTTTGATGAACAGGCGAAAAACTCTGCCTTATCAGTTGAACTTGATTTGGTCGAGGAAAAAAAATATTGGTCGAGCTAAAGAATACAACATACAAACAACAGGCAGAGCGTTACTACAATTCCCATATCAAGCTAAGGGAGTTCAAAGTTGGCGACCTCGTTCTAAGAAAGAAGCTCGCCCCACCTCCAGGTGTATTTGGACCAACTTGGGAGGGCCCATACAGGGTAACAGACAGGTTGCCCAATAGTGTTTATGATATAGAAGATATGGAAGACAACTCGACCAAATACTCCTGGAATGTTGTTCACTTGAAGAAATATTACCATTAAGGCGAGCTACTTTGACAAAGGGGCGAGCTAGAATTGCATATGTGCAAGTAAGACTTAAAAACATGCCTAATTTTTTTAATTTTTTATCAAGTGTTAGAGATCGAACAAGATTGGTTGGTTGTACTACTTTAGCCTAGCAACTTGTTTGTATTTATATATTTTTTGTATTTCGACAAGTTTAAAGTTGTTCGACAAGATGTATAGTAGTCGAACTACTTTAACTTGGGTTGTAAAGTTTTGTAAGGTAGGTCATTTTCCATACTTGTAAATTTTAGCAAATTCAATAATAGTTGTTCGTTCAAATGAGAAAGTTCAAGCTCAAGGCACAAGTCAAGTTAAATGATCAAGCCCATTAAAGGCTGTTCGTTTTTAAATGAACATAGCCTAAGGATAAGGTGTTGGAGTTATACGTGAGAGTATGATTTTACTTTGTATAACTCGTGTATCAAACACTCGTTTTATGAGAATAATTCTTTTATCGCATTTGCTTTAGTTATGATTGAATGTTGAATTTCTATTGCAAACCGTTCTATATATAGTACATGTTACATTGTAGTTAATATGGTGATACCCGATCACGGAAGAAAACATTAACAGTTTACTTGTAACTAAACGTACATTTTCACGACCCTGGTGGAATTGAACAATCCGCCGTGAAAGGGCGATGTGTAAGGCTCAGATTGGTCTGTCTTGACTAAGAGATTGCACTAGCACATTTAGTATGTGTTGAAGAGGACCTACAACGAGGATAAATTCTTCTGTTCTGAAAGGTGAAGAATTAGACCTCAGTGGTTGTTGATTTCTTAATCTCCGTCACTTAAATAGGACCGTGTGTGCTTAATGGTAACTGCTTTGATTCATGTTGGGTGAGAATCATTGTGACTTCGAACTTTGTGTCTTGGGCAGTAATATTAATCATACGACGGTTGCTAAGATTTAATACGGAGAAACGCGTGCGAGTACGGCTCGTGTGATTAGTCCCCTTGGTGGGCTCAGAAGTTTTATTGTACCAAATCTTGCAAGTGAAGAATTAGTTTCTTCGGTACGAATAATAATGTTGAGCTGTCTTTACTCCAAGGTGGAATATATTAATTAATTTAGAGCTATTCAGAAGCTCAATTAATTAATGGACTTGATAATCTTAAACGCGGGAAATAATAACCGGGAGCCCATATTATCGTAATATGGATTAAGATGGATAGTGCAATATTAATTTATTAGTGGTAATAATTAATATTAATGGATTGAATTATATTGGGGCTCAATATTGAAATTCAGAAGTCCATTAGGAGGTCCAATCTTAATTCTCCTTAAAGGCCCCTCAAGTAGCCCAATAATGATAAGGTGATTAAAATAAAAAGAAAATATATTGCTGATTTTTCCATGTTAAATTTCGAAAATTGCATATTAAGAAGGAAAATGATTTTGTTGATTTTCTTGGAAAGATATTATGGAAGATATTTATTCTAGGAATAAAAGAATATCTCATGTATTCAAGAAGATCCAAATCTTGGATTTTCATCTTATTATTTTCGAAGATCACCCCATAACAAGGTGATTGAGATTTTTGTGGAATATTTTATTTTGGAGAAAGAATATATGAGATATATTCAAGATTTCTTAGAGTCTAAGAAAAGATTTTTTCCAAGCCCAATATTCATCAAATTTTCGGCCACTCTATGTTATAAATAGGGGATGAAATTTTTCATCCCCAAGTACATAATTCCATGTGTTGGAAATATCAAGAGCATAGATATTTTTCTTTTTCCTTAGTTTATTAAATTACTTGAAAGCATCTCCCACCGGTGATCAAGTGAGGTGAAAGGGAAATACTTGAGAAGGTTTTTTGGTCGATAGAGCGAGATCGTAATTGTCCCGTTTATCCAAAGGCCAATTCTACAAGAGGTACGTTAATCACATATTTACTTGTTTATTCCGTCATAGTTAATATGTGAAATTAATTCAACATGCATGATGAAAATTTGTTGTTGGAATTATTATTTGAATTAATTAGGATTAATTCATGCTAGTAATAATTGTATTTAAATTCGTATTTAAATTTCATCCCGAATAGATTCCGGGCACCCCTATTTTCCCAACAACTGGTATCAGAGCCACGGTTTCGGGCTCTGATCTTTAAATTGGAATTTAAATTGTTAAACATTAAATTGAAATTGGATAGTAGAATTGCTAGATCTTTTTTGCAGGTATCCAATTGTCATAGTTTTAATGTTGTTAATTTCATGCGTGTGAATTAATTATTTTTAATTCGATTCGTTCGAATTCATTTTTCTCGTTAGAAAATCCACGAGTAGATTTATTGTTTTTATTTTGATTCGATCATTGTAATAGACTAGTCTAGATCTAGTATTTATTTTTTTGTAAAATAAATTGTAACCGGATCGTGACGAAGAACGAAGAATTAAAAACGGCGTACCCGGACGACGCATACAAGCGTGGCACGTGTATGGACGTAAAATCATGCAAGGGGTGAAGAAAACAGAGACGAACGGCGAAAAACGGCGCACGACCCGGGCGCGACGGGAGGCCGGCACCGCGCGCACGCGCGCGCGCGCCTCGGGCACGGCCTGGTGCGCCTCGGGTGTGCCTCCGTGCAGCGCCTCGGGTGCGCCTCGGGGCTGCGCTTCGGCGCGCTTCCTGCAGTGCTTCGGCGCTTTTTGGGCCGGGAGGCACGCGGGCCCACTTCGTGGGCCGACGCGTGCCGTATCTCAGGCCGTGGAATTTTTTCGGTTCGTGCTTTTTTTCCGTGTGATTTTAAACGTCGTCCCGAACTCCAAACAATGTTGTTTTTGATGAAGTGTTGTTGTTCAAGTGGGAGCACGTCGAGACGAACGTCGCAAAGCAACAAGGACGATTTTTCGCATCAAGACGTGAAGAAATTAAACCGTGACAATTGGATTTGAGTGCTCCAATGTGTTTAATTTTGTTTTGATGGATGTTTTATTTCGTGCACTTATTATTATTTGTTAATATGTGTTTGCATGAATTTAATTGTCCAAGAAAAGCCTTACTTTCGAAAATTACTAAGTATATTTTTATAATCGCAATTTTATTCCGGATATTAAAATTGGATTATTTTGACCTCCATAATTTATTTATTTGTGAAGTTCTTTTGGAATACATTTCCCCCTCGGATCGGCCAAAAGAACGGATTTCACATGAATAAATTCCGAAAGGATGATTGTGGATTATTACTAGTGGCGGTATTGACCCTCACCTCGAGTGGCTTGCTCAAAGCGAAATAATAATCCTGTATTTAATTATGGTTATTACTTAGGCATAGGAAATTGATATTAACTTACTCCACTCGGAGTCCCTGTCAATTTCTATGTGGTCAAAGTGGGAGCCAACTATTAATTTTGAATTAAGGATTTGTAAATTTTAGGTTTGTGATCCGCTTGAATGTATTTAAATGTATAGACCATCCCTCGTGGCGCATTTAAATTGTTTCGAGGTGTTGGCTGATGCATGATTATATTGTTTTAAGGTTTCAATATAATTGATGTGATCGAATTATGTGATAATTTCATATTTTTCTAGATATTGATATGAATGTATGTTTTATTCTCATTTCATCATGTCGCAACCTTTTAATCCACTGTTTAATATACTTAAAGTTAATAAACTTTTTGGAGTGATTTATATCGATTGGACTAGCACATTTAGTATGTGTTGAAGAGGACCTACAACGAGGATAAATTCTTCTGTTCTGAAAGGTGAAGAATTAGACCTCAGTGGTTGTTGATTTCTTAATCTCCGTCACTTAAATAGGACTGTGTGTGCTTAATGGTTACTGCTTTGATTCATGTTGGGTGAGAATCATTGTGACTTCGAACTTTGTGTCTTGGGCAGTAATATTAATCATACGACGGTTGCTAAGATTTAATACGGAGAAACGCGTGCGAGTACGGCTCGTGTGATTAGTCCCCTTGGTGGGCTCAGAAGTTTTATTGTACCAAATCTTGCAAGTGAAGAATTAGTTTCTTCGGTACGAATAATAATGTTGAGCTGTCTTTACTCCAAGGTGAAATATATTAATTAATTTAGAGCTATTCAGAAGCTCAATTAATTAATGGACTTGATAACCTTAAACGCGATAAATAATAACCGGGAGCCCATATTATCGTAATACGGATTAAGATGGATAGTGCAATATTAATTTATTAGTGGTAATAATTAATATTAATGGATTGAATTATATTGGGGCTCAATATTGAAATTCAGAAGTCCATTAGGAGGTTCAATCTTAATTCTCCTTAAAGGCCCCTCAAGTAGCCCATTAAGTAGCCCAATAATGATAAGGTGATTAAAATAAAAAGAAAATATATTGCTGATTTTTCCATGTTAAATTTCGAAAATTGCATATTAAGAAGGAAAAAGATTTTGTTGATTTTCTTGGAAAGATATTATGGAAGATATGTATTCTAGGAATACAAGAATATCTCATATATTCAAGAAGATCCAAATCTTGGATTTTCATCTTATTATTTTCGAAAATCACCCCATAACAAGGTGAGTGAGATTTTTGTGGAATATTTTATTTTGGAGAAAAGAATATATGAGATATATTCAAGATTTCTTAGAGTCTAAGAAAAGATTTTTTCCAAGCCCAATATTCATCAAATTTTCGGCCACTCTATGTTATAAATAGGGGATGATTTTTTTCATCCCCAAGTACATAATTCCATGGGTTGGAAAAATCAAGAGCATAGATATTATTCTTTTTCCTTAGTTTATTAAATTACATGAAAGCATCTCCCACCGGTGATCAAGTGAGGTGAAAGGGAAATACTTGAGAAGGTTTTTGGGTCGATAGAGCGAGATCGTAATTGTCCCGTTTATCCAAAGGCCAATTCTACAAGAGGTACGTTAATCACATATTTACTTGTTTATTCCGCCATAGTTAATATGTGAAATTAATTCAACATGCATGATGAAAATTCGTTGTTGGAATTATTATTTGAATTAATTAGGATTAATTAATGCTAATAATAATTGTATTTAAATTCGTATTTAAATTTCATCCCGAATAGATTCCGGGCACCCCTATTTTCCCAACACAAGGCCCCTATTCCATTTTTAAAGACAAAGTTCTTTTTTGAACAAAGCCCAAATACATGTATTAAGATTGTAAAGCATGAAAATAATTATAAGGCAATGAATACATAAGAACAAAATGAGCAAAATTGAAGTTTCATTAGAAGCAAGGCAGTTCACCCAAAAGTACAAAACAAACTCCCTACAGGATCGAGCAACTACAACTATAATCAAAAGAAAAAAGAAAATTATAAGTTAAACAAGTCCTAGTTCCCTAATATCCTTGCCCAGCTAGGAGAGGAAGGTTGTCATCCCGGGGGTCAACCAGGGGAGCTCCCCTAGTCTCTGGATCAACTGACACATCTACCGTTAGCTCGACAATCAACCCGGCTGCAACTTCGGCCAGCTCGGCTGAGGCCTTATCCTTAGGGTCGGTGGAGGCATCCTCTTTAACCTCAGCCTCCTCTTCCAGCTCATCCTCACCCTTTGGAGGATAGGTGATTTCAATACGGGGGTTAAGAAAGTCAATCTTGACCCCATACTCGGGCAGGTCGCCGATTTGAAGGGTTTTCTTTGGAGCGGGAGGATTGTTCTGCAGGAATATGGTGAACTCCTTACCAACCTCAGCCAAGATATCGGGAACGTTGAACTCATTGACAACACGAATGCACTCAGAGTATGCAATTACGAAGCCCAAAATGGAGCTCACCTCCAACTTGGGCACCAACTCCTCCTACGGGATGGAATTGGCGAGCTGCTCCTCCAGTCGGGCAGCTTTGGCCTCAACATTTGTGTCCTATTTTTTCGGCCTTCTCCTTCTGCTTCTACTTACGAGCGAGCTGGGCTCAAAGCAGTTCGACCTTGACTTCCTTGGCCTTAAGCTCTTCAGAAACCTTCGAGTGAAGGTCAAGAGCCCTTTGCTCGGACACTTGGTAGGCCTTCACCTTATCCTAGAGGCCGGCCACCATTTTGTTCGCCTCTGCCTTGGCGTCATTCCTCTCCTTGGAGATGCGGCGAACTGTGCTTTTGTGTTGGCGCGCATCCCTCACTAAATCCTCTACCTGGTCGACCAACTTTTGGATCGCTACCAAGGTATTGCTAGCCTCAATTATGGCGAGACAGCAATTGTCTCACGGAACTTGCTCATTTACAATTTGCTCCAAGGGCTTAGTCCAGGAGCGAGCTACAGATTCAGCAGCTCGCCGAACATGAGAGCTCGGAATCCCCTTAAAGGAGGTTGGCACCTGGAGCATGAGTATTGGTGCACAATGTTTGAACGGCCGGGATAGTGAGAGGGTTGGTAGCTACAAAAAACAGAGAAAAATGTGTTATACATAAAAAAATTAAACAAGAGTAAAAACACTTACTCATTGTAACGACCTGCATCCCAACCCAGGAAGGTCACGTCGTCGGGAGTGTCTGGCCTTGTCTCTTGAGCAGAGGTAGTCATGTGTTGCTCAGTGAAAACCTCCACGGAAGGAGTTTATCATGTTTCTTGCTTGGCTGGGCAGGCTACATTGGCCCCGCTCTCTTGGGGACCTTTGCTATTCTTGGGAGCTCATTCGCCTTCATTGATGGGAGTGTCATCACCGCGTAGAAGCCTCTTTTTCTTGGTATTAGCCTCCGACAGGCTGCTTACTGGGGCGAGCTACTTCGAGGAGCCTGACGCACCCGCCTTGCGGGGATCTTCCTTAGTCTTGGCCACCAGTGCGACCATTTTAGAGATTGGGTCCCCTTTCTTCCTTTCTTTCTTGGTCGGCATATCGAAGACGTACTAGTCGAGCTCATTGAAGGCAGGGGGAACAACAACGGTGATGAGCTGGTCTACATTGGTCGGACAAACGATGTTAGAAAATTATGATATGAGTTAAGGTCAAAGTAGTTCGCCAAGTAAAATAAGGTTTACCTTCAGGGACTTCGGTCTGCACCTCTAAATGGTGAGGATAAGGGGTAAGGCGAGCTACTCTGTGTGTAGACTCAAAGAAAAGATGTTGTACAGTCCGATCAGCTCGGTTCCTGAGAGAGATCTGGCCCACGATGAATAGGAACAGGTCGTCGGCTTCGTCCTTGGTACTACTCCACTTGAGAGTTCTGGGACCTGAAATAAAAATAAAGAGATTAAAATTAGTCTTACTTCTTCAAATAAAACGAAGAAGCAAAACTCACGCTTGAGAATCCCAAACTCCGTCGGGGTGATAATTCTCTCATCACCACCATAAGGGCGAGCTGAAACTCGCCAATCCCCACCAATATAAAACCAGTCGTACTTCCAGTCCATCACCTTCCCAGGGATGTCCTCAATCACCTTAAGGCTGGGGCGAGCCTTAAGGTAGTACCAGCCCGCTTCATCTCCTGTATAGGCTGTGGGCGCCATGAGGTAGTTCACCTCGTCTACGGAGTGCTTATTGGGGTATCCCTCCAGGGTGCACAACACCATAAGGGACATCAGGTTCATCTATCCCACCGGTGTTAGTTGGCTAATAGCTAAATTTGTCTGCTCCAGGAAGCGGCCGATCAAGGGATGGAGGGGAAGAGTGACTCCAACCTTGAGGATTGCAATGTTGATCGTCGTGAGCCCGTGTGATGGTCAATCTACTCTATCATCCTCCAGTGGCGCATACATATGAACATTATCCTTGGTGATTGACGAGACAATGTAGCTCGCTGCAAAGTTGTTAGTCTTGAGCTTTCGCTTCCCGCAAAATGGAATCTGGAAACGAGAGGAGTACTCCCTCTCGTAAGCATCCCAGTCGACTTGGCGAGCTACTGTGACTGGGATTGGTGCTCAATTGGATTTGGCATGGGATAATTTATGCTGGCCAGAAACTCCCAGGTTAGCTCGTCTATGGGAGATGGTTATTGTACCTCGACCTCACCTTTCACCTCGGAGTGGAGGTCCGAGCTGGTCTCTTCCACGACCTCGCGGGCTGGATTCACTTCGGCGACCTTCTCCCTTGATAAGGGAGCTCCCGATTCTATAGATCGGACTACGAAGGTCGCCTCTGGGTCCGAATCAATGTTTACAATCGGAATAGGAGTTGAGGCCTCCTTGATTGGGTGTTTTCCAAGGTCTCGAGGGGGATCCGTGTAGGTTCGAGAGGAAGAGGACATTTGGGTGAGAATTTTTGAAAAAATAATAAAAAGGAGAAAAACTTGGAGCGGGTCTATTGGTGGATTCCGGTAGGAAGTTGAGGAACCGACGGCGGAGGTTAGGCAAGAACGCGGCAGAGTATGGGGATTTCAACCAAACAAAGATAAAATTAAATGAAAAAGAAGAAGAAACACAGAAAATTGTTACCTTAAACACTTGAATCGAAGAAAATGATGGCCGGAGATGGAGATTGATTATCAAAAATTTGAAAGAGAGAGAGTAAGAGATTTGGCGCCGAGAAAATCAATGGAAAAATGAAAAGAATGAAAATTTTGCCCTTTTATAGTGTGCAAAAATGGGGTACCCTCCCAGGAAGAACGAAAGTTTAAGGACCAAATTGCAATTCTCCTGGCGCGTGCAGCCCTCCTCTAAAGAAATTGGGGGTGAGTCGCCTCGATTTCGTGCGCGCGTAGGTGGCGGAAATCATGCCGCCCACATCATACCTCGGGACATGA
Organism: Ballota nigra; assembly: GCA_947034835.1. Classification (NCBI taxonomy): domain Eukaryota; kingdom Viridiplantae; phylum Streptophyta; class Magnoliopsida; order Lamiales; family Lamiaceae; genus Ballota; species Ballota nigra. The sequence goes on from OX344720.1 coordinate 29,509,375, forward strand.
CAGATGCCTTAGAATTCTAACCGTCGCCCATCCAATGCAGCCTATCCGGTATAGTTCGTCTAAGTCAAGGCAATTCACCCGAGGTAAAGCAGTTCGCCCCTGGTGATGCAGCCCGACCAAGAGGCTCAAGATTATAGGCAGCTTTAGCAGCTCGCCTCTTATCTCACAGTATAAAGGCAGGCTAGGAGGCAATTGTTGATAGGCGAACTACATCTCACCTAAGGCGAACAGTTTTAAGCTACCTAATCACTCAAAAGCAAGATTAAGCAAGCCAAGCCAAGCTAGGCCGAACTGGAATAGTCAGATAAGCTACTCCAGCTAGGCGAGCTGCTTTATCAAGTCGAGCTACATCAAAGCAAAGACCACCAAGCCCAAATAAGGCCCTAACGAGCTACTTTAGCCAAAGAGCCAAGGCAGAAAGTAAAACGACCAACAAAGTCAAGCTAAGACCTCCTCAAGGACAGGTCCAAAGAGACGAACAACTCTCTAATGTGAGCTAATCCTTTTTAGAGGATAGAAATTAGTTTAGATAAGGTCAAATAGTCAACTCTCCAAATGTCAAGCATGCACATAAGGGAGGGTAAGAGTTAATCCACCTCCTACTTGGAGGACTTGTATAAAAACCATAAATTTCATTAAAAAAAACAAGTCTAAATTCACAAATACAAGCTTAATTACTTTGCCTACACATAATCATACACCTCAATCTACACACACATACAAAATAAATATGAATTCAATACACGTATTTAACCTTTCTTAATTCTGATTCATCGTATTCACTATATACGGTAGTGATCAATCACACGTAATTGTTTGATGATCAAATTAGCAATTAAAAATAACTGTTGGTCCCACTAGTCAAATCTCAGTTAATGCGGAAGCTTAAAGACTTGTTAAAAACCTTTTAATGACTTCAATTATATAAAGCAGTAAGAATACAAGATATATAGTGGTTCTGATGTTAAAATCCTACGTTCACTCTCCCTTCAATAAGGGGCCTTACTAACCAACCAACCAACTTACTATCACTGGAATTAACAAGTACCAGCACTTTGTTACAACCTTTAGATCTAACTCCGATCTAAAGCACCAACAACTCCAACATTGTTTATAGAGATGAACAGGTTGAGTTTATCAAAGCCAACTACAAACTCCTTAAGAGTATATATGAATAAAAGCGTAAGAGTACTAGATTGCTTAGAGGTTTGTAAAGCTTGAATGTTCTTCGCGCGTGTAGAGCTTTCTCCATAGCAGTACTCTTGTATTTATAGGGATGATTAGGGATATAGCTGTTGGAAAGCTAATCCAATCAAATCCCTATAAATAGAAGTTTCAATCAATTAATTCCCTAATTAATTGATTGGGGTTGGTGAGATCCTTTGGATTGATCCTTCATTTGACTTTCCAATCCGTTCTTCAATCAGCATTAAATACACCAACGGCTGGAAAACTTCCTTGGACAAAACTCTGATTCTTCCAGAGTAGATATGCCAGGTACCAGATGACCCAGAGGTCCTCTGGTCCAGAGTCGATTGTGAAACAGTTAGTTCCTTAGATTCAGGAGATGATTCTAAGGTACTTTTATTTCACCAGACTCGTCTGGTCTTCTGGACTCGTCTGGTTCTGGGGATACTTCTCTGCCTCTGATATGATCTTCTTTGATGAAGTCTTCTGGTCGAGTCCTCTGGTGAAGTCTTCTGGTGACTCTTTTGGTGAAGTCTTCTGGTGACTCTTCTGGTCTGGCAGTCCTCCTGGACTAAGTCCTACTCTAGATCTTCATCTGGCTAACAAGTCCAGATGGTCCTATTACAACTTCTGGTTTGTTTCTAACTAATCAAAATTAACAGCTTTTATCCTAATAATTTCCCCTTTTTTGATGAAGTTAAAACACAACCAGAACTGAAATTAAACAGATAAGCACGAAACTAAAGTTGACAAGATCTTAGAATAGATCTCATCAGGCAACAATAGACAACAAGAGGTTGTCTTTCAACAGAACAAAGATAGAGATATTTCATTAAAAATGATCAGAGAAGTTTACAAGGTACATTGAAATATCTTATCAACTAACAGTATCTTCTTCATTTCTTGGGTACCAGGAACCAGTCTAAGAAGCGGTCCTGGATGACTCTAAGCTCTGCCTGGCTTGGGGGATCAAAGTTGTGCATCACCTTGTTCTTGAAGAGTTTCTTCAGCTCTGTCCAATCTATCTGGTCTCCAACCAGAGGAGTGTTGAGATAGTGAAACTCTGGAGCAGTCACTTCAAGGTTGAACTGGATGGTGGACTGCATCAACTGCTCGTACAGCTCCCTGTCATAAGCCTTCATCCAGGCATGGAAGGTTCTGTTGATAAGATCTGCATCTTCTGGTGGAGGCTTCTAGATGTAGTGTTAGATAAACCAGAGGGTCTTCACTTCTTTTCATTTCTAAATCAATGGAACAGGCACAATAGAGTCAAAAGACCCTTTTGTCCTGAGAGGCAACTGCTCCATGATCTCAATCTGGTTCTTCTTCTTTCTTGCGCTCCCACTACTACTACCACCAGCTTCTCTGGCCTTCTTGTTCTGTCTTCTCTCATACCTTCTTCTCTGTTCTTCATTAATGTTCTTTGTTATTCTTGCTTTCTTCTCTTCCTCTGTCTCCTCCTTGTACCTCTTCTCTGCCTCTTCTACAACTTCCTCCAGAAAGGTTTTCTTGACCTTTCTGATCTTCCTCTTGGCAGGGCCAGTAACAACAGCTGGCTCTTGATCTGACTCAGGAGCTTCCTCTTCTGCAGTCAGCTTCTTTGCTTTGGCTAAGGATTTTAGCTCATCCTTCTTCTTCTGGTTCAGCTCTGTCTGTGCCATAGTACTTTCCAAAAGATCCAATATGCCAGAATGCACAAAAAGGGTTTCATTTGTGCTCTTGGCCAATTCAGTTCTGGCACCTTCTTTCCCTTTTTTGACTTCATCAAGAAGGGGTTCAACAACCTGCCTGATCAGAACAGGCAGCTCAGGGTTGGAAGAGTGCATCTCCCTCAGCTTCTTGGCTTCTGCCACATAGGCCTTAGCTTCAGCAACCAGAATCTCTTGCTTGTCCGGCATCTGGCAAAAGTCATCCTTCATATTGGCCAGATCAATCAGCTGAGTAGTCAGAGAGGTCTTGGGGACTAAGACAGATCTCATCTGCGCCATCACATACTCCTGGAGCTCATCCTGGCTCTTAATCACGTCCATCTTCAAGAATAGTCAATTTGCCTTGAAGGCAGCTTTAGCAGAGGCAAAAGTGGACTTTATCTGTTTGAGCAGCTTCTTCCTTTCCTCCTTGGTCTGGTGCTCAATCATGTCAGGGCCAACATGTTGCATGGTCTTGCAAAATCGGTCAACTTGCTGAATCTGCTCATTGAAGAAGAGCTTCATCTTCTTCATCATCACTGGCTTGACATCAAAGTCTTCCTTCTCTGAATAAAGCTCTGGAGGGAATGAGAAATGAGGCCCAAAGGTGTAAGATGGGCCAGCAGGGGAGATCATTGCCCCTCTCTGGATCAGAAGAGTTTTGATCACAACCCTGGCAGAGTCAACTGTCAACATCTCTGTCGGATGCTGAACATTCAGCTTTTTCTTCAGCTCAATCTCCCAACTTGAGAAGTTGGAGGCACCCATCTCATACAATAGAAGAACAAAATCTTCCATGTCTTCTTCTCTGGCCGTGCTCCACACTTTGCCATCAGTGAGGTCTGCCAACAAGGGAAGGTGCTCCAGCAGAATATGGAAGTGTTCTCTGAGCCAGAGTTGAGCACCTTTGCTCGTACTTTGCTGAATGGGACCCATGTCTGGATCATTGAAGGAGAAAGGGATGGGCCCACGGGCAAAGAAGGATGCGGCAGGGCCGAAAGGCTCCAGTGAAGCATCCTCATCTTCACTATCATTGCCACTTTGGCTTGCAGGGGAGCCAGGGGGGCAACAAAACCCAAAGCCAATGCACGAGGTATAGGGGGTTTGAGAAGTTGTGGCAGGGGGGTTTTGTGAAGAGGAAGGGTGTGATTATTGTGAGGTGGAAGGGGGAGTGTGAGATGATGAGGGTTGTTCTGTACCAGGTGAGGTAGTAGGCAAAGAGGCCTCCGCTGGTACAGAGGTTGTTTGTGAGGGTGCGGGAGGGTTAAGTGTTTGGGTTGGGGAGGTGTTTGAGGTAGAGGGTGTCTGGTCTGGAGCAAATGCAGAAATGGGTGCATTTAGACCAGAGGCTTGATTTTGTGCTTCTGGGGGAGAAAGGGAAGGGGAGATAAGGTTTATTGAAGGAGGGGTAGAAGGATTTACCTCGGCTGAGTCAACATTAGCCGGAATCAAGGCAGGTGCAGACTCAAAGGTCTCTGCACCTGGAGCAGTAGTAGTAGGAGAAGTCACATCCATCTCCTTCTGAACAGCCTCCTCTACAGCTTGATCCAGAGATGTACCCAGAGATGAATCTGACTCTGGGTCCTGCAGAATAGCCCTCTTAGCTTTAGGCTTCTTCTTAAGTGGAACCTCCTCCACTTCATCTCCACTGGCATCTTCTTGGTCTGTGGGTTCATCGACCAGAAGAGACTTCTTGTCAGCCCTCTTCTGCTTCTTCCTTCTGGCAGAGGACTTTCCAGCATCTCCTCCTTCTGGTCTACTCCTCTTTTTCTTCAGACCACCCTTTTTGGCCTGTTAGGATTTTATCTGCAATTATAGAGAAATTGAAAAACGGAACAAACGATTTGGTTACCCAGTTCGTCTGTAAAGACTACGTCTGGGGGCACTACCAAGCCAGGAGATATACTAATTTTTCGGTGATACAATTACAATGAGTCATATGAGAATATATAAGAAACTTGGGCCAAAACCCTAAGCCCATCCAACCGAAAATTCTGCCTTTCGAAAAAGGCCCAAAAAAATTTGGATCACCGAGAAGCTGGGACGTGAAGCAGTCGAGCAGGCTCCATAACTCAACATGGCCTTCGGAGAGGAAACTTGGGCTTCCTCATTTCTACTCTGTTTTTTCAGAGCAGAGGATATGGGAATGTGATCATCCCCTTCTGAAGAAGTAGAAAGAGTGATTTTCTGGGAAGCACTTTTAGTGGCCTTCTTCTTCTCAGCCTTCCTGCCCTTGGGAGGAGAGGGCACTGCCCGGAGAGGCTGAGCAGGGATGGCACCTTCACCATCTGAATCTGGGTGCCCAAGAAGAGGACCATCCTTGCTGAAAAGGATCTTGGTCTTCAAGAATTTCTTGCATCCACTGGCTTTCCACACCTTCTCTGGAAGTAGATGATCCAGAATAAGAGTCAACTTAGTGCCCAAGGAGACTTTGGCATTAAAGTAATATTGCAATTCTCCTTCTGCATCAGGGCAAACTTCCTTCTGGACCTTAGCCTTGTTCTTCCTCAACACATTCCAGAAGAACTCTGTCCAATTGTATTCAACTCCACCAAAAATAGCTCTCATCACACAGAGCCGCCCCAAGAATATAACATCAGTGCTATGATTCTCACACATCAACACCTTAACCACGATGTCAAACAAAACCTTGTATTTCTAGCGCAGATGCTTGTCCAGAAATCCCTTCATCAGATTCTTGCACGAAGCCCTAGCAAAAATCTTGAATGACTCAACGACATCGTCTTACTTGTACTTCAACGGGTCTACTCCGGTCATAGACAAATTCCCAAACAATTTGCTCAGATCCGACTTCATGAGAACCACCTCCTCGCCATCGATCTTGGAAACCACCTCTTCATCAAAGATCTTCATACAGACCAAAAATTGAGCAACATATTGATTCAGGGTACGCTACGCCTTAGGAATTGCAGAAATGAGATCTTGTACTCCAGACTGCGGAAGGAGTTCCAGAATCTCCAAGGCGGCTGAGTTGTGAGTAGAATAGAAATCTACCGCCATTTCTGTCTTCAACTTCTCGCAGACGTAAGCAGGGTCAAAATTGCATTTTGGTGCCATTTCTGGAAAGCTTGAAAGGAAATCGTAAGAGAGAAGTATTTGCAGATAATTAGGGTTTGAAAGCGTGAAGAGAAGAAATGAATATAAATTTGTTTTATAAGCACAGACACGCGTGAGAGTATTGTTGGGAAAATAGGGTGCCCGGAATCTATTCGGGATGAAATTTAAATACGAATTTAAATTCAATTATTACTAACATGAATTAATCCTAATTAATTCAAATAATAATTCCAACAACAAATTTAACATCATGCATGTTGAATTAATTCACATAAAATCTAGGCGGAATAAACAAGAATTTCTGTGACTTACGTACTTCTTGTAGAATTGGCCTTTGAATAAACAGGACAATCATGATCTCACTTTATCAACCCAAAAACCTTATCAAGTATTTTCCTTTCGCCTTACTTGATCACCGGTGGGAGATGCTTTCAAGTAATTTTAATAACTAAGGAAAAAGAAAAATATATATGCTCTTGATTTTTCCAACACATGGAATTATATATATGCTCTTGGGGATGAAATAATCACCCCTTATTTATAACATAGAGTGGCCGAAAATAATGTGGTATATGGGCTTGGAAAAAATCTTTTCTTAGACTCTAAGAAATCTTGAATATATCTCATATATTCTTTTCTCCATAATAAAATATTCCACAAAAATCTCACTCACCTTGTTATAGGATAATTTTCGAAAATTCACAAGAAAAGAATCCAAGATTTGGATCTTCTTGAATATATGAGATAATCTTGTATTCCAAGAATACTTATCTTCCATAATATCTTTCCAAGAAAATCAACAAAATCTTTTCTCTCCTTATTTCCAAATTTTCGAAAATTATGATAAAAAATCAGCAATATATTTTCTTTTATTTTAATCGCCTTATCATTATTGGGCTACTTAATGGGCTACTTGAGGGCCCTTTAAGGAGAATTAAGATTGGACCTCCTAATGGACTTCTGAAATTCAATATTGAGCCCCAATATAATTCAATCCATTAATATTAATTATTACCACTAATAAATTAATATTGCACTATCCATCTTAATCCATATTACGATAATATGGGCTCCCGGTTATTATTTCCCGCATTTAAGATTATCAAGTCCATTAATTAATTAAGCTTCTGAATAGCTCCAAATTAATTAATATATTTCACCTTGGAGTAAAGACAGCTCAACATTATTATCCGTACTGAAGAAACTGATTCTTCACTTGCAAGATTTGGTACGATAAAACTTTTGAGCCCACCAAGGGGACTAATCACACGAGCCGTACTCGCACGCATTTCTCCGTATTAAATCTTAGCAACCGTCGTATGATTAATATTACTGCCCAAGACACAAAGTTCGAAGTCACAATGATTCTCACCCAACATGAATCAAAGCAGTAACCATTAAGCACACACGGTCCTATTTAAGTGACGGAGATTAAGAAATCAACAACCACTGAGGTCTAATTCTTCACATTTCAGAACAGAAGAATTTATCCTCGCTGTAGGTCATCTTCAACACATACTAAATGTGCTAGTGCAATCTCTTAGTCAAGACAGACCAATCTAAGACTTACACATCGACCTTTCACGGCGGATTGTTCAATTCCACCTAGGTCGTGAAAATGTACGTTTAGTTACAAGGAAAGTGTTAATGTTATCTTCCGTGATCGGGTATCACCACATTAACTACAATGTAACTAGTACTATTATGAACTGTTTGCAATAAATATTCAACATTCAATCATATCTAAAGCATATGCGATAAAAGAATTATTCTCATAAACAAGTGTTTGATACACGAGTTATACAAAGCAAAACCATACTTTCACGTATAACTCCAACAATCTCCCACTTATACTTAAAGTGTGCTTTTTAGTATACATCATGCATGTCTTAGTGTAGTAGTTCTAAGTGACATCTCATGTCAACCTACACTAACCTAATAATTTCTCCCACTTATACTTAAAGCAGATTGGCAATAGTCTTGACTCTCATTCCATCCACATGTCTCTTGAATCTACTCTGAGGCAGACCTTTTGTGAATGGATCAGCTAGGTTGTCTCCCGACGCTATCTTTGTCACCTCTATATCTCCTCTCTTAACGATTTCTCATATAAGATGGTATTTTTTTTCTATGTGTTTGCTGGCCTTGTGAGCTTTCGGTTCCTTTGAATTTGCAACTGCTCCGACATTGTCACAAAAGACAATTATCTTATTGGGCAAATTCGGAACAACGTCCAAGTCCACTAAGAAGTTCTTGAGCCAAACTGCCTCTTTCGCTGCTTCACAAGAAGCTACATACTCGGCTTCCATGGTCGAATCGGCGATGCATTTCTGCTTAACGCTTCTCCATGAAATGGCTCCTCCTCCCACGCAAAACACATTACCCGAGGTTGACTTTCTTGAGTCTATATCTGATTGGAAATCCAAGTCCGTATATCCTATGGGCACAAGACTATCTGACTGGTAAATCAGCATCCGCTCACGAGTTCTTTTCAGATACCTCAAGATGCACTTTACGGCAGTCCAATGGCCTTTTTCGGGATTGCTTTGATATCTTGCCACCATGCCCACGGCAAAGCAGATATCCGGTCTCGTACACAGCATTGCATACATAAGGCTTCCTATGGCCGAAGCGTACGGAACACCTTTCATGTCATCTATCTCCGCTTGCGTCTTAGAGCTCATTTCTTTCGATAGATGGATTCCGTGCCTAAAAGGTACAAAACCTTTCTTGGAATCTTGCATGTTGAAACGCTTCAAAACAGTGTCAATGTATGAAGCTTGCGATAAGCCCAACATTCTCTTCTTGCGATCGTGAGTGATCTTGATCCCAATGATATGACTGGCTTCCCCTAAGTCCTTCATATCAAATTGTTTTGACAGCCATACCTTTACGTCAGACAATACCTTTACATTGTTTCCAATGAGCAGAATATCGTCTACGTATAATACTAAGAATACCACCGCAGTTCCGTCACGCTTCTTATACACACAACTTTCGAACTCGCTTTGATCAAACCCATAAGACTTAATCACTTGATCAAAACACTGGTTCCAAGTACGCGATGCTTGCTTAAGTCCATAAATGGATCTCTTAAACTTGCATACGAGATGCTCTTGGCCTTTTTCAATGAAGCTTTTGGGCTGTTGCATATAGATATCTATCCCGTCAAGACTTCCGTTAAGGAAAGCTGTCTTGACATCCATTTGCCAGATCTCGTAATCTAGGTGCGCAGCGATCGACAAGAGAATACAGATGGACTTAAGCATAGCTACAGGCGAAAAGGTTTTCTCATAATCGATCCCTTCTTTCTGAGTATACCCTTTGGCCACAAGCCTTGCTTTGAAGGTCCCAACCCTTTCATCCGGTCCTCTTTTCCTCTTGTACACCCACTTGCATCCAATGGGTTCTACCCCATTGGGTGGTTCGACCAACTCCCACACTTGATTATGATCCATCGAACCCATCTCAATTTACATTGCTATTTGCCACGACTCTGCGTCTTTGTCTTGGATTGCCTCGTTGTATGTCCATGGGTCTGATTCATCGCCGGGAATCAAATCCGAAGATTCTCCTATCCCCATGAATCTCTCGGGTTGCCTAGCAATCCTCCCACTGCGACGGGGTTCTGGTTGTGAAGATGTGACGTGTGGTACATCATTTTGTATACTTGGTGTCGAGGTTTGACCTCTCAATTCTTCTAAGGTAATTTCACTTTTGGGCTTCTGATTGTTCATATAGTCTTCCTCCAAGAATTTAAAGTGTGTACTAATCACGGTCTTTTGATCCTTGGGACTATAGAACATACACTCTTTCGTTCCCGCAGGGTATCCTATAAACAACCTTAATTTCGAACGTGGATCCAACTTACCTGCTTCCTTGTCTAGCACGTATGCCGGACAACCCCAAATCCGCAAATGTCTTAGACTGGGCTTGCGCCCGGTCCACAATTCCATTGGGGCTTTAGGAACCAATTTGGATGGCACCAAGTTTAGAATGTAAGCTGTTGTCTCCAATGCATTACCCCAAAACGACTTGGGTAAATCCGAATAACTCATCATAGATCTGACCATCTCTAAAAAAGTTTGGTTTCTTCGTTCCGCCATACCGTTCTGTTGAGGGGTTCCCGGTGCGGTTAACTGGGATACGATCCCTTCGTCCGATAAGTAGTTCAAGAATTCATCGCTGAGGTATTCGCCTCCACGATCTGATCGTAGAAACTTGATACTCTTTTCCCTATGTTTCTCGGCTTCGGCCTTAAACTCCTTGAACTTATCCAAAGTTTCAGACTTATGCCTCATAAGGTAAATGTACCCATATCTCGAGTAATCGTCAATGAAGGTGACGAAATACTCATACCCCATTCTCGCTTTGATCGTCATTGTACCACACACATCGGTATGAACGAGTTCTAACACTTCCGTGGCTCTATTCCCCTTGGCTCCAAATGCCCTCTTGGTCATCTTACCCTCTAAACAGGATCCACAAGTTGGAAATAGCTCGACTTGGAATGATTCCAAGGATCCGTCTTTCACCAATCTCTCTATCCACTTTAGATTAATATGACCTAGTCTAAGATACCATAGAAGTGTTTTGTTCATCTCTGAAGAACGCTTTCTTTTATTACTCGAAATGATCGACGTGTTATTAGATTCATTATTTGAGTGGTGTGCACACTTAATCGTATAGAGATTGTTTACCAACGTTCCATGACAGATAATATCATTCTTAAAAGAAACAGTAACAACTTTATTAAAAGTAACTGAATATCCATCAAAAAATAACTTAGAAACTGAAATTAAATTCTTCCTAAAGTTCGGAACGTATAAAACATCTATTAAAATTAAAAATCTATCTTCAAAAGATAGGTGCACGACTCCCACTGCTTCGGCTGCCACTCTCGTAGCATCGCCCAAAGTGATGGTGATCTCATTCTTGCTAAGTCGCCGGGTTAGCTAGAACCCATGAAGAGTGAAACAAATATGATCAGTTGCCCCGGTATCCACTACCCAAACGTGGGCAGCATACACCGCAACATAAGTTTCAACGACTAAAGCATGAGACTTACCTTTCTTTACCGCCTTCTTAGGCTTAGAACAGGTAGACCTCCAATGTCCTTTCTCCCCGCAATTGAAGCACTTGCTCTTACCGGATATCTTCACGCCGTACGGCTTGAATGCTCTTTCTTTGCCACTAAGAATGAGTCTATTGGGTTGGTTCCGATCAATCTTCTTCTTCTCAATCTTACCTTCCATTGGCCTAGATTTCGAGAAAAAGCTCTTGATCACCAAAGCCTCATCCTTACTCCCTAAGTATGACTCTACCGTTATCAGAGCTTTGAGCAGGGTATCTAAAGTGAACTTGTGTTCTGATAACACGTATTCCCAAAAGAACCCATCAAAACTGCTCGATAGCTTTAGGAGTATGGAATCGATTTGACTTTCTTCACTTTGTCCGGCACCAAGAAACTCGAGTTTTTCAAACTCACGCCTAAATTTGAGAACATGATCCTTTACAGGTGTTCCCTTCACCATTTCTTTCGTGAGCTTCTCACGAATGGTGAACAGATTTGCCATGGGGTTCTGATGTTGAAACATCTCTTCAAGGCTATTCATGATATCAACAGCCGCTTCAATGCCTTCATGAATGCGTATCAAATCTTCAGACATAAATGTCAAAATGATGTGCTTCATGTGCTCATTGGAATGCTTCCAATCATCGAATACCGCCCTTTTCCCATTACTTGACTTATCATTAGGTTTCTTGGGTACGTCAACGCTAAATATCAAATAGTGTTCTTGCGCAAGTAGGACCATATTCATGTTACGTTTCCAATCAACACAGTTCTCACCAACAAGTTTGTTATCTTTAAGTACTAAACAGTGGATTAAAAGGCTGCGACATGATGAACTGAGAATAAAACATACATTCATATCTATATCTAGAAAAATACAAAATTATCACATAATTCAATCACATCAATTATATTGAAACCTTAAAACAATATAATCAGGCATCAGCCAACATCTCGAAATAATCTAAATGCGCCACGAGGGGTGGTCTATACATTTAAACACATTCAAGCGGATCACAAACTTAAAAGTTACAAATCCTTAATTCAAAATTAATAGTTGGCTCCCACTTTGACCACGTAAAAATTGACAGAGACTCCGAGGGGAGTAAGTTAATATCAATTTCTTATGCCTAAATAATAACCATAATTAAATACATGATTATTATTTCGCTTTAAGCAAGCCACTCGTGGTGAGGGTCAATATCGCCACTAGTAATAATCCACAATCATCCTTTCAGAATTTATTCATGTGAAATCCGTCCTTTTGGCCGATCCGAGGGGGAAATATATTCCAAAAGAACTTCACAAATAAATCAATTATGGAGGCCAAATTAATCCAATTTTAATATTCGGAATAAAATTGCAATTAAATAAACATACTTAGTAATTTTTGAAAGTAAGGTTTTTCTTGGACAATTAAAATCATGCAAACACATATTAACAAATAATAACAAGTGCACGAAATAAAACATCCATCAAAATAAAATTAAATCCAATTGTTACGGTTTAATTTCTTCACGTCTTGATGCGAAAAATCGTCCTTGTTGCTTTCCATCGTTCGTCTCGACACGCTCCCACTCGAACAACAATACTTCATCAAAAACAACTTTGTTTGGGGTTCGGGACGACATTTAAAATCACACAAAAAAATGGAAACTGGCATTTAAAATTTCACGGCCCGAGATACAGCGCGCGTCGGCCCATAGAGGTGGGCCGCGCGCCTCTCAGCCCACGGAGGCCGAGCGCCGGGCAACAGCCCCGAGCGCGAGCACGCCGCGCCACCCGTCGTGCGCGAGTCGTGCACCTCGCGCATCCCATGCACCGGGTTTCGCCGTTCGTTCTCGTTTTTCACCCCATACATGATTTTACGCCCATGCAAGCGCCACACATGCATGCGTCATCCGGGTACGCCATCTTTAATTCTTCGTTCTTCGTCTCGATCCGGTTACAATTTATTTTCAAAAAAAAAAAACTAGATATAGACTAGTCTATTACAATGATCAAATCAAAATAAAAACAACTAATCTACTCGTGGATTTTCTCACGAGAAAAACGAATTCAAACGAATCGAATTAAAAAATAATTAATTTACACTCATGAAAAAATTAAAAATATTAAAACCATGACAATTGGATACCTGCAAAAAAAAAATCTAGCAATTCTACTATCCAATTTCAATTTAATGTTAAACAATTTAAATTCCAATTTAAAGATCAGAGCCCGAAATCGTGGCTCTGATACCAGTTGTAGGGGAAATAGGGTGTCCAGAATCTATTCGGGATGAAATTTAAATTCAATTATTACTAGCATGAATTAATCCTAATTAATTCTAATAATAGTTCCAACAACAAATTTAACATCATGCATGTTGAATTAATTCACATAAAATATAGGCGGAATAAACAAGAATTTATGTGACTTACGTACCTCTTGTAGAATTGGCCTTTGAATAAATGGGACAATTACGATCTCGCTTTATCAACCCAAAAACCTTCTCAAGTATTTCCCTTTCGCCTTAATTGATCACCGGTGGGAGATGCTTTCAAGTAATTTTAATAACTAAGGAAAAATAAAAATATATATGCTCTTGATTTTTCCAACACATGGAATTATGTACTTGGGGATGAAATAATCACCCCCTATTTATAACATAGAGTGGCCGAAAATAATGTGGTATATGGGCCTGGAAAAAATCTTTTGTTAGACTCTAAGAAATCTTGAATATATCTCATATATTCTTTTCTCCATAATAAAATATTCCACAAAAATCTCACTCACCTTGTTATAGGGCAATTTTCGAAAATTCACAAGAAGAGAATCCAAGATTTGGATCTTCTTGAATATATGAGATAATATTGTATTCCAAGAATACTTATCTTCCATAATATCTTTCCAAGAAAATCAACAAAATCTTTTCTCTCCTTATTTCCAAATTTTCGAAAATTATGATAAAAAATCAGCAATATATTTTCTTTTATTTTAATCACCTTATCATTATTGGGCTACTTAATGGGCTACTTGAGGGGCCTTTAAGGAGAATTAAGATTGGACCTCCTAATGGACTTCTGAATTTCAATATTGAGCCCCAATATAATTCAATCCATTAATATTAATTATTATCACTAATAAATTAATATTGCACTATCCATCTTAATCCATATTACGATAATATGGGCTCCCGGTTATTATTTCCCGCGTTTAAGATTATCAAGTCCATTAATTAATTAAGCTTCTGAATAGCTCCAAATTAATTAATATATTTCACCTTGGAGTAAAGATAACTCAACATTATTATCCGTACCGAAGAAACTATTTCTTGACTTGCAAAATTTGGTACGATAAAATTTATGAGCCCACCAAATGGACTAATCACACGAGCCGTACTCGCACGCGTTTCTCCGTATTAAATCTTAGCAACCGTTGTATGATTAATAATACTGCCCAAGACACAAAGTTCGAAGTCACAATGATTCTCACCCAACATGAATCAAAGCAGTAACCATTAAGCACACATGGTCCTATTTAAGTGACGGAGATTAAGAAATCAACAACCACTGAGGTCTAATTCTTCACATTTCATAACAGAAGAATTTATCCTCGCTGTAGGTCCTCTTCAACACATACTAAATATGCTAGTGCAATCTCTTAGTCAAGACAGACCAATCTGAGACTTACACATTGATCTTTCACGGCGGATTGTTCAATTCCACCTAGGTCGTGAAAATGTACGTTTAGTTACAAGAAAACTGCTAATTTTATCTTCCGTGATCGGGTATCACCACATTAACTACAATGTAACTAGTACTATTATGAATTATTTGCAATAAATATTCAACATTCAATCATATCTAAAGCATATGCGATAAAATAATTATTCTCATAAACAAGTGTTTGATACACGAGTTATACAAAGTAAAAGCATACTTTCACGTATAACTCCAACAAGTACGAATTAATTCTGGAATAGATAGAGACAAAATCAATTAATGATTTGATTTGTATGTTGCACTTTATTTAAATCCAATGGCCACGATTAAAGGGACGTGCACGGATTTAAAATCATGCGTGGTGCAGTCATTGGGACTGGGTTCGAGGGGGTTTTGTGGCAGTCAAGGGAAAAGTGAAATGATTATCCTATCCTACGAACCAAGTATTAAATACACTCAGAATATAAAACGTTTTGGGTGTATTTAGTAATTTAAAAGGTGTCCCAACGACCAGGCACAGAAGAGTAAACACTTACTTGTCATCTAGTATAGTAACCAGATGATACCACAAGGACTCTGGTGTTACATCTCTTCTGGAGATACCTCTCCTCTGATGCAACTTGCCTATCATCTGGGATTTTATCAAATGAGATTGCAAGCCATCTGGTCTTATAGCTCATCTGGAGATGTAACTCCTCTGGTATATCTGATCTGCAGACAGGTTAGTACATATAATAGAATAAATAAGTGAGATAAGAGATAAAGGATACTCTTCTGATATTCCCCCTAAAACAAATCTGTCTCCGAATCTAACTAACCCAACTAAAAAGTTAACTCCCTGAATTTGGTCTCTGCCAAAGGCTTAGTAAGAATATATGCTCTCTGTTTCTCTGTTGCAATCTTTTCCATCCTTATATCACCTTTCTCAACATAGTCTCTGATGAAATGATGCCTTATATCAACATGCTTGCATCTGGTGTGAAGAACTGGATTATGGGTAATGGCAATTGCACTGTTGCTATCACAAAATATTGGAATATTCTTAGCCCTAATCTGGTAGTCCATAAGTTGCTGACTAATCCAGAGTAGTTGTGAACAACAGCTCCCTATTGCCATGTACTCTGCTTCTGTAGTTGATGTAGCAACTGAAGTCTGCTTCTTAGAGAACCAAGATACCAACTTATTCCCAATAAATTGGCATGTACCACTAGTAGACTTCCTATCTATTCTGCAACCACTATAGTCTGAATCTGAATAACCATTTAACTCAAAATTATCATTTGTAGGGTACCATAACCCCAAATTAACTGTTCCATTAGGGTATGTTTGTTTTGGGATTTAAGTGTGCGGGGGAAGTCATAACTTTGAAATCTTAGGATGTGAAAATCTTGATGAATAATATGAGTATGTGTTTGTTTTGAGATTTTAGTAGGGTGAGATTTTGCTTTATGTCAAATCAATGTTTATTAGTAATTGATGTTGTATTATTTTATTATATTGTGTAAGAGAAAAGTAGGAGAGAGGTTGAGTGGATGATAAAAAAGTGATGATGTGATTGTATTTAATTATATGAAAAATAGTAATAGGTTTATAGGTAGGGATTGAGTTTGGGATTTGAAAACCCGATTTTAAATCCCAAACTCGTATGGGGCGTGGATTGCAAAGTCCAAAATCCATCTGTGTGAGTCCCAAAACAAACATACCCTTAAGGTACTTCAATATCTTCCTAGCTGCCTCCAGATGACTCCTTTTAGAATTAGCTTGAAATCTGGCACAAACACCTACGACAAAAGTAATATTTGGTCTGCTAGCAGTCAGGTACAGAAGAGAACCAATAAGTGCTCTGTACTGAGTCTGGTACACACTCTCTCCAGACTCATCTGGGTCCATGTTAAAATTTATCATCATAGGAATCTTGGCAACTTTGCTAGATCCTACTCCAAATTTTTCTAGCATGTTTCTGATGTACTTCGCCTGGTTGATGAAGATTCCCTTCTCTGATTGCTTCACCTGCAAACCTAAGAAATAATTCATCTCACCCATCATGGACATCTCAAATTGACTTTGCATGAGATTTCCAAATTTCTCACACATCTTCTTATTAAGGGATCCAAATATAATGTCATCCACATATATTTGGACCAGAAGGATGCCATTTCCTTCTTCTTTCCTAAACAAGGTCCTGTCTATCTTGCCCTTAGTAAAACTATTGTCCAGAAGAAATTGAGAAAGAGTGTCATACCATGCTCTTGGTGCCTGCTTAAGCCCATAAAGAGCCTTCTTAAGCTTATACACCTTGTCACCTTATTCAAAACCAGGGGTTGTTCCACATACACTTCCTCAATGAGAATCCCATTAAGAAAGGCAAATTTCACATCCATCTGGTAAACTTTGAACTTCATGTGAGCTGCATATGCTAGAAACAATCTAATGGCTTCTAGTCTGGCAACAGGAGCAAAAGTCTCATCATAGTCTATTCCTTCACACTGAGAATACCCCTGGACCACTAGCCTTGCCTTGTTTCTAGTAATGACATCATTCTCATCTTTCTTGTTCTTGAAAACCCACTTAGTGCCTATTACCTTTTGATGTCTTAGTCTGTCTACCAGCTCCCAAATATCCTGTCTGGTAAATTGATTCAACTCCTCTTGTATAGCAATTATCCAGTTTGAATCTATTAGTGCCTCCTTGATGTTCTTGGGCTCAATCAAGGATACATAGCAATTGAATAAAGCAGCTAAGGTAATGGTTCTCCTCGTCTGGACACCCTTAGTTGGATCACATATAATCAACTCTTTGGGGTGATCAACCAGACTTTTCCTTCCCTTGGACTTGCCTGATTGACCATCTTCTGCAGTACCTTGGTGATTATCACCAACTGCAGGAGAGCTTCCCCCTACAGGAGTTTCAACCTCTTCTGGTTCTACTCCTTGTGGAGGCTTCTGCTCCAAAGAACCAGAAGATGGGTCACCATCAGAATCTGAATCTGACTCTGAATCAATAATAGGTGGCTTGACTTTGATGATTTTGGAAATATTCTGATTATGTGTCTCTTCTGGAGACAGGTTCCTTAAGTCCACCTTGCACTCAATAGTAGATTCATAAAAAACAACATGAGGTGTTCCTTCCACACAAAGAGAATTCCTATTAAAGACTCTGTATGCCTTACCGGTGCTGGAATATCCCAAAAATATTCCATCTGTCACTTTAGCATCAAAGGTCTTTAATTTAGACTTCCCATTATCATGGATGAAACACTTACATCAAAAAATATGAAAGAATGAAACAGATGGGGTTTTACCTTTTCATACCTTATATGGTGTCTTACCATGTCTCTGGGCAGCTTCTTTGAGTGTTATGTTCCTCCTTTCTGCCACTCCATTCTGTTGAGGTGTTCTGGCAGAAAAGGTTTCATGAAAAATACCTTTGTCCTTGCAGTACTCTGCAATGTGTGAATTCAGGAATTCTGTCCATTTGTCACTTCTGATCCTCACTATGCTCTGGTTCTGCTCATTCTGAATCTGCTTGAAGAACTCTGGCAGCTTAGTGATAGTTTCAATTTTCTTAAACAAGAACACTACCTAAGTGTATCTTGAAAAGTCATCTACTACCACCAAGGTGTACTTCCTTCCACTAAAACAAAGTGGTGAAACAGGTCCAAACTGGTTGTGGCTAAAGACCTCGAACTAGACCCTTTCTGGCAATCTTGTTGAGTGATTTGAAATTCAGGTGACTCAATCTCTTGTGCCAAAGCCAGGTGTTCTCTGCAAATCCCTTTACTACCAGGCAAGTATTTATTGGACAACTATTAAAATCTGCAAGATAAATATTACCTTTTCTCAAGCCAACAAGCAAAATATCATCATAATTAGTGGAAAATACAGTGCAAGATCACTAGAGAACTTCACTGAGTATCTCTTGTCACAGAATTGGGATACTGAAAGCAGATTATGCTTGAGTCCTTCCACATAGTAGACTTCATCTACAGATACGTCATTGATGATCAACTTTCCAACTCCTCTGGTGACTCCAAAGTTGTTGTCACCAAACATCACTCTTGGCACATTCAATGGCTTGAAATCCTGGAGATGATCTTTTACAAATGTCATGTGCTTCGAGCATCCACTATCAATGTACCAAACACCATTGCTTGAATATCCTTTCTCCAATGGGCTCTTTTCCTCCTGCAGAGAGATCAATTAGGTCCCCTACTAGTGCTGAGTCCTGATTGGTTAGTTACTTTCTTTGTAGGAATCCATAGATAAAGATCATCCCTTGCTGGATGAGGAGATCTTATCTTTCTTCCAAATCTATCTACCAGCACATGTCCTCTGACAATAACATATTGAGTTGTTGGGCTAATGCATATACCTTTCCTATAGATAGGTCTGGTATATCTTTTCTCAAATCTGACCTTAGGAATGGTCTGCCTCAAAGACATGGTCTTAAAGGTCTGGTTATAAGGGTACATCCTAGAAGAGCCATCTCTGGTGTCATAATCACCAAGATCAACTGGTCTTCTGTAGATGGGTCTCTGGTTCTGATGAAAGTTAGATCTTCTCTGGTGATTATAATCCTTCTGAGTGTATATGTTCTGGAATTGTCTCTTCTGAGTAAACTTCCTTTGAGGTCCCTGGTTCTGATTAAAGTTCTTTTGTCCATTGTATCTCCTCTGAGATTCCCTATTCTGATTAAAGTTTCCCCTTCTTGAGTGTCTCCTCTAAGGTCCCCTATTCTTCTTAGGTATCACTCTTTGAGGATTCCTCTGAGGCCCTTTAATCTGTTTAGGTCTTACTCTTTGAGGATTAATCTGAACAGAACCATCAATTTTCATAGGTTCCCCATTTTTTAAGTTTACTCTCTGAGATTTTCTCTTCCAGTTCAGTTAACTCTTCAGGTTCATATTCTACATGGTCAGCAGAATAGTCCCTGTTCCAACTAGGATTGTGGACTACTCTGTAACCATTTCCATTAGGGTCTTTTTCATCCCAGATTTCTACCAATTCACCAGATCTCACAGACTTGTCTTTGTTATAGGTATATTTATGAGATCTTGTAGTAATTCCAGAATATCCTAAACCACTCTTATCATGAATGCGCTGAGAAGACTCTGTTATAATAAATACAACAGTTGGTATCTTTCGAGCTTCTCTGGGCATAGGTACTTCCTTAATAGTTTGCACAACTTGCTTTCCCTTGAGGAGAGTATGGTATTTGGCTCTAAGTTCATTGAACTCTTTCTCCTGGGAGTCTCTTTCTCTCATGAGTTGATCCACCAGAGCATCTCTTTTTGTGACCTTATCCTGAAGTGTAGAAACTTCTTTGGAATGATCACATATGAGTTCTCTGGTAGATTTTTGCTCGTGAGATAAAGATTGAACTTCTGCTCTTAGCCTACCATTCTCTTTCTCAAGTTTCTGGCAAAGTTGAACACAATTTTGGAGATCTGATATCATTTGCTGCATATCAGACTCTCTAGAAGCACCAGATGAGTGAGATGATTGAGTATATTTGGAATTAGAAAGACATAAGGTAGATTCTTGTACCTCAGCGATGTCAGCCATGAGGCATACATCATCATCTGATCCAAAGTTAGAAGAAAGTTGAACTAGTGTCCTCATCTTCTGCTTCTGCCAGCAATGCTCTCTTGTTTGCATATCTTCTATCTCTCTTGAGTCCTTTCTCTTCTCTTTCTCTGGTAGTGAGTTGAGGACAATCAATGATGTAGTGACCTGACATGTTACAGGTATAACAAATGTTGTCTCCTGCTCTGGGATTTGGAGTTGTGTCTCTTCTTCTGGAGTTGTAGTCTGGTCTGCCAGGGCTGCTTTCTCTCCTCTTATAATCTGATCTACCAGAGCTGCTATCTCTCCTTCTGGGGTTGGAATCTCTTCTCTTCTCTGGTGACTGGAACCTGGTCGCCCTTGAGTCTCCAGATGACCTTTCCTTCTCTGCAGGCTTGAAGGAACTTCTTCTGTCTCTGGTAGAGTCCTTCCAATATTTCTTGTACCTGCCATACTTAGTACTCATTTTATCAAGTCTTCTAGTTAAGAGTGCTACCTGCTCCTTGAGGCTCAAGTCATCTGCTATAGGTTCCTTCACTGGCTCTTCAGCCTTGATGGTAGAAGAAAATGCAACTCATTTCTGACCAGATGAGGTAGAGATCTCATCTGAATGATCTTCCTCTTGTAGATCATATTCATAAGCTTTCAAGTCAGAGAAAAGCAAATGATGATCCAGAGTATTAAGATCCTTGCTACCCTTGATGACTGTGACTTTTATCCTCCACCTGCTTGTTAGTGATCTTAAAATTTTATTATTAATTTCTTTCTCAGGGTAATTCTTATCTAAGGCACTTGCCTTGTTGATGAGGTGTGTGAGACGCATGTCCAGCTGGTCAATGGTCTCATCTGGCTTCATCTTGAAGGTATTAAATGAGTGTTGGACAGCCTGAAGCTTGTTATCTTTAATCTTCTCTATTACTTCACAGAGCAGAGCCAACTTGTCCCACATCTCCTTTGCAGTAGTACAGGTTCTGATCTTTTCTATCACCTCCTTAGTGAGAGTGTTGATGATCTCTGTTCTGGCTACCTGGTCCAGGTTGTGTAGTTTTCTCTCATCATTATTCAGGTCCTCCTTAGTCTTGAGGATTCTCCTACAAGCAGTTCTTTCAGGAGTTCTTTCCTCAGTGACTCTTTCACCATCTCTACTGGTCTCCTCTCTGGTCTCTGACCTGCCATCATCAATAGGAGTCCAGTCAAATTTGATCGGACCACCCTCTACCACATCAAGCATGCAGTGGTGAAGGAAAACTCAGGCAACTTACGACTCTTAGAAGAAGATTTTGAAGACATTTTTTATAGAAATGAAATTTTTTTTAAGCAAATAAAGAAATAAGCAGTGGATCTGCCCTGGTGACCACCAAAAGCTCCTCAAAGCAGTGGTCTAGGACACACTGCTCTAATACCACTTGTTGGTCCCACTAGTCAAATCTTAGTTAATATGGAAGCTTAAACACTTGTTAAAAACCTTTTAATGACTTCAGTTATATAAAGCGTAAATTAAATAAAGCAGTAAGAACATAAGATATATAGTGGTTCGGATGTTAAAATCCTACGTCCACTCTCCCTTCAACAAGGGACCTTACTAACCAACCAATCAACTTATTATCGTTGGAATTAACAAGTAACATCAACTTGTTACAACCTTTAGATCTAACTCCGATCTAAAGCACCAACAACTCCAACATTATCTATAGAGATGAACAGGTTGAGTTTATCAAAGCCAACTACAAAGAGTATATATGAATAAATGCGTAAGAGTACTAGATTGCTTAGAGGATTGTAAAGCTTGAATGTTCTTCGCGCGTGTAGAGTTTTCTCCATAGCAGTACTCTTGTATTTATAGGGAGGATTAGGGATATAACCGTTGGAAAGCTAATACAATCAAATCTGATGGTCCCGTTTTCAAGTACAAAATGGGAATTCAGGAGCAAAATTTTTTTAAACACTTTGCGTTGCGCTCTGAAAGAGTTCAGTGAAGGAATACTCAAGTCACTGCGTTGCTAAGAGGCTGAGCTACCAAGTCAGTGAGACTTGAAGGCTCATGCTCTTAACAACAAAGTGACTCGAGAGACTGGGCTCTCGAGCGCGTTGCCTGATCTGGTCAGTGAGGGGAATCTCCCTGACCTGATTTCTTAACCAAAGTTCTCTTAGAACAAAGCTCAGTGAGCTGACTTTAACAATACTTTGGTGAATACTTTAAAGAATATTACGCTCAGTTTAACGTGGTTCAGAGACTCAAGCTCTTACATCCACGGCCTGATTTAACAGGAAATCCACTAACTGGGATTCTTGTTTTTAACGTGCCAAGGTGCACCAGATCTATACACCAGATCTTACTTCCTTCCTTACTTCCTCACAAACAACTTACTACCAACGAACCTGACAATGGTTGTGGTTTCAGTTGGGGTTTCTCCAACTAGGTGAGGTTTTCCTTTACAATGTGTTAGCCTAAAGCTAAGATTAGGAAAACCTCTCTAAGCTATGAGTTACAAGATGAAACACTCATTTGTGCATGTATTGGACCCTAATGGTCAGTGTATGACTTGAAGCGATGATACTAGCTTTCTACTAGTAGCTTCCCCGCAAGAGAACGGGTTCACTGTAGTATGAGCAAGTATAATGACCAAGTATATCGAACCCAAAGTGTATGCAAATAGATCCCTGAAGATCTACGCGTCGTAGTTAATATGAGTGAAATGTTTTTGGATTTTTTTTTGAAAAGAGAAAATAATCTAAACTAAAATACTCTACGAATGCAAAAGGAAAATTAAACGAAGTATCTAAGGTTTGTATGCAAGTATGTGATGGTGATGCTCAGGATAGGAATCCCTACGTATACTAACGGAGCAGGTACATAATCAAAATAACCGTGACACGCAAGATATAACCTAAGTAAAAGAATGCAAGGTGAAAGCTCAAGATTCTAAACCCTAATACTTTACCCTAACACTCGACTTCACTAATCCACTAACAAGTTAATAGATTGTGCTCAATTAATGAGACCCTAATTTAACTAAGGTGATACGGTCGTCCTCCTTCGCTAAACTGGTAGATGAATTAACCCTTTCTAAACTCTCTAGTTAAGTCTATTCGTTGTTAAAGAGTGATACGGCCGTCCTCTCTCTAACACCTTTCGAACGAAATTCAAAAGCGAAGTCTAGATTAATTTTAAGAATTCATTAACCAAGAGAATTAAAACCTAACGTCACAAGTTACCCTAATTACGTACCCACAACCTACTTCTACGAGTTCATCCTACCCCAGGCATGCAAGGGTTTTAGCCGGACATGGTTGTTTGAATAATAAAATCAATCACAAGAACAAAAATCATATGCATAATTAAATTAACGAAAGAAATCAAGAACATAAACGAAAGAACAAATTAAAGTCTCTAAAGAAATATATATAAATCTGAAAAACTAGGTTTAATCGTCTCAAAGAGTAAAGAAAGAAAGAATTAATCTAATACGTTCGAAGAATTCGTAAATTAAAACCTCGATTACAACGTATAAAACTCTTCCAATCTCCCTCCCAAGCTTTTTCCTCGCTCAAAATATGTAAAAATATGTGTTGGTATCTGTTGATGTGCTTGGAAAAAGGTATAAATAGGTTTGGGATCGAATTTGGGTGTTCATGGGCCAAAATACACGTCAAGATCGAGTATAGGTCGAGTAAAACTACTCAACCTGTTGCAGCTCGAGTGCACTACTCGAGTGCCCGAGTAGTGACTACTCGAGCGACTCTGCTCGAGTACTTTTCGACAGCTGTACACATGTTCGTAAAATCTTCATATCTCCTCAACCGGGAGTCCGTTTTGGCCGATTCAAAGTCCTACGAACTCCTCTTTTCACCCTCTATCCATATATGGAAACCAAAGAGACAAATTAATCAGTTTAAAGAAATGATACTCAATTGACTCCAAAGACTCATAAAAAATACTCAAAACATGGGCAAATCGGGCACCAAAACATAACAATTTCACGCCTAATCAGTGTACAAGGTGTTAATTGTGCCTCCTTATAACTCCCTATAATGCACTAAAATACTCACACCTTCACAGCTCGTAGGTGTTGATTTTTTCTTCTCACACACACATTACAACGAAGCTATGAGCTTGTATATATAATGGGGATTCAAATGTATCCGTTGGAGAGAAATACATTTGAATCCAACATTTAATGGTTTCAACCACTTTTCTTGGAATGCGGCCTTTGTCAGTGTCAGAGTTGCTGCCTCGTGCTGATTGGTCCACGTGGTCTGGATTCACGGATCTTTTGACTCAGTGGGTTGACCAAGACCCACTGACTTTAGGTAGCTTCCTCCTTCACTGACTGATGATCTTCAGTGGACTGAACGTCTTCAGTGTAGTTGTCCTTCAGAGACTGTTTGAAGATCATTCCAAGAACTTTGTCATAAGGCTGAATGACAAAGTTCCCTGACCACAGTAGTCTGACTCCTTCAGGGCCTACTTGGTACAGCACTGATCCTCCTGATCATGCTCTTCACTGAGTGGTCCACCTGACTTAGCTTAGATCAGCCTGGTTTACACTCAGTGGGACATCCTTCAGGCTTCTCTTCTGGTTCAGGTTACAGCATGGCTTCAGTTAGTTCTTCTTGGTGTCATCTTGATATCCTCAGGCTGTGTTGCTGAGTTCCCCCTCGCTGAGTTCTTCTCAACTGACAGCCTATTCTACTGAGAGCTAACCTATCCTGACCTGAAACAAAAGATACTATCCTGACTGCTTTCAAACCTATTACATGTTATTTTGGAAAATCATCAAAACTAAATCATATCCCAACAAAATCCCTATAAATGGAAGTTTCAATCAATCAATTCCCTAATTGATTGATTGGGGTTGGTGAGATCCTTTGGATTGATCCTTCATTTGACTTTCCAATCCGATCTTCAATCAGCATTAAATACACCAACGGTTGGAAAAATTCCTTGGACAAAACTCTGATTCTTCCAGAGTAGATGTGCCAGGTACCAAATGACCCAGAGGTCCTCTGGTCCAAAGTCGATTGTGAAACAATCAGTTCCTTAGATTCAGGGGATTATTCTAAGGTACTTTTATTTCACCAGGCTCGTTTGGTCTTCTGGACTCATCTGGTTCTGGGGATACTTCTCTGCCTCTGATCTGATCTTCTTTGATGAAGTCTTCTGGTCGAGTCCTCTGGTGAAGTCTTCTGGTGACTCTTCTGGTCTGGTAGTTCCCCCTAGACTAAATCCTACTCTAGATCTGCATCTGGCTAACAGGTCCAGATGGTCCTATTACAACTTCTGGTTTGTTTCTAACTCATCAAAACTAACAACTTTCATCCTGACAATAACCACTAATCCAAGTGATTAGAATCGACCATCAACAATTAATTTTGATGAAACATTTGCACATGTTGCTAGGATATAATCTATTAGATTATTATTAGCAATTGCATGTTACATTAACATTAATCTTTATCAAATGGATGTAAAAGCTGTATTTTTAATAGCATATTAATTGAAGATGCATTTGTTGAGCAGCCTAAAGGTTTTGAAAATCCACAGTATCTTGATCATGTGTATAAGCTAAAGAAAGTCTTGTATGGTCTCAAACAAGGTTTTATAAGAATTGAAGCTAATAGAACCTTGTTCATTAAACATTCTAGAGAGAATTTATTAATTGCTCAAATATATGTTGATGACATTGTTTTTTGTTCAACTTGTAACATCATGTTAAACAAGTTTGTTGAAACATTGACAACAACATTTGAGATGAGCATGGTAGGTGATTTGAACTACTTTCTAGGACGTCAAATCAAACAATCTAATAAAGGTATTTTTTTCTCTCAGAGTAAATATGCTCCTGCCGCATTTTCTTTCAACATATTACCAGCGTTCATTCAAATACAGTTCAAACACTTGCAGGATTCAGTAGATAAGCTCTAATTCTTGAAGGATTACTGGACAACCCTGTTTTCTGCCACAATATGGGGAGTACCAGTTGCTACTCGAGAAGTGGTGATCCAAGAAATAGAGAGAGATGCTGAGATGAGTGAGCCTGCTGCTGTTGCTGGAGAAGGAGAAAACAGTTGTAAATGAAAATGCTTCACAAGCTACATGTGGTGCAAGTATTGAATCTGTTGCAACTGGACCTGATGGTGTTGAAGGAAGTGATGATGATGCTGAAGATGTTGTTGCTAACCTTGCAACAATCAATATCTAGGAACCTGAGAATGGTGAACTGTATGGAGACTTACCAGACTTGTCTGCTAAAGTCTGAGTTTGTTAGAGACTGGAAGAAGCACAACTTATGAGGGAGCTTAGTGCAAGATATTTGTGGCTACAACTGTATAGTTTTATACAGTGATCTCAAAGTTCCTATTTGTGTTACACTTAGTACTCTTGTTTTTAATCTTATTATTATGTTTAGCTCTGATAGTTAGTCTAGTTGTTCTGAAAACAATATTATATTAGAGTAAATAGGATGTTTTTTATTTCAGTTATTTCTATTTCAAGTTGTAATTTGAGTGAGTAACCACTATGTTACTCATTTTGATTTAATGAGCATATATTATGATGTTTATTTTGTTTGAGTGAACAAATGATTGTTCATTCTGATTTTGATGAGTTAACTTATAGTTATTCATCTTGATTTTGTTTGGTTGTTTTGCTACACATGGGTGAAAAGCTTAGTGTACAATATAATGTGAACCTCTATTGGGCATACATCACTGACTTATATATTGAAAATATATAAATCAGGTGTGTTGTAGCAGAAAGATCAAATTGGGGAAGATTGTTAATGTTGTTGGTAGTAAATTAATCACTATTTATTTTAAACAACATGAATTTGTCCTTTCTTCACATTAACTAACACTTTATGATCAAATGTTGCTTTAGATGTTTTGACATGTAGGTTGAAGATCTAGAAGGATCTGGAAGTTCCAATGTTACAAGGAATGTTGTAACATAAGTTGCAACAGAAGCGGTTACAACTTCCAGAATATTATACAAGGACCTACACATTTCAGGCAATTCCAAATTATTTAGAAAGATCTAGACCAGACAGTTGTAGTTAAAATAATCAGAATAAAGAAATACATCATGGATGGTTGCATAAAGATCATGGAGGAAGTTACATAGGAAGTTATTTTGGAATTAAAATTTCTCATCTATGAATAGAGGCTGAAATCTTCAATGCCAAAGTGTGGAATAATCGAGTATACCTACTCTAGTGTGGATCCTGAGTTCAAAGGTGATAGGGTCATTATTTCAACTTGTATGTTATGCCTAGAAGTTTAGTACATCTCGCATAGCATGAGATCGATCATGTATCAATAGATAGGGAGATCATTGATAGATTGAGAGATCAACTTTGACGGTGTATATTCATACACTTAGCTAATTTAGATTTGATAGGTGATATCGAGTCTTGTTTCCGTTGTGAAAGTTTTACCTTGTAAACTTTCCACACAACTTTTGTATTCACTACTTTGATATAGTGAACGTTTCACCGAAATGCTAGCACAAATTATTTCATAGTTTGTGTTAAAAAGTTATTCCATCTTGCAATATTGTATTTTAGTCTTACGTTGTACACGATTATAATCTGTTTTCCATATTGTCATAGTGATTATTTTAGTATTCATTACAACATCTATACTTAATACATACGACACACCTTCAATCTACAAAGTTGTTCCTAACATACATAGTTGATATTAATCACATGTGTTTTGGCTTTAATCATCAACACTTGTATAAATATCCCAACAATAAATCAAGCTTGGTTTTTCCTAATTTAATTTTTAAATTTTTTTTAGAAAATAATTGGTTTAACTATTGACTATTTTTGTTAATAAAATTATAATTTATATATATATATATATATATATATATATATATATATATATATATATATATATATATATATATATTATCACGGATGCAAAAAGCGGACACCTAGGCGCTAGGCTGCCGCCCCAATTTAGGGTAAATCGGTTAAAAAATCATCTAAGGTTCCAAACGCTGCCTAGGCGGCCAAGTCGAGTTTGGTGGCTGGGAGTCTAAGAGAAGAAAGAAAACCCTAAATCCAAATTCTCACCGTGACGCAAAAGGGGGAGAGGGCTGGCGACAAAGGGAAGAGATGGCTGGTAGTGGAGGGAGAGGAGAGCAGTGGTGACGACCTCAAATTGGCTGAATCTACAGTTGTTTCCAGTGGCGAAATCTATATTTGCCTTGTTGTGGAGTTTCTCGATCTGGATTTTGCTGAGTAAGGCGACGCCGATAGATTTCTTCCTCTGGTCCAGGTTGTTCTCCTGGTTGAGCTATGTTAGCGGCGGTCGTGCCCGAAGGGAAGAGAGGTTGGCGGTGACGAACCGACGGTGGAGGGAGAGGAGAGCATCGGCGACGGTCTTGAATCGGTTGAATCTAAAGGTGTTTCCAACAGTGGAATCCAGATTCGCCTTGTTGCATAGTTTCTTGATCTGGATTTTGCTGAGTAAGGTGACGTCGATTGGTTTCTTCCGCTTATCCAGGTTGCTGAGGGAGAGGAGAGCGGCGCATGATGGTCATGAGCAAAGATCAAGGAGAGAATAGAGAAGAGAGAGACGTTTGGTATTCGTGACTCCGTATATGTATATGCGTGTATGTATATGTGTGTGTATTAAAGAAGGAAAAAACAAAAAGAGTACAAAGTACGGCGGTTTCAATAAATTAAGAAAAACTAGGCGGATTTCTAGGCAGTCTAGGCGCTAGGCAGCCAATAAACGCCCGCCTAGCATTTTCCGACTTCTACACCCTTGTATATTATAGAATATTCTTTTAGAATTCATATTATTCAATTTAAGAGCAACTGCGGACACATTTTTTCTTTTTTGCTGAAGTCCTAATTTTTAGAGGTGTTTTGGTTATTTTGCGTGGGCATGACAAATCACACATCATAGTTCCAGCCAAAAATGTTGGGGCGATGACCTTGGGGTTAAAAATATGTAAATCATAAAGATAACAAATGTAATACTCCGTCCCGTTTTGTCCCTTTTATTTTCCTAGAAACCTTAATTATATAATTTTATATTGGTTTCTTTTAATTTTATTATTTTTGTGTGCTATTGTGTAATTTAAATATATATCATTTTTAAATTTTCAAGTTCGAAGAAAGAAATTGAATATTTCAAACGGATAATGGACTACAAGAAATTAAATATTAAAGTTTAAAAATTAGAATTTCAATCCGTTTAATTTATTGAGAATAATTAAAATATAATAAAATATTAATCAAGTCGTAAAACCGTATTAATTTTCAATTCGAATTAAAAACGAACCAAGGCCTAATAGAAGTACAAGAGATCTTAAAGGAAATCTTTCTTTCCTTAGTTCTCAACCGTGTAAATTATTTCCCCTTTTTTTAATTAATTGTTAATTAAAAGATATTTCCCTTATAAATAACAGCTTCCCCATTTTCAGCTACCAGTACTAAAATACAAGTCTCTCTCAAATCATTTTTCAAAATATATGCTCACTCTCTCTCTCCTCATCAGTAACCCATTTTCCCCAAATTCATAACCTCTCTTTCCTCCCTCTTCTCTCTCTACTGGTACGGGAGAAATCCCCGCCTCCCAGCAACCGAGCGCCACAGCCGCTCCCTCCGATCGAAGTCGCCGCCCAGCCTCCTCCAGACGCCGCTCCTCGCCCGCGACGCCTCCACCTCCAGCCTCCCATCTCCATCCGACCGCTCACACCGCTGCTCGCAACTACCGACCGGAGCAGCCTCCTCCTCCTTCCCAAGAGCCGTCCATTGCCGCCCCTTTCCCCGCGACGAGCACCGTTGCCCCCTATTCCAGAAACAGCGACGCTCTCCTCCGCCGATCCGAACGACGCCCGCACCGCAAGCGCCATCCGCCACACCTCTTCCCCTCTTGACCGCCGTCGCTCTCCGACCTTCGCACAGAGGCATCGCTGCTGTCGTCGTCTCTCCCAGACGTCCTTTCACTGTCCCCTTTTGGTGAGTCTCGTTCTCCCGATTCATTCACTGATTCGGTCCTTTGATTTTAATTTTCCCCAATTTCTCAATTCCGATTAAATTAATGTAAGACTCACACTTTCCATCCTTTGATGGATAATCGAGACGTCGCCGTCTCCGCCCTTTTAGGTGAAGCTCAAAGGACGAACTGCTGCCCCGCTCTATTTCGAAAGAACCAAAACTATGCCGTTAGGCTGTCCAAAGTACCTGACGAATAACCGAACCCTTATACGATGTTGTTAGGCTGCTCGAGTTTACCCGACGAGTCTCCGACTACGCCGTTAGGCTGCCCGATTTGGGACTAGTAAGAATGGCTAATTTCGCTCTAATTCTCGTAATAGTTTGAATAGGAATTGATCAGTTTTAGTTCTCTGTTGAAACTTACAAGTTGAGATGCTTGTTTTTGGATTGGAGCCTAGATGGACTTTTGTTGTGAAATTCCTACTGTTGTTATTGGGCGAACTATTAGTATTATTGGATTTATTGTTTAGTATTGATTGGTTTAGCTGGTTAGTATTATTGGTCTAGTTGTATGTAATTATTGGTGAGATGAATTAGTTGGTTTTGTTTTCCCTGCCTACTGTTTGAATTAGGGGAAAGGAGAAGCTTTATGATTTCTTTAAAATCTTGTTCCAATTTATTTGGAAAAAGACTAGTATTGTTGGATTTTAAAAGTAGTATTTTTGGTTATCAAAATTATCATTTTATTAGTTGATTTTGGAAAAAAGACCGAAAAAGACAAAGTTGTTTATGTTCAAAATTAAAAACAAATGAAAAGATCAATTTTGGAAAAGTTATATTATTCTTTTATTTAGAAAGTGTCACGAATTAATTTTGGAAGTATTACTTGTTGATAGGCGAACATTGATTACTCCTTGGCGAACAATAGTTAAAGTCTAAATGGAGATTATGAGGTAACATATCCTAGCCAGAAAAGGCTAACAAGAATAAATAGAAAGGGAGTGCATCTATCAACTCGGGAGATGTATTAACCGACGAACAACACTGTTGACGAACAACATTCTTGCGAACAAGTCCAAAGGCCTGAAGCTAAATCTGAAGCTTACATTAAGTCATAAATGACGAACAACGTTGTCAAAAGGTGATGCATCTACCAGCTAAAGAAGTGTACAACTCAAAATCTCACAACAAACCAGCTAGATACAGAACGCACAAAGGACAAAGATCCTGAGACCTGCCTACGATGAACACAAGGGCGAACAACTTATGAACCACAATCTCAAGAGGCGAACAACTCTTACCAAAAGAACGTATTAAACCAACCAAGCCAACCACGACGAACAACAATGAATCCGAGGTAAGACCAAACACAAGACTTTGTAACTAAGTTTTAGCTTAGATAAGGTCAAAGGACACATGTCAAGCATGCAAACTTGGTAGTCCAAGAGTCATGTACACCTCCTACTTGGTGGACAATATAAATAGTTGTTCTCCAACAATAAAAATTAAGTTCAAATTCACAAATATTCCAATTATACACACTCATACATCTAAACGTACACACACACGAAATAAATACGAACTCGATACTCGTATTTACGATTTAATATACCGAACAATCGAATTTAACATTTACGGTGGTAATTAATCACACGTTCTTATTTGGTGATCCTAAAATCGGATAAAAACAGCCACTAATCCTCACGATTAGAATCGATCACCAATAATTTGGCACTAGAAGGAGGGTCGAACCTCCGATTGAAGTGTGATTATCAAGAACTTCAAGTTTAAAACTTGAAGATTTGAAGGAATCCTCAAGAAATTCTTGAAGATTCAAAAAATAGCGTTCTTGGTGTTCTTCAATATCAAATTTGAAGACTCAAAAGTAGAGAAGATAATTCAAATCAAGATGTCTCAATTCAAGAAAACTAGGGTTTCACATCCTCTGATGGGAGTTTCCCCAACCCGGTCTCGTCCACTGATCATCAGGATCGTGATCCACGCCATGCGAACAAGGTTCAACCTTCGTTTGCGCCACACGTAATGCCTCCAGATTTGGAAGTCCCGGCTAAAAACCCCCAGGAGTTAGCCAAAACAATAGATGCTCTCCAGGCAATTCAGAAGCAGCAACAACAACATAGACCTTCACAAGCAAGGTCTAAGTCTCGCCACCTAGAAGTAGTGAGAGCACGGTCTGTTCGTGGCGAGCAATATGAGGTCAACAGTGCCCAGAATCGAGGGGACAAAGGCAAAGCTAAAATAGTCGACCAAACAGAAGGCCAAACTGAGTCTGCCCACGGGCGAATAGCAATGTCCAGCCATGGAACATCTCGTTCCAGTGCACAGGATAGACTTGGCCAACCTCAGCTTTGGCAAGAAGTTGCTCTCAAGGGGCAGGAGACGGGCGAGCAACTTTTGAGCAGGCTCGCCCGTCGGTGCATGAGAGACTCATTAGGTCCGCCTTTGGGCGCCTAGGGCCAAATGCGGTGAGTAACCCAAGGAGACAATCTCAGGAGATTCTTTCTCCAAGAGAGGGACTGCGACGAGCAGAAGGGCAAATGTCCTTGCTCGCCGAACAGCCTCCAAGTCAGGGGGCATCTATTCATGAATTGTCAAGCTTAAGAAAAGCTGTGGAGAGCATGCAGGGATAGCTTGACCAACAAAGAGGAGTCGGGACGACCAGCATGCTATCTTCACCTTTATCATCAATTATACTGAAGGCCCCAATCCAGAAAAAGATACAATTTTCGGCGAGCATACAATACGAAGGCATTGCTGATCCCCGAGTCCATCTAACGAAATATTCGGACTATATGATTTCTGTGGGAGCCAGTGACGCTACCCAATGCCGGAATTTTCCCCTAACTTTGGGGGACAGAGTACATAAGTGGTTTTCAGCAATGCCACCAGCATCTATTCACTCTTTTGCTCAGTTAAGCCGGAAGTTTATCTATTACTTTTTCACTGCAAGATCGTATCTTTCCCAAAAGCACCAACTATCAGATTTAAAATAAAATGATGACGAATCAGATCGGGCTTTCATGGAAAGGTTCGATAAAGTATTGCTGGAAGGGGAACCGGTTAGTGAAGATACCAAGATTGTAGTCGTCATGGCCGGGCTGAAAAAAGGGTCAGACCTATGAAAGGAGGTACGTCTGAAGTGCCCAAAAAGTTATCCTGAGTTCAAAAATCAAGCCGGCATATTTGTCTCCATGCATGAAGTTTTACAAGCAAACTTGGGGGAAAACAAGACTAATCCAAAGGAGAACAACAAGAAACCCGGTGGAACAGGTTATCGGGTCCCTAAAAACATGAAGGCATTTACCGAAGGGACAGAGCTGAAGGAAAAACTCAACCAGGTACTAACAGTATCCATCGATACTGTGTACAACAACATGAAGAAAAAAAAGTTGCTCTCCCCTCCTCGGAAGATCTGTCAAGAGACTGGCAAACTCAACCCAAACAAGTATTGTGCCTACCACCAAAGTGTGGGGCATTTTACAAGTGAATGTAGAGATTTGTGGCGATTCTACGAGGAGGGAAAGCTTTCCGAATTCGTCAAGAGGCAACCTGGAAAGAGAGACCGGGAGAGCAGTTCGGGAGATGAGATTGACAATCAACCTCCATGAAACAACAGACTTGGACGACAAGCCCCTGCCGCCGCTGCTCATCCAGTAGAAGATGTATACATGATGGAACCCTCAGGACCTGCTGAAGGGTGTTCTGATGGACGACCACCAATGTCTAATCGAAAAAGAAAGACGGAGTTGCTAGCGATTGATCATGTACAAGAAATGGGGGTTAATCCGTCCGTCCTACAAACATCGGAATTAACCTTTACTGAATAAGACTTAGAGGGACTATTGACCCCCCATAATGACTCTCTCGTAATTTGTGCTAAGATTATGGGGGCCAGAGTGCATCGTTTGTTGGTGGACACGGGGACTTACACTAACATCCTCTTCAAGAAGACACTCGATCAATTGGGGGATTATGCAGGCTATATCCGAGACTCAAATCATCGTATTCTAGGCTTTGGAAATGCTATAACAATCTCTCTGGGAATAATTAGTTTGTCTGTGCAACTTGTAACGGCCAAGGAACCCGAGAAAAATATCACAAGAATGGTAGATTTCTTGGTCGTAGATCAAGAATCGACTTATAACGGGTTTCTTGGTCGACCTTTTTTTAATGAATTCAAGGCTACATGTTCAACCTATCATTAATGTATAAAATTCCCAACAGCAAGTGGAGCTGGCTCAATAAAGGGAGACCAAAGACAAACTCATGAGTGTCTCCTACAAATGCAATCAAAACAGGGACGAGTTTCCATGATGGAAGCCACCACCAGCTACCCAGTTGATGAACCATCAGTGCTGGAAGATATGATAGAGGCAGAAGAGGACCATATGGACACTGACGAACAGCTTCTTCCCACTGACGAACATCTGTTAGGCGAACAACTCGTCACCACCCAGGAGGAACTCACACTTGACGAACAACGTGTGGGTGGTGACGAGCACCATACAACAAGTGGCTTGGAGGGCCGGATTTTGACTAACAACAATAGGCCAGGGCCAGCAGATAATCTAGAGCCCCGCGTAGAAGCAGAGCCCATGAATATCGAAAATGATTTCAACCCTGAGAGACCAATACTTGATCCTCGTTGGAAAGGACAAAAACGACGAGCAACTTCAGTCGAAGAACTGGAAGCGTTCAAAGTTAATCCCGAAAACGAGGATCTTGAATTATATATAGGATTTGAGCTCCCTGAGCCTTACAGATCTCGAATGAAAGAGTTCCTTAGTATAAATCTAGATGTTTTTGC
Organism: Ballota nigra; assembly: GCA_947034835.1. Lineage (NCBI taxonomy): Eukaryota > Viridiplantae > Streptophyta > Magnoliopsida > Lamiales > Lamiaceae > Ballota > Ballota nigra. Next base: position 29,544,464 of record OX344720.1, read on the forward strand.
ATGGTCACATACAGACATGGTGGGGATAGATCCAAAGCATGCTTGCCACAAGCTTAACATCAATCAAGCGAGAAGACCAGTCCATCAAAAAATGAAGAAAGTACGGTCCAGACAAGTATCAAGCTTTGAATGAAGAAGTGAAGAAGTTGCTAGACAATTATCTAATTCGGCAGACACTCAGTCCTTGTGCGGAAGCCAAACGGAACCTGGAGGCTATGCATAGATTTTACAGATCTAAATGCAGCATGCCCGTAGGACAACTTTCCTCTCCCACACATTGATCAATTGGTAGACAGCACTGTTGGACATGAAATGTTAACATTCATGGATGCCTTTGTCGGATATCATCAAATCCCAATGCATCCGGACGATCAAGAAAACACAGCATTTTATACAAACAAAAACTTGATATGCTGGAAAAGAATGTCGTTCGGCCTCATCAACGCGGGAGCAAAATATCAGAGGTTGGTAAACAAGATGTTCGACAAAAAAACTGGAGATACTATGGAAGTTTATGTAGACGATATCGTGGTCAAAAGCCCCCGAAAAGAAGATCATCTCCAACATTTAACCCAGGTGTTCGAAATTCTTTGACACTACAACATGAAGTTGAATCCAAAGAAGAGCAGCTTTGGAGTTCATTCAGGGAAGTTCATGGGCCATCTTGTTAGCCAACGAGAAATTGAGGCCAACCCAACAAAAGTCAAAACCATTGTGGATATGCAACCTCCACATTCAGTAAAAGAGGTACACAGACTTACAGGATGCCTAGCAGCATTGAATCGGTTCATATCCCGATCGGGTGACAAATGTCGTCCATTCTTTGAAGCCATTAATGAAGGAAAATTTACATGGATGAACAACTGCCAGAATGCATTTGAGCAACTTAAAGACTACTTGGGAGATGTCAAAATTCTATCAAAGTCAATCTCAGGTGAAAAGCTCTATTTGTATCTAGCAGCATCGGAAGTGGCGATCAACTCTGTTCTGGTGCGGGAGGACGACAAATTTCATCAACCAATCTACCACGTCAGCCAAGCTTTACATGAAGCAGAGATCAAATATTCACCGACCGAAAAGCTGGCGTATGCACTTGTTATGAGTGTAAGAAAGTTACGACCATATTTCTTCGATCATCAAGTTGAGGTGCTAACAACTTTCCCACTCAGATAAATTCTCCATTGTCCATACACAGTTGGTCGTCTATTGAGATGGTCACTAGAGATCAGCCAGTTTGGGGTGACATATGCTCCTCGAACAGCGATTAAAGGGAAAGCTTTGGCCGCCTTTATTATCGAACTAACTTTTCCACCAGATCTGTGTTGGAGTTATACGTGAAAGTATATTTTTACTTTGTATAACTCATGTATTAAACACTTGTTTATAAGAATAATTCTTTTATCACATTTGCTTTAGATATGATTGAATGTTGAATATTTATTACAACATGTTCATAACATATAGTACTTGTTACATTGTAGTTAATGTGGTGATACTCGATCACGGAAGATCACATTAACAGTTTCCTTGTAACTAAAAGTACATTTTCACGACCTAGGTAGAATTGAACAGTCCACCGTGAAAGGTCGATGTGTAAGTCTCGGATTGGTCTGTCTTAACTAAGAGATTGCACTAGCACATTTAGTATGTGTTGAAGAGGAACAACGAGGATAAATTCTTCTGTTCTGAAATATGAAGAATTAGACCTCAGTGGTTGTTGATTTCTTAATCTCCGTCACTCAAATAGGACCGTGTGTGCTTAATGGTTATTGCTTTGATTCATGTTGGGTGAGAATCATTGTGACTTCGAACTTTGTGTCTTGGGCAGTAATATTAATCATACGACGGTTGCTAAGATTTAATACGGAAAAACGCGTGCGAATACGGCTCGTGTGATTAGTCCCCTTGGTGGGCTCAGAAGCTTTATCGTACAAAATCTTGCAAGTGAAGAATTAGTTTCTTCGGTACGGATAATAATGTTGAGTTGTCTTTACTCCAAGGTGAAATATATTAATTAATTTAGAGCTATTCAGAAGCTTAATTAATTAATGGACTTGATAATTTTAAATGCGGGAAATAATAACCGGGAGCCAATATAATTGTAATATGGATTAAGATGGATATTGCAATATTAATTTATTAGTGGTAATAATTAATATTAATGGATTGAATTATATTGGGGCTCAATATTGAAATTCAAAAGTCCATTAGGAGGTCCAATCTTAATTCTCCTTAAAGGCCCCTCAAGTAGCCCAATAATGATAAGGTGATTAAAATAAAAAGAAAATAAAATGCTGAGTTTTTCTCTTAATTTTCGAAAATATGATATTTAGGAGAGAAAAAATTTTGTTGATTTTCTTGGAAAGATATTATGGAAGATAAGTATTCTTTGAATACAAGATTATCTCATATATTCAAAAAGATCCAACTCTTGGTTTCTTTGCCTATAATTTTCGAAAATTTCAAGTAATATGGAGTGTGAGATTTTTGTGGAATATTTTATTTTGGAGAAAATAATATATGAGATATATTCAAGATTTCTTAGAGTCTAAGAAAAGATTTTCTCCAAGCCCAAATACACCTATTATTTTCGGCCCCCTCATATTATAAATAGGGGATGATTATTTCATCCCCAAGTACATAATTCCAAGTGTTGGAAAAATCAAGAGCATATATATTTTTCTTTTTCCTTAGTTGTTTAAATTACTTGAAAGCATCTCCCACCGGTGATTAAGTAAGGCGAAAGGGAAATACTTGAGAAGGTTTTTGGGTTGATAAAGAGTGATCGTGATTGTCCTGTTTATTCAAAGGCCAATTCTACAAGAAGTACGTAAGTCACATAAATTCTTGTTTATTCCGCTTATATTTTATGTGAATTAATTCAACATGCATGATGTTAAATTTATTGTTGGAATTATTATTTGAGTTAATTAGGATTAATTCATGCTAGTAATAATTGAATTTAAATTCGTATTTAAATTTCATCCCGAATAGATTCCGGGCACCCCTATTTTCCCAACACCTTGAAGAGATGTCCTCACATCAAACCCATGACTAATCAGTTCACCAGACATGACTCGGTCAAGTTGGAAATGGTGGAGGGAACGCCCGTGAGGGAGCATGTTCTTAAGATAATGTCATACCTTAACAAGTTGGAAGTACTTGGTGCGGATTTTGATGTCCCTTCTAAGGTCGATTTCATACTCCATTCTCTTCCGAAAAGCTTTGAGCAGTTTCAACTGAACTGTCAGATGAATGAGCGGACAAGTCGTTTGTCCGAGCTCTTGCAAGCTTTAGTTTCGGTGGAGGTGATAATGGAGCACCAGTCTAGTGTTATGGTGGCTAATGGTCCGTCTACCTCTTTTGGTCCCAAGGGAGGGAAAAAGAGGAAGAGAACCAAAGGCCGGACCCAAGCAAATCCAATTGTTGCCAAAGGCAAATGCAAAGGCTAGCGTCGAAGGGGAAGTGTTTTAGTTGCGGTGAGAGAGGACAACGGAGGTCTGCCTGTTCCAAGCCTAAGAGGCTAGAAAAGTTAGGTAATTCACACACCATAGTCGTCGAAACTTGTGAAGTGGTGTATGCTGTCTATTCGTGGATAGTGGATACGAGAGCTACTGATCACATTTATTTTATGGGTTCAAGCTAACCCGACGACTTAACGGAAGTGAGATCCTCATCACATCGGTCAATGCTACGAGAGTGGCAGCTGAAGCAGTGGGAGAAGTGCGCCTATCTTTTGAAGATATAGTTATGGTCTTGAGAGACGTTCTTCATGTTCCTAGTTTAGAAAGAACTCAACCTTCAGTTTCTAAACTGTTTTGAATAGATACTCAGTTTCTTTTAATAAGGATGTTATTATTTCTTGAAACGATGAGTTTATCTGTTCCGGAATATTGTTGGATGATCTTTATACCATTAATTGGGCATACCACTCATAATTGAATCTAATAACACATCGATTATTTCGAGTAATAAAAGGAAGCATTCTTCGTACATGAACGAAACACTTCTATAACATCTTAGATTAGGTCATATTAATCTAAAGTGGATAGAGAGATTGGTGAAAGACGAATCCTTGGAATCATTCCAAGTCGAACCGTTTCCAACTTGTGAATCCTGTTTAGAGGGTAAAATGATCAAGAGGGCATTTGGAACCAAGGGGAATAGAGCCACCAAAGTGTTAGAACTCGTTCATACCGATATGTGTGGTTCAATGACGATCATAGCAAGAAGGGGTATGAGTAATTTGTCATTTTGATGATTACTCGAGATATGGATACATCTACCTTATGATGCATAGGGAAAGAAGTATCAAGTTTCTACAATTTGATTGTGGGGGCAAATACCTTAGCGATGAATTCTTGAACTACCTGTCGGACGAAGGGATTGTATCCCTGTTGACCACACCGGGAACCCCTCAATAGAACGGTGTGGTGGAACGAAGGAACCAGACCTTTTTAGAAATAGTCAGATCAATGATGAGTTATTCGGATTTACCCAAATCGTTTTGGGGTAACGCCTTGGAAACGGCGGCTTACATTCTAAACTTGGTGCCATCCAAATCGGTTCCTAAAACCCCAATGGAATTGTGGACCGGGCGCAAGCCCAGTCTAAGACACTCGCGGATTTGGGGTTGCCCGGCATAGGAGAAAGACTAGGAACATGAGCTAGACAAGGAAGCCGGTAAATTGGGTCCACGTTCGGAATTAAGGTTGTTTATAGGATACCCTGCGGGAACGAAAGGGTGTATGTTCTATAGTCCCAAGGATTAAAAGACCGTGTTTTGCACACACTTTAAATTCTTGGAGAAAGACTATATGAACAAAAGAAAGCCCAGAAGTGATATTACCTTAAACGAACTCCTATACCAAGTATACAAGATGATATACCACACGTCACACCTTCACAACCGAAACCCCGTCGCAGTGGGAGGATTGCTAGGCAACCCGAGAGATTCATGGGAATAGGAGAATCTTCAGATTTAATTCCCGGTGATGAATTAGACCTATGGACATACGACGAGGCAATCCAAGACAAAGACGCGGAGTCATGGCAAACAGTAATGGAAACCGAGATGGGTTCGATGGATCATAATCAAGTGTGGGAGTTGGTCGAACCACCTAGTGGGGTAAGACCCATTGGATGCAAGTGGATGTACAAGAGAAAAAGAGGACCGGACGGAAGGGTTGAGACCTTCAAAGCAAGGCTTGTGGCCAAAGGGTATACTCAGAAAGAAGGGATTGATTATGAGGAAAAAAATTTCGCCTGTAGCTATGCTTAAGTCCATCTGTATTCTCTTGTCGATCGCTGCGCACCTAGATTACGAGATTTGGCAAATGGATGTCAAGACAGCTTTCCTTAACGGAAGTCTTGACGGGATAGATATCTATATGCAATAGCCCAAAGGTTTCATTGAAAAAGGCCAAGAGCATCTCGTATGCAAGCTTAAGAGATCCATTTATGGACTTAAGCAAGCATCGCGTACTTGGAACCAGTGTTTTGATCAAGTGATTAAGTCTTATGGGTTTGATTAAAACGAGTTCGAAAGTTGTGTGTATAAGAAGCGTGACGGAATGCGGTGGTATTCTTAGTATTATACATAGACGATATTCTGCTCATTGGAAACAATGTAAAGGTATTGTCAGACGTAAATGTATGGCTGTCAAAACAATTTGATATGAAGGACTTAGGGGAAGCCGATCACATCCTTGGGATCAAGATCACTCACGATCGCAAGAAGAGGATGTTGGGCTTATCGCAAGCTTCATACATTGACACTGTTTTGAAGCGTTTCAGCATGCAAGATTCCAAGAAAGGTTTTGTACCTTTTAGGCACGGAATCCATCTATCGAAAGAAATGAGCCCTAAGACGCAAGCGGAGATAGATGACATGAAAGGTGTTCCGTACGCTTCGGTCGTAGGAAGCCTTATGTATGCAATGATGTGTACGAGACCGGATATCTTCTTTGCTGTGAGCATGGTGGCAAGATATCAAAGTAATCCCAGAAAAGGCCATTGGACTGCCGTAAAGTGCATCTTGAGGTATCTGAAAAGAACTCGTGAGCGGATGCTGATTTACCAGTCAGATAGTCTTGTGCCCGAGGGATACACGGACTCGGATTTCCAATCAGACATAGACTCAAGAAAGTCAACCTCGGGTAGTGTGTTTTGCATGGGAGGAGGAGTCATTTCATGGAGAAGCGTTAAGCAGAAATGCATCGCCGATTCGACCATGGAAGTCGAGTATGTAGCTGCGTGTGAAGCAGCGAAAGAGGCAGTTTGGCTCAAGCACTTCTTAGTGGACTTGGACGTTGTTCCGAATTTGCCCGACAAGATAACTGTCTTTTGTGACAATGCCGGAGCAGTTGCAAATTCAAAGGAACTGAGAGCCCACAAGGCCAGCAAAGACATAGAAAGAAAATACCATCTTATACGAGAAATCGTTAAGACAGGAGATATAGAGGTGGCAAAGATAGCGTCGAGAGACAACCTAGCTGATCCATTCACAAAGGGTCTGTAATACCCCGTCCCGTTTTGTACCTTTTAATTTCATAGAGACCTTAATTATATAATTTTATATTATTATCCTTGTTTCTTTTAATTTTATTATTTTTGTGTGCTACTGTGTGATTTAAATATATACTCTATTTTCAAATTCCCAAGTTCAAAGAAAGAAATTGAATATTTCAAACGAATAAAGGAATTACGAGAAATTAAATATTCAAAGTTTAAATTAAGGATTTCGATCCGTATACTTTATTAATAAAAAAATACAAGTATAATTCAAATGCAATAAAGTATTAATTAAATCTCGAAACTGTATTAATTCCCGATTCGGAGTTAAACTCGTGAACCAAACGATCCCTAAAACGTAATAAGTGGGAACGAAAATATCAAAGAATTTTACTTTCATTCCTAGCCACATGAAACATTTCCTTCTTTAAAATTAATTAATAAATAAAAATATATTTTCCTTATAAAATAATTGTGCCCGTATGACTCTTTCAACAAAAAGGAATAAAAAATCCAAATTTTATCCTCAGCCTCTCATCTCTCTCTCTCACGCCTTCACTCTTCTCTCTCTCCTCTCATCTCTCTCGCTCACCGTCGAACGCCTTCACGCCTCTTCCTCCTTCCGGCGAACCACGGTCACCGCCTCATCCGCATCACAGCGATGCCCGTCACCGTCGAGCGCCACCGCGCCGCTGCGCCTCTCCCACTCCCTCATGCCATCGCTCTTCAGCAGATCGGAGAAATCACCGCCGTCCCTACCTCGAACTGCTGTCGCTCCTCAGCCGCGCCACTGTCCTCCTTCACACATCGGAGCCGCGACGCCTCTCCCCCTTTTTCCAGCGCCGATCGAAGCCAAGCTCCGCCGTCACACCCTGCTCCGCCGCCTCCTCCCTCCACCGTAGCGCCGCCGTCCTCACCCCAGCACCACCCGCCGATCGCCGTCTCCAGCCAAAGCAGCATCGTCGCCTCTCCTTCTCCCAGCGCCGCTTACCGTCCGATTGGTGCATTTCTTTTGTTTCGTTTCTCGATTCTATCAATTCCGCATCTCCTTTCAGTTAATCTGATTTCATTCTTGTGTTTAATCAAGACGGTCTTCCTCACTCTTCCACCACCGTTGCTTGTTTTGTTTTCGGAAAATCCAGGACGACGTCGTTACGCTGCCGAAATTACCCCACGAATCTTTAAACGAGCGTCGTTAGGCTGCTCGATTTGGGACTCGTAAGATTTACTAACTTTCTTTCTAATTCTCGTTATAGTTGGGATAGGATTTGATCAGTTTTAATTCCCCGTTTGAGGCCTTATAAGTTTAGAAAAAAATGTTTTGTATTGAAACTGTTGATGGACTTTGATTTTGTTGATACTGTGAGTATTGAACTAGCTACCTATACCTATTTGTGGTGGATTAGAGTATTAGTTATTTTGGTTCGAGTCAGTAGAATTATATTTGAAATACTATTGCTGTTGAAATTCCTCTTTTAATTCTTTGGACTAATTTTTGAGTTGTGGATTTAGTCTTTTACTGGATGAATTGTGGAATAAATGTTGTCTTGATTAGAATGGATGTTTGGTGATGTTGAGGAGATGAATTAGTTTTGTTTGGTTGTCTTCTACGTTTGAAACAAATGGAAAATGACTTTTAGAAAATAATACTACTCTTTTGTTTTGAAAATTAATTTTTTTAGTTGGGTTTAAAGACAAAGAGAAACTCGTCTTCTCCCTTGTCTCAGGTTAAATGGTTGTAACAAATGAAAAATGATTTATTAGAAAGTAATTTATTCCTTTGTTTTGAAAAGTGACACAAGTCAACTCAATTAATAATACTAGTATTATAGGAAAGTAATTTTATTCATTTTAAGTATTATGGAAAAACCCTTTTTAAAACAAGTACTTCTTTTAAATGAGAAAAATATAATACATATTATATTATTTTCAGTATTTATTATATAAAATTCTTTAAACAAAATAAGTATTAACAAAGGGGTGTTATTTATAAAAATATAAATTATACTCAAAAGTTCTTTTAAAATAAGAAATGGAAATTTTAGAAAGTAAAATGTTAAATTGTGATTTCTTTATTATATTAATATTATTTAAATAATTTTCTTATTCTTTTAATTTTTTTGAGAAAAACATTATATGAATATACTTTTAATTTGTAAAAGCTTTTTAGTTATAAAAAAAAATAAGAATATCAAATAAATTGTTTTATAAGAGTCGAAATAGTCATACAACATGGAGATTAGTTAATACACCCCAATTCACTACCCTTTTTTAAAGTGGTGTATTTACCAAGATAGTGTGTGTTTTTAAGTAGGTCTATTCAGCAAGTTTTCAAGACAACAACTTCCTCGTTCTCGTAACACGAACTCCTAGGTCTTTCATTAATTCGAGAGCCAAGTTTTAATTAAATGATTTCATATTAGGACTCTGTACTAATCGGAATACGCACGAGGAATCCGACCATCTGTTTGAACATCGTTCACGGGACCCGGAGCAAACAGGTGGGTGATGATTGGTTGATTGATCTGCTTATAATACGTTGTGCTGGTATACTCTGAACTCGACTAAATCAATCTAAAACAACTTATCCAACATAAATGTACACCTACTATATAACTGTTTGAATTACGTGATATAATTATATATGATGCATAATGTCTATTGTTTTTATTTAAATCTATCACTACTACATGATATAAGGGCATTTTGTGAGCATGAATCTATCTAAGTATGAATTATGTGTGCAGTTCGAATTGTCAGCTTTAGTAAGGAAGAGGAAAGTGGATGTGGCCATGTTTGATAATAAATCAGGTGCATGGTCACGGGATTTTGTTTACAGTGGATGTGGCCATGTTTGATAATAGATCAGGTGCATGGTCACGGGATTTGTTTACAGTGGATGTGGCCATGTTTGATAATAGATCAGGTGCATGGTCACGAGATTTGTTCGCAGTGGATGTGGCCATGTTTGATAATAGATCAGGTGCATGGTCACGAGATTTGTTTGTGGTGGATGTGGCCATGTTTGATAATAGATCAGGTGCATGGTCACGGGAGAATTGTTTATATTGTTTTGTGAAGAGATTTACTATATGTGAAATTGATTGTGGGTTTTGCCCCTTAACGTGAACCAACTTGTGATATATCAATTATGTGAATGTGAAACCTGTCATTATTACGTGAGAATTCAAATCTCACGCCCCCTTTTTACAACCCTTGCGGATTATGATTTCGTGGAGCAAGGACAGTAATAGAGACGACACGGAGTTCCCCGCTTAAATAAAATGTTACTGTTAATATTAAGCTTTATATATATATGTGTGAAATATTTATAATAATTATTCTACTCACTTCTTCCGCTGCATAAAACTCATCTCTCATTTTATCATCCCTCTTTTTATATCAAAAATTTTATAGTTCGGATTTTAGTTACATGTGGCACCTCGAATTCGATACAATTAATGTGTTTTGGATTCGGGGCGTTACAGGGTCTGCCTCAGAGTACATTTGAGAGACATGTGGATGGAATGGGAGTCAAGACTATTGTCAATCTGCTTTAAGTATAAGTGGGAGGAATTATTAGGTTAGTGTAGGTTGACATGAGTTGTCACGTAGAGCTACTACACTAAGACATGAATGATGTATACCAAAAAGCAGACTTTAAGTATAAGTGGGATATGGCCGACTTTAGACCTCAGTGATTGTTGATTTCTTAATCTCCGTCACTTAAATACTGAGGCTGGGAAGCTTGACAAATAGCCTTATGTCAACTCCCCTGAGTGGACTTCAAGTCTACTGAAGGAAGTCCACTGAGAAGACTTAAAGTCCAATGATGGTTCCTAAGAGGACTTCAAGTCTACTGAAGAAAGGCATCCTGAGAGGATTACAAGTCAGCTGAAGACAAGTCGCCTGAAGTCAGGACTACCCTGATCAAGTACCCTGAAGAAAAGAGCCGTTGGACTCAGTCCACGTGGACCAATCAAGTCAAGGCAGCAAATCTGACAAAAGCTGACAAAGGCCATACTTTACTGAAAAGGAGAATTTCACTCCAGAGATAGTCTGAATTTGAATGTTACTCTCTCCAACGGTAACATTCAAATCCAAACTATAAATACAAACTCAAGCAAGAAGCTGATGTGAGAGTGGTGCGTTTCAAGGGAGGCATAAGGAGTCACCATCTCCATCAAGAACACTGACCTGAGTTCTTCATAGTCATATTTGAGTGTTCCAGTTTGTATACTCGAGCTCATCATATACATCCTAAGCTTAGAGAGATTTTCCCAACCTTAGCTTAAAGGCTAAAACCATGTAAGGGAAAATCTCACCTAGTTGGAGAGAACCAAACCAAACTAAACCCTTGTGTTAGGTGTTGCAGTGAGGTGAGGAGAGGCAGTCCCTGAGTGAAGAGGGATGTGAGGCCAGTTCGAGAGGCAGCTCCGCGGAGGGGTGTGAGTCCAGTTGTGAGTGCACCTTGGCACGTTAAAAACAAGAATCCCGGGTAGTGGATTTCCTGTTAAATCAGGCAGTGGATGTAGGAGCTTGAGCCTCCGAACCACTTTACATTGTTGTGTTCTTTATTGCTTTACTGACTTGCATAACATCAGTGTTAAAACAAAATTTTCTCCTAATTTCCCATATTGTCTTTGTTTGTGAATGAAAAAACGGGACCAACAAGATATATTCAAGATTTCTTAGAGTCTAAGAAAAGATTTTCTCCAAGCCCAAATACACCTATTATTTTCGGCCCCCTCATATTATAAATAGGGGATGATTATTTCATCCCCAAGTACATAATTCCATGTGCTGGAAAAATCAAGAGCATATATATTTTTCTTTTTCTTAGTTGTTTAAATTACTTTAAAGCATCTTCCACCGGTGATCAAGTAAGGCGAAAGGGAAATACTTGAGAAGGTTTTTGGGTTGATAAAGCGTGATCGTGATTGTCCCGTTTATTCAAAGACCAATTCTACAAGAGGTACGTAAGTCACATAAATTCTTGTTTATTCCGCCTAGATTTTATGTGAATTAATTCAACATGCATGATGTTAAATTTGTTGTTGGAATTATTATTTGAGTTAATTAGGATTAATTCATGCTAGTAATAATTGAATTTAAATTCATATTTAAATTTCATCCCGAATAGATTCCGGGCACCCCTATTTTCCCAACAATCCGACGAGAGGACTAGATCATCTCGACGGGTCTTCTACCAACATGGCCTCGGGGGCCGGAGTGGTTCTTTTTAGCCCTGACAGACAAGTTTTCACCTCGGCAATCAGATTTGGTTTCACGGCTACCAACAACGAAGCTGAGTATGAAGCTCTTATTGCTGGTCTCCACTTATCCCTTGCAGTAGGTGTCAGACGTTTACAAATATTCGGCGACTCACAATTAATCATGAACCAAGTTCGAGGTGAATACGAGGCAAAAGACGATCACATGATCGAATATCAGCAAATTGTTGCTCACCTAATGTCCTTATTGGATCAAGTTTTCACTGAACAAATTCCAAGGACAAGCAACACTCAAGCAGATGCATTGGCTCGACTAGCAACAAGCGAAGGACCTGCAGAGTTGGCAGACATTATAATCACAAAGATGAACAACCCATCAACGATAAGCTATAATATTAACCAGCTAGACGAACAAACTAATGAAGAAGGAGACTGGAGAACAAACATAGTCAAATATTTTCAAAGTGGAGAAAAACCAAACAACTCTTTTGAAGCTGTCAAGCTAACAAAGCAAGCCGCTAGATATACTCTGGTAGATGGGCAGCTTTACAAAAGGGGAATATCAATTCCACTTCTCAAATGTTTACCTAGGGGGCAAGGACGAGCAATACTTGAAGAAATACATGTCGGAGTATGCAGAAATCACACTGGGGGGCAAGCCTTGATATACAAAACTATCAGACAAGGTTATTATTGGCCAACTTTACGTCAGAACACAATCAAGAAAGCAAAAATTTGTCACCAATGTGACGTCCCCACTTAATATAGTACGGAAAATATGATGTGGCACAAGGAGGAACATCACTAAAATAGCATTTTGTATTAATCAAATGAGAAGCATACCTTCCCAATTGATTAAACTTCCTTTCATATTCTTGCACTGTCAGATTTCCCTGCTTCAACTGTAGAAATTCGGTCTCCTTCTGATCTAAGAATGACTGTGGTATGTAATTCTTAACTACTGCTTCTACGAATTTCTCCCAAGTAACTGACATTCGTGTTTCTTTCATCATTGTTCTACAATGAGCTTCCCACCAATAATCTGCATTCTCAGTCAGCTGAAAGATAGCACAAGAAACTTTCTGCTCATCGGTGCACTTAAGATAAGCGAATTTCTTTTGTACTTCCATAGGGTTTTCTTTTCCGGTCAGGGTTGAGGGTCTAAATTTCTTAAATTGGCTAACAATATCATGGTTTTGAGCTGAAGATACAGGTGTTTTGGATGATTGGCTTTGGTGATTTAGTTGCTGAGCTAACCCCCCTTAAAATAGAAGCTAGATCCTCGCTCATATCTGAGTTGTTTTGGTTTCCTCTATGACACATAGTTCTATTCAATAACAAATTCATTAGTAACAAAATTTTAACATATATTTCATACATTCAAAATACATCATATATTACATGCATAAACGTTACAATCAAAACATAATACATATATATTACATTCAAAATCATATGATACATCAAGAGCATTTAGTACATATTAAGTACATATATCTACTAACATCATACATCTATTACATCCAAAAGCATATAGTATATAAAAAGAATTTAGTACACATATCATCATATATAGCCATATAGTATGCATATCAGATAAAACACATAGTTTTAATCATCATCATCATCATCATCAATGATGATTATATCTGGTTCATCCTTTTCTTCTTCCCACATCTCGATGGAACTGTCGCTGCTATCTTCCTCCATTTCAGAACTTTCATAGCTACTATCCTCCTCCATTTCAGGACCTTCCTGTCTTCCACAGGTGCTACTATTCTCCTCCATTTCAGGACTTCCACAGCTTTCTTGTACTGGTTCCCTCTCAAGCTGTCTTTCCTGGTTTTCCTTTATCTCAAATCTTGGACGTAGTGGTGTAAAATGGACTGTTTCAGATTGGGCCCATTCATAATATAGCATCGAAGTAAAACACGGAAAGCACAGGTGTCCATGTTTATCAAATACATAGTCAAGTATATCCAGAGATACACGTATCCAAGTAGATGGCAGGGCGTCAAGAAGCAAGTGACAAAAATAATCATCAGTTATGTGATATCCGTTCATTAACGCATGCCTATACTGCGATGTTATTTCCCCGATATGAGCCCCTAGATCTTCAATCTCGGTTCCACTCATTTCATGTACTCGTCCTAATTTTTTTAGCATTCTGCCTTCTAACATCCTCGTCCATTTCTGTTTACTTTACACACTTTACTGGTTAGTTTAAACAATAATAACAAACTTTCAAATAATCAATCACACTTTCAAATAAATAACATAATTTAAGCACATATAAAATATTTACATGATCCCGTCGTGGAGAATGATCTCGGTGCGGCTGTTTCCTTTTAAATTTTTAAAACACACTCTTTTTTAAAATACTCTAGCAGGCGAACCTGCTCTGATACCACTTGTGACGTCCCCACTTAATATAGTACGGAAAATATGATGTGACACAAGTAGGAACATCACTAAAATAGCATTTTGTATTAAAATGTACACACGCCACACATCTACACAGCGGAAGTATTAAATAAGTATGACCGTAGCTTAAGATACAAACCAAAATTTAAAAACATTATTCTTGAAAATATAAAATCTTTAAGGAAACTTCACAGCCCGCCGAGTTCATTCGCCCACGTCCAGATCCACAGCATCTGTAAAAGTTTAAAAGTGGAAGGGATAAGTGCTTGAAAATACATAGTGGGAAACCTCTTGTTAATTGCACAAACTAAACATCAATTGTTTATAACATATGAGCCCCCGGAATTTCACCGAGTATCTCCTTGGGTGGCGCGACCAACCCGTGGTGCCGGAGTGACCGGACTATCTCATTTGCCAACATATAGTTGGACTATCTCAGGGACCAGTCGATAGCGGGCCAGACTCAAAATATTTAACATTCAATATTTAATAAGTGAAATTAAAATAATAATAAAACACTTGGTGAAGAGTGAAGTGATTCCCCACCTTGCAGGTTTGTACCTACAAGTAAAAAATTTAAAATAGAAACATTGTTACTTATCCCTTCACTTTTGTAAATTGTAAGACTTGAATTCAAATCTCTATTCATATTCAAATATTGTATACTAACACACAAATATAAATTAAGTATGTAAAATCATCAAATAGCAAGTTATAAATAAATATCGACTGTAAAAATATAACCGGACCATTTCGAACCTTTCATACAAAAATTCGATTTTGGCAGATTTACACATCTAACTTTGAAAATTCATATTAAATTATCCATACGTCCAAAAATTATGAAATTTTAACAGTAGATTCTCAATTCAATAAAATTTATCGCCATATTTCCAGATTTCTCAACCTCTTTACCAAACATCAAATATTTCATAATGAACACACTGTTACAGATTCTGGTCACTTATCTTTAAAAATTCACCATAAATCAACCATAAGTCCAATACTCATGAAATTTTAACCATGAACTTCCAACTTCATGTAATTTGTCAACATACTTTGGTTTTCAATAAACACCTAACCGATTATTCTCAGATCATACCAAACTTATACTGTTCCTGCTATAGAGTCCAAAACCCTAGTTCAACTTTTAAAAATCACCATGCATCGAATACTTGTCCAAAAGCTATGAAATTTGAAACCTAAGTTCCTTCATAATTCTATTTTCACATATAAAATTTCAGGATTTTCCACCCAATGAATTGGTCAAAACGAAATTTACCCCAAAGTTGGTCCAGAAATTCGGTTTTATGCATACATGAAGAACATATCATCTTAAACTCACTTTAAACCATATAATTTCATGATTTCTACTTCTAAAGCATAGATAATCAAGTAATAAATATGATTTTGGTCATAACTCATGAAGAAATTGATTTAAATATTCAAACATGAAGTAAAACATGGATAACATGCAAATTACTCATCAAAACTCATTTTCCTATCAATTAATTCACATATCATGCATAAACTTCATACTACCACTTAAGTAATTACTCAAACAAGAAGAGAAGCTTACTTAGAGACAGGTAGCTACAAGAATTCTCTTATTCTCCTTTCTCAACTTCTAAGTATAAGAGTAGTAGAAATAATTGTGAAATTTTCTTTAAACTTTTTCTTATGTTTATTATTGTATGAAAGCTTATGTATTTATAGAAGAAATCAACCTTGGAGGCTACTCCATCCTGTTGGCCGACTTCAAGGAATGTTGTGGAGGAATCTTGGAGGTTAGATTAATAAACACATGGCATCTTATAATTAGTAGCTAATTTTGACTTTGATTCTACTAATTTTGACTTTAATTTCTTGAAACTTCACCACTCTTCTTCCTTTCCTCACATTGACCGAATTTTGTAGAGTTTTCAAGAGAAATTTTTTGTGTCTTGTAGTTAAGACACATGTAGGCTTTGAAAAAAATAATTATGGTTTTTCTAAATTATTTAATAATTTTTTAAGGTATATTATGCATACAATTAATTATACTATCTTATAAAATAAAATTAAAACTCTTCTAGGACTCTAAAATTACAAAGTCTATATACTAATCATAGAAAATATCGAGCAATCGATACGTAATTCGTTTCTTAAAGAAACGTTCATTTTACAACTTATAACTTATGAAATAAAATTACTATACTTAAGGACTATACTAATTTCTAAATTAAACACTTCATGACATAAAATAAAGAACATATAAAAATTATAAAGTCTCAAGAATAAGCATGTATTGAGCAAATAACACGTTAATTGTAAGTATCGAGTAATTAAAACACATAAACGTGCCTTTGCATAAATTTGAATGTAAATGCGTCACATAGATTCATGAAGAATTATAAAGCATTTAGTAAAGCAGATAAGATAATGAAAATCTAGGGTATTACAGTCTAACCCCCTTAAATAAATTTTGTCCTCGAAATTTCAAGTGTTACCGTGGATATTGAGGTAAGGATACTTTGCTAAGATTTCATTCTCTCGTTCCCATGTAGCTTCTTCCATTCCATGTCTATTCCACTGGATCTTAACCATAGGAATATCTCTATTTCTTAACCTATGAAGCTTTCTATCAAGTATGGCTATAGGGACTTCCTCATAGGTTAAGTTGGCATCAATTTCTAATTCAGGTTGGTTTACTATGTGGGTAGGGTCAGGTACATATTTTTGGAGCAACGAGATATGGAATACATTGTGTACTCCTGCCAAGGATGGTGGTAACGCTAGCCCATAAGCTAAATCTCCAACTCTTTCCAATATCTCATAAGGTCCAATATATCTAGGCTTTAACTTTCATCTTTTCCCGAAGCGGAAAATTCCTTTCATTGGAGATACCTTCAAAAATACCTTGTCTCCAATCTCAAAACTTAATTCTTTCCTTCGCCTATCCGCATACATTTTCTGTCGATCTTGAGCCGCTTGCATCTTTTCTTTAATTTTCTTTACCACCTTGTTAGTTTCTTCTACCAATTCCGGTCCTAACAATTTCTTTTCTCCGATTTCATCCCAACATAGTGGAGATCTGCACTTCCTTCCGTACAATGCTTCGTATGGTGTCATTTCAATTGTAGCCTGATAACTATTGTTATAGGCAAATTCCACTAAAGGTAGGTACCTTTCCCAACTTTCTCCAAAATCAATGATACAAGCTCTCAACATATCTTCCAAAGTTTGAATTGTTCTTTCCGATTGACCATCTGTTTGAGGATGAAAAGTTGTACTGAATTCCAACTTGGTGCCCATAGCTTCTTGAAGACTGTACCAGAATCTTGATGTAAATCGCGGATCTCTATCTGACACGATAGAAATTGGAACTCCAAGTAATCGGACAATTTCCTTAATATAAATCTGAGCCAATTTATCCAATGTGAACGTCATCTTTATTGGTAAGAAATGTGCCGTCTTGGTCAATCTGTCGACAATTACCCAAATAGCTTCATTTCCTTGTATTGACTTGGACAATCCTACCACAAAATCCGTTGTAATATGTTCCCATTTCCATTCAGGAATCTCAAGTGGCTTTAATAATCCTGATGGTCTTTGATGCTCAGCTTTCACCTGCTGACATGTCAAACATCTCTGTACATAATTTCCAATATCCCTCTTCATATTTCTCCACCAGAACAACTTCTTTAATTCTTGATACATCTTTGTTCCTCCAGGATGAATTGTATATGGTGTAGAATGTGCTTCTTCCAATATTTCCTTCTTGAGTTCTTCTTTTTCTGGGACACATATTCTTCCTTGACATACCAATGTGTCATCCTCACATACTGAAAACTCCTTTGCTTTTCCTTCCTTGATCTTTCGTTTTATTTTCTCTAAGAATGCATCGTCATATTGAGCTTTTGCTATTCTTTCCTTCAAGGTTGGGTTCACAATCAAAGCATTGATCTTTCCCTTGCGACTTAAAGCATCAGCCACTACATTTGCCTTTCCCTGATGGTATAATATTTCACAATCATTATCCTTTACCAATTCTAACCATCTTCTTTGCCTCATGTTCAATTCCTTCTGCTCGAAGATATACTTTAAACTTTTATGATCTGTATAGATCTGACATTTACTTCCATACAAGTAATGCCTCCAAATCTTGAGTGCATGCACAACTGCTGCTAGCTCTAAATCATGCGTAGGATAGTTCTGCTCATGTGGTTTTAATTGTCTTGATGCGTACGCTACTACTTTCCCATTCTGCATAAGTACACATCCCAAGCCTTGTTTAGAAGCATCACTGTACACAATAAATCCTTATGTACCTTCAGAAATTGTAAGAACCGGGGCCGTTGTTAATCTTTGCTTTAGTTAATTGAAAACTCCTTTCACATTCTTCTATCCATTCAAACTTTGTTTCTTTCCAAGTCAACTGAGTTAAAGGTTTTGCAATCCGAGCAAACCCTTCAATGAATCTTCGATAATATCCTGCTAAACCAAAAAAACTCCTGACTTCGTTTATATTAGTTGGTGTCTTCCATTGGTTTACAGCTTCTACCTTTGTTGGGTCAACTTCTATTCCCAAAGCTAAAACCGTATGTCCAAGAAATACAACTTTATCCAACCAGAATTCGCACTTCTTGAATTTAGCATACAATTTCTCTTTCCTCAGAGTTTCAAATGTAATTCGAAGATGTTCTGCATGCTGCTCCTAATTTCTTGAATATACTAGAATATCATCAATAAAGACTATCACAAATTGATCTAAATATTGATGAAATACCCGATTCATCAAATCCATGAATATAGATGGTGCATTATTGAGTCCAAATGGTAGCACCACAAACTCATAATGACCATATCGGGTTCTGAATGTCGTCTTCGGAATATCGCTTTCTTTAATCTTTATCTGATGATATCCCGATCTCAAATCAATTTTTGAAAATACACAAGCTCCTCTTAACTTATCAAATAGATCTTCGATTCTGGGAAGTGGATATTTATTCTTGATAGTGAGCTTATTCAGTTCTCGATAATCGATGCACATCCTTAACGATCTATCTTTTTTTTTCACAAATAATACTGGTGCACCCCATGGTGACACACTTGGTCGAATAAAGCCCTTGTCCAATAATTCTTGCAATTGCACCTTCAACTCCTGTAACTCCTTTGGTGCCATTCTGTAAGGTGCTTTAGAAACAGGCGCGGCTCCAGGTATCAAATCAATAGTGAATTCCAACTGACGATTTGGGGGTAATCCTGGTAAATCGTCTGGAAATACATCCTTGTATTCACATACTACCGGCACATCATCCAATGTTGGACCATTGGATTCCGTTGCTACAATATTTACTAGAAATGCCGTATTCTTTCCTTTCCTCAATAATTTTTGGGCTTTCATTGCTGAAATTACTTGAGGTATAGTTCCAATTCTAGTACCATATAGTGTAAAGTTCTCATCCTTTGATGTCCATACTGATATTTCTTTTTCTTGACACTTGATGAGAGCATGATTAGCTATAAGCCAGTCCATTCCCAAGATAATATCAAAGTCCTTCATTTCTATTATATGTAGATTTGCTGGGAGTATTGCATGCTCAAAATCAATCTTCACATTCCTACACAGTCCTAAGGATTGTGTCGTACTACCAGAGGGAATATTTACTTCTAGGAAATTTTCTTCTACCATAATATGGGCAGTCTCAATTTGTTCAAACATCTTTGTAGAGATAAATGAATGTGTAGCACCAGTATCGAATAACGTGAAAACAGGTATTTGGAATATTTTGAACATACCTGCCATCACTTCTGGATTTGTTGTCTCCTCTTGCTGACTCATGGCAAACACTCGAGCAGGTGCCATCTTCTGTTGTCCCCTCAGCTTTGGACAATCAGTTATAAGATGTTCAGGTTCTTTACACTTATAACATACCCCCGTTCCTTTCAGGCATTGTCCAGAATGTTTCTTTCCACAATTTCTGCATTTAGATGGCCTCTGTTGCTGTTGTGGTATCATTCCCGTCTTTTTGACTTGTTTAAAATTTCCTCCTTGTTTCGTACCAACCCACTTTCTTTTATATGGTTATGATTCTGAAATTCTTACTTCTTTTGGTTTCATATATGCTGCTATCGTTTGAGCTTTCTCGAACATCTGGGCATAAGATGGTACTAATCTCTGGACGTAGGTTTTGAACAAATCTCTTTGCCTTCCTGTCATCAGTATTAATCAAATAAGAAGCATACCTTCCCAATTGATTAAACTTCCTTTCATATTCTTGCACTGTCAGATTTCCCTGCTTCAACTATAGAAATTCGGTCTCCTTCTGATCTAAGAATGACTGTGGTATGTAATTCTAAACCACTGCTTCTACGAATTTCTCCCAAGTAACTGACATTCGTGCTTCTTCCGTCATTGTTCTACAATGAGCTTCCCACCAATAATTTGCATCCTAAGTCAGCTTAAAGATAGCACAAGAAACTTTCTGCTCATCGGTGCACTTAAGATAAGCGAATATCTTTTCCAAGCTACGAATCCAGTTTTCTACTTCCATAGGGTTTTCTTTTCCGGTCAGGGTTGAGGGTCTAAATTTCTTAAATTGGCTAACAATATCATGGTTTTGAGCTAAAGATACAGGTGTTTGGGATGATTGGCTTTGATGATTTAGTTGCTGAGCTAACCCCCTTAAAACGGAAGCTAGATCCTCGCTCATATCTGAGTTGTTTTGGTTTCCTCTACGATACATAGTTCTATTCAATAACAAATTCATTAGTAACAAAATTTTAACATATATTTCATACATTCAAAATACATCATATATTACATGCATAAACGTTACATTCAAAATATAATACATATATATTACATTCAAAAGCATATGATACTTCAAGAGCATTTAGTACATATTAAGTACATATATCTACTAACATCATACATCTATTACATCCAAAAGCATATAGTATATCAAAAGCATTTAGTACACATATCATTATATATAGTCATATAGTATGCATATCAGGTAAAACACATAGTTTTAATCATCATCATCATCAATGATGATTATATCTGGTTCATCCTTTTCTTCTTCCCACATCTCGAAGGAACTGTCGCTGCTATCTTCCTCCATTTCAGAACTTTCATAGCTACTATCCTCCTCCATTTCAGGACCTTCCTATCTTCCACAGGTGCTACTATTCTCCTCCATTTCAGGACTTCCACAGCTTTTTTGTACTGGTTCCCTCTCAAGCTGCCTTTCCTGGTTTTCCCTTATCTCAAATCTTGGACGTAGTGGTGTAAAATGGACTGTTTCTGATTGGGCCCATTCACAATATAGCATCGAAGTAAAACATGGAAAGCACAGGTGTCAATACATAGTCAAGTATATCCAGAGATACACGTATCCAAGTAGATGGCAGGGCATCAAGAAGCAAGTGACAAAAATAATCATCAGTTATGTGATATCCGTTCATTAACGCATGCCTATACTGCGATGTTATTTCCCCGATATGAGCTCCTAGATCTTCAATCTCGGTTCTACCCATTTCATTTACTCGTCCTAATTTTTTTAGCATTCTGCCTTCTAACATCCTCGTCCATTTATGTTTACTTTACACACTTTACTGGTTAGTTTAAACAATAATAACAAACTTTCAAATAATCAATCACACTTTCAAATAAATAACATAATTTAAGCACATATAAAAATTTACATGATCCCGTCGTGGAGAATGATCTCGGTGCGGCTGTTTTCTTTTAAATTTTTAAAGCACACTCTTTTTGAAAATACTCTAGCAGGCGAACCTGCTCTGATACCACCTGTGATGTCCCCACTTAATATAGTACGGAAAATATGATGTGGCACAAGTAGGAACATCACTAAAATAGCATTGTGTATTAAAATATACACACGCCACACATCTACACAGCGGAAGTAGTAAATAAGTATGACCGTAGCTTAAGATACAAACCAAAATTTAAAAACATTATTCTTGAAAATATAAAATCTTTAAGGAAACTTCACAGCCCACCGAGTTCATTCGCCCACGTCCGGATCCACAGCATCTGTAAAAATTTAAAAGTGGAAGGGATAACTGCTTGAAAACACTTAGTGGGAAACCTCTTGTTAATTGCGCAAACTAAACATCAATTGTTTATAACATATGAGCCCCCGGAATTTCACCGAGTATCTCCTTGGGTGGCACGACCAACCCGTGGTGCCGGAGCGACTGGACTATCTCATTTGCCAACATATAGTTGGACTATCTCAGGGGCCAGTCGATAGCGGGCCAGACTCAAAATATTTAACATTCAATATTTAATAAGTGTAATTAAAATAATAATAAAATACTCGGTGAAGAGTGAAGTGATTCCCACCTTGCAGGTTTGTACCTACAAGTAAAAATTTTAAAATAGAAACATTGTTACTTATCCCTTCACTTTTGTAAATTGTAAGACTTGAATTCAAATCTCTATTCATATTAAAATATTGTATACTAACACACAAATATAAATTAAGTGTGTAAAATCATCAAATAGCAAGTTATAAATAAATATCGACTGTAAAAATGTAACCGGACCATTTCGAACCTTTCATACAAAAATTCGATTTTGGCAGATTTATACACCTAACTTTGAAAATTCATATTAAATTATCCATACGTCCAAAAATTATGAAATTTTAACAGTAGATTCTCAATTCAATAAAGTTTATCTCCATATTTCCATATTTCTCAACCTCTTTACCAAACATCAAATATTTCGTAATGAACACACTGTTACAGATTCTGGTCACTTATCTTTAAAAATTCACCATAAATAAACCATAAGTCTAATACTCATGAAATTTTAACCATGAACTTCCAATTTCATGTAATTTGTTAACATACTTTGGTTTTCTATAAACACCTAACCGATTATTCTCATATCATAGCAAACTTCTACTGTTCCTGCTATAGAGTCCAAAACCCTAGTTCAACTTTGAAAAATCACCATGCATCGAATACTAGTTAAAAAGCTATGAAATTTGAAACCTAAGCTCCTTCATAATTCTATTTTCACATATAAAATATTCAGAATTTTCCACCAAATGAATTGGTCAAAACGAAATTTACCCCAAAGTTGGTCCAGAAATTCGGTTTTATGCATACATGAAGAACATATCATCTTAAACTCACTTTAAACCATATAATTTTATGATTTCTACTTCTAAAGCATAGATAATCAAGTAATAAACATGATTTTGGTCATAAATCATGAAAAAATTGATTTAAACATTCAAACATGAAGTAAAACATGGATAACATGCAAATTACTCATCAAAACTCATATTCCTATCAATTAATTCACATATCATGCATAAACTTCATACTACCACTTAAGTAATTACTCAAACAAGAAGAGAAGCTTACTTAGAGATAGGTAGCTATAAGAATTATCTTCTTCTCCTTTCTCAACTTCTAAGTATAAGTGTATTTGAAATAATTGTGAAATTTTCTTTAAACTTTTTCTTATGTTTATTATTGTATGAAAGCTTATGTATTTATAGAAGAAATCAACCTTGGAGGCTACTCCATCCTCTTGGCCGACTTCAAGGAATGTTGTGGAGTAATCTTGGAGGTTAGATTAATAAACACATGGCATCTTATAATTAGTAGCTAATTTTGACTTTGATTCTACTAATTTTGACTTTAATTTCTTGAAACTTCACCACTCTTCTTCCTTTCCTCACATTGGCCGAATTTTGTAGAGTTTTCAAGAGAAAAATTTTGTGTCTTGTAGTTAAGACACATGTAGGCTTTGAAAAAAATAATTATGGTTTTTCTAAAATATTTAATAATTTTTTAAGGTATATTATGCATACAATTACTTATACTGTCTTATATAATAAAATTAAAACTCTTCTAGGACTCTAAATAAATTACAAAGTCTATATACTAATCATAGAAAACATCGAGCAATCGATACGTAATTCGTTTCTTAAAGAAACGTTCATTTTACAACTTATAACTTATGAAATAAAATTAATATACTTAAGGACTATACTAATTTCTAATTTAAACACTTCATGACATAAAATAAAGAACATATAAAAATTATAAAGTCTCAAGAATAAGCATGTATTGAGCAAATAACACGTTAATTGTAAGTATCGAGTAATTAAAACACATAAACGTGCCTTTGCATAAATTCGAATGTAAATGCGTCACATAGATTCATGAAAAATTATAAAACATTTAGTAAAGCAGATAAGATCATGAAAATCTAGGGTATTACAACCAATGTCATATTTTTGCCCCAAACATTCACACCTCGGCTCAGGAGCTCGTATCAGTTTACAGCACATGGCCATTTGCAAGATGGGGAATGGACATTATTGGTCTCTTCCCAACAGGAGTTAGAAATGTTCGGTTTGCCGTCGTGGCAGTCGATTATTATACAAAATGGGCAGAAGCTGAAGCCATGGTGAAAATCACACAACATAAGATGATCAACTTTATATGGAAGAACATTGTTTGTCGTTTTGGAGTTCCACAAACAATTGTGACAGACAATGGTCCGTAGTTCGACGAGAAAGAGTTGAGAGACTTCTGTACAAAGTGGGGGATCAAAAAACATTATTCTACTCCCTATTTTCCCCAGTCAAATGGACAAGTCGAAGCTGTTAATAAGATTATCAAGCATACATTAAAAGTACGATTGGCGGAAAGCAAAAGTAGTTGGTTTGAAGAACTTTCGGAAGTCTTGTGGGCATATAGAGTTTCTCCCAGGTCGAGCAGCGGAGAAACACCTTTTGCAATGGCTTTCGGAATAGAAGCCGTAATACTAATTGAGTTAAATGCTAATACAATCAGGACGACCAACTTTGATGAACAGGCAAACAACTCTGCTTTAGCTACTGAAATGGATATGCTCGAGGAAAAAAGATTAAATGCCGAGCTAAAAAATGCTACGTACAAACAGCGAGCAGAATATTATTTTTATTCTCATGTCAAAATCAGGGAATTCAGAGTCGGAGATTTGATTCTAAGAAAGTTGCTCGCCCAACCTCCAGGTGTTTTGGGACCGACTTGGGAGGGCCCGTATCGTATAACGGACAAATTCCTTAATGGTGTATACGATATCGAAGATATGGAAGGCAAACCGGACCAATACTCCTGGAATGCGGTACATCTAAAGAAGTACTATCAATAGGACGAACAAGTTCAGTCTCGGGCGAGCAAATATTGTGGGGGCAAATGAACCAAAAACTTGCCTAATTTTTTTGAAAATTTTACTAAGTATAGAATGAAGAGTTGTTCGACACGTTGTATAGTTTGGTGCTGTTCAAATTTTTTGATTTTAGATAGAATTACTCGGCAAAAATATTATAAGCGAGCAAGAGTTTTTGTGTTAGTGTTCAAAGTTGTTCGTCAGATTGTATATATTAATGATAAACAGTCTTAAAACACTCGTAAATTTTCATGATGTAATATAGTTGTTCGTTGGAAGACAAGTCTAAAGCTCAAGGTATAAGTCCAATCTTAAGGATTAAGGCTAATTAAAGTTTTTTTGTCTTGTAAGATGAACAGAACCTAATGCTAAACCCATATTCTATCATTAAGGCAAAGTTCAAATAGAACGAAGCCCAAAATTATATATTATAATTGCAAAAGCATTAAACAATAATGTAAAGGAAATTAACATATAAGAAGAAAATCAGCGAACAAAAGACGTATTCATTAATAAAAAGGCTTTAAGCCTAAAAAATAGTACAAGGATTCTGGAAGAGTACTACAAAAGTGACGAAGAACTACTACAAGAGATTACATCAAGAATTTCTAAAGTTCTAGTAAAAGAAAACTAAGTCCTATTCTTGATGTTGCTCGCCTTGAGGAAGATCTTGGGCTTGGTTGGCGGAAAGATCGACAATCATGTCACTAGCCAAGTCTTCAGCCGCTTTCTGCTCTTGCTCAGCGACAGTTTGTTCGTCGTCAGCTGCTTGCTCACCTTCATCAGCTGGAGCTGGGGGGCGGGTAACAATGATGTTCGGGTCAAGTTTGTCAATCTTGACCCCATAGTCGGCCATATACCCCAGTTGGAATTCGATATCATTTGGGGGAGGGTAGTGCTCGACGAACTCCGCCAGATCCCTACCCATCTCATCGACCAAATCGGTTTTCTCAAATGCATATGCTAAGCGAATACAATCGGCATAAGTGCAAATGTATCCCAGATTTGTGATAGGCCCAGATCGATTTTACAGCTCAGCCTCCAGCTGCTCTTGAGTAAGCATATTCTTGATGATCTCATTGAGACGAGCAACTTCACCCTCAGACTCGGCTAGCCTCTGCTCGGCGTCAGATCTCCCTTTCTTTTCCACCTCAAGCTCAGCATCCTTACTCTTGAGCTCAGCCGACAACATTTGATAATCTTCAACATGTTTCTTCTTTATGTCATCGGCATGCTTGAGTTGATTGTTGAGGCGAGCAAGTTTAGCCTCGTATTGACCAACCAGGCCATCTTTCTCTTCAGTCAATTGCCGAGCAGTGCCTACATAATGGCAAACAGCCTCTTCTAGATCGGCAAGCTGAGTCATCCCCTTTTGGGCCGTGACAAACGCATTGGCATGCTGCATCATGGAGAGAAGGAAGTTATCCACCACTCCTTGCATGGAGATGGTTTTCTCCATGGGTCTGGTCCATGACCGGGCGATCAGCTCGGTAGCCCTGTGGACATGCTCGCCTGGAATCTCCCGTATGTTCACTGGAGTTTTTGAACAGGCATATTGGTGAACGGGGCTTGCTCGCCCAGGATGGCTCTCTGCTCGGTATCTGCGAGCAAGAACATAAGACATACTTAGAAAGATTTCGGAAGTATAGACTATATTCAACATGACCAAGTCATAAAGGATACTTACTCGGCAAAAATTTCTCTTCCCAGCCAAGGTGGATAATGTCTTCTGGACCGCGGAAGGGAGCAACATCTTTTCCCAATTTGCTCGTCCTTTTAACAGGCTCAATCGAGGTATGACTGTTGGGAAAATAGGGGTGCCCGGAATCTATTCGGGATGAAATTTAAATACGAATTTAAATACAACTATTACTAACATGAATTAATCCTAATTAATTCAAATAATAATTCCAACAACAAATTTTCATCATGCATGTTGAATTAATTCACATATTAACTATGGCGGAATAAACAAGTAAATATGTGATTAACGTACCTCTTGTAGAATTAGCCTTTGGATAAACGGGACAATCACGATCTCGCTCTATCGACCCAAAAATCTTCTCAAGTATTTCCCTTTCACCTCACTTGATCACCGGTGGGAGATGCTTTCAAGTAATTTAATAAACTAAGGAAAAAGAAAAATATCTATGCTCTTGATTTTTCCAACACATGGAATTATGTACTTGGGGATGAAATAATCACCCCTATTTATAGAGGTAATGGCCGAAATTTTTTATGTTTATTGGGCTTGGAGAAAATCTTTTCTTAGACTCTAAGAAATCTTGAATATATCTCATATATTCTTTTCTCCACAATAAAATATTCCACAAAAATCTCACCCACCTTTATGACTTGTAGTTTTCGAAAATAATAAGAAGAAATCCAAAGATTTGGATCTTCTTGAATATATGAGATATTCTTGTATTTCAAAAATACATATCTTCCATAATATCTTTCCAAGAAAATCAACAAAATCTTTTTTTCTTCTTAACATGCAATTTTCGAAAATACAATGAAAAAATCAGCATAATATAATCTTTTTATTTTAATCACCTTATCATTATTGTGCTACTTAATGGGCTACTTGAGGGGCCTTTATGGAGAATTAAGATTGGACCTCCTAATGGAGTTCTGAATTTCAATATTGAGCCCCAATATAATTCAGCCCATTAATATTAATTATTACCACTAATAAATTAATATTGCACTATCCATCTTAATCCATATTACGATAATATGGGCTCCCGGTTATTATTTCCCGCGTTTAAGATTATCAAGTCCATTAATTAATCAAGCTTCTGAATAGCTCTAAATTAATTAATATATTTCACCTTGGAGTAAAGACAGCTCAACATTATTATTCGTACCGAAAAAACAGATTCTTCACTTGCAAGATTTGGTACAATAAAACTTCTGAGCCCACCAAGGGGACTAATCACACGAGCCGTACTCGCACGCGTTTCTCCGTATTAAATCTTAGCAACCGTCGTATGATTAATATTACTGCCCAAGATACAAAGTTCGAAGTCACAATGATTCTCACCCAACATGAATCAAAGCAGTAACCATTAAGCACACACGGTCCTATTTAAGTGACGGAGATTAAGAAATCAACAACCACTGAGATCTAATTCTTCACCTTTCAGAACAGAAGAATTTATCCTCGCTGTAGGTCCTCTTCAACACATACTAAATGTGCTAGTGCAATCTCTTAGTCAAGACAGACCAATCTGAGCCTTACACATCGACCTTTCACGGCGGATTGTTCAATTCCACCTGGGTCGTGAAAATGTATGTTTAGTTACAAGTAAACTGTTAATGTTGTCTTCCTTGATCGGGTATCACCACATTAACTACAATGTAACATGTACTATATATTGAACGGTTTGCAATAGAAATTCAACATTCAATCATAACTAAAGCAAATGTGATAAAAGAATTATTCTCATAAAACGAGTGTTTGATACACGAGTTATACAAAGTAAAAGCATACTTTCACGTATAACTCCAACAATAACGAGCAGCATCTCCTTCCTGTTGAACGCGGGCATGACTCTTGCCCACCTTCTATTTCCCCTTATTGCCGACGGGGACAGGTTGTGCCACGGGAGTCCCATCTCTCTTTTTTAAATGCTTTCCTCCGCGAGGAGATTGAGTAGGAGGAAAAGGCAGTAGGATGCTCGTGGGAGGAGCAGCTTGCCGAGCAACTTTTGCTCCCTCAGCTTTGTTCGTCAGCGCCAGGACTTTGGAGGGCGGGTCTCCTTTAATTTTTATCCTTTGGGAGGCGGCATCTCGTGAACTCTTTGCTCCAGAAGACCAAAGTAAGGGGGGACTACTTTACTTGAAGCTGAAAATACTAACTTCTACTAGTAGATTCCTCGCAAGCGTACGAGTTCACTGTAGTATGAGTAAGTATAATGACCAAATATATCGAACTCAAGGGATGAAGTGTATGCAAATAGATCCATGAAGATCTACGCGTCGTAGTTAATATGAGTGAAATGTTTTTGGATTTTTTGAAAAGATTAATTGAAACTAAAATAAACTAATTAAACTAAAATACTAAAAAAAACGAATTAACTAAGGTTTGTGTTCAAGTAAGAGATGGTGATGCTTAGGATAGGAATCCCTACGTATACTAACGGAGCAGGTACATAATCAAAATAACCGTGACGCGCAAGAAATAACCTAAGTAAAAGAATGCATGGTGAAAGCTCAAGATTTTAAACCCTAATACTTTACCCTAGCACTCAACTTCACTTATCCACTAACAAGTTAATAGATTGTGCTTAATTAATGAGACCCTAATTTAACTAAGGTGATGCGGTCGTCCTCCTTCACTAAACTGGTAGATGAATTAACCCTTTCTAAACCCTCTAGTTAAGTCTACTCGTTGTTAAAGAGTGATACGGTCGTCCTCTCTCTAACACTTTTCGAACGAAATTCAAAAGTAAAGTTAAGATTAATTTTAAGAATTCATTAATCAAGAGAATTAAAACCTAATGTCACAAGTTACCCTAATTACGTTCCCACAACCTACTTCTACGAGTTCATCCTACCCCAAGCATGCAAGGGTTTTAGCTAGACATGGGTTTTACGTAAACAAGAACAATTGAATAAGTAACGAACATAAACATGATAATTATAACTATGAAAAGATCAATCATAAACTAGGGTTTCAAGAAATAAAGGAATTACTTAAATTAAATCAATAAAACGAGTCTTAATGTGTTCAAGAACAAGAATATTAAGAAATGAAACTAAAACGTAAAATCGTGACATGAATTCGTAAGAAAAAACCTCAAAAAACATAAAGTAAACTTGCTCGTTCCTTCTCTCCGAATATTAACTCTCTAAAAATGCTCTTAAATCGCGTGGGTGTAAGTGGTCCTCCTCCAAAACATGCTCGTGACGAATATATATATGCATCGGGCCGAATCGGGAACGTATGGGCCAAAAAATGCGCATGCTCGTGCACTGCTCGTGCACTAGTGCACGAGCACCTCCAACTCGAGCACTTCAATCTTCCAGAGCCAAGAAACTGCACGACCTCTCGAGCTCGTGCACTTGTGCACGAGCACATGCATTGCTCGAGCGCCCTGCACGAGCACTCGTGCAGGGGTGCACGACCCACGTTCACTCGTGCGCTATGCACGACCACTCGAGCACTTGTGCTCGAGCTCTTCTAGCTTGTGCACTCCAATGATACTTTTGCACCCTCGAACTAATACTTTTCTTATTTCTTCGATATCTTCTCATCCGGGCGTCCGTTTGAGTCGATTCAAAGTCCTACGAACTCCTCTTTTCTCCCTCTATTCACCTATGAGCATCTAAGAGACAAATTCATTAGTTTATGAAAATGATACGCAAATGACTCTAAATACTCAACAAAATCAACCAAAACTAGGGCATTTCGAACGATGAATCATGACAATTTCACGCCTAATCAACCCCCCCAAACTTACCATGTTGCTTGTCCTCAAGCAACGAAATAATAAGTCAAGTGAAATTGTTAGGAATGAGTCAACGAATCAAATCATGCAAGAAAATGAATTCGAGCTTCAAAGATCAATCGCAAGTATACTCACTCATCTTCCCTCATCATATGCATGCAACAACAGCAAGAATCACCAAAATTAAACATTGATGTGCACTCTACAATGTGTTTCACTCCCTCACAAGTGTGTATCAATGATAAAGGGACTCACTCAATCAATCAATCACACATATTGGCAACCATAGGCTTGTAAGCACTCTTAACTCCGACCATATTCTAGAAATCAATGCCGAATCAAAAAGGATTTTTCTCAAGGTTGTAATGTAGGCTCTTTGGACAGGTGGGAATCAATATGGTAAAGTGACTCAAGTGAATGGAGAATAGAAAATCAAACTTCGGTACTTCGAGATTAGGAACAGACTACTTCAGACATATTCAATCAACACATTTTCAATTCCATACTCTCAACACTTCAATTTTTTTTCTAACTCTTTTCACTTTTTTCAATCACTTCACTTTTTTTTTTCTTTTTCGCAAACACATGAGCTCATTTTCTTTTGCTCATTCTCAATTTTTTTTTCTCTTTCCCACAACTCAAATCTCAATCACACCCTTATTTTATCACCACGCAACCATCATAATTCCTTTTCTCAACTCAAGTCAATCCATTCACTTTCACACTTTCCTATTCTCCACTCAAATTGGAACAAAAAGGCTTAGGAACTTGGAATAGTGTTTAAATGTGCTAGCCAACTAAATAGGCTTAAGGCTCAAAGGGGCTAACAAGGGACAAATATCCATGGTAAGGAAAATTTGGGCTAAGTGACTCAATCAAAACAAAGAGGGCCTAAGATCACATTCGGCATATCAAACTAGACACAATCAAGAAGCAAGAGCACACACAAGTTCTAGCATCCTCTACGGTGATGATCCACTCACAAACGAAGAGATCAAGTAATGCATCAAAATCTCATAAGGCTCAAATCTCACAGCTTTCACATCCATGCTAGTCCTAGTGCATTCTCACTCTCATCACACAAGTACTCAAAAGGAAAACTTGTAAACATACTAGTTCTTTCTCAAATCAACTCTGACTCAAACACTCACACAAAAGAATTCCTAACTCAACCTCACAATTCACCCTTCTCATCAAATCATACTCAAAGATAGCAATCAACAAGCATAAGATGATTAATATGCATGAATGATGTAATAGCGAATTAGATCAAAATCAACCCAAGGAGCATCTCAAGGCACCAAATAACCAAACACACTCAAAGATAAGGGGTGCTCCGGTGCAATGTAACAAGAAACATAAAAAACTCCACCCCCCAAACTTCGACCTTGCGAAGAGGTCTAAGTTTGGGGCTGTGGTTACCTTAACCAAACAATTTAGTTTCTCTCAACAACGTTGCACACTCCCTTGCTTGAGTTCCTTCAATCTCCACGTATTTGGCACTCCTTCGAGACAAGCCTACAAAATGAACTCTCAAGTACGAGGTTAAAACTTACGATTAAACAACACCCAAATAACATAGAACTCAAATAACTAAAAACACTCAAAAGCAAATAAAAATGGGTTGCCTCCCATTCAGCGCTATTTTTAAGGTCCTCATTTTGGACCGAGCTCAAAGGAGCTTATTGGACATCATACTCAAATTTACCTCCCTTACTCTCATAAGAGTGGTGGTTGCATTCCTTTCCTTGATGCCCCTCCATCATGAGCTCTTTTGCTTCCTTCTCATCCCCAAGTGGTATGGGTCTCAACTCATTCTCACCTTTATCTGGAGGAGTCTTACCAAACAGGTTCTTGAATTTGGACTTTTTCTTCTTAACTCCTCCTTTTCCCTCCAACTGGACCACGTCCACACTTTTCACCTCTTCATCCTTCAACTTCTTCACTTTATCCCTATCAAAATAATCACGATCATAATGCACATTGGTTAAATCATCATGTGAAGGATTATAAAATTCATGAATATGAGAAGGATTAGGGATAGGAGGTGTGTCTTCAACATTAGGATCAATGGCATCCATGCAATACAAACTCTCATCCTTCTTCGGGTGCTTTATGGCTTCATATAGGGAAATCTTTATCTCTTGATCGTCAACTTTCAACATGATCTTCCCGTTTGCCATGTCTAGCACCATCCCCGCCGTCGCTAAGAACGGTCTTCCCAAGGTCAAAGGCACGTGTTCATCTTCCTCCATCTCTAGCACCACAAAGTCGGCTGGAAAAATGTGATCTCCAACTCTCACAAGGACATCTTCAACCACACCTTGAGGTCGAGTAATAGACCGGTCGGCTAGTTGAAGCGTCATCATTGTGGGTTGAAGTTCTCCACCTTCCAACTTCTTGAAAAGAGACAAGGGCATAAGATTTATGCTCGCTCCGAGATCGCACAAAGCTCCCTTCTTGATCCCGTTCCCGATATCACAAAGAATGGTGAAGCTCCCGGGATCCTTCAGCTTTGGAGAAAGCGCCTTGTGCACTAATGCACTCACCTCATGGTTCAACTGCACCAACTTCGGTTCATCCACTCGCCGTCTTTTCGCGATCAAGTCCTTCAGAAACTTTGCATAGTTGGGCATCTGTTCCAAATTATCATAAAAAGGAATGTTAATATGCAATTGTTTAAACACATAAAGGAATTTAGTGAATTTCTCATCAAGCTTCTTTTTCATGAAGCGTTGTGGATATGGGACGGGTATCACAGATTTGGGTACCCCACATTCATCTCTCTCGGTCTCTTTCACTTTCTCCCTTGCTTCATTTGCCTTCTTCCACTTAGGAACTCTCTCAACCTTCTCAATATCTTCCTCTTCAAGCTCTTTGCTCGCTTGAGTGCTTTCACCCTCAACCTTCTTCTCAACTCTCATCTCTTCAATCTCATCTCTATCTTGGGGCGTCTCAGAATCAGCAGGCATCTGAGGACCTTCATAGTTGGTTCCACTTCTTAACTGGATAGCCTTGCAATGCTCTTTCGGGTTCCCCTCTGGCATGGAAGGATACTTATTTGCAATTTGGCTTATCTGGAACTCTATTGAGGTGAACCGCCTATTGTTCTCTTGCTGAATTCGATTCAGCTCTACATCTCTCTTTTGGAGTTCTTGATCACGCTGATCACCTTTCGTATGCAACTCTTTCACATCATACTCCAAAGAGGACAATCTCTTGCTACCTTCCTCCACCTTCTGAAGGATAGCTCTCAACATCTCCTCAGTTGAGGAACTGCCTTCTCCACCCGGAGGTTTAGAACCTGGATCAACACCTGGAGGAACTGTAATACCCGCCTTCGGGTTAGCATAAGAAAAATTCTCGTTCTTCCTCCATTGGTTCTGAGGAAGCTGCTGGCCTCCTTGGTACCCTTGTGTGTTCCTCCATTGATTTTGAAGCGGCTGTGGACCTGGAGGTACAAATGGTTGGCCATAAGAAGGCCTTCCTTGAAAATTTCCACCTTGTGGATACCCATTCTGATTATAATAAGGATCTCCCATATAGTTGACTACTTCTTGCTGAATTGTGGGCTTGTCCTCTTGCTTATTCTCTGTTGCATTCCCTCCAACCATATTCTTCCCCAACTCAAGGTTGTTAATCTTTTCCATCATGGTCATCAACAACCTTCTCGTTCCTTCACCTTCCTCAACTTGATGAACTCTTTGGAAATTTGTGTCCACATTCCAAGCCCCGACATTCGTGACAATGTTGTCCACGATCTCTCTACACCTCACTATTCCTTGATTCAAGAATGATCCACTAGCACAAGCGTCTAGATGGTCTTGCCCAGCCTTGTTGGCACCACTATAGAAAAATGCCATGACATCTCCCTCATTGTACCCGTGATGCGGGCACTCTATCAACATGTTTGAGTATCTCTTCCACGCTTGACGTAGATCCTCTCCTTGCTTCTGGCGGAAGGAAGAGATCTCAATCCTTGCTTTGATCGTTCTCGATGGAGGGTAGAATCGCTCGAGGAATAGACGCTCGAGCTCAGCCCAAGTGGTAATACCTCCCCGTTGAAGCGTATTATCGTACCACTCTTTAGCTATTCCCGTCAATGAGAATGGGAACAACCTAAGCCTCTTGGCATCTTCAGACATGCCATTGTAATTGAAAGTGGAGGTTATCATTAGAAAACTCCTCAGATGAGTATGAGGATTCTCCTTCCCGATCACCCCCTTGAACTGGTTCTCGGGTAAGCAACTTTAGAATTCCCAGAGATATCGAGAAGTTATTTGCCTCTATAGGAGGTAATGCCACTCCATCATAGTACCGTTGTGGCTGCACTGCAAATCTCCCTCGAATAGCCATATTTTGATTTGTGTTCTGAGGAACGTGTTGAGGATTAGCAGTCGGTACCGGTACTTGTTGGGGTGGTGGTTGGTAAACAAGTGGTGGATTATAAACCGGAGGTGGAGGATACGGGTATGGTGGATACGGATAAGGGTGGTATGGGTATGATGGATAAGGTAAGTTGTTTTGTGGTAAGTTAGAATGTGGGTAAGCAAGGTTGTTATGAGCATTATGGACAATGTTATGAGATGGATTGTCTATGTTTTGTGTATCCGGGATTAGGCTCTGGCTATCCCCTAACGGAACTTAATTCAGGCTACCACTAACTCCAGTGCCTTCAACTCGGCCCAATTCCTGATTAAATTCATTCACAGCATCATCCAACTCATTAGAGATGTCCATTGGTTCTTTCCCTTCTCCGGCAGTATTCATTCTCCTCAAGAAAGCTCGGTTCCTTCTAGCTATCGTCTCAGGGTCCAATGGGATTCTCTCTTCGCTCGTATTGCCTTGTGAGCGTGCTTTCATATACCTGACACACTAGCAGAAGGATCAAAATGCAACTGCCGAATGAATAAAAATAAAAATAAAAATAGAAAATAAATCACTCACTACTAACTACTAAGCTATCTACAAGTCTATTCAAAAGACATACAACGCCATCCCCGGCAACGGCGCCATTGACTTGAAGCCGAAAATATTAACTTCTACTAGTAGATTCCTCGCAAGCGTACGAGTTCACTGTAGTATGAGTAAGTATAATGACCAAGTATATCGAACCCAAGGGAAGAAGTGTATGCAAATAGATCCCTGAAGATCTACGCGTCGTAGTTAATATGAGTGAAATGTTTTTGCATTTTTTGAAAAGATTAACTGAAACTAAAATAAACTAATTAAACTAAAATACTAAAAAAAACGAATTAACTAAGGTTTGTGTTCAAGTAAGAGATGGTGATGCTTAGGATAGGAATCCCTACGTACGTATACTAACGGAGCAGGTACATAATCAAAATAACCGTGACGCGCAAGAAATAACCTAAGTAAAAGAATGCAAGATGAAAGCTCAAGATTCTAAACCCTAATACTTTACCCTAACACTCAACTTCACTAATCCACTAACAAGTTAATAGATTGTGCTTAATTAATGAGACCCTAATTTAACTAAGGTGATGCGGTCGTCCTCCTTCGCTAAATTGGTAGATGAATTAACCCTTTCTAAACCCTCTAGTTAAGTCTACTCGTTGTTAAAGAGTGATACGGTCGTCCTCTCTCTAACACTTTTCGAACGAAATTCAAAAGTAAAGTTAAGATTAATTTTAAGAATTCATTAATCAAGAGAATTAAAACCTAACGTCACAAGTTACCCTAATTAAGTTCCCACAACCTACTTCTACGAGTTCATCCTACCCCAAGCATGCAAGGGTTTTAGCTAGACATGGGGTTTAAGTAAATAAGAACAATTGAATAAGTAACGAACATAAACATGATAACTATAACGATGAAAAGATCAATCATAAACTAGGGTTTCAAGAAATAAAGGAATAACTTAAATTAAATCAATAAAACGAGTCTTAACGTGTTCAAGAATAAGAATATTAAGAAACGAAACTAAAACATAAAATCGTGACGTGAATTCGTAAGAAAAAACCTAAAAAAACGTAAAGTAAACTTGCTCATTCCTTCTCTCCGAATATTAACTCTCTAAAAACGCTCTTAAATCTCGTGGGTGTAAGTGGTCCTCCTCCAAAACATGCTCGTGACGAATATATATATGCATCGGGCTGAATCGGAAACGTATGGGCCAAAAAATGCGCATGCTCGTGCACTAGTGCACGAGCACCTCCAACTCGAGCACTTCAATCTTCCAGAGCCAAGAAACTGCACGACCTCTCGAGCTCGTGCACTTGTGCACGAGCACATGTATTACTCGAGCGCCCTGCACGAGCACTTGTGCAGGGGTGCACGACCCACGTTCACTCGTGCGCTATGCACGACCACTCGAGCACTTGTGCTCGAGCTCTTCTAGCTTGTGCACTCCAATGATACTTTTGCGCCCTCGAACTAGTACTTTTCTTATTTCTTCGATATCTTCTCATCCTGGCGTCCGTTTGAGTCGATTCAAAGTCCTACGAACTCCTATTTTCGCTATTTATTCACCTGTGAGCATCTAAGAGACAAATTCATTAGTTTATGAAAATAATACGCAAATGACTCTAAATACTCAACAAAATCAATCAAAACTAGGGCATTTCGAGCGACAAATCATGACAATTGCACGCCTAATCACTACTACCGTAACTTGCTCGACTAAAAAATGTATATACATGTTAGACGAGCAAGTATTATAATTAAGAATTTTTTACGAACAAGTTTGCTTTAGGGAGTTAGAATTCTTTATACCTGGGGGCACCTCAACTTGTGTTTCAAGGTGGTGGGGGTACGTGAACAGGCAAGCAGCTTTTTTGCACTCTCTTTGTTCACGTGCTTGATGGTCCTATCAGCTCTATCTCGAAGGGCGACCAAACACGAGGTGAAGATGAATTCGGAGCCTATATCTTCTTCTTCAGTGTTCCACTTGAGCAACCGAGGACCTGCGAGTAGACAAGAAAAGTTAAATTAGAATAATTTGGTTCAAAGACGAACAAAAATAAGCTTACGTCTAATCCTCCCGTAAGTCGTGGGGGAATAAATACGCCCAGCACCACCGTGTGGATCGGAAGATGCTCGCCAGTCACCCCCGATAAAGAAAAGGTGCTCTTTCCAGTTTCTGATTTTGTTCGGCACTCCTTCAATCATCTTTAGTCCAATCCGGGCCTTCAAGTAATAGTAGCCCTCCTCACCCCTTGGACATTTGGTGATTGTCATCAGGTAGTTGACCTTTTCGGCAGTAATACGGTCAACGTACCCTTCCAAGGCAAACAGACCCATGATGCCGAGCAGATTCATCCAACCTAATGGTGTGATCTGGGTGAAGGCAAGGTTGGTCGCTTCCAAAAAGCGACCAACAGCCGGGGGCAGTGGCAATCTTAACCCGGCGATGAGTGTGTCAATATTGATCGTCGTACATCCTGGTGAGGGCCGATCAGCTCTTTCCTTTTTCTTCGGGGCCCACATGTGGATGTCGTATGGAATCTGATATGCCTCTCGGATTAGGTTAAATTCGTCTTTGTGAACAACGCTCCGAATTTTGCTCGCCTGATAATCGGTTTTCACTAGATCTAATACTTGACGCTTGGAGGGAGGGAAGTTGTTCGCAAACTCAGAGGTATATGCTCGCCAGTCAAAAGGGCGAGCAATTCCGAAAGGAATCTCATTATCCAACATTTTAGGGCTTGGGAAGTCTATCCCTTCCAAAAATTCACGAGTTAGTTCGTCGAATTCCAGATCTAACTCGTCATATCCAGAACTTGAAAAAGACTCTCCATCCGAATCCCTGCTCGCCATAGTCGTAACCTCCTCACCAGACTGACAAGCACCAGTATCCTCCACCGAACTAACTACTGAATCGACGCCGAAGGGAGTCACTGTCAAAGCCTCAAAAGGCGGTTGATATTCCACGATTGGAAAAAGAGGGTCCAAACTCTCCTCAGAATTTCGATTACTTGAATGAGAGGACATGGGTTTCAAGTATAATGAGAGGCAAAAATAAAAGATTTTAAAATTTCCAGTTTCTGATGAGGAATTGGAGAGCGAGACGGCGGCGGTTAGTTGCAGATGACGGTGATGATGGCACACACGGTGGTGGTGCAGCGATAATTCGAGAAGAAAAGGAAATAAAGAGAAGAACGAAGTTAAAAAAGAAGTAAAGCGGCTCAAATTACCTTGAAACACAAGAGAATTGCGCCGGAAAAATTTAGAGATTGCTGGGAATGGAGGTTGTCGCCGGAAGTCTCTGTAGCAAAGGAAGAAGAGTGGGAAAATTTTCATTTCCCACTCACTTTTATACCCAGGGAAAAAACGGGGTCCAGCTTACAATTCCCCAAAAATTCTTGGGGTCAAAATATGAAAAAATGGGGTATCGAGCAAAAAGTGTTAAAACTTGGAGGACCTAGATGCAATTATAAGGGCGTGTGGCCTCGGGCTTGGTTGCGCGTGGGCGGCGCATAATCATGCCGCCCACGTCATCATTGGATGACTCCCAGATCTTGGGAAGACGAAATGATGGCCAAAAGCTGCTCGTCTAAGGGAAGTTGTTCGGCCCAATCCTTACTGAGATAATATCCTGACTACAGTTGTTCGCCACAAGGTTACTCGTCTGATACAACATCTAGCCAGGATAGGGGGCAATTGTTGATAGACGAACATCAATTACTTCTTGGCGAACAACAGTTAAAGTCTAAATGGAGATTATGAGGCAACATATCCTAGTCAGAAAAGGCTAACAAGAATAAACAGAAAGGGAGTGCATCCATCAACTCGGGAGGTGTATTAACCGACGAACAACACTGTTGACGAACAACATTCTTGCGAACAAGTCCAAAGGTCTGAAGCCAAATTTGAACCTTACATTAGGTCATAAATGACGAACAACATTGTCAAAAGGTGATGCATCTACCAGCTAAAGAAGTTTACAACTCAAAATCTCACAACAAACCGGCTAGATACAAGACGAACAAAGGACAAAGATCCTGAGGCCTGCCTACGAGGAACACAAGGGCGGACAACTTATGAACCACAACCTCAAGAGGCGAACAACTCCCAAAAGAATGTATTAGACCAACCAAGCCAACCACGATGAACAACATTGAATCTGAGATAAGACCAAACACAAGACTTTGTAACTAAGTTTTAGCTTAGATAAGGACAAAGGACACATGTCAAGCATGCAAGTTTGGTAGTCCAAGAGTTATGTACACCTCCTACTTGGTGGACAGTATAAATAGTTGTTCTCCAGCAATAAAAATTAAGTTCAAATTCACAAATACTCCAATTACACACACTCATACATCTAAACATACACACACACAAAATAAATACGAACTCGATACTTGTATTTACGATTTAATAAACCGAACAATCGAATTTACCATTTACGGTGGTAATCAATCACACGTTCTTGTTTGATGATCCTAAAACCGGATAAAAATAGCCACTAATCCTCACGAGAATCGATCACCAACATTACTGATAATAGAAAGAAAGATTATATTATATATACTATTTTAATATATATTATGCAAGTCTTTCTAAAAACCAAATAAGATTAATAAAAGGAGTTTTTATTATAAAATATAAGTTTTATTCAAAAGTTCTTTTAAAATAAGAAAAGAAAAATTTAGAAAGAAAGACTTTAAATTGTGATTTTTTCTTATATAATATTAGTTAAATTAATTTTATTCT
Organism: Ballota nigra; assembly: GCA_947034835.1. Taxonomy (NCBI): domain Eukaryota; kingdom Viridiplantae; phylum Streptophyta; class Magnoliopsida; order Lamiales; family Lamiaceae; genus Ballota; species Ballota nigra. Next base: position 29,584,957 of record OX344720.1, read on the forward strand.
TTCAATAAACTTTTAGAAAAGACCACATAGTTATGCTTTTAATTTATAATAACTTTTAGTTATAAAAGGAGAAAGGAAAATCAAAAGGATCGTTTTCATGAAAATCGAAATAGTACCACAAAAACTTAGTAAGTACACCCGCAATACACTACCCTTTTTTAAAGTGGTGTATTTACCAAAATCGGGTGTGGCATTTAGAAGCAAGTATATTCAATGGGTTTATAAAACAACAACTTTCTCGTTTTCGTAATACAAACTTCTAGGCCTTTTCGATAATCCAAGAGTCAATTGTTAATCAAATGATTTCGTACTAGGACTCTGTACTAGACGGTATACGCACGAGGGGTCTGTTAACGTATAGCTTTCGGGACGTCTCTACAACGCGAGTTATCTTCCAAAAGAATTCAAAGACAGTTGTAACTTATCTATAAAGTTAAGAGGTGGGTGATTGATCTGCTAATAATATGTTGTGCTGGTATACTCTGAACTCGACTAAATCAATCTAAAACAACTAATCCAACATAAATGTACACCTACTAAATAATTGTTTGAATTACGTGATATATTTATATATGATACAAATATCTATTGTTTTATTCCAATTAATCACCATTGCATGATTAAGGGCATTATATGAGCATGAACCAAATTAAGTAAGAATTATTTGTATTTCTCCCCGTGTTTTGAAATGATAATTTTTGTGAGGAAAAGAAAAGCTGGTATTATTCTTGCGGAATGACGCGTATGGCCATGAGTGACAATAAGTCAGATTCATGGTCACTGGTAATTATTTTGTGGAATGACACGTACGGCCATGAGTGATAATAGATCAGTTTCATGGTCGCTAGTATTATTTATGGTGTTTTGAAAGAGATTTACTATATGTGAAAAATTAATTTTGGCAGATTGAGCCGATACTTGAAAATGACTTTGGACTTTGCCCCTTACTGTGAATCGACTTGTGATATATCAATTATATGATGTGAAACCTATTGTGCCCAATTAATTATTACGTGAACTTGTTACTTCTATGATATATGTTATTCTTGTTAATATGTGGAATTTCTTAAATGAATTAAATACTTTATCAATGAGTACAATTTAATATATTTCGGATTTACCAATCCCATGACGTTGCGAATCACCCATAAGTGAGAATTCAAATCTCACGCCCCATTTTTACAACCCTTGCAAATTATAATTTCGTGGAGCAAGGACAGTAATAGAGACGACGGAGAGTTCTCCGCTTAAATAAAATATTACTGTTAATACTAAGCTTTATATTTATATATATGTGTGTGTGAGATACTTATTAAAATTATTATACTCATTTCTTCCGCTGCATAAAACTCATCTCTCATTTTGTTATCCCTTTTAATATCAAAAATTTTATAGTTTAGATTTTAGTCACAGGTAATACCTCAAATTCGATACAATTAATGTATTCCGGATTCGGGGCGTTACAACAAAAAAATGATGGAGTCAGTCTACTGCGCACCAATTGCATCGTACAACTAGGCACAAAGATAAAATGTGCAAAATAATATACTGAAACGTGCAAACTAATATAAACGAAACAAACAAGTTAGATTAAACTGAAAACATCAAATAAAATGTGCAGACTAATGTAGTTGAATCGTGCAAGCTAATTTAATGTGTAAGCTAATATAACTAAATGAAACTGGTTAGTTTCAATTGAAAACATGAAATGGAACATGCAAACTAATGTAGTCAAATTGTGCAAGTTAATACAATTGAAGTGTGTAAGTTAATATAACTAAAACGTGTAGGTTAGCTTTAACTGAACTCGAGAAATAAAAAAATACAGATTAATATAACTGAAACATGCAAGTTAGATTTAAATATAAATGAGTTTATATTTTTGGAAGGTAACATTTGCTATGTGGAATGTTGTTGGAGTTATACATGAAAGTATGATTTTACTTTATATAACTCATGTATTAAACACTAGTTTATGTGAATAATTCCTTTATCACAATTTCTTTGAATATGAATGAATGTTAAATGTTTATTGCAACACGTTCAATATATAGTACGAGTTACATTGTAGTAATCCTGGTAACACATGAAATTTCGAGGACGAAATTTATTTAAGGGGGGGTAGGTTGTAATATCCTAGATTTTCATGACCTTATCTGCTATACTAATTACTTTATAATTCTATATGAATCTATGTGACGCATTTACATCCAAATTTTATGCAAAGATACGTTTTTGTGTTTTAATTACTCGATAGTTACAATTACTGTATTACTTGCTCAATACATGCTATTTCTTGAGACTTTATAATTTTTATATGATCTTTATTTTATGTCTTAAAGTGCTTAATATAGAAATTAATGAAGTCTTTAAGTATAGTAAATTATTTTATAAGATATAAGTTGCAAAATAAATGTTTCTTTAAGAAACGAACTACGTAACGATTACTCGATATTTTCTATGATTAGTATAGACTTTGTAATTTATTTAGAGTCCTAGAAGAGTTTTAATTTTATTACATATGATAGTATGAATAAATTTTATGCATAATGTACTTAGAATTATCCAATTGTCTTATTTCTTACTTACTAATTTCAATGCATACATGTGTCATAACCATAAAATACAAGATTTTCTCTTGTACACCCTATAAATTTCAGCCATATTAGATAAGTTAGGAAGGTTAGAGAAGCTTCAAGACTAAGGTCAAAATTAGGATAAGAATGAAGAAGAAAAGTCAAAATTTAATTGCTAATTTCAAAGAAACATGTGTAAAAAAATCAAAGCTTCAAGATTTCTCCATAATCTTCTTATTTTCAGTCCATGCATGCATAAGAAGGGTAGGGAGAGTTCCACAAACTTCTTTTCTCAACTATAAATAGGGGCTAAAGAGTTCTTCATTCCTTACACACAAAAATCATAAGAAATCTTCACTATATCCTTAGCTTTGCTTAATATTGAAGAGGAGTTTGTTCTAACCTTTCAATATCTCCTAGGTAAGCTTCTTATATTACTCAATTAAGTTATTGCTTGAATTATAGGATTTGAAGTAAGATTAAAGTGATATGTTCTTCATATGTACATGAAATCTGCAATTTCGACACAGTTTGGTAGGAATTTAGGTTTGATCATTTCCCTTGATGAAAGTTTCTGAAATTTTTATATGTTATAGTAGATTGGTTAAGGAAATTAGGGTATAAATTTAATAGTAAAGTGAGTTATGTTTAAGGAGATATGAATTTTTGAAGATGAACTAGGGTTTTGGCCGGAAAAACTGCAATTCATGTGTTTTGCATGAAATAAATAGATTTTCATAAGATTTTTGCAGGAAATAAAAAGTATTTGAGTAAACTATATGAAGTTAGAAATATGTGGTTAAAATTTCAGAAGTATTGGACTTATGTGTGATTTATGGTGAATTTTCAAAGTTAGGCGTGTAATCTGCCAAAAACTGAAATTTTAGGTTCAAAATGATCTGTTTACATTTTATGGTAGATATTTATAACTTGTTAGTTGATGCTCATACATAAGTAATTGATACTTATGATCTATAATATAACTTTTGAACATGTGTTAGGACTTGAGTTTGAATGTGAAAATATGTGTGAATTTTTACAAATGAAGGGATAAGTAACAAATGTTTCTATTGTAAAAAATTTACTTGTAGGTACAACCTGCAAGGTGGGGAATCACTTCGCTCTTCATCGAGTGTTCTATTGTTATTTAATTGCACTTATTAAATGTCGAATGTTAAATTTTGAGTCTGGCCCGCTATCGACTGACCCCACATATAGTCCAACTTTATGTTGGCGAGCATATAGTCCGGTCGTTCCGGCACCACGGGTTGGTCACGCCACCCAAGCATATACCCGGTGAAATTCCGGGGGCTCCACGTTATATGCATTTTATGTTTAGTTTGTGCAATTATAAAGAGATTTCCCACTAAGTGTTTACAAACGCTTATCCCTTCCACTTTTTAATTTTTCAGATGCGGAGGATCCCAGCATGGACGAATGAGCTCGGAGGCGGGCTGTCAAGTTTTAATATACTTTATTTTGGAAATCTTGATTTGTAAAGTCAAGGTTATGGCCGTATGTATTTACTACTTCCGCTGTGTAAATAAGTGTGGCGTTATTTTAATTATAAAACTAAACTTTAGTAGTGTTCCTACTTGTGCCACATCACGTCTTCCTACTATTTTAAGTGGGGTCGCTACAAGTGATGCGCAAGAAATAATCCTAAGTATAAGATTGAAAGACTAAAAGCTCAAGAATTAAACCCTAATACTTCGTCCTATCAATCGACTTCACTAAACCAATAATCAAGTTAATGGATTGTGCTTAATTAATGAGACCCTAATTCAACTAAGGTGATGCGGTTGTCCTCCCTAGATAAACCGGTTGATGAATAAACCCCTTCTAAACCCGCTCGTTAAGCCTATTAGTTATTAAAGAGTGATAAGACCGTCCTCTCTCTAACAATGTTCGTACTAAATTCAAAGATAAATCTGGGATTTATTTTAAGCATTCATTAATTAAGAGAATTAAAACTAAATATCACGAGTTACCCTAATTATGTATCAACGTCCTACTTCTACGAGTTCATCCTACCCTAAGCATACAAGGGTTTTAGCCTAACATGGTTTTAACGATAACGAAAGCAATTAAACAAGCAACGAACAAAAACATGATTAATCTAGTAGAAAAACTCAAGAACATAAACAAGGGTTTAAGAAAGAATTAAAGTATAAGAATGAAAATCGAATTAAGAAGAAATCAAAGTCTCATGAAACAAGTATCAAAGAAAGAAAAGATAGAAATCCAAAATAAAACTCTAACTATGAATTTGTAATGTTAAAACCTCAATTAAAAGTAAAATATGCTTGCTCAAACTCTCGGTGCTCTTCTCTCTCTAAAATCTATCTCTATGTGTAAGTGGTGTCCAAAAACGTGTTCGGAATGGGTATATATAGGTAACGGGTCAATTCGGGAACTCATGGGCCAGAAATTGGGTTAAAAGACCAAAGGTGTTGGGCGCTCGAGTTGGACCCACTCGAGTGGTGGCGCTCGAGCTGTGTAGCTCGAATGATTCTGGCGGTCGAGCAGTGGCGCTCGAATGGTTCTCACGGTCGAGCGTTGGCGCTCGAGCTGGTCGAGCGCCCAAAACTCTCTGTATCTTTCGGCGCTCGAGCAAACGCCTTGCTCGAGCGGGGGCGCTCGAGCTCAACCTGCTCGAGTGGCTCTCCTCTTCAACCAAGTGATACTTTTCTTCTCTCGAACTAAAACTATTCGTATTTCTTCAATATCTTCTCATCCGGGCATCTGTTTGAGTTGATTTAAAGTCCTACGAACTCCATTTTTTGCCCTCTATCCATCTATGAGCATTAAAGAGGCAAATTCATAAATGTATGAAAATATTACTCATTTGACTCCAAATACTCATCAAATTCATTCAAAACACGGGTTAAACGAGCTACAAATCATGACAATTTCACGCCTAATCATAGACGTAGCATATAATATAGAAGATTGTTTAGAAGTTCAGGTGTCGACTTAGCTGTTGTAGAAGAGAGTGAAGCTGAGAAAGTGTGGATTTGTTGTGGTAAAGGCACTGCCCAGTCTATATGAACATTTTTGTCAAGCTGCCAGCTACTCAAGTTTGAGGTAATGATAGAGTTTCTATCAACTGAAATGATGTAACATTTAAAGGTGTTTCTGATTTGGGGTATGAATTTATTGAAGGGAGATCAAGCATGGCTTCAGAGAAGCATCGGAGGAGGTTTACGCGCTCTAATTTATAGTTGTGGGATGGGGACACAAAGTTAGGAGTAGAGGGAGGGAGAGTGGAAGTTACGGATGAAATTTTGACAACGAGTCCATTGAAAGTTGAAATGAAAATGTCGAAGAAGATTGAGTGAATATAAATTTCAGTAAAATGTGAGACTTCTAGAAATATGGTTGCTTGATGGTCTTTGTGTTAGTTGCATCCATGGCACAAAAGTAGCATATTCAGAAATTGTTATTTGTTATTTGAACTATTTTATGTATACTTATTGGTTTTTTTATATGACTTTATGCTAGGGAAGTTATAGCCAAAATCTTAACTTCTAGGAGTTATTAAAAAACTAGGATACAATGTTCATGTTATGAATGTGGGGCAGAGTGGTTAGTTCTCTGAACATTATTAACACTTTGTTGATTTTGATAAGTCCTTCTACTTACTTTTTGGTTTTATTGTACGTCATCACTCCTAATTTATTTTAATTGTGTGTGCATAGTGCAATAAAATTTCACTAGAATATATCTATCTTGAGAATGAAAAAAGTGTTACAGATGTCTTGAATGCCTGCAAGAACAGTATTTCAAAGTTTCTGGAATTTGTGATACAAAAAACTAACCATGTTCGCTCAAAATATACAACTTTTTTTGTCTCATTTGTAGAGGTGATGATCATCTTTAATTCACTAAGGGACGAGTTCGAGATAGCCCTTGAGCATAGTATTTCCCTGATGTGACATCTTTTCTAAAGTTGTATATGCACTTGAATATAATATTAAATATTCATGTTTATTTGTCTCTATTCTTTTTATGGCATCATAGTTGATTCCTAAAGCTGACTCGATTGAAAAATTCAGCAACATATACTTTTCGTAAGAAATAATAACTTCAATTCATTGTTATATAAGAGAGTGTTACAATTCATAATTCCTATTATTCTACTTGAGGGTTATAGTCGATAATTTTTTTGCTGAAATCCAAACTTTTAAAGGTCTTTTTTTTTTAATTTCAAATTGGCACATGACATGCACGTGCTAGAATTCCTATCTTTAAAAAATTATGATATACACTTTCCAACGAAAAATATAATAATGACAATTTTTTTTATGCTGTGGAGAACATTAAAACTAAGATATACTTTAACAAAAATATGTCAATTCAAAACAATAAAATTTGTGTCTCAACACCAGCTTTTTATTGGTACAACTTGTACAAAGTTACATCATTTCTACTTTAAAATAGTGTTTAAAGATTTTAACCTTAAATTTTCTAAGTTGAAAGTTCTTCTACAAGAGGAGGTTATCTTGAGCTAAGAAGTGTGCTTTGCACAAATTAATTTTAAGATTCCTTTCACAGTTTAAAGATTTTTTTTTGTCAAATCTATTTTTTCTTTGTTTAGTCTCATTTACATGTATATTTGTGAAAAAAAAAATTATCATATAGTAACAATACAAGTTTAGGTTTGTTGTAGAAATTTATTTCTATTGAAACATTAACTTTCAAATATATTTAATTATTTCACATGGGCACGTGACAAACGCACGCTTGAATTTGCGTTCATTCTTGTTTCACGTATTATCATAAGGTGTATATGCACTCAAAAAAAATATTGAATATTAATATTCCTTTATCTTTTTTTTTTTCCATTTTATGACATCATAGATGATTCCTGAAGCTGACATGGTTAAAAAAATTTAGTGGCACATATTTTTTGTAAAAACAAAAAGACAACTACAACTTATTGTTATCGAAGAGAGCATTACAATTTGAAAAAATATGATTTATGGTTCCTTTCACATTAGGAACGACAAGGTTTAATGAATTTTGTATAAATTATATTAATTCTTTTAGATAAAAATTTAAATATTTATAAAATAAATTATTGTAATTTTTTTATCAAAATTAAATTATATTTTTTAATAAAATTACTGTGACGAGCCCACCAAGATATATCTATCTAGAGAATAAAAAAGTTTTAGAGATATCTTGAATGCCTACAAGATCAATTTTTCATAATCTTTGGAATTTGGGATATAGAACACCATTGGTCACTCAAATTTATAAAACTATTTATATTTTAAGTGTAGAGCTTGTTTCACTGATGTATCATAAGTTCTATATTTTAAGTTGTATATACACAATATCCCACTAATTTACTTAGTATACATACTCCTAACTTAACTCACCATATATTTTAGCTACATTTATTTTTTCTTAGTACACCTTCTTAAACTTTACAACTATAACCCTAATTAACATTTATACCACTCAACTACATATATACACCCACCAATTTAAATTTAAAAAAATTGCACACCTCATCCTCATTTTCGTTGTTCCCCTTCTTAACCATCCTCGTACTACCACCACCCATCCCAACCCAATACCACCCTTCATTGTATCTTTTTCTTTTCTTTTCTTTTTTTTCCAACATTCCCAAACCAACACCCCCTCCCCCGACTATATGAAGAAGACTCATTTAATTTCCTTCACATGTAATGAATTCATAGAAGAAAAATATTAATACCATTTAATATTGTATGTATATTATTTATACTTTTTTTAATTATAATAATGGTTTTACTGTTTGTGAAAAAGCACTTGTGTGGACAAAAATAGTGAGTATGTATGTTTGTGCGTAGTTTTGAAATTTTATATGAGTTTAAAAAATAGGAGTATATAATAAATAATATTTATTATAATATATAAGAGTTTTTTCGTATTTTTTATTAATAATATTTTTCCAAAATAAGAGATGGGTGAACAAAGTATTTTGTTGTGGTGAATAGTCCGCTCTATTAAATATTCATGTTCCTTTGTCTTTATTCTTTTTATGGCATCGTAGATGATTCCAGAAGTTGGCTCGTTATAAAAATTAGTGGCATACACTTTCATTCCAAAAATATAATTATTTCAATTTATTTTTATCTAAGAGGGAGTTACATTTAGAAAATTAGATTTATGTTTCCTTTTACATTAAGAGCCATGAGGTTTAATGAATTCAGAATAAATTATTTTATTTTTTTCAAATACAAATTTTTAAATAATATTTATCATTTTAAAAAATAACAAATATTATTAATAAAATTTTAGATTTAAATATTTTTTATATTAAACGTATAATTATATTTCATGATTCATATTTATTATACTTGTGGCCTGTGGGTTATACAACTACCTTATAATTTAACAAAAATAAGTTATTTCGAAAAACAAATTTAACTAGGACACCTACTTTGTTGGTAAAACTACTGCAAAAATACGACAATTCTACTTAAAAGCAGTATGGCGTACCAACTTTATAAATCTGAAAAAGAGATAAGTTCCAATATTCACACACATTTACTCTAACATTAATACATGTTGGGCGCGGAGTCCAACATCTTCCAGCCGAGTCGGGCTCGATAATGGCCCGGTGCGCTAAGTCCGACGGAGGCTATTCGACCTGTGGCGCTACAGTTAGATATGTGGCTAAAGGAAATAAAGTAGCACCTCACTACAAGTCCGGACTTTTAGTCTAGTGGCAAACACTTGATCCTACAATTGGTATCAAAACACAAGCCACGGGTTCGAATCCCAGTGTTTGTTAGCCAAGAGGGCTGGCAGATACTGGGGGAGGGGGATTGTTGGGCGCGGAGTCCATCATCTCCCAGTCGAGTTGGGCGCGATAACGACCCGGTGCGCCAAGTCCGATGGAGGCTATTCGACTTGTGGCGCTGTAACTAGATACGTGGTTAAAGGAAATAAAGTAGCACCTCGTTACAAATCCGGATTTTTAGTCTAGTGGCAAGCGCTTGATCCTACAACATATATTAGCTCTAACATTAACACATTTTGCTCCAATAGTAACACACATTTCCTCCATCATTAATACACATTTGCTCCAACAAAAACACATATGTGTAGTAACACACATTTACTCTAACATCAACACACATTTTACTCTAACATTAACACACATTTGCAGAACACATATTTACTCTAAAATCAACACACATTTGCTCCAACAGTAACACACATTTGATTTTACAATAACATATGATTGTCCTTGTGGTAACACAACCTGGGAGGGTGCTTTTATGTATTTGTGCAAACACATCTTTATCCATTGAGTAATATACTTGTGCTATTATAGTAATACATTTTTCACTACCTTACATCTGTTATTGTATGAAAAATAATTATTTTTGTAAAAATAAATAAATATTTGTGATAATCAAAATTTGAATAGATAGTAACATGTATTTTGTTCGAAAAAATATTTATTTCAATAAAAACACACAAAAATTTGTGAAAAAACAACATTTAGTTTAATAGTAACGCACATTTTGCTCTTTACTAATATGCATTTGCTCATATAGTAACACAAATTGGGAGCAAGAATTCTAAAACAAATGGATAAGAGGCTTGAACCATGTGAAGCTCCTCGAAATCGGGATCGCAACAAAAAAGAATCGAGAAAAATGGAGTTCGAAAGCTCAAATTATGGATGAAATAAAATTATTGTGCAGCAGTCCGACTACACTCGAGAATTTGGGCCAAGAAAATAATAACAAAAATCAAATAAGGGGCAGGCCCATTTAGAGATCTCATGTACGAAATTCTTAAATTTGGAGTAGAAGTGTTGGGCCTAATTACTTTTCAGGCCCAATGATTAAGGCAGTTAGTATTATTATCCTATGTTTTAAAAAGTGGATCGGACCTGCCGGTCGGACCGGTACGACCGCTACTCGGACAGCCTAACGTACAGCTCGATAGTGTTGGACCGATGATCTTCCAAAGCGCTCACGAATCGGCTAAAACTGGAAAATTCGGGTTCGACCGGTCGACGGTTCAACCGGCGGCTCGGCGAGCAATAAACCTATGCGCAGTGAAAATGGTGGAAAAGGAAGGTTGAGAGACAAAACAGAAAAAGTGAAGAGTGATGGAATAAAACGCAAATTTGTGCATGACATCTCACCCTTGCGTCGCTGCTGTGTTGAACATTCCCATTTGTATTGCAAGTCTGCAACTAATAACGCGTAGCTTATTCAAATTTGGTATATCACTCCTTCAAATAATTAAGTAATTTTATTCCCACAATAGTTTAGGTAGAATAATTGATTGTTAAACTAAGGAGATGGGAAGTTCTTTTGGGAAAAAAAGACAGAGTGATGAGGACGAAGGCATAGGGAAGTGGAAGATATTTTTTTGGAATATGATAGATTTTTTTGGGAAAAGGGAGAGAAATTAGGGGTATTCAATTAGTGGTATAAATCTAATGTCTATAAAATAAATAAAATTAGGGATATTCACGTATTTCTTATACTTCAACCACAATTTTTTTTTCAATTCATTGTAAACATAAATTATTTTGATTATAATTATCCTAACATTAGTTATTTTTTCTATTTTTTCTTTTTAATAATCTATTATTTATATATTTAATTATATATTATGTAATTATGACATCATACCGGTTTAACTACTTTAATAACGATCAAACCCGATCGGATCGGTCCGACCAAAAGCGTCAGGGCTGTCTGGTTCAACGTCCGCTTCCGCTTTTAAAACATAGTTATTATCGTGAGTAGCAACTAGCAAGCAAGCAGCTTCTATATACATATAAGCCTCGGACGTAATACCACTCTACAACAGAAGGGCACCCGTCATATTGGAGATATGCGCAGCCAATTTTTATGCAATTTAGGGACCTGGGCGAACGTGCGAGAATTTTTGGACATGAGCACCGCAATCACAAAGAAGATGATTCTCATGGAGATGCCCACACCCACATCTAGTTAATTTAATTTTGGGGATTTCTAAATTTGTTTTTTTAGGATTGCTAATTGAACCCTGTATTATTCGTGAGACTTTTACCCCGATTATTTATATCAATTGTTTTAATTATTTTACGTGTTAGAATAATTAATTTAGTTTGATCACCTAGGTTAATTTATTCTTGCATGTCTGCTAGATCGTAGGTCTTAATCCGTAATTATTGCGATTATATGATAGTTGGTAGCAACTAGTAATTTTTACTAGGGTGATATAAATCGAATTCTTTTGAACTGAGCTAGCGTGTTTGAGAATTTATTTGACCTTTATCCTAGGGTTATAATGCTTCTATCAAATTCAATTTAGATCATATTAAGACTGTTTGGTTAAAAATGTTCTTTGGAGAGTGTAATTCAATAGAAGAATATTAAGGGATAAAACTGATGAACAGTGCGTACATGAACTTAAACAAAAGAAATTATAATATATTACTTTAAGAAAATATCTTTAAAAAATTGAACGAAGTCTTCCTACGCCTTTCTTATCACAAAATTTTTCTAGCAAAAGGATATAATTTAGAATGATTTGGGGCTGAACTTTATCTTAAATTTAAAAAGTGTAGAGACGATAGAAGTGAATGATATAGAAATAATTCAATATTTTTTCTCAAAAGCTATGAGAGATAGTTATAGGGAAAAAAAATGTGATTCTATAAGTCACTTTAGTGTTTTAAAAACATACCCTTTATGGATCTATGGATATATCAAACTCATTTTTTTTTTCTGATTTAAATTTTAAATTATTTTTATCAAAAACGATGGATAAGTTATTTATATATATATATATATATATAATGTTAAGTTTTCTTTCATGATTCATATTATTCGATTTGAGAGTAGTCACCTACATATATTATAGTTTTTTCTGTCGCAGTTCTAACTTTTAGAGCTATTTTTGTTATTTCATGTGGCTCGTCAAAAAATACATCATAATTTCATGTGACAATTTTTTCATGGAAAACTTATTGAAGGACAAATAAAGTATAATTTAACAAAAATAAACCACTTCTTTATAAAAAAAATCACCTAGACTAAATTTCTAAGTTGAATGTCCTAAAAAAAGAGGTTATCTGGAGCAAAGAATGTGCATTCTTCACATAAACTAGTTATAACATTCCATTCACATTTTAATTTTTTTTTTTTTACTATCAAATCTAATTTTCGTTTGTTTAATTTCCTTCATTTCTAAATTTATGAAAATACTCATCAATTATAACAATATTACTTTAGGTTTGTTGTAGATTTTTTTTTTTTTTATATTTCAAACTTTAACTTTCAAATATATTAATTATACCACGTGGCAAGTAACAAACATGCACTGGAATTTGTGTTTATATTTTTTTCACTGATATATCATAAGTTGTATATGCATTTGAACATAATATTTGTAATACCCCGTCCCGTTTTATACCTTTTATATTCTTAGAACCCTTATTTTATTTTCTTATCTTTGTTTCTTTTTATTTTATTATTTTGAGTGCTATTTGTGTAATTTAAATATATACCCTTTTTACAAATTCCTAAATTCGTAGAAAGAATTAAATCTTTCAAAGCGAATAAAGGACTACGAGAAATTAAATATTCAAAGATTAAAAATTAGGATTTCGATCCGTTTAATTTATTGAGAATAATTAAAATACAATAAAATATTATTCGAATCTTAAAACTGTATTAATTCTCAATTCGGGATTAATCTCGTGAACCAAACGATCCCTAACCGTATCAAGTGGGATCGAAAATATCATGTATTGGAGTGGATTAAGTTCATCCACATAATATACCTTTCCTTTTAGAATTTAATTAATTAGAGAATTAACCTCAACCACATATTAATTCCTCCTTTTAAAATAATTAATAAAGAAATTAATTTCCATCCACATATTCTTTTCCATCCTTTAAAATTAAGTAATTAAGAAATAAATATTTTTCTCTTTCCTATCAAAACAGAAGATGCGTACAACTCTCCCAAAACTTCCCAAATTTTGCTCTCGTCTATCTCTTTCTCGCCCTCTTCTTCATTTCCGGCGACCACCGCCTTTCTTCCTCCTTCCTCCGCCTCTAGCCGCACGCATCCTCCTCCTTGCCGATTGACGGTCGCCGCCGTACCCAGGCGAAGCGCCGCCTCTCTGCTCTCCTCTCCAGCCACGACCACCGTCGAGCAACGCTCGCCGTCGCCCCAACTCCGACGCCGCTGCCTCTTTTTCCTTTCCAGCGAGCAACGCCGCCCTCCGCCGCCGATCGAGCCACCGCGTCGTCTCCCTCTCTCCTCCACGGCAACGCCGCCGTGCTAGCGCCGCCCTTCCCATCGCCCAGCGCCGCCGTGCTCCTCCTCCGTTCGAAGCCGCCCCTGTTCCGAAACGGCGACGAAAGCCGCCGCCAATCGCGCCTCTGTTCTTCGCACAGCATCACCAGCCGCCGTCGCCCTTCCTCCTCCCTGCCTCGCGAGTGCCGCCTTCGGCCTCTCTCCAGCGCCGCCGCGAAGCGACGCAGCCGCCGCTCGTCTCGCCCTCCGACGACGCCTTCCGTCTGATTGTACTTTAGGTAAACCTCGTTTGTTTCATTCCAATTCCCTTATTGATTCAACAAAATCTTGTTCGATTTAATTCTCTTTTGATTCAACAAAATTCTGTTTAATTATTCCCTCAAAATAAATACTCACGATTCGTTTTCGTTTCTTTTCATATCAAATTGAGACGTCGTCTTCATCTTCACCCTTTTTCGATGAAGCCCAGTCGAACTGTTGCCCGTTTTGATTTCGGAAAATTCAAAATCACGCCGTTACGCTGTCCAAATAATCCGACGAATAACCGATTTCTTTTAGAACGCCGTTAGGCCGTCCATTTACCACCACGAACCGGACTCGTAAGAATTGCTTAATTCTCTCTAATTCTCGTAATAGTTGGATTAGGAATTTAGTTGAATCCCCGTTGAGTCGTTGTAAGTTTTAAGATAATTGTTTTGAAGCCTGTGAGCTTGTAGATGGACTTTGTTGTTGTTAATTTCCTACTGTTTTGGTTAGCTGTTGATTTTGGACTAGATGTTGGGTTGTTGAGTACTCTTAAGAAATTGGTTAGTTTTGTTGGCATTTTATCGTTTAGTATTGTTAAGTTAGTTGTTTAGTATTATTGGGTTTGTTGATGAATATCGTTGGTTTAGCTATTTAGTACTGTTGTTTTAGTTGGAGGGTATTAGTGAATGGATGAATTAGTTTGGTTTGGTTAGTTGTTGATATGGTGATGAAATTAGTTGTTAGTAATATTAGTTGAGTTTTTGGAGACAAAGGGAAACTCGTCTTCCCCTTGTGCGACTGTTAGAAAATTAGGAACGAAAAGACAAGTCGTTTAATTTTCAAAATTTATTAAACAAATGAAAAGGTGGAAAATAGTATTATTCCTTTGTTTTAGAAGTATTACAAACCAATTTTAGAAGTGTTATTTATATTAGAAAAGAAGAATACTTTTTATAAACTATATTAGTTTATAATATAATTTGTCTTAGAAAAGCCAAAGTCTTTAATAAGTTTTAATAGGAAGTTTTTATAACTTATAAATTCTTATATTTTCTTCCTTAAAGGGCCTGTGTTAAGGACACCCCTGAATTCAGTAAATACACCCCCCTGTTACACCACTGAATTTAGTAGATACACCCCCTAATACACCTCCTCTTAAAAAGGGGTGTACTTATCAAAAGATTGTTTTTGTAGTAATCGAAATAGTCATACCACAAGTATACTAGTAAATACACTCCCTCAATACACTCACCTTTCTAGAAGTGGTGTATTTACCAAAATAGGGTGTGACCCTTAAGCAAGTTCCTTTTTGAGTTTATAAGACAACAATCTACTCAATCCTCGAGTTTCAAACTCTAAAGCTTTTTCAAATTCAAAAGTCAATCGTTTAATCGGAATACTCCTTATTAGGATTCTGTACTCTTCGGGACACGCACGAAGGACTCGACCCTCTGCCTACACATCATTCTCGGGACTCGAAACAAACAGGTGGGTGATGATCCGTTGATTGATCTGCTATTAATAACATCGTGCCGGTATTTTCTGAACTCGACTAAATCAAATCAAAAGTATCTAATCCAACATAAATGTAACACCTACCCATATAACTGTTTGGATTATGTGATATAACTACATATGTTATATATTTAGCCTGTTGTTTTGTGAATCGATCACCACTGCATGAGTAAACACCTTACGTGAGCATGAATCAGTTCAGTTATCAGTCAAGTATTTTTCTCAATGAAGTTGTTGTATCAGTTTTATGGAAAATCAGTAAGTACGGAGTTGTGATTTGGGTATTGATTTCCGACCTCCGGGGACGCTGTCGTTGGACGCCCTCGGAATCAAGGTCGTTGATTATTTTCCGGTCTCCGGGGACGCTGTCGTTGGACGCCCTCGGAATCAAGGCTGTTGATGGTTGGAGTTGAAAAGAGTAACTTTGTTGATTGGTTGGAGTTGAAAAGAGTAACTTTGTTGGAAGTGGAATGATTGTACGTTTATGGTTTGACAGTTGTGAATAATATGTGATATGACTTTGGGCTTTGCCCTAATGTGAATCAACTTGTGCTATTTCAATTATATTATGCGAAATATGCTTAAATGTCGTTTAAACATTTATAATCTTATTTTATATGTCAACTGATTAAATAAAATAAACACTTTATCAATGAGTATAACTTAATATATTTCGGATTTACCAATCCCATGATGTTGCAAATCACCCATATGTGAGAATTCAATTCTCACGCCCCATTTTCCTAACCCCTTGCAGATTATAATTTCGTGGAGCAAGGACAGTAATAGAGACGACACGGAGTTCCCCACTTAAATAAAACATTAATGTTGATACTATGTTTTATGTACACATATATGTGTGTAAGATACTTATTAAAATTATTCTACCCATTTCTTCCGCTGCATAAAAACTCATCATCTCTCATTTCCGTTATATTTCCTTCTAAAATTTTATAGTTCGGACTTTTGATCACAATAACACTTCAAATCCGATATAATTAATATATATTGGGTTCGGGGCGTTACAGGTGGTATCAGAGCTTATGTTCAAAACTTTCGGACCAAAACCCAAATCATTATTTTCATCAAGCCAAAATTCTTTTTCTTTAATTAATATTTTCTTATCACATAAGTATAGATCACTAATTAAATCACTTTAAGGGAAATGTGTCTCCTATTACCGTCAGAAGCTCCTCGAAGGTATGTTCTTATTTTTATTGCCTAAAAGTTTATGATATTACGACAACTTGACTTTCATAACAAAACTCCAATCAAAAGATCGCGAACTCGAAACAACACCTACGAGGTGTAGAAAGAACTACGAAATGTCGTTTATATTACTATTGAAATACAGATAATTAGTAAAAGATAAAAATAAATATATTTGTGTAAATTTATAAATTTCATAAATGATGTTATATGATTATTTGAACTATGTGCTTTAATTGTTTAAATTATGTTTCTGCATAACTAAAATTTTGACTAGGAATCCCTTTCCATGTAAGAATCCACCTAAGATAGTTATATCCCGATAATTAGAAAACACTTAGCTAACCTTAGAATCTATAAGTGTGTTATAACCCAGTTTACGAGACTGCGTGCAAAGGCAATAGCCACTCCAATATCCCCAGACGAGACATATTTGACAGTCGTGATTCGTTTTGCCAGAAGGGTTACTGAGTTGTTCTCCGTCCTATCGCAGTAAGACTACTCGAACGAACGAGAATAGAAGACCCAGTTCAAAGGCCCCACATTCACTTGGAGACATACCTAGAAGAAGTTGACAATGGGTATTTCCGTATGATAGTAGTGATCAGTCAGAGTGATCAAATCCTTTTAAACGGTTATCCTTTTGGTGTAGTCACAAATACGTACAACATAGATGTGCCACCCTTTCCTGACATATAGTAGTAGTCAGACGTATGACAGTTTTACTTAGACCATAGCAGCATAGCTCTAACCCGCTCCTTTTGTCGCTCGTGGTCCGTACTGATGCAAGGATACGATGCGTTAGAATTATACTTAGAAGTCTTTTGTATTCTATGACGTAATGTAAGGAGACTGACCTCCGTAGGACCAAAACTTTTTAGATATATATATATACTTATTATGTGCTCACTACTTGTCAATGTGTTTTACTTGCTTTATATATTAACTGTCATATTTTATCTGATTATCACTTAATGACACATTACTAGTTCCTAGAATACTGTGCGAATGTGAGCACTGTACCATTGGGGCCCCAATGCGCAGCTGGTGAATTATGTACCACACGTGTTTCAGTGCTAGCGTTGTGTTAATTTTGGTTAGTCCGATTATGTTTTTTTATAACTTTCTCGCACCTATACATATCGTAACAATATTATTCTTTTCCGATCAGAACCACCTTTAGAATTGCACCAGAACGTAGACGTGGACGACCCCACATTAACCCTATTACTATATCAGTGAATCCTATAGGATAGAACTCACCTTCTCAGGCTGAACCTAAGCCACCTCAGCAGGCCGCGCTAAGAAATGTCTGGAACTACTATGGAAATTAAGGACCAAATTTGAGGTTTACCCCTAACGCTAAGCGATCACCTGATAGAGTCCGATCTTCACATCCTTAAGATGAAAACCTTTGACATAATCTTGGGCATTGACTGTTTAACAAAGGATGAAGCGATAATAGAATGCGCAGAACATGAGATCAACCTCGAAACCCGTAATGGTTAACGCTTCACATTTCGTGAAATTAGGACCAAGAAGGAAACCCGAGTAATATCAGCAATCCAGGCTGCAGTAATATTATGAAAGGAGAAATGCCAAGCTTACCTCGTCCACATCTCAGCAGGAGAGAAAGACGACAAGTTGTGCATCAAGGTGCCAATTGTGGATGGATATCTTGATGTGTTTCCCGAGGAATTAACCGGGTTACCTCCAGATCGTCAGATAGAGTTCTCCATCGACTTGATACCTGGGGCAACACCAGTATCTAAAGCACCCTATTGAATGACGCCAAAGGAATTAGAAGAACTGAAGGAACAACTGCAATGCTTGCTTGAAAAGAAGTTCATCAGGCCTAGTGCATCACCATGGGAAACACCCGTGTTGTTCGTAAAGAAGAAAGATGGAACTTTCCGTATGTGCTTAGACAATCGAGGTCTCAATCAACTGACCACTAAGAATAAATATCCTCTTCCGAGGATAGAAGACATGTTCGACCAGTTGAAGAATGCTACGGTATTCTCAAAGATCGATCTGAGGTCTGGTTACCACCAGCTAAAGGTCAAGAGCGAGGATATCCCGAAGACAGCATTCCGAACTCGGTATGGACATTACGAGTTCACCATGATGCCTTTCAGAGTAACAAACGCTCCGATAATTTTCATGGATATGATAAATAGAGTGTTTCATCCGTATCTGGACCAATTCGTCATCGTCTTGTGTACTCTAAGAACAAAGAGCAACACGAAGGACATCTCAAGGCAGTCTTAAAGACAATGAGACGAGAGAAGTTGTATTCCAAATTCAGCAAGTGTGAATTTTGGATCAACTGCTTATGTATCGATTAGTACTAGAGCATCTCACTCCCTTGTGCCTAAGAATTTAAGAAAATTTGAGGATATAGAGTATAGAAGAATAGACCTTAAGTGAAAGTGAACTTTTGAGGAATACAATGAGAACCTAAGCCGAGTGATTTGATTGGAGATAGACTTGGATGAACATCACATAGAAACTGAACTGCACGTTCTTAAGTTGAGTAGCTAGACGTTATTGAGAACGAACTAGTTTTATGCATAAGAAGGAATATGAAACATGGACATAGTTACTTTCTTTTGGGATAACATAAGATTTTAAGCTTAAGTAGAGCCTTTTTGTGGAATGAGTAAGCTAGACGTGATCTTAAGTCTTACGTGTTAAGATTAACATTTATATGTTATGGGAATACTTTAGTTGAAAAAGAAAGGACAATTGATTTTTATCTATGGGATACATAGTAGACTTTGAAGTAGAGGAAAATTTGCAACTATGTAGGAAGAAAAGTTTGCATGTTTGAGGACTAGAAGACCTTTTAAGTCTTAGATCAGGTAGAGTGACAACAAACTTAGTCGACTAAGAAAACCGAGAAGTTATTTTGGGTTTAACTAATGGAGGACCTTTCAGAAATCAAACCTCTCCACTAAGGTTTACCACCCCTTTTTGAACCAGAAGTTTTTAGAGTAAGTAGTTAGACAAAACTACTTTGAGTGGAGTAAGATATAGTACCAGTTCATCCTAAAACTAGAACTTTCCACACAGTATTGTGCAGATACCATGGTTTACGCGTTCACCCTATAACCGACTTTACGAGAAAGGATCCTAGGAGCGCAAAAGAACGATAAATTCTTGAGAGGAATACGTAAGCGCGCTGAGGAAGGAACCATTTAGAGGCTCGTATTGAGTACTGAGTGAGCTTTGATGTTCGATAACAAAATCTGTGTGCCTAAGGATGAAGGAATGAGGAATAAAATTCTGAAAGAGGCACATAACACTCCATACACCATTCACCCCGGATAGACGATAATGTATCGGGGACTGGAATGAAACTTTTGGTGAAGGGTATGAAGAGATCGATAGCTCAATTCGTCAGGAGCTGTTTAACTTGCCAACAAGTTAAAACAGATCACCAATGACCTCCAGGGTTGTTGCATCCTCTGGAGATGCCAGAGTGGAAATGGGAGAACATCAATATGGATTTTGTCACCGGATTTCCGAAAACGGTGAAAAATCACGACGCCATTAAGGTTATCGTAGATAGACTTACGAAAACTGCCCACTCTATCCCTGTTATAGTGACGTATAAGTTGGACAAGCTCGCCTAACTATACATAGCAGAGGTAGTTAGACTGCACGGTGTACCAGTCTCGATAGTGTCCGATAGAGATCCCGTTTTACCTCTAAGTTCTGGGGAAGTCTGCAACGAGCCTTGGGTACTGAATTGAAGTTCAGCACCGCATACCCTCCCCCGCAGACTGACGGAAAATCGGAAAGAACTATCCAGACACTCGAAAGTATGCTGAGAGCTTGCGCTCTAGATCTTGCAGGAAGTTGGAAGAGCCACCTGCCATTTGTAGAGTTCGCATATAACAATAGTTATCAGGCGACAATACAAACGACACCGTACGAAACACGTTATAGGAAAAGGTGTAGATCACCAGTTTGTTGGGATGAAGTCGGAATTCGAAAGATTCTCGAACCCGAACTAGTTGAAAGATCGGTTGAGATAGTCACAAAGATTAAAGGAAGAATAAAAACGACTCAAGACCGTCAGAAGTCATATGTGGACGCTAGGAGAAGAGATTTACAATTCGACATTGGCGATAAAGTATTTCTCCGAGTGGCACCAATAAAAGGCCTAATCCATTTTGGTAAAAGAGGTAAGCTAAAGTCGCGATACAATGGGCCATTAGACATCCTGAATAGAATCGGGGATGTGGCTTATCGTTTAGCACTACCACCAAAGTTATCACGAGTACATGATGTGTTCCACATATCTACACTCAGGAAGTACATAAGCGATCCAAACCCTGTTATTAGTCGTATAGATTTAGGTTTAAGTTGTGACCTGACTTATGAAGAAGTTCCAGTTACTATCCTAGGAAGGAAGTTACACTTATTAAGGAATCAAGAGATACCATTAGTTCTAGTCCAGTGGAGCCGACACGAAAAAGAAGAAACAACTTGGGAAATAGAGGATGAAGTCCTAACCAAATACCCTGAATACCTAAGCAATACCTAGAAGCTGAATTTCGGGGGCGAAATTCTGTTAAGGGGGTGAGGATGTAATACCCCGTCCCGTTTTATACCTTTTATATTCTTAGAACCCTTATTTTATTTTCTTATCTTTGTTTCTTTTTATTTTATTATTTTGAGTGCTATTTGTGTAATTTAAATATATACCCTTTTTACAAATTCCTAAATTCGTAGAAAGAATTAAATCTTTCAAAGCGAATAAAGGACTACGAGAAATTAAATATTCAAAGATTAAAAATTAGGATTTCGATCCGTTTAATTTATTGAGAATAATTAAAATACAATAAAATATTATTCGAATCTTAAAACTGTATTAATTCTCAATTCGGGATTAATCTCGTGAACCAAACGATCCCTAACCGTATCAAGTGGGATCGAAAATATCATGTATTGGAGTGGATTAAGTTCATCCACATAATATACCTTTCCTTTTAGAATTTAATTAATTAGAGAATTAACCTCAACCACATATTAATTCCTTCTTTTAAAATAATTAATAAAGAAATTAATTTCCATCCACATATTCTTTTCCATCCTTTAAAATTAAGTAATTAAGAAATAAATATTTTTCTCTTTCCTATCAAAACAGAAGATGCGTACAACTCTCCCAAAACTTCCCAAATTTTGCTCTCGTCTATCTCTCTCTCGCCCTCTTCTTCATTTCCGGCGACCACCGCCTTTCTTCCTCTTTCCTCCGCCTCTAGCCGCACACATCCTCCTCCTTGCCGATTGACGGTCGCCGCCGTACCCAGGCGAAGCGCCGCCTCTCTGCTCTCCTCTCCAGCCACGACCACCGTCGAGCAACGCTCGCCGTCGCCCCAACTCCGACGTCGCTGCCTCTTTTTCCTTTCCAGCGAGCAACGCCGCCCTCCGCCGCCGATCGAGCCACCGCGTCGTCTCCCTCTCTCCTCTACGGCAATGCCGCCGTGCTAGCGCCGCCCTTCCCATCGCCCAGCGCCGCCGTGCTCCTCCTCCGTTCGAAGCCGCCCCTGTTCCGAAACGGAGACGAAAGTCGCCGCCAATCGCGCCTCTGTTCTTCGCACAGCATCACCAGCCGCCGTCGCCCTTCCTCCTCCCTGCCTCGCGAGCGCCGCCTTCGGCCTCCCTCCAGCGCCGCCGCGAAGCGACGCCGCCGCCGCTCGTCTCGCTCTCCGACGATGCCTTCCGTCCGATTGTACTTTAGGTAAACCTCGTTTGTTTCATTCCGATTCCCTTATTGATTCAACAAAATCTTGTTCGATTTAATTCTCTTTTGATTCAACAAAATTCTGCTTAATTATTCCCTCAAAGACAAAGGGAAACTCGTCTTCCCCTTGTGCGACTGTTAGAAAATTAGGAACGAAAAGACAAGTCGTTTAATATTCAAAATTTAGTAAACAAATGAAAAGGTGGAAAATAGTATTATTCCTTTGTTTTAGAAGTATTACAAACCAATTTTAGAAGTGTTATTTATATTAGAAAAGAAGAATACTTTTTATAAACTATATTAGTTTATAATATAATTTGTCTTAGAAAAGTCAAAGTCTTTAATAAGTTTTAATAGGAAGTTTTTATAAGTTATAAATTCTTATATTTTCTTCCTTAAAGGGCCTGTGTTAAGGACACCCCTGAATTCAGTAAATACACCCCCCTGTTACACCACTGAATTTAGTAGATACACCCCCTAATACACCTCCTCTTAAAAAGGGGTGTACTTATCAAAAGATTGTTTTTGTAGTAATCGAAATAGTCATACCACAAGTATACTAGTAAATACACTCCCTCAATACACTCACATTTCTAGAAGTGGTGTATTTACCAAAATAGGGTGTGATCCTTAAGCAAGTTCCTTTTTGAGTTTATAAGACAACAATCTACTCAATCCTCGAGTTTCAAACTCTAAAGCTTTTTCAAATTCAAAAGTCAATCGTTTAATCGGAATACTCCTTATTAGGATTCTGTACTCTTCGGGACACGCAAGAAGGACTCGACCCTCTGCCTACACATCATTCTCGGGACTCGAAACAAACAGGTGGGTGATGATCCGTTGATTGATCTGCTATTAATAACGTCGTGCCGGTATTTTCTGAACTCGACTAAATCAAATCAAAAGTATCTAATCCAACATAAATGTAACACCTACCCATATAACTGTTTGGATTATGTGATATAACTACATATGTTATATATTTAGCCTGTTGTTTTGTGAATCGATCACCACTGCATGAGTAAACACCTTACGTGAGCATGAATCAGTTCAGTTATCAGTCAAGTATTTTTCTCAATGAAGTTGTTGTATCAGTTTTATGGAAAATCAGTAAGTACGGAGTTGTGATTTGGGTATTGATTTCCGACCTCCGGGGACGCTGTCGTTGGACGCCCTCGGAATCAAGGTCGTTGATTATTTTCCGGTCTCCGGGGACGCTGTCGTTGGACGCCCTCGGAATCAAGGCTGTTGATGGTTGGAGTTGAAAAGAGTAACTTTGTTGATTGGTTGGAGTTGAAAAGAGTAACTTTGTTGGAAGTGGAATGATTGTACGTTTATGGTTTGACAGTTGTGAATAATATGTGATATGACTTTGGGCTTTGCCCTAATGTGAATCAACTTATGCTATTTCAATTATATTATGTGAAATATGCTTAAATGCCGTTTAAACATTTATAATCTTATTTTATATGTCAACTGATTAAATAAAATAAACACTTTATCAATGAGTATAACTTAATATATTTCAGATTTACCAATCCCATGATGTTGCAAATCACCCATATGTGAGAATTCAATTCTCACGCCCCATTTTCCTAACCCCTTGCAGATTATGATTTCGTGGAGCAAGGACAGTAATAGAGACGACACGGAGTTCCCCACTTAAATAAAACATTAATGTTGATACTATGTTTTATGTACACATATATGTGTGTAAGATACTTATTAAAATTATTCTACCCATTTCTTCCGCTGCATAAAAACTCATCATCTCTCATTTCCGTTATATTTCCTTCAAAAATTTTATAGTTCGGACTTTTTATCACAATAACACTTCGAATCCGATATAATTAATATATATCGGGTTCGGGGCGTTACAATATTGAATATTCATGTTCATTTGACTTTTTTATTTTTTATTTTTTCAGGCATCATAGATGATTCCTGAAGTTGGCTTGGTTTGAAAATTTAGCGGCATACACTTTTTTGTAAAAATAAAAAGACAATACTACAATTTATTGTTATTGAAGTGAACTTTCAAATTTGATTTTTTTTTAAAAATTTATGATTCCTTTCACATTAGGAGGGACAAGGTTTAATAAATTTAGAATAAATTTTTCGATTTAAATTTTAAATTATTTGTAAAAAAAATTGTAATTTTTTTAGTAAAAATCAAATTTAATATATTTTACATATTACATACAATTCATTTTTATGATTCATATTATAAGACCTCAGGGTTGTCGTCGATAAACTTTTTCTGTTGATACCCAATCTTTCAAAAGTATTTTTTTTTATTTAATGAGGGTGCGTGTCATGCACTCTTTGGAATTAATTCAGGTCAGAAAAGTTTTTGGCATATATTTTCTATCGGGAAAAATTTTATTGTTATCAAAGATAACATTAAAAATAAAATATAATTCAACAAAATTAATAAATTTCTTATTTTGAAGAATAAATTTCACTATGTCACAAGTTTTTGTTGGTACACTAATAAAACATATATGCATACATACATCATGTGCATATATAATAAATAATTTCTAATGTACTTATTCAAATGTAGAATATATTATAGTAATTTTTTAGTAAATACGAGAGTAAATATTCATTGAAAACTACCTAAAACAAAAAGTAATCCATTCTATATCATTCACTTCCATCATCTCTCCATTTTTATAAACTTGAAATAAAATCTAGCTCTGATTCATTCTAAATTATATTCTTTTGCAAGAAAATTTTTTAGATAAGAAGGGTGCAGGAAGACTTCGTTCAATTTTTTAAAGGTACTTTTTCTCTAAAGTTAAATATTATTTTCTTTTGTTCAAGTTCATGTACATGCAATCAATATTGTTTATTTCTATCTTGTTTCATGTCCAAAATCGAAAAAGTGATGTACATGTGCGCGTGTTTTTCTATTTTTTATACAAACCTAAACCATTTTTATTTTCTTTCCATCGAAAAAGAAGATTTGATATTTTTTTTAAAAAAGTTCTCTTTCCAATGTGACAAATTAAGGAGAAAATAATTTTATAAAAAATTTAGAAATTGTTTTACACATGACGTTGAGGTTTAACGGATCTTTTGGAACACTACAAATCACCTTTTAAATACAATATTTTATCTCAAAAGCTATAAGAGATAGCCTTGAAAAAAAAAATGATTCTAAAAGTCATTTTTAGTGTTTTAAAATATACCCTTAATGGATCTATGGATAAATCAAACTCTTTTTTTTTTCCTGATTTAATTTTTAAGTTATTTTTATAAAAAATGATGGATAAATTATTAACCATTTTTGTTAATAAAAAAAATTCCTAATTTCATATATATATATATATATATATATATATATATATATTTAATGTTACATTTTCTTGATGATTCATATTCGACTAGAGAGTACCCACCTATATATATTATAAATAAAATTATGTCGAAGTCCTAACTTTTAGAGGTATTTTTGTTATTCATGTGGCACGTCAAAACATACACCATAATTTTATGCGGTAAATTTTTCATGAGAAGCTTACGGAAGGACGAATGGAATATAATTTAACAAAAATAAGCCTTTTCTTAAAAAAAAAAAAATCACCTTGACTAAATTTTTAAGTTGATTGTCCTTCTAAAAAAACAGGTAATTTGCAGCAAAGAAATGTGCATTCTTCACATAAACTAGTTTTAAGATTCCTTTCACCTTTCAATTTTTTTTTCCCTTTAATTGTTAAATCTAATTTTCGTTTGTTTAATTTCCTCCACTGATAAATTAATGAAAATGATCATCAAGTGTAACAATACAACTTTATATTTGTTGTAGAATATATTTTTTTATTTGAAACATTATCTTTCAAATATATTTATGTATTTCATATGACAAGTGACAAACATGCACTGAAATTTGTGTTTATACTTTTTTCACTAATGTATCATAAATTGTATATGGATTTGAATATAATATTGTATATTCATGTTCCTCTGACTTTTTTATTTTTTCTGGCATCATAGATGATTCCTGGAGTTGATTTTGTTAGAAATTTTAGCGGCATACACTTTTTGTGAAAATAAAAATAGACAATACTACAATTTATTGTTATTGAAGTGAGCTTTACAATTCAATTTTTTTTTTTATTTATGATTCCTTTCAAATTAGGAGTTACGAGATTTAATGAATTTAGAATAAATTGTATTAATTTTTCAATTTAAATTTTAAATTATTTGTACAACAAAATTGTAATTTTGTTAGTAAAAATCAATTTTGATATATTTTACATATTACATATAATTCATTTTTATGATTCATATTATACGACCTCAGGATTGTCGTCGATGAACTTTTTCTGTTAATACCCACTCTTTCAAAAGTAATTTTTTTTATTTAATGTGGGCACGTGTCATTCACGCTTTGAAATTAATTTTGGTAGGAAAAGTTTTTGGCATATATTTTCCAGCGGGAGAGATTTATTGTTATCAAAGATAACATTGCAACTAAAATATAATTCAACAAAATTAATAAATTTCTTATTTTGAAGAATAAATTTCACTATGTCACAAGTTTTAGTTGGTACACTAATAAAACATATATGCATATATACATCATATGCATATATAATAAATAATATTTCTAATGTACTTATTCAAATGTAGAATATATTATATTAATTTTTTTAGTAAATATGAGTAACATATTCATTGAAAACGGAAAGAAATCAATTCTATATCATTCACTTCCATCGTTTCTCCATTTTTATAAACTTGAAACAAAGTTCAGCTCTAATTCATTCTAAATTATATTCTTTTGCAAGAAAATTTTTTAGGTAAGAAGGGCGCACGAAGACTTCGTTCAATTTTTTAAAGGTAATTTTTCTTTAAAGTTAAACATTATTTTCTTTTGTTTAAGTTCATGCACCTGCAATCAATATTGTTTTTTTCTATCTTGTTTCATGTCCAAAATCGAACAAGTGGTGTACATGTGTGCGTGGTTATTTTTTTATTTTTTAATAAAAACCTAGTTCATTTATGTTATCTTTCCATTGAGAAAGAATATTTTAAATTTTTTTTAAAAGTTCTCTTTCCAATGTGACAAATTAAGGAGAAAAAATTTCTATAAAATTTGTTAAAAATTGTTTTATACATGACGTTGAGGTTTAAGGGATCTTTTGGAACACTACAAAACACCTTTTAAATACAATATGTTATCTCAAAAGCTATAAGAGATTGCCTTGAAAAAAAATGATTCTCAAAGTCATTTTTAGTGTTTTAAAATATACCCTTAATGGATCTATGGATAAATCAAACTCTTTTTTTTCCTAATTTAATTTTAAGTTATTTTTATAAAAAAATGATGGATAATTTATTAACCATTTTTGTTAATAAAAAATCCTAATTTCATATATATATATATATAATGTTAAATTTTCTTGATGATTCATATTCGACTAGAGAGTACCCACCTATATATATTATAATTTTTTTTATGTCGAAGTTCTAACTTTTAGAGGTATTTTTGTTATTCGTGTGACACGTCAAAAGATACACCATAATTTCATGTGGTTATTTTTCCATGAGAAGCTTATTGAAGGACGAATGAAATACAATTTAACAAAAATAAGTCATTTCTTAAAATAAATCACCTTGACTAAATTTCTAAGTTGATTGTCCTTCTAGAATAACATGTAATTTGCAGCAAAGAAATGTGTATTCTTCACATAAACTAGTTTTAAAATTCCTTTCACATTTTAAATTTTTTGTTTTTCCTATAATTGTCAAATCTAATTTTCGTTTGTTTAATTTCCTTCGCTGCTAAATTAATGAAAATGATCATCAAATGTAACAATACAACTTTATATTTGTTGTAGAATATATTTTTTTATTTGAAACATTATCTTTCAAATATATTTATGTATTTCATGTGACAAGTGACAAACATGCACTGAAATTTGTGTTTATACTTTTTTTCACTAATGTATCATAAATTGTATATGCATTTGAACGTAATATTGTATATTCATGTTCCTCTGTCTTTTTTATTTTCTGGCATCATAGATGATTCCTGGAGTTGATTTAGTTAGAAAATTTAGCGGCATATACTTTTGGTGAAAAAAAAAGACAATATTACAATTTATTGTTATCGAAAAGAGCTTTACCAATCGGAAAAATTAGATTTATGATTTCTTTCACACTAGGAGTGACGAGGTGTAATGAATTTAGAATAAATTGTATTAATATTTTTTTTATTTAAAATTTAAATTATATTTAAAAAAATTGTAATTTTGTTACTAAAAATCAAAATTAATACATTTTATATATTACATATAATTCTTTTCCATGATTCATATTATACGACCTTAAGGTTGTCACCAATAAACTTTTTATGTTGATACCCTATCTTTCAAAAATATATTTTTATTTAATGTGGGCACGTGTCATGCACGCTCTGGAATTAATTTAGGTCGGAAAAGTTTGTGGCATATATTTTTCATCGGAAAAGATTTATTGTTATCAAAAATAGCATTACAACTAAAATATAATTTAATAAAATTAATATATTTTTTTATTTTGAACAATTAATTTCACTACTTCAAAAGCTTTTGTTGGTACACTAATAAAACATAAACGCGTACATACATCATATACATACATAATAAATAATATTTCTAATATACTTATTCAAATGTAGAATCTATTTTTTTTAATAGATACTACTACTTCCGTCCCAATTTTGTTTACTCATTTGACTTTTGTTGACTTTAATGTGAGACTTAATTTGTAGTATTTAAATGGATAAAATAGTTTTTTATGATTGCGTATTATTCAATTTAAGTGCATGAAACAAAATAAAAATATTTTTCTACGTAATTATTAGTGAAATGAGGTATAATTTAGAAGTTTTTGAATGTGGTAAACAATGAAATAGATAAACAAATTTGGGACGGAGGGAGTACTAACCTATTCATTGAAAACTGCCTAAAATAAAAATAAATCACTTCTATATTATTCACTTCCATCGTCTCGACACTTTTATAAATTTGAAATAAAGCTCAGTCTTAATTCATTCTAAACTATATTCTTGAGTAATTTTAGGGTGTATGCAAGTGCGTACTATGCACTTGGAATTTAATCTAAATTTAAAATTAATTTTGACTTTTCATGGGTTTGTTGACTGTCCATACAAAATTCGGAGTTTGACAACAAACCGGATCGTAAATGGGTCGCGCACACTTCGTACCAATACCCCAAATTATAATTACCAATACTCCAAGTTATAATCACCAATATCCCAAGTTATATCTCCAAAAAATTATTCACCAATACTCCAAAAAATTACTCAATAATAACAAGGTTAAAATGTCCAAAGACCGAGCTAAGAGTATATTCCTTTCCCATATCATAGAATTTCTTCTTCCCCTGGGCCATCTTTCGTTGATTGATCTAACTGTAATGCCTCACTGGCTAACCATAACATCATTGTGTCATTTGGTTTAATATTTAAAATTAAGGAATATTAGAATGTAAGTTGTAGAATTTACATGTATATCGTAGTATGAAACATAGATTTCATGTATAAAATAAATTTACAACAAACACACTGCAATCGCCACCCTAAACACCCCGTACAACACAAATCTATTCATTCTTCTGGTGGCCACCAAAATCGGGTTGAGTATGCCGTCGAACACGAGCATCTATCGCGCCATCGACACCGCGGACTTCCCAACGCACGGGGAAACAACTCCATCGTGTATAAAGCAGATGAGATTGGGTGACCCGTAAATTTTTTATGGATCTTAACAAGTCAAAATTGATTACAAATTGGAGGCAAAATTCAAGTGCATAGTATGCACTTGGATGCACCCCTAGAATTTGTCTATATTCTTTTGCTAGAAAATATTTGAGATAAGAAGAGTGCAGGAAGAATTAGTTCAATAAAGGTACTTTTTCTTTAAAGTTAAATATTATTTTCCTTTGTTTAAGTTCATGCACCTGCAATCAATATTGTTTTTTTCTATCTTGTTTTTTTCCAAAATCGAACAAGTGATGTACGTGTGTGCGTATTTTTCTTTTTCTTTTCATTTATTTTTTTTTTTACAAAAACCTAAGCCATTTTTGTTTTATTTCCATTGAAAAAGAAGGTTTGAAATTTTATTTTAAAAATTATCTTTCCAATGTGACAAATTCAGGAGAAAATCTTTCAATAAAATTTGTTAGAATTTTTTTATACATGATGTTGAGGTTTAAGGGATCTTTGAAACTCTACAAAACAACTTTTAAATTCAATATTTTTCTCAAAAGCTATAAGAGATAGCTTTGGAAGAAAAATGATACTATTCAATTTGAGAGCACCTACCTATATATATTTATAAAAAAATTATGTCGAAGTCCTAACTTTAGAGGTATTTTTGATATTTCATATGGCACATCAAAACATATACCATAATTTCATGTGGTAATTTTTTCATGAGAAGCTTATTGAAGGACGTATGGAGTATAATTTAACAAAAATAAGTTATTCCTTAAAAAAAAAAAAAAAACTCACCCTGACTAAATTTCTAAGTTATATGTCCTTCTACAAAAACAAGCTATTTGCAGCAATGAAATGTGCATTCTTCACATAAAGTAGTTTTAAGTTTCCTTTCACATTTAAATATTTTCTTCCTTTTTTATTGTTAAATCTAATTTTTGTTTGTTTATTTTCCTTCCCTGCTAAATTAATGAAAATGCTCAACAATTGTAACAATACAACTTTATGTTTGTTGTAGAAATTCTTTTTTTTATTTGAAACATTATCTTTCAAATATATTTATGTATTTCGCGTGGCAAGTGACAAAAATGCACTGGAATGTGTGTTTATACTTTTTCCATTGATGTATCATAAGTTGTATATGCATTTGAACATAATATTGGATATTTATGTTCCTCTGTCTTTTTTATTTTTTTATTTTTTCTGGCATCATAGATGATTCCTGGAGATGTCTTGGTTAGAAAATTTAGCAGCATACCATTTTTGTAAAAAAAAAAGAAAAAGAAAAAGGGCAGACAATACTACAGTTTATTGTTATAAAAAGGGATTTACAAATCGAAAAAAATTAGATTTACGATTCTTTTTACATTAGGATTGACGAGGTTTAATAAATTTAGAATAAATTGTATTATTTTTTCGATTTAAATTTTATATTATATTTATAAAAAATTGTAATTTTGTTAGTAAAAATCAAAATTAATATATACTATATATTACATATAATTCTTTTCCATGATTCATATAATACGACATCAAGGTTGTCATCGATAAACACTTTTTTTTGATACCCAATCTTTCATAAGTATTTTTTTATTTAATGCGGGCACGTGTCATGCACGCTCTGAAATTAATTTAGGTCAGAAAAATTTTGTGGCATATATTTTTCATCGGGAAAGATCTATTGTTATCGAAAATAGCATTACAACTAAAATATAATTCAATAATATTAATATATTTTTTATTTCGAACAATTAATTTCACTACATCTCAAGTTTTTTTGGGTATACTAATAAAAGATATACGTGTTCATACATCATATGCATATATAATAAATAATATTTCTAATATACTTATTCAAATGTAGAATCTATTATATATATATTTTTTTAATAAATACTAGTAACCTATTCATTGAAAATAAATATAAAAATTACTTCTATATCATCACTTTCATTGACTCTACACTTTTATAAATTTGAAATAAAGTTCAGGCTTTCTAAATTATATTCTTTTGCTAGAAAATATTTGAGATAAGAAGAGTGCAGGAAGAATTAGTTCAATTTCTTAAAGGTATTTTTTTCTTTAAAGTTAAATATTATTCCCTCTGTCCAAGAAATTCTTTAACACTTGGGATAGACACATTTCTTAAAAAAAAAGTATGTGAGTGTGGAGTTGAATAAAATAAAGATAATTTTATGTTTTATTGACTTTTGTAAGAGAGAGCAGTTTCTTTTTTTTGGGTGTGAAAGAAATATTGAGACGTTCATTTAAGGCAAGTGTGAAAGAAATGTTGAGACAGATGTAGTATTTTCTTTTATTTAAGTTCATGCACTTGCATTCAATAATTTTTTTTTTTATCTTGTTTCTTGTGCAAATATGAACAAGTGATGTACGTGTGTGCGTTTTTTTATTTTTTTATAAAAACCAAAGCCTTTTTTGTTTTCTTTTTCTTTTTTTGAAAAAGAAGATGATGGTCCCGTTTATGAAGGGCAAAATGGGAATTCAGGAGCACAATTTTTTTTTTTAAACCTTCGCGCCGCACCCTGACTGAGTTCAGTGACGAAATACTCAAGTCACTGCGTTGCTGAGAGTCAGAGCTATCAAGTCAGTGATGAGACTTGAAAGCTCAGGCTCTCAACAAGGCAGTGACTCGAGAGACTGAACTCTCAAGTGCCATGCCTGATTTAGTCAGTGAGTTGGATCTCCCTGACAAATGCTTAACTAAAGTTTTCTTAACAAAGCTCTCAGTGAGCTGATTTTCACAACACTTTAGTAAATACTTTGAAAGATAAATACGCTTAGTTTAACGTGGTTCAGAGACTCAAGCTCTTACATCCACGGCCTGATTTAACAGGAAATCCACTCCTTTGGATTCTTGTTTTTAACGTGCCAAGGTGCACTTACAACTGGACTCACGCCACTCCCTGGGCTGTCTCTCCTCACCTCACTACAAACCTAACAATCTTCTGAAAGGGTTTAGTTTGGTTTGGTTTTCTCCAACTAGGTGAGGTTTTCCTTTACAATGTGTTAGCCTTAAAGCTAAGATTAGGAAAACCTCTCTAAGCTAAGAGTTACAAGCTTGACACTCAATGAATATAAGTGATAACACTAAAGGTCAGTGTCGTGGGTGTGTAATACTTCCTTATGACTCCCTAACAACTAACACACCCTCACAGCTTGTAGGTGTTTATTTTCTTCTTTCACACACTACAACACACCTTACAACGAAGCTATGAGCTTGTATTTATAATGGGGATTCAAATGTATCCGTTGGAGGGAAGATACATTTGAATCCAACATTAAATGGTTTCAACCACTTTTCTTGGAATTCGGCCTTTGTCAGTGTCAGAGTTGCTGCCTCGTGCTGGTTGGTCCACGTGGCCTGGATTCACGGATCTTTGACTCAGTGGGTTTGACTAAGACCCACTGACTTTAGGTAGCTTCCTCCTTCACTGACTGTTGATCTTCAGTGGACTGAACGTCTTCAGTGTAGTTGTCCTTCAGAGACTGTTTGAAGATCATTTCCAAGAAGTTTGTCATAAGGCTGAATGACAAACTTCCCTGACCACAGTAGCCTGACACCTTCAGGGCCTACTTGGTGCAGCACTGATCCTCCTGATCATGCTCTTCACTGAGTGGTCCACCTGACCTAGCTTAGATCAGCCCGGTTTACATTCAGTGGGACATCCTTCAGGCTTCTCTTCTGGTTCAGGTTGCAGGCATGGCTTCAGTCAGTTCTTCTGGGTGTCATCTTGATATCTTCAGGCTATGTTGCTGAGTTCCCCCTCGCTGAGTTCCCCCTCAACTGAACAGCCTATTCTACTGAAAGCTAATCTAGCCTGACCTGAAACTAAAGATACAATCCTGACTGCTTTCAAACTTATTACATGTTGTTTTGGAAAATCATCAAAACTAAAACATATCCCAACAATTTCCCCCTTTTTGATGATTCCAAAACTTCTAACCAAATGATTTTCTATTACAAGAACAATGTCAGAGTACAGGTAATAGTTTGAAATATGCAGGAATTCTCATAGTTTAAAGCATTTAAGATCTGTTCGGTTGACCATTTTTCTTAACAAAACTGGATCAGTGGTCATGTGAACAACCCGCTCTGATACCAATTGATGGTCCCGTTTATGAAGGGCAAAATGGGAATTCAGGAGCACAATTTTTTTTTTAAACCTTCGCGCCGCACCCTGACTGAGTTCAGTGACGAAATACTCAAGTCACTGCGTTGCTGAGAGTCAGAGCTATCAAGTCAGTGATGAGACTTGAAAGCTCAGGCTCTCAACAAGGCAGTGACTCGAGAGACTGAACTCTCGAGTGCCATGCCTGATTTAGTCAGTGAGTTGGATCTCCCTGACAAATGCTTAACTAAAGTTTTCTTAACAAAGCTCTCAGTGAGCTGATTTTCACAACACTTTAGTAAATACTTTGAAAGATAAATACGCTTAGTTTAACGTGGTTCAGAGACTCAAGCTCTTACATCCACGACCTGATTTAACAGGAAATCCACTCCTTTGGATTCTTGTTTTTAACGTGCCAAGGTGCACTTACAACTGGACTCACGCCACTCCCTGGGCTGCCTCTCCTCACCTCACTACAAACCTAACAATCTTCTGAAAGGGTTTAGTTTGGTTTGGTTTTCTCCAACTAGGTGAGGTTTTCCTTTACAATGTGTTAGCCTTAAAGCTAAGATTAGGAAAACCTCTCTAAGCTAAGAGTTACAAGCTTGACACTCAATGAATATAAGTGATAACACTAAAGGTCAGTGTCGTGGGTGTGTAATACTTCCTTATGACTCCCTAACAACTAACACACCCTCACAGCTTGTAGGTGTTTATTTTCTTCTTTCACACACTACAACACACCTTACAACGAAGCTATGATCTTGTATTTATAATGGGGATTCAAATGTATCCGTTGGAGGGAAGATACATTTGAATCCAACATTAAATGGTTTCAACCACTTTTCTTGGAATTCGGCCTTTGTCAGTGTCAGAGTTGCTGCCTCGTGCTGGTTGGTCCACGTGGCCTGGATTCACGGATCTTTGACTCAGTGGGTTTGACTAAGACCCATTGACTTTAGGTAGCTTCCTCCTTCACTGACTGTTGATCTTCAGTGGACTGAACGTCTTCAGTGTAGTTGTCCTTCAGAGACTGTTTGAAGATCATTTCCAAGAAGTTTGTCATAAGGCTGAATGACAAACTTCCCTGACCACAGTAGTCTGACACCTTCAGGGCCTACTTGGTGCAGCACTGATCCTCCTGATCATGCTCTTCACTGAGTGGTCCACCTGACCTAGCTTAGATCAGCCCGGTTTACACTCAGTGGGACATCCTTCAGGCTTTTCTTCTGGTTCAGGTTGCAGGCATGGCTTCAGTCAGTTCTTCTGGGTGTCATCTTGATATCTTCAGGCTATGTTGCTGAGTTCCCCCTCGCTGAGTTCCCCCTCAACTGAACAGCCTATTCTACTGAAAGCTAATCTAGCCTGACCTGAAACTAAAGATACAATCCTGACTGCTTTCAAACTTATTACATGTTGTTTTGGAAAATCATCAAAACTAAAACATATCCCAACAGAAGATTTGGAGTTTTATTTTAAAAGTTTTTTGCCAATATGACAAATTCAGGAGAAAATATTTCTATGAAATTTGTTAGGAATTGGTTTACAGATGACGTTGAAGTTTAAGAGATCTTTAGGAACACTATGAAATAACATTTAAATTCATTTTTTTCCAAAGGCTATGAGAGATAGCTTTGGAAAAAAAAGATTTTAAAAGTCATTTTTAGTGTTTCAAAACATACCCTTAATGGATCTATGGATAAATCAAATTCATTTTTGTTTCCTGATTTAATTACTAATTAATTTTTTTTTATCAAAAACGATGATTATATTAACGATTTTTGTTAATGAAAATTCTAATTTCATCTATACACACACACACACACCCATATATATATATATAATATTAAATTTTCTTTCATGATTCGTACTATTCGATTTGAGAGCAGCTACTTACGTATTTTATAAAAAAAAAATATCGAAGTCCTAACTCTTAGAGGTATTTTCGTTATTCCACGTGGCACGTCAAAACATACACCACAATTTTGGTAAAACATGTTTTGGGCGATGACCTCGAGGTTGAAACTATGTGAACCATTAAGATAACAAAATATGATAAATTCAGTCTACCAGTTGCAAGGATGAAGTCAATCTATTGTGCGTCAGTCGCATCGTGCAACTGAACACACAAATAAAACGTGCGCCATAATATAACTAAAACGTATTGGCTAATATAATTAAAATATGTAAGTTAATATAAATGAAACATGCAAGTAGATATAACTTAAAACGTGAAATGAAACGTGCAAATTAATATAACTGAAATGTGTAAGCTAATATAATTGAAACAAACAAGTTAAATTTAACTAAAAACTTGAAATGAAGCGTGCAAACTAATATAACTGAAGGACAGAGTATAGAGTGAAAATGATTCATACATGAACTATTGAAGGACATTATTTATTTCTACTAAAGAGTATTAATTGTTTGCACTGAAGGGTATCAATTGTTTTACTAAAGAGTATTAGTTGTTTACTGAAAATAAATTAATACTCTTCAATAATAGCAATTAGGACAAATTGCAAAAATAAGACTTATCTTTACCACTTATTGCACTTAGAGGACCGAAATTTTGACTTTTGCAAGGCAAGTACCGAACTATCAAATTGTTGCAAAAAAGGACCTCAGACAATTTTAAAGATAAAATAAGGGAGACAAAATATTTTTTGGTCCTATAACTTATTTAATGTCCGATTTTCACCCCAATTTTTTTAACAATTACATCTCATAACTTATTTGATTCTCAAATTTTTGTCATTTTTTCACCAAAACAATAAAAACTACATCATTTTGAGTCATATAAAAATCTAGTGTTGGCCGAATTTGCGACTTTTAGGCGAATTGCTGATATGGAGTACATGTGTATATTTTTAACTGATTTTTCTTTTATTTTAATCATTAAAAAGATGAAGATCCATTCACATAAATTTGAATTCTATAATCAAAATTTGAAATTCTAACTTTAAAAATAGAAATTAAATTAATTTTTTTAATAGTTTGGTTAATAATAATTAAAATGTGAAATCAAATAGAAATTCTTGAAATAATAAAAGAAGATTAGGGGATTGTGGTCTGGGAGTTTGGGGGAAAAAGATCGAGGTGAGGGATGGTTTAATTAAAAGAGTAAATAGAAAAAATAAATGACGTGAATTTTCTAATCCAATATAAGTGAAAAAATTAATTCAAGATAATATATGGGTGTCATATAAGCAAAGTCGTCAGAAATCCTTAAATTCGGACGACATGTGACTTTTATGTGATTCAAAATGACGTCCTTTTTTTTGCAGCGAAAATAAGACTAAAATTGAACTATCAAATAAGTTACAGAATGTAATTGAAATTGTTAAATTTTTTGGACGACAACGGGACACTGGATAAGTTACGGACCAAAAAAAATAATTTTTTCTCCCCACATATGTCCTTAAAATAGACCGAGGTCCTTTTTTTGCAACAATTTAATAGTTCGGTACTTGCCCTGCAAAAGTCGAAAGTTTGGTCCTCGAACTGCAATAAGTGGTAAATATAAGTCTTGTTTTTGCAATTTGTCCTAGCAATTAATATTTTTCAGTAAAAATAACTAATATCAGTACATTTTAGTGAAAACAAGTAATACCCTTCACTTATTCATATATGAACCAATTCCACTCTATGTATACTCTAACTGAAAAGTGGCAAGTACATGGATTTGAAATTGGTGAGCTAGACGCCTATAAAAGACTAAATGATTCCTTTTATGATTTTATTATTACTGTTAATTTTAAAAAAATTATCCATACTTAAATGATTTGAAGAAGAATATTCATCAATAAAATATAATTTATTTTTAAATTATATTTTTTTTCTCTGACCAAATCTTTAACTTTATATTTTATTATTCACAAAATCTATTTTTGTGGGATAGTTTTTATATGAAAATACTAATGATAAACTTATCATAAAATTATTTTAAAGTATCAAATATTTGATCAAAGGTATCAAAAATCTCATTAGGAGTATTAAAAGTTGGGGTCAGAAAAACCAACAACAGTTACAATATAATACCATTGGCTCTAATTTTTTAAAGATATCAAATTCTATATTTATATGTAACTAAAGTGTACCCAGGCGAATTTCGCGTACTGAAAAAATATATTATATTTATTTTCTGTAAAAATTTAATATAAGAGTATTTTTGTTTAAAAAAATTCGAGGTATATACAATAAATTATGGGGTTTGTTTAGCTGTGGTCCGTGCCCTTCACTAAACCCTATAGGTATATCCTACAAACTAAATAATTAAAAAAAATATCAAAATTCACATAAATTAATAACAATTATGGAATAACATTACTTAGACTAATAATTTAATAATAATCAATTTCCATTTCAATATTGAATAATTTATAAATTAATCAATATTATTAGTTATTGGGAGTATACGGTAAGAAATTAATTTATATAAGAAACAATACAAAATTTGAAATAAACTTTAACGTTACAAATACATGTTCATCGATCAAAATGAGTTCCAAGTAGAACTTGTCTCTATTAAAATCATTAAAAAATATAGTCCAACTTTTTCAATCCTAATTTTAACTGTCAATTTTTGGCTCTCACTCTTGATATTAGAAATCAGAGAAAATTGAGGTGTCATACTCTTGAAATCTAAAATGATATTTAAATTACAACAATTAAACCATCATAATTATTCAGATAAAAATATATGATATAGTTAAATCTATTATTTTTGCACATGAAGAATATTTAAACTGAACGATGTAGAACATAAATCAACAATCATTATTACATTCATATATTGATATTTAAATCTAATCAAATTGTGAGCACTTAAAATGATGAATTTAATTATAAAATAAATATACTAATAACAATAGATATATAACTAACCAACAATTGATGGGAGAAATCTCAACAAAAGAGTGGAACAAATGAAACTTTGATGTGAAAAAATAAAATACAGTATGCTCTTATTTATAATAAAAAAAAATGCATGCAATATTATATCTTGTCCATAATAAAAATATATCATATAAGAATATTCTTTGGAATATATAAATATATACCTTTTATTTTAGGAAAAAATAATCGAACATTATATCTTAATATATTATAAAGACAAAGTTTTGGAATCCTATGTGGCAAGCTCTCAAGCCTCTATTTTAAAAATACTCTCCTCTCATTCACCCAATTCATTGACTTTTAAAACTATTCTCAGCCATTGAATCTTAATATCTAATCTAATCTTGACCATTGATTTTTTCACATTTCCTCTATATATACCATGTATCTCACACAACCAAAAATCAATTACAATAATTTCTCCACATCCTATTCCAATTTTTCCTCTTCTTCTTCTTTTCAATTTTGTTATGAAGTTTTATATTATATTTATTTTCATCTAAATCTTCATATTTTTCTTTTCTTGCAGGATGTTCATCCCAATATATTCAATCTTAATTTTTTTTTTTTTTTGCAGGATCTTCATCTTAATGTATTTACTTTTTGTTTTCTATTTTATTTTATAGATTTGGTGTATGAATTTAATCTTCATATTTTGTCTAATCTCTTCTACCAATGATCATTTCCTTAAACTCATTTTTTTTTTGGTGATTTGGAGGAATACAAATTTCTACGTGTCTAAAGGTATTTACTCTATTTACTAATTATTTGATTTTTGTTTTTTTTTATTAATTATTGTTTAATTTTATTTTATTCGTATGAAAATGATTATTGTGTGATTTTTTTAATTATATATTTAGGATTGAACATCAACAATGGAGATGAAGTGGATGATCAATTTTTCATATGAAGACGAAGTGGAAGATCAATTTTATTGTGAAGATGAAGAATCATTGATTATATGTTAAAAATTAAATTTTTTTAACATTATAATGTATTAATTACTATTCAATGTATTATTTACAATTCTATAAATAATATTCTTTATGAGAAGTTATAATTTTTATTTTTATTTAATTCTATAATGATGAAGAATCGTTCAAATTTGGATGATGATGAATATATCTTTCGAAATATATTATGTAATTCGAAAATATTAATTATACAAATATTCAAATAATACCTAATATTTTATGTAATTATTGTACGAATATATATTAGGAATAATTAAATATACGAATATTCAAAAATTTTAATTAATTATACGAATATTTTAAAATATACGAATATATATTGGAATAATTAATTATACGAATATTAGGAATATATCAAATATACGAATATTCAAATATTTTAGGAATATATATTTGACTCTTTATAAAATATTAATTATTCGGATCTTTAACAAATATGGATGATGGATATATTTTATATATTATTTTAAAAGATTAGATTTGAAATAATTATATTAGGAACAATATATAAATTTATAATAATTATAAACTTTACTTATTTAATCAATTTTAAATTTCAATTTGAATATATTAGGAAAAGTTGACTAATTTTGAATGATAATTTAGTAAGATAATTTATTAGGTAATTTTATATTATCCTACATTCCTAAATCCTAAATTTTTGGTTAGTGGTATCTTTAAAAACAAAATAAGTAAATAATGTATTCTTCAAACTAATATTTTTCAACTATTTTTTTGGATGGTGGATATCTTTTAAAAAAAAAAAAAATCGATCATGATTCATTAATAATAAATAATTTTTTGTGTATGAATTTGAATGTTATATATACAACTAAAATATGCCTTTGATAAATTCAACTGAGTAACAATTCTAATTATTTTTTAAATTAAAAAATAATTTAATGTCTTCAATATTTTTAGAGAAATTTGATCTTTTTAAAACATGTGGTTTAACTATAAAGTCATACACCAATCAATATATAAATTTAAACTAATTATGTACTTTACTTATTTACATCAATTTTAAATTTATTGATAAAAGATTAATTATATTAGAAAAAATTGACTAATATAATATGATGATATAGTCCCTAATTTTGAAATTACATTCCAAAATATTAAATTTCAAAATACTACGTCATGTGATCTTTTATATATTAAAATAATAATATTTTTACAAAGATTCTCAACTTACAATATACATTCATCTAATTAAAAAAAAAAAGGTCGAATCTCTTTATATCACTATGCAACATTATTTATAAGCTATGAAATCCAATTGAAAGGAAAAAATTATGACATCTATGAAATCTATATTTAATTATTCATAAAAATAGAGTGTATTTAGATAAATTATAAGTTGAGATTGATTAAAACACATGTTTTATAAAGAGTCAAATTTACCTAATATTTTATGTAATTCGAAAATATATGACTTAAATCATACTATAAAAAGTAGTCAACTTTTCCTAATATAATTAGTCTATATTTATATATTCATAAAAATGGGATGTATTTAGATAATATATAAATTGAGATTAACTAAAATACATGTTTTATAAAAGAGTCAAATTTACCTAATATAAGTAATCTATATTCAATGATACAAAAATAATAGCATAAAATTAAATTTAAAATTAATATAAATAAATAAAGTATATAATTAAGATAAATTTATATATTGATTGATGTATGAATTTACAATATTAAATCACATATTTTGAAAAGAGTCAATTTTTCCTTTAAAAAAAACTAAGAGCAACAATATTAACATATTTAATAAATATTCGAATTTTAAAAAAAAATCAGAATTTTACATAGTAGAAAGTATTCAACTATTAAAATTATAAAAAAATATAAATTATTTTCGAAATAATTCATCATATTAAAATTTATTCTCCAAGGTTCGATGCTTATGTTTTATCTATAAAGAATGATTAAGAAAGTTTTCATCATATTAAAAAAATAGTCAAGAATTTACATTATTATCGATTTAAAAAAAAACAGATTTGTTAATCAATTGAAAATATCAAAGGTATATTTTGATGTATCTATAACATTCAAATTAAATTATACTCCCTCCAATTTTTTTTAGTTGTCGTTTTGATACTAAACACACTAATTAAGAAAACATTTTTGTTCCAAAGTTACCCTTAATTAATGAAATTAATTTGTGCTGGGAAAGTAACCACACATGTTTTTAGGGAATAAGGAATAGTGGCAACTCTTCATCTTCTTCAGCTTCTCTACTGCAAACAATCCTCACAATTTGAAGGTAAGAAATTTTCATGAAATTTCAAATTTGCGCCACACAATTCTGGAGGCAAGATTCTAATTTCAAAATTTTAGAAAAAAATCCGCCAAGTTTTGCTTTTAAACCCAAAATTAAAATTCATAAATTACAAAATCAAATCAAACTTACCAATTGTTGCCCCCAAACTGAAATGTTAGAATGTTGAATCCAATGATTAATAAAGCATCCGAGAATGTGATTCAAAATATGCTCTTATAAAATGAGAAAATATGAATGTAGAATATGGTGAAGAAGAGATAAAGGGAAAGAAGAAGAAGAATCGACATCTTCCGGGAAAGAGAAAATATGTACATTGGGGATTGAAAACAAAAATTAGTGAATACCCTTAATTAATAGGGGTAGAAAAGGGAAATTTTAGCCAAAAATGCCTTAGAACGACATCTATTTATCAAATAGCTTGAAACATCAAAACGACAACTAAAAAAAATTGGAGGGAGTAATCAACATAAATATTATTATTTATAGAAATATAAATAAACATAAAAATTATTATTTAAAGAATTATAATAATATACATTGAAATAATCATTAGTAAAAGAGATTAAGCAAAAGATGCGGATTAAATTAATACAATTAAATGATCAAAAACATAAAATAAAATATAAATACCTTGACAATTATAGATTCATATCCTGCAAAAAAGAAATACGGATTCACACGAAAGATGAATTGATGAAATTTACAATACCTTGAGATGTATAGATTCTTATCCTACAAAAGAAAAATATAAACAATATATTGAGATGTATAGATTCACCAAAAAAAAAAAATTTAGACGAAATGATAATCAATAAAGGAAAAAAATTCTCGCATTGTGATGAGTCTGATTCTTACTATATATTTTGTATTATTTTAGTTGAACAAATTATAAAATATAATAATTATAATTAATTTTTTTAATCAATTCAATTATTTTATTTGTACGTGAGGAAATTGAAGGATAAACTGAATGATAGTATTGTTGGTGAACTTAAGAGGATGGTGGATACTTTCAATCCATTTGCAATGCAATTTCGCAAGGAAAAGTATTATGTCTGGAGGTGAGCCAAATTTGTGATTAAATTTGCTAGAAAGAAGGAGTTCAGTTGAAAGAGTTTATAACCTTCCTACTGCTTCTGAAGTTGTAGCTCTTATTCCAGGGGACATGATGCAGCTATGGAAAAAAGAGATGTGATACTAAAAGACCTGTAGCGGTGAATTGTAAAAAATAAGTGAATTACATCCATCTTATGTTCCATTATAGTATCATTTATTGTTCTTGTATGACGAGGATGTTTATAGGATTGATGTGGTTCATAATGATGCTGGTTTTACAACAAGAAAAAAAATCAGACTAACAATGCGAGAATTCTTTTCGTTTAGGATACACGAGCATAATAATGAAACAAACTTTATTCCTATCTAAGATACTTTTCCAGCAATTTTTGGTGGATTCATATACTATGATTGAGTCGGAAAGGTTGTTATTTATAAAATTTAATC
Organism: Ballota nigra; assembly: GCA_947034835.1. Lineage (NCBI taxonomy): Eukaryota > Viridiplantae > Streptophyta > Magnoliopsida > Lamiales > Lamiaceae > Ballota > Ballota nigra. Next base: position 29,629,072 of record OX344720.1, read on the forward strand.
AAGTTAAATTGAGGTCTAGCAGAGTGAATGATATGAAAATTGCATTTGATAGAGGTGATGTGGATCCATCTTCTACGGGTAAAAGAATAATGTTTGCATCCTTCACAGACAGACCTAGGTATATGATTCAAAATTTTCAAGATGTCATGACACTTTGCAAGTGTTTTTCTTACCCAGATTTATTTATCACAATTACTTGCAATCTAAAATGGCCCCAGATTACAAGATTCTTAAATGAGAAAGGTCTTGAATCTGTTGATAGGCCATATATTCTCTACAGAATGTTTAAGATGAAACTTGATTGTATTGTGAAGGAGTTTAAGGAACTTCAAATATTTGAAAAAATTGATGCATGTAAGTTTATCTTTTTATATTTATTAAATTTTTAGCTCCATAATATTTATCTTTCATGAATAAAATAACTTTATATTTCTATTAAATTATTTTAGTATATAACTTGATTCAAATATTTTCAATCTGTAGTGTTATACTCAGTGGAATTTCAGAAAAGAGGATTGTTACATGCTCAAATTCTTTTGTTTCTAAACCATGAAAACAAAATTCCAAATCCGAAGGATGTTGACCGTATCATATCTGTAGAAATACTAGATAAAGATGATGATGTATTTTGTATGATTTGGTAAGTGACTACATGATTCACTAACCCTGTGGATTGGTGAAAATAAATTCTTCTTGCATGGTCAACAACATTTGTCAAAGAATTTCCCAAAGAGTTATAATGAGTTTACATATGTTGATGACGAAGGTTTCCCACATTATAGAAGAAGAAGTACAGGGGTCACTGTTGATAAAGGAATTGTTCATTTGGATAACCGTTTTGTAGTTCTTTACAGTCCAATATTGTTGCGAAGGTATCAAGATAATATAAATGTTGAGTGGTGCAATAGGTATAAATTCATCAAGTATTTGTTCAAGTATATCAATAAAGGAGTTGATGGGTTATAGCTAATGTGGAGAAGAAAGAGGCCACTAAAGGTGAATAAAAATCAAAAGGCAAAGTGGAAAAATTCGTAAACTGCAGATACATATCTCTGTGTGAAGCAGTTTGGAGAACTCTTCAGTTCGATATACATTATAGGTATCCAGCGATTATGAGATTGGATTTCCATCTTCCTAATCAACAGAGAGTTATTTTTCGAGATGAAGATTACATTGATGATGTTCTCGAAAGACCATCTTCAGGTAAATCAATGTTCTTGGCGTGGATGGATAAAAATAAAATTGATGATGAGGATGCAAAGAAGCTGACTTATCTGGAATTTCCAAAGATGTATGTTTGGGGTAGAAAATAATATCAGTGGGAAAAGAGAAAGTACAATAGATTTTCTCTGGGAAGACTATACAGTGTTCTATTGGGGGCTGGTGAAGAGTATTATTTGTATCTCTTATTGTCTTATAGTAACGAATCAACATCTTTTGAGATGATACGAACCATTGGTGATATTGTGTATGTTACCTTTAAGGATGCTTGCTATTCAATGAGATTGCTGGATGATGATCTTGAGTACATTGATGGGATAACAGAGGCAAGTTATTGGACAAGCGCTCATCACGTGAGGAACTTATTCATTATTTTTCTCATGTCATCTTCAATGAACTCTCCAGAAACCGTGTTCGAAAAGACGTGGGAGTGTATGCCAGATGATATACTCTATAAAAGAAGATGAACATTGAATATTACAGGTATAACATCTTTAAAAAAATTAATTGATTTAGATTGTAAAAATAATTTACAGTTATATTTTTTTGTAATTTTCTTTTTTTTAGATTTATAGCTTAACAGTGAAAAGTTGAACAAGTTGGCTTTAATTAAAATTGATAAGCTACTGCAGATGAATGGATCCACTTTGAGTAGATTTACATCAATGTCAGTACCAGATTTTGAGTTTGAGAAAGATGTAGTAAATAACAAGAATTGAATTACGATCGGCCTGAACAAAGAGAAGAATATGACAAGTTAAGTTCAACTCTAACTCAAGAACAAAAATTTGTGGTTAGTGAAATACTTGAAGTTGTTTGGTTGCAAAAAGGAAGAGTCTTCTTTTTATACGGATATGGTGGAACTGGAAATACATTCATTTGGAGAACAATCTCCGCAGCAATACGTCCGGAAGACAATATAGTTCTTAATGTTGCATCAAGTGGAATTACATCACTCTTCTATCCGACGGACGTACTGCTCATTCAAGATTTGTTATACCGCTTAATATCGATGAGACCTTCACGTGTAATATAAAGCTAAGGACACATTTGTCCTAACTATTATTGATCATGAAGACAAAGCTTATCATATGAGATGAGACACCAATGATTAACAGATTTAGCTTTGGATAGAAACTTGAGGGATATTGTTAGATCTCTAGATGGAACCATGAGTGATATATCTTTTAGTGGTAAAATCATTGTGCTTGGAAGAGATTTCATAAAGAGACTCCATGTTATACCCAAAGGAAGTCGAGAGGATATTGTGCACTCAACTATCAATGCTTCATATTTGTGAGATCATTGCAAGGTATTTTATGCATCTTTTATTAAATGATAATATTTTTTTAAAAAATTATTATTGAAAAACTAAATACATCTTATTTGTTTTCAATATTAATAATTTAAGATTGACGAAGAACATGAGATTACAATGTTCTGATCTCAATACGTCCTCAAATGATGATGATATTGTTAACTTCTCAAGGTGGAATTTGAAAGTTGGTGATGAGAAAATTAGAAATAGGCAAGATGATGTCACTGAGATTGAGATTCTGAAAGATAATTTAATTGTGATGTTGTTGCTCCAATTGCATCTATAATAAAAAAAAATTTATCCATCCTTGATTGATAATTTAAGGACACATAAATACTTTGAGGATAAAGCAATACTTGCACCTACTCATTGATATGTGGAGTTTATAAATGATAAGTTTTTATCTGATTTCGGGTGATACTAAAGTATACTTAAGCTCAGACAGTATTTGTGTCTCTAAATTTCGAGAAGGAGGTAATGGACAGATGGTTATAGTTGAATTTTTAAACTCTGTTAGGTGTTCTGGAATGTCAAATCACCGTCTGATCTTGAAAGAAGGAGTGTCTATAGTGTTACTAAGAAGTATTGATCACAAATCCGATTTGTGCAATGGAACAAGATTGATCGTCACAAAACTTGATAACCACATTCTCTAGACTGAAATAATATCTGGAAGGAATATTGGAAATAAAGTCTTCATTTCAAGAATTACATTGACAAATTTTGATCCTACAATGCCGGTATATTTTACAAGGTGACAATTTCCAATTCTACTGTGTTTTGTCATGAAAATAAATAAAAGTCAAGGGCAATCGCTTTCTACTGTTGGATTGTATCTTCCCAAGTCTGTTTTCACTCATGGTCAACTTTATGTTGCAGTATCCGGAGTTAGTTCAAGTAGAAGATTGAAGATTTTGTCACTTGATTCTAAAGGAAATCCTTCCAAATACACCACAAATGTTGTTTATAGAGAGATTTTCCGCAATTTGTAAGCATTATTTTCTAAACATTTGATCAATAATAGATGTCATGAATTTATAGTTTATTGTCATTGAAATAGAATTATTTATTATTAGCTAACATTCTAAAAAATACAATAAAAATATTGAATAATTAAAATAATAATAGTAACCACATTTATAATACTTAAAATAAATTAATTAATAACTTTACCATAAATTTTATATACAGTTCCGCGATAATCGCGGGTTTAGCACTAGTTATACTATATATACTAACTCAAACTTAGAAATGATAAACTTAGAGGGGTGTATTCAATTGAGATTCTATTGGATTTTTATGAACTTTAAAAAGTCTGTGGATTTATAAAAACTATAGACTCCATGTAGAGTTTGACTGACTTTTTTTATTGATTTACTTGGATTTTAATAGACTTTACAGGATTGTGGAATATATTTTTTTATTGATTTACATGGATTTCCATAGACTTCGGCGCTGAAACCATTGATACAAATATGTATGAGACACACTTGTATATAAAAAAATTTATCCAAATTATTTAGAAAAAATAAATAAAAATACATTAGTTAAAAAAATACATTATTATTTCATCTTCATTTTCATCTCCGTTATACCTCGCCCTCATTAGAAGTCTCAAGTTGTTAGAAGAGATTTTGGATAGTAAAATTTATTTATATTTTTTGAAAAGTAGACTTGACAATGAGGCGGGTAATCCCCAAAGCAAATAGGGACGGAAATTTTTTTTGCCCCATAGGCGGGCACCAGGATAGTATTCCTAGTCCGGGGGATCCTCGTCTCGTTCCCCGTGGGGAGCCGCATTATTTTTTATATAATTAATATATTTATATATTATTTTAATGTTAAAGTAAATTACAAATAAATATTTCATAGTTTCCTACTCAATTAACTATTTATTAAAACTTACATTTTTATTTATTTAATATTATGTTATTAGTTCCAAATTATATTATTTTCACTTTAGTATATATGTTAATTAAAAATATTAAAATTAGAGGTTCTTCAATTTGTTTAAATTAGTTTTTTTTTTTAACACCAACTTAAAGTAATTGTTGTGTATGATTAATTTTTTAATTAAAATAATTTTTTATACATTAAAAATGAGATAAAAAAATAATTAGGCGGGGAACGGGAAATCCCTGCGAGACGCGAATCCCCAGCGATGCGGGGATGGGGGATAAATTTTCCCCATTTATTCTGCAGGGACGGAGATGAGGAATGACCCCCGTCCCCGCCCCGTTGACATCCCAATAGAAGAGAATCAAAGAAAGTCCATATATTATTGAATACCTAAAGATTTTTTAAGACTTTTTAAAATCAGTAGAAATCTCTGGTTATTAGAAGAGATTTTGGAGAGTGAAATCTATTAATATTTTGGAATGAAAATCTAAGAAAATCCGTGGAGTATTAAAATCCATAGACTGTTGAATACCTAAAGATTTTTAAGACTTTTTAAAATCCGTATTGAATATCTTAGAATTTTTAAAGACTTTTGAAAATCTAGATTGAATACCCCCAAACTTTAAAAGTCTAAAAAAATCCTACAGACTCTATAACCAATACACCCCTGTTAGATTCATTCAATAAGTAGATCATATTTAATTACATTAAGGTTTGAAAAAAATATGATTTATAATAAATTCTAAAAAATAACTAAATAAGAAAATGAAAAAAAAATATCTATTTGCATTAATTATGCAGATATAAATTAATGGTTTAGATTTAATAATATAGAACGAAGGGTCGATATTAAAAGTTTAACCAACTTTTAATGAGAGTGCAGTATTTCAAAATGGAGAGATTTAAGACATTGTACATCAGCCTAAGAATAAGGTGGTGTTGACACATCATTTTGGAGAGGTTTGGAAATATATTATTATAAGATTTGATATGGAAAATTCTTATATGAATAAACTTATCATAAAACTATTTTAAGGTATCAAATATTTAATCAGGAATATAAAAAAAATCGAGGCTAGTGATATTACCCAATTTTTGATGATCCTAATAAATTTTTTGACACTATTAATTAAATATTTAATACTTTAAACAGTATTAGGATAAACTTATCATTAATGTTTTCGTAAAAAATCAACTCATTTTATTTTATTTATTTGACAGGCATATTTATATATACATAATTGTGTGTATATACGTACATATATTATGTTTATATATATAGCGGGAATTTAAATATGGAGGAGTTTATTTATCTGGAAGGTAACCTTTGCTATACCTACGGTATAGGTCTAATTTTCCCCCAAAAATCAGAACAATTCTCCATCTTCCCTCTGCTTTTTTTCTTGGAAATTGGATATAGCGACCCACAAATCGTTCCGCCTCATTTGTTGCATTGTGGAATTCGCTGTGAATCGGTAGGGTTCTTTAGCTTTTGGATTTACCCCATGGTTTAAGGGTTTTTGGTTTTGATTTGGGCATTTTTTTTTTTTTTTTTTCTGTGGAATGCTGATTTTGTTTGTTACGGAAATCTCGATAAAATCGAATGAATGGTGATATCTTGCAGTAGGGGATGAATTTAGGTTTTATTTCTTCATATTTGAGAACACCCAGAAACTTTTTGTTTTGTGCTGATTTTATTCACACTGGTGCGCTCCACCTAAATTGGTTGAGTTAACTTTTCTGCTTTGTTTGTGAAAACGAATCGAGGTAGGCGTTTTTTTTTTTTTTTTTTTTAGTATCCACTCCTAATTATGGCTTTTTATTATCTATGAAGAAATTCTCAGGAAATTGGTAATTGGAACATGGGGTTTGCTATTTCCTTATTTGCAGTTTTGGAGTATTTTCGTTAGGGCAGTGGTGTTCCTTTTAAAAGATTGTAGATCTGAAACAGTTGGTTCCCTGGTAAATGATAACTGGAGCTTGCATGTTGGTGACTAGAAAAGCTAGCACTTTCCAGTTGTATATTTATAGTGCGATTAGGTTCAATCTTGTTATGTGATTGCATATTGAAGAACATCGAGTTGATTTTCCCTTCTATAATAGTTGATGTTTTGTATCAAATTTTATTAATAAATAAAGAAAATGGCACTTTTGTTCAATCCAAAACTTACGTGTTCATTCTGTGTTGCAGATAATGCTGATGGATAAAGTCAATAGCCCAAGCAAATACAATTCCCAAGTAAGACACATGTCCAGTTACGAATTCCTGGGTTATGTGGTTGTCTATTCTATTGTTAAGGCCAAAATTAACTTTGTTTTCCTTCCCTTTCTATTATGTCTTACCTAAAGAGTGGATAGTGAACTATGCGACCAAGTAGATAAGTTCAGTGTTCAATCTTTGAGTAATAAAGAGGATTACCAAGGTTTTCAGTGACAATGATATTTACTTGTGATGTTTGGTTGCGGGCTTATATGATTGATATTGATAAAGATTTATTGATTGCATGCACCTTATATTTGATTAGTAGGCTTATGCGATTGATGTTACCATCTGCTGTCTTTATTTTTTAAAGTTGAAGGACTTGGATACAACTGAGATAATGGTGTCATCCATTCGTGCTGGGATGAAGAGGGAGTTTGCCTTCATCATGAAGGCTCAGTCAGAAATGAGAGATCTTCCAGCAGGTAGAAGGAGAGTGACGAGGTCCCAAAGTGTTGCTAGTTCCAACAGAGGCTCTCTGGTGGCTGATAGAAAGATTAGTAAGAAAGTGAAGGGTTGTGATTCCAAGAAATTGAAGAAGGATGAAAAAGAAAAGTTGGGAGGGGAAGCTGTAGGGGAGTTGGGGGTTGTTGATGTTTTGTGCTGTGAGAATGGGTCAGACAGGGATGTAGATGTAACATCTCATATTGAGGACTGTTCAAGAAACTTAGATGCTGATTTAGCTGCTGTAGGGGAGAATGGAGCAGAAAAAGTGGGGACTGGCTGTGGGGAAGGCACTGTCCAGTCTCTATGCACAGTTTCACCTGTGACGCAGGTGGGAGGTAATGGCAAGGTTTCTTTAAACAAAGATGATGGAACACTTAGACGGGACTCTGATTTAGGGTGTGAAATTCTTGAAGAGGGTTCAAGCTTGATATCAGAAAAGCATTTGAGGAGGTTTACGCGCTCTGCTTTGAAGCTGCAGAATGGGGACACGGAGTTAGGAGTGGAGGCAGTCCCAGGGGCAGTTTCTGTAGAGACTTTAACCCCAAGTCCATCGAAGTTAGAAATGAAAATGTCGAAGAAGATTGGACTCAATAGAATTCCCGGTAAATTAAAAGATCTTCTGGAAACAGGGTTGCTTGAGGGTCTTCGTGTTCGTTACATCCATGGATCAAAAGTAAGCATATTTAGAAATTGTTTTTGGTCTGTTGAACCTTTTTGGTATGTGTTTGATTGGTTTCTTTTACATGACCTTTTGCAGAGGAGGCGACAGCCAGAATCTGAACTCCAGGGAGTTATTCAAGGAACTGGGATACTATGTTCATGCGATGAGTGTGGGGGCAGGGAGGTAAATTCTCTGAACATTATTAACACTCTGTTGATTTGGATGATTCCTTCTACTTACTTTTGGTTATTTGTGCAGGTCATCACGCCTAATTTGTTTGAATCACATGCTCGTAGTGGCAACAAACGTCCACCAGAATATATCTATCTGGAGAATGGAAAAAGTCTGAGAGACGTCTTGAATGCCTGCAAGAACAATATTTCAGAGTCTCTTGAATCTGTCATACAGAAAACCATTGGACGCTCAGATTATACAACTGTTTTCTGTCTCAATTGCAGAGGTGATGCATGCTTGTTTCTCTGGTGTATCATAATCTGTTTATATACTTGAATAGAATATTGAATATTCCCTTTTCTCCGTCTCTATTCTTTTTGTGGCTTCAGAGATGATTCCTGAAGCTGGCTCTGGCAGAGCAATGCTGCTTTGTGATTCCTGTGTTCTTTCCAAGGAGTCTGGTGCTAGCCATACTCAGATCAGTGATACCGCCCATACTCAGATCAGTGATACCGCCCATACACAGATCAGTGATACCGCCCATACTCAGATCATTGATACCGCCCATACTCAGATCAGTGATACCACCCATACTCAGATCAGTGATACCGCCCATACTCAGATCAGTGATACCGCCCATGCTCAGATCATTGATACCGTCCATGCTCAGATCATTGATACCGCCCATGCTCAGATCATTGATACCGCCCATGCTCAGATCATTGATACCGACCAGACTCAGATCATTGATACTGCCGGGACTCAGATCAGTGATACCGCCGAGACTCATATCAGTGAGACCCCCCATAGGTAATGCATCTATCTGTGAGGATGACCAGATGAATGTAATCATATGTGATTTAGCATTGTTAATTATGTATACGTACCATGTAACTGCATCACTCACTCTGTAGCCAGTAACCTTACATTAGCTAAATCTATTTAAGTCCTTCTTTAGAACTGGTTTACTAAACTTAGAATTAAATCTTGAGAAAAAAAATAAAGGGATAATTCTTTTTATTTAAGTGGTTTCACGATCAAATCCTTACCAAGGTGGCGTCTGAAAACTCTACAAAATGGAGAAGAATCACTTTTTTTTTTTTTTTTTTTCAAAAGCTACTCACATCTTTTGAAAAAAAGTGATTCTAGAAGTTGTTAGTAGAGTTTGCAAACACACCCCAAGTATTTATGATCATTGTTCTGATCTGCAATTGAGGAAGGGAATTTATGACATCTCTGCTCTAGGTTTTTACCACTTAATCATGTAGTCATACTTTTGTGTTCTCTGTTTAGTTGATGGACAAGTAAATAGTCATGTTCAATCAACCTAAAAGTTTTATAAAGAGCAGAAAAGTGGTTGAAGTTTAATATGTCTTTGAAAGGCGCATACGCATAACTATTTATTGGAATATCTCCATTTATTCATCTGTGGGTCTACATTGTAGTATGCATACCCTACTTTCTGTTGTTTACATTCTTTGTCATTGGTATTTGTTGAAATGGTATCTCATGGTGAACATTTTAGGGCCCCATTGGTTGGTTCATCAGCACCCGTGTCCTCTAGTTATCAGGCTGAAATTACAGAAAGTGCTCAAATTTCTTCAAACAGTCAACAAATGAAACGTCAGGGGAAGCTCACACGCAAGTAAGTGTTTAAAATAGTTTTAAGCTGGTCATGTTTGAGTGCAAAACATTATTCTATAGCTGTTTGTATTGTAAAGATGATTCTTGTTTTCCCGTTTTGCAGGGATTTGAGGATGCATAAATCTGTCTTGGCTGAAGATGTGCTACCTGATGGAGCTGCTTTGACATATGTTATGCATGGACTGGTGAATATTAATTATTTATTATAATATTATCAATCTGTTTCTCCTGCATTTTTTATAACAAATTCCCAAAAAGGATATGGGCACTGGAAAGGTGGTTCTGGGTTTCTGAAATTGGTCTGACAATTATCTGTTGAAATTATTGTTGACTGTTTACTATGTTTTCACTATGTGCAGGTAAGGCTTCAGGGTGTTAAAAAAGATGGTGCTATCTATTGCTTCTGCTGCGAAGAAGTGGTATATTCATTTTATCTTATATGTAAAATCTAAATTCATTTATTTATTTAGTAAATCTCTAAAACTTACTTATCTCTGATGCTGACAATCATGCTGTGTTTTTGAAAAGGTGAGCCCCTCGCAGTTTGAGGCGCATGCTGGTTTTTCTTCTCGTCGAAAGCCGTAAGTATTTCCTTTGACTCTTATTTTTTATATTCTTATGGGGTTACAGTATTAATCATTGCACCTGTTTAGTTATACTTCTCTTCAACATATGTGTAATATGCATTTACCTGATGAAACTAGTAAAGGATTACTGGGTACTTTTGTTGAGGCAAGGGGACAAGTACAAAATGTTTGATAGACACGTATTTCATTTCATTTTCGCTAACTTGGGTCTGCTTGGCCTGTAGGTACATGAGTATATACACTTCCAATGGAATGTCTCTGCATCAGCTCTCTCTTGAACTATCCAAAACCCGTAAATCATCTTCAGAGGAAAATGATGATCTCTGTTCTATCTGTGAGGATGGAGGAGATTTGTTATGCTGTGAAAATTGTCCACGAGCTTTTCACACTGGTGAGAATATACTTGCTCTTTAGCATTTATTATGGGATACTTTATTCCTTGGAGTTTTCTGATTATATAATCATAATAAAACTTGTCTTTTGGAATTTTTTGCCTTCATGAAATACATTATTGAGAAAGTCTTAAGAAATTTATGTAGTAGAACTCAGTGAGTCATTCTTTCTTCTACTATCTCATTTCCAAAGTCTTGGATGGATTAATTTTCAATTGCTGTTGATATATATGGATTATGTTCAATAACTTACATTTTGCTCTAACTCTTGCGAACACCATTTCTAATTTACTTTGTTCGTAGCAGTTTAATCCCTTTTCCCACTTCTTATATGGCGACTTTTGTCTTGGTTACTGTTGCAGAGTGCGTTGGTCTCTCAAGTATTCCTAAAGGAACATGGTATTGCAAGTATTGCCGGAACATGTTTGAAAAGGAAAAGTTTGAAGAGAACAACGAAAATGCAATAGCTGCTGGAAGAGTCCCTGGGTCCAATCCCTTGGAAGAGATAACACGAAGGTGCATTCGTATTATCGGAAAGTTTGAAACAAATACCGTGGGTGGATGCGTCATTTGCAGGTCATCTATCTGTTTCTTTTGATATTTGTCCTATTTTTATGTTTGGTATTTAATTCAGACCTTGAGTGTTCTTAAATTCACTTATCAATCTCCAGGAAAAATCACATTTTAGATTGTTAGTTTCATTCTGGTATTACTGGATATTGATAATCAAGGATCAAATATTCTTCTCCAACCCCACAAAGACCTTTAGGCTACATTTGTTTTGAGATTTAGGTGTGTTTGTGAAGTCATAACTTTTGAAACAATTGGATGTAAAATCATTGATGAGTAGTAAAAGTATGTGTTTGTTTTGAGATTTTGGTAAGGTGGGATTTTGCTTTATGTCAAATCAAAGTTATATAATGATTGATGTTGTATTATTTTAATGTATTGTGCAAGAGTAAAGTAGGAAAGATAAAAATGTATTGTGTAAGAGTAAAGTGAATTGTATTGAAAAGAATAAAAATAGGTTTATGGATATTTTAGGTGTAAGATGTGAAATCTGGATTTTAAATCTCTAACTCGAATGAGACGGGGGTGGTAAAGTCCTAATCACATCCAGTTGAAACCCAAAACAAATGCAACCTTAGGTTGTGTTTGAATTGGGGGATTTGCAATGATTGAATTTCAAATTCATTCAAGTTAGAGTGGATTCCAAATCCACCTAAATCACTTAAGTGAGTGTAAAATGAGGTGATAAATTCCAAATCCATATCAATGCAAACAACAAATATATTTGCTAACTATAAATTTCAAATTCATCCTCAAATCCTTCAATCCAAAAACAACTTTATCGCTTTATATATATATGTGTGTGTGTGTGTGTATTCTTTTTTGGGTACTGTGTTGATGTAATATTCTTGCAGGCGTCAAGATTTCAGCAAGTCAGGATTTAATGAGCATACAGTTATTATCTGTGATCAGGTATTAATGCGGTTTTGTGTTAAAATAGATGTAGGAGTCGGGTTAAAATGCTTGCTTGCTGATTCTGATGTCTGTGTGTCTGATTGTTGTAGTGTGAGAAGGAATACCATGTCAAATGTCTAAAGGAGCAAAATATTGATGATTTGAAGGTTTGTTACTATATATATCAATAAGTGCCAGTTTGCAATATTGCTATAAGCACTCAAGGCCTTACAAACAAGTGGTACCATTAAACTGCAGGCATTGCCCGAATCTGAATGGTTCTGCAGCAAACAATGCAGCAATGTCCATTCTGCTCTTGGGAAGCTGGTTGGTGATGGTGAGCAGAAGCTTCCTGAAGCTGTTTTGAACATTCTGGAGAAGAAAGGTAATGGGCAAGGCTCCGAGCCGTCTCCAAACCTCGATATAAGATGGAGGTTGCTCAGAGGAAAAGATGCTTCAGAGGAAACCAGGCCGTGGCTTTCTGGTGCTGTCTCTATTTTTCATGTGAGTGCCTCTTGACTGTATTTTACATTTCATGCAAAATTTTCTTCTTTGAAATCTTCGTAGCGTAAGTTTGCCTCATTATGTGATATACCATTTTGCCTAACTAATAAATCTTTAGCAAATTATTGAATTGATTTTTGTTAAGTGTAATGATTTATACATTGAGTAAACTATTTTTCCCTGCACAAAATGGCCTCCTTAATTTATCTTTCCAAGTGATGACATTCTCCTTTTCAGTGGTTGATAAGTTTTCATAGTCCATTTTCATAAGAAATGTCATATGTTTAGTGGTGGAATGACTATGTACACCTACTTAACACTTTATTTTGGTTAGAGCCCCACTATCTATGACCTAAAGGTCACTGGTTCGAGTCTCAACTTTACCAATAAAAAAAAAAAACCTAACACTTTATTGTTGTGTTTGATTGTATGAATATCTAAAAGATATGGTACATATTGGTGTATAGAACAATCCAATGGGTGTTAATAGCCACACCATTTTAGTTTTGCAAAACCATTCCATACAATTATAATGTGAATTCAAATTATTTCATTTATCCCAATCATTTACACAAAAAAAAAAAAAAAATGTACGTACGTCTTCCACCTATCTTGCCACAATATGTTTTTCAATCATTACCTTAATATATTGATAACATAAATAATTAGCAATTTTTATTCTTTAATGTTTAATATCATCGTTATTTGTTTTCTGAGAATAATTCCCTTTACTATTTTTAACAAGTCCACACAAAATTTCATTTCCCATGCACACAAATTAACCTAAATGCATTTTCCAAAAGATGACTCAAAATATACGCCAGCCTTGATCATAGCTCTTGCAACTTTGTGATGTCTCCAAGTATCATATTTGATGCCATTGTCCACTTATTAAATTAATTAGTTATAGTAGATGGTTTAACTACCTTGTGCATGGACAAAAAAAAAAAAGAAGATTGTAATTATTTCAATCATCCTATATTAACTCTTATTGCACTTTGCATCACTGCCTGCCTGATTATAAAGAAATGCTGTTGTATAGTACTTTTTTTTCTTTTAGACATTTTCTTATGTAAACTTATTTGCATCACTGTCTGCCTGATTATAAAAAAGTTATTTGCTTTTTCTGCTCTAGTCAGAAACTATTGTACAGCATTTCCTGTATACTTATTTGATGAAAATAATTCCTTTCTTATGACGGTACTCTTTGAGCCAGGCATATTTTCCTTTTCTTTGTTGGAAAAAGCCAAGCATATTTTCTAAGAGTTGATCTCATGAGTCATTACCAAATTTTTTCAGGACCGGTTTGACCCAATTGCTGATGCCCGCACCAGCCGTCTTGACCTTATTCCGACAATGGTTTATGGGTAATAATTCTATATTTCTCACATGTCTAATCTGTATCTCTCTTGTGTTTGATTGGCCGTATTATCCACCATTGCTCATGATCTGCAGGAGAAAATTCAAGGATCAAGAATTTTATGGCATGTATTGTGCCATATTGACGGTTGGGTAAGAAATTTTATCACTTTATGCATGGTTTTTTTTTATTTTCTTTATAAAATTTGTCCTTTCATGCACTCTGTTATTTCTACAGCTCGGTAGTAGTGTCTGCTGCTATTGTACGGGTTTTTGGGGAGGAAGTTGCAGAGCTTCCCCTAGTGGCAACAAAGAGTGATTGCCAGGGAAAGGTATGTTTACTCAACTGGGCTCACTTATAGAAACCTTTATCCTGTGATAATAACTACAGGAAAAACAAATAATAAACATTGAAGCTTTGTTTACTTACAAATAGGAAATACCTCTTTAACAGTATTACAAACAACCCCTCGAGGTTTGTATATTTCTTACCAACACCCCCCTCAATTGGTGTAATGTATTTTAAAAACCAGGTTTTGGATTTACAAATTTAATCTGATTCTCTTTTTGGATTTTGAAATCCAGTTTTAAAAATCACACCACTATATAAACCTACTACCACATTTTCCTATACAATCAATTCTATCTCCTTGAACTTTAATATATTTAAATCATAACTGACATCTTCCAATCATTACGATCACACTCAACAACAATATAATAATACGTCATTTCACCTCTACATATTGGTTTGGCATAAGGTTAAATCTCACTCTACTCAAAATCCTAAAACAAACACACCCCTTGCTATTTACCTAGATTTCAAAATCCCCTCATATATTTTATTCATCGTTAATTGTCAGGGATACTTCCAATCACTTTATGCCTGTGTTGAGGATCTTTTACAATCGTTCAATGTTAAAGATCTGGTACTCCCGGCTGCTGATGAAGCCGCATCTCTTTGGACAAACAGATTCGGGTTCAAGAAACTCGATCAGGAGAAGGTTGGTTATTTTTTATTTTTAATTTTTTTTGTGTATCTTCATTTTCTTACTATCCCTCTCTTCTATCTGTGTGTAGTTGGATGAATACAGGAAGAGTTATCAGATGATGATATTTGAAGGAACTTCTGTTCTGCACAAAACGATATCGAAGTCCTGAAATTATCTACTCCTTTTTGTCTAGATTTTCAACCAGTTTTTATTCATTTTACCTGCAAGAGATGGATCATTTTTGTAAGAGAATTTTGAAAAATGGAAATTCCTATGTACATAGGTATACACCCAAACTGCAGGTCCAATGTTTTTTTCGTAAGGATGAATGTGTAACTGGATTTAGAAGGGTCAGTAATTTCTCTTCTGTTAGCCTTTTTTATTTTAATTAAATAGTTACCATTTCACCGTTGCTGTTCATATCTCTGAGTTGTAATCAGTTTAGCAAAAGCAGTATTTTTTTTTTTCTTTTGTTCATTTGTGATGAAGTTGATAGAATTGTTCCTAGTATTTCAGAGCAAGCATTTGAGGATGAGTAATATTTACTGTTAGAAGCACTTAACCTGCAAGAATATTTGCCTTTAATTTTGTTTCAATTGCAAAGCGACACTATTTTTAGATGAAATGCACATATTAATATAACAGGCGTGGGACACTAGGTTAATGGAAAATGTGAAAAGAAATGTAACACTAATTTTAATTGAAACGTAACATTAGTTTTAACTAAAATGTGTACGATGTTAATGTATGAATTTGGTACCCTATAAAAAGGCTATTGGCAGAGTTTTCTCATTTGGTACCCTATAAAAAGGCTATTGGCAGAGTTTTCTCATAAACAGCCTCTCGTATTTTCGTACTTCAGATTAAAAAATACGCATGTAAATTATACTTCCTCTGTTCATCAATAATTTTTACACTCTCCTTTTTGCGATGTCTTACAATTAACTTTCACACTCCAAATATAGAAATAAAACACTTTCACAATACCTATTTTAATTCAAAATACTCTTTATTCATTGACTAAAAAAGTTAATAAAACAGATTTTTTTTTTTTTTTTAAATATGTGTCACCCCACCTATGAAAGTTAGGAGGCGGGGGATTATATGTTAAAACGAATTTTGTCCATCATTTATTACTTCGATCTTGATCTAGTACACTCAGTACAGATGCACGAAGTTCAGGCAAATGAGAGGAAAACGACAAACATTCGTTGTAATAGAAAGGAAAAAACTGAGAATCATCACAAGAATGTATTCAAAAAGTTGCTCCAAATAATAATATTCAGGTTTAGCTAATTTACATCGTGATTTAACCCTACGCCATAAGAATGCGAATGGTTCAATCTTCATATTCCTCACAGGAACAAATTCCAATCTCCTCTGTGCTATAATTTGTAGAAATAAGTGAAAAATAACGACTAATTAATAATTAAAATACATTTAATTTAAATTCGTCACCGTCTCGTTCATTCTTGAGAATCTTGGACAGTTTCCTTGGAACAAATTTCATCATCACAAATCTCACACTCTTCTGCTATGGTCTCTAAGCTGGGAATATTTGATACTTTCTGAGGAAAAATAAGAGGCGCTGGTAAAACCTCAATAATCAAAGAGCTGATTAACAATCCAATAGCCTTTGCCATTGATGAATCTTTCTGAAGAGAGAGGAGAGAGAAGAATCTATATTTGTTTTGAGAGTGGAAGGCGTGTATGAGAAAGATAAGTAGGTTTGGTGTGAATTTATACAAATTTAGTAATGCATATTTTGTTGGACGTTGACTAGGCGATGTCGAGGAAGTTACCCCCAACAACTAAAATAAATTATTGAATATGTTTTGCATGTGCAAAATGTGAACCACTTTAAACTAGGTTGTCTTTATTTATTTATTTATTTATTTTTGAGACGTGTTACCGTTGTTTTTGTTTAAATTAGAGTTAATATCATATCGTAGTATTATATAAAGACAAAGTATAAAGTAAAAATAGTTTCTACATGAATTATTGAAGAGTACTTCTGTCCTATAATTGTTTGACTTTTTTTACTTGTTCATTCCACAATTATTTGCATATATAAAAAAAAAATATTTTTATAAACTCCACCCTCACAATATTCACATATTTATATAAATTTTCATTACTTTTTGTCTTTTAGGCCCACAATACACTCAATTCAACCAATTTTTTCACTTTATATCCTACAAAACTCTACTCATTACACTTTTTTCTTAGGGGCCATTTGGTTTGAGGGATTGCTTGAGATTGTCTTTATAATCCCAGGTAATCTCGTGTCTGGTTTGAGGGATTGTATAGGATCATGACCCTGAATAGATTAGAACAACTATCTCGTGTACAATTCGATCCAGAAAATTTGGTTCTGGTCCAACTTTTCTGGTTCTAGTCTATCCCTTTTCTGATAATTATTCTAATCCAATCCTAACTAATCCAATCCTATCCCGTAAACCAAACAACCACTTAGTGTTAACACCTTGGTGCAAACACTTGTGGGACAGAGAGAATATTAATTATTTTTATTAAATAATGTTAATTATTTTAACTGAAGTGTACTAATTGTTTTCACTGAAAAATATACATTATTTACTGAAAACAACTAATACTTTTTAGTGAAAACAACTAATATGTATCCTTCAATGATTCATTTATGAATCAATTTCACTCTATATACTCATATATAAAAATAGTTTATGATAAGTTTGTCATAAAACTATTTTAAAATATCGAATATTTGATCAGGAGTATCAACAATTTTATCAGGAGTATCATTAATTTGTATCAGTGGTATTATATTGTAAATTTTCTTGAACCCAGATGAATAATACCCCTAGTGAGATTATCGATACTTCTGATCAAATATTTGATATTTTAAAACAATTTCATGATAAACTTATCTATTTTAATTTAAAACCTACTCCAAATTGTAACATGTACTGTGACTTGCTTATTAGATTGCAATCCGTACTATACATTTTTCACCTATTACAATCTAAATTATTTTTCTTTGTTTTTCCGACATGTGCTAGACAATTTATGATTAAGGTCAAAATTGTCCATTTATATTTTGTAATTTACAAAATCCCTAATTTCACCCCTGGCATCAATTATTTCATAATAGTGGCAAGTGGCTGGATCTTGTCTACAGTCTACTAGAATATGCAACTCTTTATTTCCTAGATACTTGTTTAGTGAATGCGTAAGGGAACCAAAACTTTTGTATCAAGTGGTAGTGCTTGTTGAAGACCTGGTCTTCTGCTGTTGATAGTTGTTTCACATAGGCTCTGTTTTGGAGTATAGCTCCTTGTTTATTTATAGCTAGCTATCTTGCTTTGTAATTGTTCTTCAATAGATGATGGTATTCTTATGCTCTTCACCTCTGATTTATTCTCTGTTAAATACGTTTGAAAGCTAATGGATTGTTATTTGATGAAACTCTATATGAGAAATAGTGAAACACGCCATTTTTTTTAAAGTTATATTCTATCACAGCAGTGTCTGTGCCTCGTCTCTCGGGTTCAAATTTCGCATCGCCTCTTCCCTTAGTTTGTCTAACGTGAAATTAGGGATTTGAAATTGAATTATACGAAATATTACAGATTTTTTGGCGTGTTTTAAAAAAAATTAAATAATATGAATTGACAATTCTGACCTTAGTCATAAGCATGACTTGCACATGTTGCCTGAAAAAATCAAAGGAAAATAGTTTAGGTTGTATAGTATAGGTTGAAATCTTATAAAAAAAAGTATACATTTTGCAAAAATTGATAAAAATGTCATAATATAGGTTGCCTTTGATATTAGCTCTTTAAATTATATACTCTCTCGTATTTTTTAGGGTTAAATGATGACTCGAGTTTATGACCTCACGAGATAGGTATAAATGTTTTAACCACTGAGCTACTTCATTTCGTCATATGCTCTAGCGCAGGGGCAGAGCCACCTTAGGTACAGGGGACACTGGGCGCCCCTGAAACTTTTCATATTTCTCCTGGCATTTACCAATCTTTATACCATCATTATATGGAAATTGTTATGATGATATTCTACTAGCACTACATGAAAATAGTTCATGATAAACTTATCACGAAATAATTTAAAAGTATCAAATATTTGATTAGAAGTATCAAAAATCTCATCAGGGATATCATTAATATGAGTCAATGGTATTATATTGTAATAATAAATTTTCTTGAACCCAGAATAATGATACTCTTGATGAAATTTTTGATACTCTTAATCAAATATTCAATACTTTAAAACAGTTTCATGATATGCTTATCATGAATCATTTTCATATAAAACCTACTTTATTTTTAGTACCGGTTGAACTAATTAATAAGAGATTTAATCTATGTAATCGGGCCCCCTGAACGATATTTATGGCCCCGTCACTGCTCTATCGTATTTTGCTAGAATAGACTTGTTTTCTATTTTATATATGAGTAAGTTTCTTATACATCATGTGCATTGTGCGATTTAAATTTTTTATGCTGGTACCATAGACGTGAATAAAAGATAATTTGGGGAAGGATTCGAATAAGCCTAATGGCTCGTTGATTCTCTACAAGGTATCTTGTCATCTTCCATAGTAATTGGCCTGAAGGAATTACAACAAACGGTGGGTGCTACCAGCGGGATGGTGAAGCCGGATAACTCATGGAAGCGGAGGACACGTGGTGAGATTCGGGTTGACGAAGACGACGGCCACGAAACCGTGGGGCAATGGGGGAATAGATATGGTAACTACATGGAGATTCATGTATACTTTTAAACAATTTCAATTGTTTTTACTGAACATTTGACTCTGGTATCACTGAAGAACATCAGTTAGATAGTTTAGTTGGATAGTTGCAACTGTTCAATTCAAACAATTGCGCGCATTCAGTGAAAACAATTGATAATATTTAAAAATACACTTGAATTGCAAAGTGCAACTCACATGACCATGTCTTTTGGTATGTATCAAATTACAGGTTTTTATTTTATTTTTTATAATCATTAATTACTTTCCAATTTACCAAAATGATCCTACTTAATAAAATAATATTTAATTTTGGTAAACATTTAATTGTCATAACATCTCTGCAACATGGGTAAAATAGGAAAAATGAGAAATCTTTATAATTTCAACCATATTAAATTTGTTTTATTAATTTGTGTGAAAAAGAAACAAGTCTGGTACATAGGGGGTATAATTTAGCAAAAATAATGAGATTGTTCAAATTCGAACTCATATTAAATCGTTCTATTCAAAACCAGTGTGGATCCAACTAAGCGGGTAATAGGATTTGGGGATGGGGAAAAAAATCTCGATATGTACAACACTTATTGTTTCTAAAAATATCGACATTTTTGGTGCAATATGGTATATATACCAAAAGTTTTTGGCGTGGTAATAATAAGCATATTTAGAAATTTCAGTATTTTGATATGTACTGAAAATAAATCAATATTTTTGGTATTTAAGTAAAATTCTTTATGAAATTTAAATTATCTATACTAAGTATAAAAGTAGCTGGGAGCTGTAAAAAAGAAAATTGGACCGTTATACCTCTGCCATCTTTTTATTTGTAAAATTTCATCCATATCTTTATTTTTCGTTTCATTTGAAACTTACTAATTACTGTTCGATTTTCTTCACCACACCTTTTCCAATTCTCTTTCTCCCACTAAGCGGAGTAGCGGCTGTGTACCCCTAATAATTTCTACATGGTATCTAAAGCCATACAGTTGTTTGTTTATCACTGGCTAATAACTCCAATACGGGGGAAGATCTACATATGTTCATCATGGATCATAGTATCCTGGAATGAAGTTGATTTCTATCTCTCTAATTTGTACCAATTTCATTTTATGGAGCAAAGCAGTATACCTTGCTCTTGATGCTAAAGCCAAAATCAGATTCATCGATAGATCAGTGGTACCTCCTAAAAGGAATACCACTGAATATGATGCTTGGAAACATACTGATTGTATGGTCTCCTCCTGGTTAATTGGTGCTATGTCTAAAGAATTGACTAAGACCTTTATTTCTTCCAAGTCCGCTAAATTACTTTGGAAGAGTATTTGTGAGTGCTATGATGTCACCAATGGAACGAAGTTATTTGAGCTTCAACAGAGTGTCTATTACAAAAATCAAGGTCATGATACAGTTGGTGCTTTCTATGACAAGATGCAAAACTATGGGATGAGTTGGATTAATTTTCCATAATAAAAGGTTGTACATGCAACAATTGCACATGTGATGTTTGTTGAAAAATTTAAACTGAGAAAATATATTTTGAACTCATTTAATCAGTAGCTTTACATATGTATTTATAGATGGGAGAGGCTTCTAGAGCCTTCCATTAACTGATGGCTAACTAACTACTAATCCACTAATTGATACGCATAACCGCATAATTGCCTAACTGAATATGCTAACAAAAAAATGATTACTGTAACATGCACCCGAAGGCTTTAAACCACGGGAGTGAAGAGACCAAGCTTCGAACATAGGGAATGAAACCGTGTTTGTGACAGCGGCTTTGTAAAGATGTCGGCCAACTGGTCCTCAGAGGGAACATATCGAATGTCGAGAATGCGGGACTGAACATTATCCCGTAGAAAGTGAACATCGACACCAATATGCTTTGTGCGTGAATGAAATACGGGGCTGAAAGCGAGTTTGATCGCACCTTGATTGTCACACCAAAGAGGGGATGGAGTGAGCAGCGGAAGACGCAGTTCGGCAAACAGAGTATGAAGCCACATAATATCAGTAGTAGCAAGAGCTAACGACCTGTATTCAGCCTCGGTTGAACTACGCACAACAACTTGCTGTTTCCGGGAACACCATGTGAGGAGATTCGGGCCCAAAGAAATACAGTACCCTGAAGTGCTTCGGCAATCATCAATACTAGAGGCATAATCCGCATCGGCAAAAGCATTAAACCTGAAAGAAGAAATAGGAACAAAACACAGACCATGAGAAATAGTACCCCTAATGTACCTAAGCACTCTCTTACAGGCTTTCCAGTGATTTTGTGTGGGTTCTTGAACGAATTGAGATAGCTTGTTGACAGAGAAAGAGAGATCCGGCCGAGTAAGAGTGAGATATTGAAGACCCCCAACAATGCTTCGATATAAAGAGGGTTCATCAAAAGGAAGACTATCCCTACGCGATAGCTTGTGACTTGGACAAAGTGGAGTAGGAGAAGGTTTGCAAGTGGAGAGATTTGCTTTGGCAAGAAGTTCACGAGCATACTTGGACTGAGATAAAGTAATACTGGAATCAGTAACACGAGCCTCCAAACCCAGAAAATAGCTAACCTCCCCCATGTGCTTTAGAGAGAATTTTGAGTGCAGATCATCAATAAGCTGTTGAATCATGGAGGAATCATCCCCAGTAATAAGTATGTCATCAACATACACAAGTAGAATCATCATTTTCCCATGAACAATCTTGTAAAATAGGCAGTGATCGACAACCGAATGTAAAAATCCTGAAGAAACCAAAAAACCTTTCAAGGTGTCATACCATGCCTTCGGGGCCTGTTTTAACCCGTATAGAGTTTTGACCAACTTACAAACATGACGGGGCTTAGAAGAATCAAGAAAGCCTTCAGGTTGAGCAATAACAACTGATTCCCGTAGAGGACTATTTAGGAAGGCATTATTTATATCAACCTGTTGGATTTTCCACCCTTTCGTGATTGCAATGCTGAAAATAACTCGTATAGTAATCGGCTTGATGACGGGACTGAAAGTATGAAAGAAATCAACCCCAGCCTGTTGTTGGAAACCCTTTGCCACTAGCCGAGCTTTAAAACGATCCACCGAACCATCCTTCAAATATTTCACCCGAAAAATCCATTTGGTGTCTATCACGTTCAAGTCCTCAGAATAAGGAACCAGTTCCCACGTGCCCTTTTTAATGAGAGCATCATATTCAGCCTGCATTGCAGCTTTCCATTGAGGATGAAGAAGAGCTTCCTGAACCGAAACGGGCTCAGAAATAAGAGTATGAGAAGAAGTAGTAGCTGAGTGAAAAAGCTTGGGCTTATAAACCCCCGCTTTAGATCGTGTAATCATTGAATGGCCATTTAAAAGAGAGGATTGAACTGGAGGAATGGGTAAAGCAGCAGTAGATGAAGAAAGATGATGTGGGGAGAGATGTTGGGTAGAGGAATTTCTAGGAGAAGATGTAGGGGGAATTGGATTTGGTGAAGTGCGAGATGAAGAGGAACTGGAGCTTGAACCGGGAAAATTTGGAAAGGGGGAAAACGTTGGAATAGGAGTGGGAGGTAAAGGAGAGCTACTTGGGGAAACAGATGGGGGGAACATAAGGGATACAAAAGGAAATTCGGCTTCATTAAAATCAACTGTTGGAGAAATATACAATCTGCCAGATGGGTGTAGACATTTGTAACCTTTATGATTCGGGCAGTAACCAAGAAAAATGCATTTTGAGGATCTAAACTGAAGTTTCGAAGTGTTATACGGGCGAAGAAATGGAAAACAAGCCGAGCCAAAAACTCGGAGATGAGAGTAGTCAGGAACTTTGTGATAGAGACAAAAATAAGGAGTGGAATTGTGGAGAATGGGAGTTGGCAGTAAGTTAATAAGGTAGGCTGAAGTATGAAAGGCATGCCACCAATAGCTAACCGAGACACCACTTTGAGCAATTAGTGTTAACCCCAACTCTGTTATATGTTGGATTTTCCTTTCAACCAACCCATTCTGTGGATGTGTGTGAGGGCAAGAGAATCTCATGTGAATACCAAGTTGAGCACAGAAAGTGGATAGCGAAACAAATTCACCCCCATTGTCACATTGAATTGCCCTTACTTTGGTATTAAACTGTCTTTCAGATAAGGCAATAAACTGGGGAATAATATGACGCACATCAGATTTCATTTTTAAAGGATAAACCCAAGTAAACCGTGTGTAATCATCCACAACAATCAACATGTACTTAAAACCTTCAACAGACATATCAGAAGCAGGTCCCCATAAATCCATATGAACTAGATCAAAAGCTGCAGTAGTATTATGAATTACAGAAGGAAATGATTTCTGATGCATTTTTCCTAACTTGCAGGATTCACAAAACTCCAAAGATGTACTGCTAGGAAGAATATGAAGACCCTTGAGTACACGGGAAAGAGTTGCAGAGCTTGGATGACCAAGTCGTTTATGCCAAAGCATGTGTTTATTATCTAGCTGTGAACTAGAAACATTATTACAAACAATTGAACTATTATTGAAGCCAGAAGAACCTCTAGTGAGATGAGTAAGATCCAACTGGTACAACCCATTCCTAAGAGCTCCCCTCAGCAGCACCCTTCGAGTAGTCAGATCCTTAACAAGACAATGTGTAGCATAAAATTCAATCACATCATTATTATCCTTTAGAAATTGTGAAATACTGATAAGATGCTTAGTTATATCCGGAACATGAAGGACGTTCTTCAAAACTACTGATGAGGACTGTAAGGATGGTAAGAAAGAAGTACCAGTATGCTTAATAGGAACAGAATTACCATTGCCAACGAGTAAGGTATCATTACCTGTATACGGCGAGTGAATGTTTAGATTTCCCAAGGCTGATGTAACATGGTGTGTAGCACCACTATCAATGAACCAATCAGTAGCTGAATTAGGTTGAGAAGGACCTGCACCACCTGAACCAAGGGAACTAACAGTATTGTAGGATGGAGGCATGGAGGACTGGATCATATGTGCCTGATAGTTTTGAGAAGTAGGAGAGGCTGATGTGGACGGAAGATTTGGATTTGGTGAAGGAGCATCTTGTTGTTGAGTATTTTCCAAGCCGAGAAAATGCACATCAAATCGCTTGAAGCACTTAGCAGAGATATGATTAGGTTTGCCACAAAGTTGGCACCAGACCTTGGATTTGGTAGGGAATTTCTGTTTTCCTTTGAATTTACCATTACCAGAAGGTTTCGATCCCTTCACAGCATAGTTCGCCATTGGATTAGAACCTGAGGTTTGCATAGTAGAGCAGTTTTGAACTGTAGATGCCTGGAGAAGTCGCATCTCATGAGTGAGTAGTATTGCTTGCACTTCAGAAAGTGAGGGGAGATCTCCTCGAGAAGTGAGAGTGACGACCACGGCATCGAATTCAGGACCGAGGCCACCGAGAATGTATAGAATCAAATCATCATCCAGGATGGTATGTCCAGCAGCTTGTAAGCCATCAGCGACAGTCCTCATTTGAATAAAAAACTCATCAATTGAAGAATTGCCTTTCTTCAGAGTTTGTAACTGATATCGAAGACTCATGACTCGAGCTTTCGACTGAAATCGGAATAGATCATCGAGTACTTTCCAAAGCTCGAAAGAATGCGAGCAGCGGTTAACATGACTTAGCATAGACTCAGTAATCGAACTCAGGATCCAACTCATAAGAAATTGATCACGACGTCGCCAAGTAACTGCTTGTTCCGATGTATCTCCCAAGGAAGGCACATCGGATGCAGTGCATAGAAGAATATCTTCAAATCCATGGCCATTCACAGTAGCCAAAATTTGGGAACGCCAATAGGCATAATTGGTTCGATCCAGTCGAATCTGGAGAGTGATGAACCGAGGAGCAGATTCAGAGTTCATGATTGAGAAAAAAAACAGAGTGAAGAAGGCTGAATGAATTGAAGAATTGAAAAAAAATTGAAGGATTGAAGAGGAATTGAAGAAGATTCGAAGGATTCTAGATGAAGATATGAATATAACCGTCGAACCAACACTAATCACTGGAAATCCCTAGCTCACGAAACCATGTTGAAAAATTTAAACTGAGAAAATATATTTTAAACTCATTTAATCAGTAGCTTTACATATGTATTTATAGATGGGAGAGGCTTCTAGAGCCTTCCATTAACTGATGGCTAACTAACTACTAATCCACTAATTGATACGCATAACCGCATAATTGCCTAACTGAATATGCTAACAAAAAAATGATTACTGTAACAATGTTAAGAAGCAACTGGAGGAAAAAGAGATGCAAAATCGATTGGTGTAATTTCTCATGGGATTAAATCCTGAGTTTGAGGGTGCTAGAAATTAAATTCTTATGCTCGATCCTCTACCTATGTAATGCCCCGTCCCGTTCTATCCCCTTTTTCTTAATTAGAAATCTTATTTTTTATTTTCTTCTCTTTGCTTCTTTTAATTTTATTATTTTGTGTGTTATTTGTGTATTTTAAATGTATATATACCCTTTTTATAAATTCCTAAATTCGAAGAAAGAAATCGAATCTTTCAAACGAATAAAGGACTACGAGAATTAAATTAAAATTGAGAATTTCTATCCGTATAATTTATTAATAAAAATATACTTTTGTAATTAAAATACAATAAAATATTAATTGAGTTTTAAAAACTGTATTAAATTCCGAATCGGGGTTAAACTCGTGAACCAAACGATACCTAAACCGTATCAAATGGGAACGAAAATATCAGAATTAAAAGGGGTTAGTCCTTAACCACATAAAATACTTTCTCTTTTTAAATTAAATTAATTAGAGAATTTATCTCATCCACACATAATTATCACTCCTTTTAAATTAAAATTTATTAATTAAATTGAGATTTTTCTTCTATAAAAGATGCGTCCCTTTCACAGAATTCAGTTTCCATTTTTTCCACACAAATCTTTCTCCTCACGCCTCACGCCTTCTACCTCCCTTCTCCGACGAACGGCCGCCGTGTCTCGCGCCGTCGCACCGCACAGCCACCATCGCCACCCGTCTTCTCTCGCTCTCCTCCGCCTCCGTGCCGTCGCGCGACGCCCTCCTCCCACCAAGAGACGACGCCGGACGAGAAGCCCAGCGCCACCGCGCCGCTCCAACCGCGACGCCGCCGTGACCAGTCGAACGGCCGCCGCCGCCAAGCTCTCTCCGTCGCTCGCTCTCTTCTTCCTCCTCCGGCAAGCAACGCCGCCTCCCCTGTCCTTCCCCGAAGCCGAAGCTGCGTCGCCGCCGTGCCCAACCACCCAGCGCCGCTGTCGCACTCCCTCAGCCCCAGCCGTCGCCGCCTCTTTAATTCTCCCTTCATGTAAGTCGATTTAAAAAGCCCTCTTTTAATTTCGATTTTCCACCGAGTTCAGTTTCTAACCAAAAAACCCCTCTTTCCATTCGATTTTTCCGATCAAATTGACGCCGTTAAACCGGTTGCTGCTGCCGGAATTTCTGGAAATCCCGATCGACGCTGTTAGGCTATTCGATTCGTTTTTCCGAATTCCCGAACAACGCCGTTAGGCTGCCCAATTTTCGTAAGCAAAATACCGAGTTTCAAAACGACGCCGTTAGGCCGCCCGTTTACCACCTCGAACCAGAATCGTAAGGTTTCTACCTTCGTTTTTCTTATTGGGAAGATTCTGGAATTTTGTCAAGTTTTGTTCGATCACCATGGAACCAAAGAAACAGAAAAGAAAGAAGAACTTACTGTTAGTTTTGGTCTATTATTTTAGTATCACTAGTTAACTTATTTAGTATTATTAGTTGACTTATTTAGTATTATTGATTTGTCCTCTTTGTATCACTCTTTAGAAGTAGGAATTTGGATATTATTAATTCCCCTGTTCCTTCCCTTCAAAAGCTATGAGTTGGACTTTGGATTAGTGTTTTAGTATTAGTGTTTGAATGATGTGTATTGTTGTTTTAGATGTATGGTATCAATGACTTAGTGGACTAGTATTATTCTTGCGGATGTTTAGTGTCACTGTTTTAGTGTTATGGTGATATTAGCATAATCCTTTAGTATCCTTGTTTTGATGAATTGTTATTATTATTTGGATGATGATCTTCAATGGTTAAACGCTTTTGTTTTGAATCCATAGACAAAGGGAAACTCGTCTTCACCTCGTACCCCTGTTAGAATTTTAGAAACGCAAAATAAAGCCTTTTAATATAATCCTTTATTTTAGAAGTATTACAAACCCACTTTAGAAGTATCACTAATATTAGAAAAGAAGAATACCCTTTTTATAAACTATTTTAGTTTATAATATAACTAGAGTGTACCCACGCGAATTTCGCGTACTGAAAAAATATATTATATTTATTTTCTGTAGACATTTAATATAAGAGTATTTTTGTTTAAAAAATTTCGAGGTATATACAATAAATTATGGGGTTTGTTTAGTTGTGGCACGTGCCCTTCACTAAACTCTATATGCATACCCTACAAACTAAATAATTAAAAAAAAATCAAAATTCACATAAATTAATAACAATTATGGAATAACATTACTTAGACTAATAATTTAATAATAATTAATTTCCATTTCAATATTGAATAACTTATAAATTAATCAACATTATTAGTTATTGGGAGTATACGGTAAGAAATTAATTTATATAAGAAACAACACAAAATTTGAAATAAACTTTAAAGTTACAAATACCCGTTCATCGATCAAAATGAGTTCCAAGTAGAACTTGTCTCTATTAAAATCATTAAAAAATATTGTCCAACTTTTTCAATCCTAACTTTAACGGTCAATTTTTGGCTCTTACTCTTGATATTAGAAATCAGAGAAAATTTTGGTGTCATACTCTTGAAATCTAAATTGAGATTTAAATTACAACAATTAAACCATCATAATTATTCAGATAAAAATACATGGTATAGTTAAATTTATTATTTATGCACATGAAGAATATTTAAACTGAACGATGTAGAGCATAAATCAAAAATCATTATTACATTCATATTGATATTGATATTTAAATCTAATCAAATTGTGAGCACTTAAAATGATGAATTTAATTATAAAATAAATATACTAATAACAATAGATATATAACTAACCAACAATTGATGGGAGAAATCTCAGCAAAAAAGTGGAACAAATGAAACTTTGATGTGAAAAAATGAAATACAATATGCTCTTATTTATAATAAAAAAAAAATGCATGCAATATTATATCTTGTCCATAATAAGAATATATCACATAAGAATATTCTTTGGAATATATAACTATATACCTTTTATTTTAGGAAAAAATAATCGAACATTATATTATACTATATATACTAACTAAAACTTAGAAATAATAAATTTAGATTCATTCAATAAGTAGATCATATTTAATTACATTAAGGTTTAAAAAAAAATATGATTTATAATAAATTCTAAAAATAACTAAATAAAAAAATGGAAAAAATATCTATTTGCATTAATTATGCAGATATAAATTAATGGTTTATATTTAATGATATAGAACGAAGGGTCGAGATTAAAAGTTTAACCAACTTTTAATGAGAGCACAGTATTTCAAAATGGAGAGATTTGAGACATGCCACATCAGCCTAAGAATAAGGTGGTGTTGACACATCATCTTGGAGAGGTTTGAGAATATATTATTATAAGATTTTCTTAGAAAAGTCCAAATCTTTTAATAAGTTTAAAAGAGAGAAGTTTTATATTCAAGAATTCTTTTAAAAAAAAATGGGAAATAGAAATCTTAGAAAGAAAAACCTTTTCTTTATTTCTTATTAATACTCTTAAATAATTATTTTTATTCTTTTAAGTATTTCCAAGAATAATAATTATATTTTTTTTACCTTAAAAGGCCTTTACTAAGGACACCAATGAAATTAGTAAATACACCGCCCCTAATACACCTCCTCTTAAAAAGGGGTGTACTTATCAACTAGAAATCAACCTTTGAAAACTTTAGTTTTCAATAGTTTTCTAAAGACAACAATCTACTCAATCCTCGAGTTTCACACGCTTAAGCTTTTCAAATTCAAAAGTCGATCTTTTAATCGGAATACTCCTTATTAGGATTCTGTACTTTTCGGGACACGCACGAAGGACTCGACCGTCTGCATACACAATATTCTCAGGACTCAGAACAATCAGGTGGGTGATGATCTGTTGATTGATCTGCTAATAATAACGTCGTGCCGGTATTTTCTGAACTCGACTAAATCAAATAAAAAATATCTAATCCAACATAAATGTAACACCTATTATATAACTGTTTGAATTATGTGATATAATTATATATGTTATATATAATGCCTGTTGTTTTGTAAGTCGATCACCATTGTATGAGTAAACACCTTATGTGAGCATGAATAAGTTCGGTTGTCAGTCAAGTATTATTCTTTGTAAAGTTTATTGAGTCAGTTTTGTGGAAAGTCAGTATGTACGGAGTCGGGATCGAGTTTTAAATCCGACCTCCGGGGAGCTGTCAGGGACGCCCTCGGAATCAAGGTTGTTGATCAAGCAGATCTGGTCCCCGGTCAGCTGTCGTTGGACGCACTGGGAATAAGGCCATTGATGCTTGCTTATTTTGAGGGATGTTATGGTTGGATAATGTGAGTTTGTGTGGTTGGATGAAGTAAGTTTTGGTTGGAGTTGAAAAGAGAAACTTTGTTAGAAGTGGAATGATCGTACGAATATGGTTTGACAGTTTGTGACAATACGTGATTATGTTTAGGGCTCTGCCCTAATGTGAACCAACTTGTGTTATTTCAATTATACCATGCGAAATATGTTTAAATGTCGCTTAAACCTCGTAATCTTATTTATATGTCAACTGATTAAATAAAATAAACACTTTATCAATGAGTATAACTTAATATATTTCGGATTTACCAATCCCATGATGTTGCAAATCACCCATATGTGAGAATTCAATTCTCACGCCCCTTTTTCCTAACCCCTTGCAGTTTACAATTACGTGAGCAAGGACGGTGATACAGAAGACACAAAATTTCCCGCTTGCTTAATACACTATTAATAATATAATGATGCCTATTATTTCTATTCTTAAATAAATATTTTCGCTACTGCTAGGCAAAACGATACTTCTTACCGTATGTTTCAATTACCCAAACTCAGTGTGTATTATCATAAAGATACAGAACCTTTATTCCGTCCTCATATATATATAGATATACCTATGTGTGTGATACATTATTATATTATTTCTTCCCACTTATCCGCTGCATGAAATTTATCCTTCAATTCAGTTACTTCTCCTTCAAAAATTTTATAGTTCGGACTTTTGATCACAATAACACTTCGAATCCGATATAGTTAATATATTCTGGATTCGGGGCGTTACAGGTGGTATCAGAGCCTAGGTTCAAAACTTTCGGACCCAACCCCAAATCTTGTTTTCCCGTCACACTAAAATTATTTATTATCACTTAAATATTAAAATATTAAATTTTCTGGGGGAAACGTGTCTCTGGTTACTGTCTACAAGCTCCTCGAAGGTACGTTACTACTTTTATAAAATTTCTTAAAGGCCTTTAAATTCACAACTGCTTGACTTCATAATATTACCCGATCAAAAAGGTTACGATAACTCAAAATAATGTTCGTGCTATGAAGGAGGAACTACAAAATCTAGTCTAAGTTGCTTTTAAACCTCGAATAATTGATAAGAATGCTCGAATAAATTGTGAACTTCGTAAATGATATTATGTGATTTCTTTGATTACGTGCTTTAAATGTTTACTTTACGGTTATTTTTCCTTTTAAACTAAAATTTGACTAGAACTTTCCTTTCCCTATAGGAAGCCTAAGATGGATGTGGCCCAGTACTTAGAGATTGAGCAGTTAGAAGTAGAGACCATTGATGCCTTCACTGCCCGCTTTTTAGAGTCACGCGAAAGGGCAAGGACTGCCCCAGAGCCCCACATTGAGACTGACTTCGCAGCTGCGACCCGATTCGCGGGAGGAGTGATCGAAATCTTCCGCCCTATCCCTGCCGGACTGTTAGACCGTATGAGGGTGGACGACCCAGAGCAGGGACCTCAGGTTCACCTAGACGCCTACTGGGTGGAAGCCCAGAGGGTGATTCGGCACGCGGATGATCACCGCACCCTGTCCCGACAGGCTGCCGGGATTTCTCGGAGTGATTTTGCCATGTCCGGAGCTCTTCACGAGGATGACATACTTGCCCGAGTCTCAGCCGCCGCATCAAGGGCTGCCATAAACTCTCAAGAAGAGTTCTCCCGTACCACTCTCAGGAGGTCCATGCTATACCTGGATGCAGCTCTCGCGCAACGGGATAACTCCATCGCCTACTGGATAGCGAGTGGACTGGCTGGA
The DNA here is from genome assembly GCA_947034835.1 of Ballota nigra. Classification (NCBI taxonomy): domain Eukaryota; kingdom Viridiplantae; phylum Streptophyta; class Magnoliopsida; order Lamiales; family Lamiaceae; genus Ballota; species Ballota nigra. The sequence continues at coordinate 29,661,089 of OX344720.1, forward strand.
GAAGGACCTTTCGGCCATGGGGAAGCCGCACCTCCTGTGATTGAGCCAGAAGGGATTGAGCCGGGGGTAGCAGAGGTCGAGGCAGACGAACCAGAGGGAGACGAGCCAGAGGTAGAGATAGATTCCCCGCCAGAGTCAGAGGTTGATGACTAGTTGGACTACCAGACTTTGTATATAGTAGTAGATGCATATATATAGTATAGGTGGTAGCCGCTTGACATATAGTAGTAGTCATTTTGCGTGGTCGTTTTCCTTATAGGCCATAGCAGCGTAGCTCTAACCCCTCCTTTTTGTCGCTCGTGGTCCATATTGATGTGAGGACACGATGCTATAGCATTACCTAGAACCCTTTTGCGTTCCATGACGTAATGTAAGGAGACTGACTCCGTAGAACCAAAACTTTTTATATATATACATACTTATTATGTGCTCACTGCTTGTCAATGTGTTTTACTTGCTTTATATATTGACTGTCATATATTTTATCTGATTATCGCTTAATGACACACCACTGGTTCCTAGAATACTGTGCGAATGTGAGCACTGTACCATTGAGGGCCCCGATGCGAAGCGGTGAATTACGTACCACACGTGTTTCAGTGCTAGCGTTGTGTTGATTTGGTTAATCCAATTATGTTTTTATAACTTTCTCGCACCTATACATATCGTAACAATATTATTCTTTTCGATCAGAACTACCTTTAGAATGGCACCCGGACGTAAATGTGGACGACCCCGCGTTAACCCCATTCCTGAACCAAGAGATCCTATAGGACAAGACCCACCCCCTCAGGCTGAACCTGAGCCGCCTCAACAGGCCGCGCCAGAAAACGATATTGCGAGAGAAATACTGATCTCTCTTCAGAACTACATTCAGCAGCAAGCTCCACCACCTCCTCCGCCGTTGTACGGGCCTATACCTCAGATAGCGCCCAGGGCGAATGACTTTGTCGAACGCTTTCGATGACTGCAGCCACCTAGGCTAGATGGGAAAGAAGATCCCTTTGAAGTTGAGGAGTGGATATCGGGATTGGAACGTATCTTCAGATACATGGCACTGGCTGATGCACAAAAAGTCTCCTGTGCCCAGTTCCAACTGATGGAGGATGCAGCCCAATGGTGGGAGTCTTATGAGCGAAATATGGACGAAGAAGCTAGACAGGTCCTTACTTGGGAGGACTTTAAGAAAGCTATACTGGATCGATACTTTCCACGAGTCCTGAGGGATCGGAAAGAACAAGAATTTGTCAACCTTCGACAGGGAACTCTCTCAGTGATAGAATACGAGAGAAGGTTCAACCAACTGTCTCGTTATGCCCCACATCTGGTGGGTGACGATGAAAGGAAAGCTCGCAGATTCGAGCAGGGTTTGAGGCCCGAGATAGCAGGAATTATAATTGGCCTTCAGGTGCCAAACTATGGAGAAGTTTTCCATCGAGCATTGATGGTTTCGATCAGTCAAAATTTGGAGTACAAACAGACTCCGACTACTGTCCCTGTCAATCGGAATTGGCAGCCACACTTTAAAAGGAATCCAGTTCCGCAATCCAAGGGAAATAACTTTGTTGGCCCTCGAGCCAACCAGAACTGTCAAAGGTGTGGAATGAGACACTGGGGACCCTGTAGTCAGGGAGGAGTAATTTGTTTTCGTTGCCATCAACCAGGGCACAAGTCCAATGAATGTGCTCAGCCACCGAGCAGCAACCGTCAACCGGTTAATAATGCTCAGTACCGCCCTCAGCAGGCAAACAATTATCAGGCTCGTCAGCTGCCTGCACCTAACAACCGCCAGGCGGGACCCCCAGTCAGAGGTCCGCCCAACCAAGGTCAAAGAAGGCCAGGCCACGTGAATGCTATCCTAGAGGAAGGGAAAAACAGTGGAGAGCAACTTCGCCTGAAAGGACCAGCTCAGCTTGAGCAGCATGAGACGCTAACAGGTACTGTCTTTGTACTTGAAAAACCTGCGTATGTATTGTTTGATACTGGAGCATCTCATTCCTTTATATCTGATAACTTTAAAAGAAAGTTAGGATTAGTCGAGGAAAAAGGAAAAGTTTTAAATGTTAGTATTCCATCTGGAACTACTATGGAAATTGAGGGTCAAGTTAGAGGTTTACCTCTAACGCTAGACAATCACTTGATAGAGTCCGACCTTCACGTCCTTAAGATGAAAACCTTTGATATAATCTTAGGCATTGACTGGTTAACGAGAAACAAAGCGATAATAAAATGCGCCGAACGCGAGATCGACCTCGAAACTCGTGATGGCCAACGCTTCGTGTTTCGTGAAATCAAGACCAAGAAGGAAACCCGAGTAATATCAGCAATCCAAGCTGCTGCAATATTACGAAAAGAGAAATGCCAAGCTTACCTCGTTCACATCTCAGCAGGAGAGATAGACGATAAGTTACGCATCAAAGTGCCAATTGTGGATGGATATCTTGACGTATTCGCCGAGGAATTAAACGGGTTACCTCCCGATCGTCAGATAGAGTTCTCCATCGACTTGATACCTGGGGCAGCACCAGTATCTAAAGCACCCTATCGAATGGCTCCAAAGGAATTAGAAGAACTGAAGGAACAACTGCAAGGTTTTCTTGAAAAGAAGTTCATCAGACCTAGTGCATCACCATGGGGAGTGATTAGGCGTGAAATTGTTATGTTTTGGTGCCCGATTTACTCATGTTTTGAGTGTTTTCGATGAGTGCTTGGAGTCAAATGAGTATCATTTTTATAAAATTATTAATTTGTCTCTTTGGTTTTCATAGATGGATAGAGGGCGAAAAGAGGAGTTCGTAGGACTTTGAATCGGCCAAAACGGACTCCCGGTTGAGGAGATATGAAGATTTTACGAACGAGTGCACAGCAGCCAGCGCTCGAGCGATTTGCTCGAGCGCCGGCGCTCGAGCGAATCACTCGAGCGGCCAAAAACTTACAGAACAGTTTTGGCGCTCGAGCGAATCACTCGAGCGCCACCGCTCGAGCGTTTTGCTCGAGCGCGCACGTATTTTCGCCTCCGGATGCGTATTTTCGGCCCATTAACTCCCGTTTCGACCCGGTGCCTATATATACCTCTTCCAAACACGTTTTGAAGGATCCCCAACATTAGAAATCACTTTTAGACTTAGTTTTTAGAGAGAGGAAGAGGAGAAGAGACGAGCAAGCTTTACTTTTACGTTTTTGAGGTTTTTTATACGAATTCTTAGTTTTCTTTTCGTTTCTTGGTTTCTTTTCATTAGCTTGATTACTTTAAACGTTTTAAACTTCGTTTTAGTTAATTAAATTTCAGTTCTTAGAATTATTTTATTTTAAAACCCTAGTTCATGTTTCTTATTTTCTTCGTTCAATTCATTATGTTTTTGTTCGTTGTTTCTTCTATTGCTTTTGTTTTTGTTATAACCATGTCCGGCTAAAACCCTTGCATGCTTGGGTTAGGATGAACTCGTAGAAGTAGGATGTGGGTACGTAATTAAGGTAATTGGTGACGTTAGTTTTAATTCTCTTAATTAATGAATTCATATAATTAATCTTAACTCTACCTTTGAATTTCGTACGAAAGTGTTAGAGAGAGGACGACCGCATCACTCAATAACAATTAGTAGTCTTAACGAGAGGGTTTAGCAAAGGTTAATTCATCTACCGGTTTAGCGAAGGAGGACGACCGCATCACCTTAGTTAAATTAGGGTCTCATTAATTAAGCGCTATCTAGTAACTTGTTAGTGGATTAGTGAAGTCGATTGATAGGATAAAGTATTAGGGTATAAAATCTTGAACTTTCATTCTACGATCTTTTACTTAGGTTAATTCTTGTTTGTCACGATTACTTTGATTATGTACCTGCTCCGTTAGTATACGTGGGGATTCCTAACCTGAGCATCACCATCTCATATCTGAAAAACACCTTAGATACTTAGTTTAATTTTCCTTTTGCATTCGTAGAGTAATTTAGTTTAGATTATTTTCTTTTTTCCAAAAACCCAAAAACATTACACTCATATTAACTACGACGCGTAGATCTTCAGGGATCTATTCGCATATACACCATCCCTTGGGTTCGATAATACTTGGTCCCTATACTTGCCCATACTACAGTGAACCCGTACTCTTGCGGGGTAGCTACTAGTAGAAAGCTAGTGTAATCGCTTCAAGTCAATGGCGCCGTTGCCGGGGATGGCGTTATATGCTTTTGAATAGGACTTGTAGATAGCTTAGTAGTTAGTAGTGGTTGATTCATTTTCTGTTTTTATTTTTATTTGTATTCAATCGGCAGTTGCGTTTTGATCTATCTGCTAGTGTGTCAGGTTTATGAAAACACGCTCACAAGGCAATACGAGCGAAGAGAGATTACCTGCAGATCCTGAGACAATAACTAGAAGAAACCGAGCTTTCTTGAGAAGGATGAACGCTGCCGACTTAGGGAAGGAACCAATGGACATAAATAATGAGTTGGACGATGCTGCCAACGATTTCAATCAGGCAGTAGACCGAGTTGAAGGCACTGGAGTTAGTGGGAGCCAAAATCAAATTCCATTAGGGGATAGCCAGAGCCTAAACCCGGGTACACAAAACGTAGGGAACCCAGCTCAGAATCTTGTCCATAATCCTCCTAACAACCCTGCCTACCCACAAAACCCAAATAACCCTTTCAACAACCCAGTATACCAATATTACCCATACCCACCTTATCTTTACCCACAATATCCATATCATCCACCACCTGTTTACCAACCACCACCCCAACAAGTACCCGTACCAGCTGTTAATCCTCAACACGTTTCTCAGAACGTAGATCATAATATGGCGATTCGAGGGAGGTTTGCAGCGCAGCCACAACGGTACTATGATGGAGTGGCTTTGCCTCCTGTTGAGGCGAATAACTTTTCGATATCCCCGGGGATTTTAAAGTTGCTTACAGAGAATCAGTTCAAAGGGGTGATCGGGAAAGAGAATCCTCATACACATCTGAGGAGTTTTCTCATGATAGCCTCAACATTCAATTATAATGGCATGTCTGAAGATGCCAAGAGGCTTAGGCTGTTCCCATTCTCATTGACGGGAATAACCAAGGAGTGGTACGATAATACGCTCCCGCGGGGAGGTATTACCACTTGGGCCGAGCTCGAGCGTCTGTTCCTCGAGCGATTCTACCCTCCATCTAGGACGATCAAGGCTAGAATTGAGATCTCGTCCTTTCGCCAGAAGTCTGGAGAGGATCTACGCCAAGCGTGGGAGAGATACTCAAACATGCTGATAGAGTGCCCGCAGCACGGGTACAATGAGGGGGATATTATGGCATTCTTCTACAGTGGTGCCAACAAGACGGGGCAAGACCATTTAGACACCTGTGCGGGTGGAGCATTCCTCAATCAAGGCATAGAGAGGTGTAGAGAGATCGTTGACAACATTGTCACGAATGCCGGTGCTTGGGGTGTGGATGCAGATTTGCAAAGAGTGCATCAGGTTGAGGAGGGAGAAGGAACGAGAAGGCTGCTGATGGCCATGATGGAAAAGATCAACAACCTCGAGTTGGGGAAGAGTTTGGTTGGAGAGCATGCAGTAGAGAATGAGAGAGTAGACCAACCAAGTGGACAGCAAGAGGTAGCCAATTACATGGGAGGACCGTATTACAATCAGAATGGCTACCAAGGTGGAAATCAGTATGGAAGGCCTTCTTATGGCCAACCATTTGTGCCTCCAGGTCCTCAGCCACTTCAAAATCAATGGAGGAACACACAAGGAGTTCAAGGAGGCCAGCAGCTTCCTCAAAACACATGGAGGAAGAATGATAATTTTTCTTATGCTAACCCAAAAGCTGGTGTTACTGTTCCTGCAGGTGTTGATCCGGGGTCTAAACCTCCTGGTGGAGAAGGCGGTGCATCAACCGAGGAGATGTTGAGAGCGATCCTTCAGAAGGTGGAGGAAGGGAGCAAGCGGTTGTCATCCTTGGAGTACGATGTGAAGGAGCTGTATAAGAAGGGTGATCAACGTGATCAAGAGGTCCAGAAGATGAATGTTGAGTGGACTCGAACGCAACAAGAGAACAATCGAAGGTTCACTTCTCTAGAGCTCCAGATGAGCCAGATTGCAAAGTCCGTGTTTAGAATGCCGGAGGGGAACCCGAAAGAGCATTGCAAGGCGATCCAGCTGAGAAGTGGAACCAACTACGAAGGTCCTCAGATGCCTGCTGATTCTGAGACGCCCCAAGAAGAGATTGAGCCTAAAGGAGATGAAGTTGAGAAGGGGATTGAAAGTAAAGGGATTGAGAAGCATGAAGATATGGATGAGTCCCAGAAGGGGAAAGACTTTGAGGAGATAGAGAGAGTTCCTAAGTGGAAAAAGGCAAAGGAAGCAAGGGATAAAGTGAAAGAAACAGAAAGAGATGAATGGGGGGTACCCAAATCTGTGATACCCGTCCCATATCCACAACGCTTCATGAAAAAGAAGCTTGATGAGAAATTCGCTAAGTTCCTTGATGTTTTTAAACAATTGCATATTAATATCCCTTTTTATGATGCTTTGGAACAGATGCCGCATTATGCGAAGTTTCTGAACGACTTGATCGCGAAGAGACGGCGAGTGGATGAGCCGAAGTTGGTGCAGCTGAACCACGAAGTGAGTGCATTAGTGCACAAGGCGCTTCCACCGAAGCTGAAGGATCCCGGGAGCTTCACGATCCTATGTGACATTGGGAACGAGATCAAGAAGGGAGCGTTGTGCGACCTTGGGGCGAGCATCAATCTCATGCCCTTGTCGCTTTTCAAGAAGTTGGAAGGTGGTGAACTTCAACCCACAATGATGACGCTTCAACTAGCCGACCGGTCTATTACTCGACCTCAAGGTGTTGTTGAAGACGTTCTAGTGAGAGTTGGAGATCACATTTTTCCAGCCGATTTTGTAGTGCTAGAAATGGAGGAAGATGAGCACGTACCCCTGATCTTGGGAAGACCGTTCTTAGCTACGGCGGGGATGGTGCTAGACGTGGCAAACGGGAAGATCACGTTGAAGGTTGATGATCAAGAAGTGAAGATCTCCCTATATGAAGCCATGAAGTACCCGAGGGAGGATGAGAGCTTGTATTGCATGGATGCAATTGATCCTAGTGTTGAAGACACACCTTCTATTCCTAATCCTTCTCATATTCATGAATTTTATAATTCTTCACTTGATAATTTAACCCATGAGCGTTATGATCTTGATTATTTTGTTAGGGATAAAGTGAAGAAGTTGAAGGATGAAGAGGTGAAGAAAGTGGACGTGGTCCAGTTAGAAGGGAAAGGAGGAGTTAAGAAGAAAAAGTTCAAACTCAAGAAATTGTTTAGTAAGACTCCTCCAGATAGAGGCAAGAAGGAGTTGAGACCCATAACACTTGGGAATGAGAAAAGAGGAAAGGAACTCATGATGGAGGGACATCAAGGAAAGAAGTTCAAACACCACTCTTATGAGAGTAAGGGAGGTAAATTTGAGTATGATGTCCCATAAGCTCCTTTGAGCTTGGTCCGGCATGAGGACCTTAAAAATAGCACTGAATGGGAGGCAACCCATTTTTATTTATTTTTGAGTGTTTTTTAGTTATTTTCCTTTTATGTTACTCGGATGTTGTTGAGTCGTATGTTTAACCTCGTACTTGAGAGTTTTATTTTGTAGGCTTGTCTCTAAAGGAGTAAAGGTATCATGGAGTTATTTAGATTGAAGGAACCAACTTGAGACAAGGGAGTGTGCAAAGCTATTGAGAGAAACTGAATTGTTCGGTTGAGGTAACCCACAACCCCAAACTTAGACCTCTAGCAAGGTCGAAGTTTGGGGGGGTGGAGTTTTTTTTTTTATATGTTTTCTTGTTACATTGCACCGGAGCACCCCTTATCTTTGAGTTGAGTTAGTTATTTGGTGCCTTGAGATGCTCCTTGGGCTATTATTAATTTGTTTTGTTACTCAATATTTTATGCCTATCAATCACCTTATGCTTGTTGATTGCTATCTTTGAGTATGATTTGATGAGTAGGGTGAATTGTGAGGCTGAGTTATGAGTTTTCTTGTGTGAGTGTTTGAGTTTGAGCTGAGTTGAGAAAGAACTTGTATGCCTATGAATTTTTCTTTTGAGTACTTGTGTGACAAGAGTGAGAATTCACTAGGACTAGCATGGATGTGAAAGCCGTGAGCTTTTGAGCCTTACGAGATTTAAATGCATGATTTAATCTCTTCGTTTGTGAGTGGATCGTTACCTTAGAGAATGCTAGAACTTGCATGCGCTCTTGCTTCTAGATTGTGTCTAGTTAGATATGCCGAATGTGATCTTAGGCCATCTTTGATTTGAATGAGTCACTTAGCCAAAAATTTTCCTTACCATTGATATTTGATCCCTTGTTAGCCCCTTTGAGCCTAGAGCCTATTTTATTTGCTAGCACATATGAACACTATTCCAATTCCTAAGCCTTTTTGTCCCAATTTGAGTGGAGAATAGGAAAGTGTGAATATGAAGGGAGTGAATTGAGTTGAAAAAGGAAAAGGTTTTTTGTTGAGTGAATATGAGAAGAAGGAGTGATGAGATTTGAGTTGTGGGAAAGAACAAAAAATTTGAGAATGAGCAAAAGAAAAAATGAGCTCATGTGTTTGTGCGAAAAAAAAAAAAATGAAGTGATTGAAAAAAAAAAAAAGTGAAAAGAGTTAGAAAAAATTGAAGTGTTGAGAGAATTGAAAGCGAAAGTGTATTGATTGAATACGTTTGAAGTAGTTCGTTCTTAATATCGAAGTACCGAAGTTTTGAATTTCTATTCTCCATTCACTTGAGTCACTTTACCCATATTGTTATCCCACCTGTCCAAAGAGCCTACATTACAACCTTGAGAAAAGTCCTTTTTGATTCGGCATTGATTTCTAGAGTATGGTCGGAGGTGAGAGTGCTTACAAGCCTATGGCTGCCAATATGTGTGATTGATTGATTGAGTGAGTCCCTTAAACACTGTTATACACTTGTGAGGGAGTGAAACACACCGTTGAGTGCACATCCATGCTTGATCTTGGTGTTTCTTGTTATTGTTGCATGAGTACGATAAAAGAAAGTGAGTGAGTATACGGGTGATTGATCTTTGAAGCTCGAGTTCAATTACTTGCATGATTTGATTCTTGATTCATTCCTAACAATTTCACTTGACTTATTATTTCGTTGCTTGAGGACAAGCAACATGGTAAGTTTGGGGGGGTTGATTAGGCGTGAAATTGTTATGTTTTGGTGCCCGATTTACTCATGTTTTGAGTGTTTTCGATGAGTGCTTGGAGTCAAATGAGTATCATTTTTATAAAATTATTAATTTGTCTCTTTGGTTTTCATAGATGGATAGAGGGCGAAAAGAGGAGTTCGTAGGACTTTGAATCGGCCAAAACGGACTCCCGGTTGAGGAGATATGAAGATTTTACGAACGAGTGCACAGCAGCCAGCGCTCGAGCGATTTGCTCGAGCGCCGGCGCTCGAGCGAATCACTCGAGCGGCCAAAAACTTACAGAACAGTTTTGGCGCTCGAGCGAATCACTCGAGCGCCACCGCTCGAGCGTTTTGCTCGAGCGCGCACGTATTTTCGCCTCCGGATGCGTATTTTCGGCCCATTAACTCCCGTTTCGACCCGGTGCCTATATATACCTCTTCCAAACACGTTTTGAAGGATCCCCAACATTAGAAATCACTTTTAGACTTAGTTTTTAGAGAGAGGAAGAGGAGAAGAGACGAGCAAGCTTTACTTTTACGTTGTTGAGGTTTTTTATACGAATTCTTAGTTTTCTTTTCGTTTCTTGGTTTCTTTTCATTAGCTTGATTACTTTAAACGTTTTAAACTTCGTTTTAGTTAATTAAATTTCAGTTCTTAGAATTATTTTATTTTAAAACCCTAGTTCATGTTTCTTATTTTCTTCGTTCAATTCATTATGTTTTTGTTCGTTGTTTCTTCTATTGCTTTTGTTTTTGTTATAACCATGTCCGGCTAAAACCCTTGCATGCTTGGGTTAGGATGAACTCGTAGAAGTAGGATGTGGGTACGTAATTAAGGTAATTGGTGACGTTAGTTTTAATTCTCTTAATTAATGAATTCATATAATTAATCTTAACTCTACCTTTGAATTTCGTACGAAAGTGTTAGAGAGAGGACGACCGCATCACTCAATAACAATTAGTAGTCTTAACGAGAGGGTTTAGCAAAGGTTAATTCATCTACCGGTTTAGCGAAGGAGGACGACCGCATCACCTTAGTTAAATTAGGGTCTCATTAATTAAGCGCTATCTAGTAACTTGTTAGTGGATTAGTGAAGTCGATTGATAGGATAAAGTATTAGGGTATAAAATCTTGAACTTTCATTCTACGATCTTTTACTTAGGTTAATTCTTGTTTGTCACGATTACTTTGATTATGTACCTGCTCCGTTAGTATACGTGGGGATTCCTAACCTGAGCATCACCATCTCATATCTGAAAAACACCTTAGATACTTAGTTTAATTTTCCTTTTGCATTCGTAGAGTAATTTAGTTTAGATTATTTTCTTTTTTCCAAAAACCCAAAAATATTACACTCATATTAACTACGACGCGTAGATCTTCAGGGATCTATTCGCATATACACCATCCCTTGGGTTCGATAATACTTGGTCCCTATACTTGCCCATACTACAGTGAACCCGTACTCTTGCGGGGTAGCTACTAGTAGAAAGCTAGTGTAATCGCTTCAAGTCAGGGAGCACCCGTGTTGTTCGTAAAGAAGAAAGATGGAACTTTCCGTATGTGCATAGACTACCGAGGTCTCAATCAACTGACCATTAAGAACAAATATCCTCTTCCGAGGATAGAAGACTTGTTCGATCAGTTAAAGAATGCTACCATATTCTCAAAGATCGATCTGAGATCTGGGTACCATCAGCTAAAGGTCAAGAGTGAGGATATCCCAAAGACAGCATTCAGGACTCGGTTTGGACATTACGAGTTCACCGTGATGCCTTTCGGAGTAACAAATGCTCCGGCGATCTTCATGGATCTGATGAATAGAGTGTTTCATCCGTACCTGGATCAATTCGTCATCGTCTTCATCGACGACATACTCGTATACTCTAAGAGCAAAGAACAACACGAAGAACATCTCAAAGCAGTCTTAGAGACAATGAGACGAGAGAAGTTGTATGCCAAATTCAGCAAGTGTGAATTTTGGATCGACCGTGTGATGTTCTTAGGGCATATAATCTCCGCAAAGGAGATTGAAGTGGACCCAGCAAAGGTAGAAGCCATCACGAACTGGAAGGCACCTACTAATGTCAATGAAATTCAGAGTTTTCTTGGGTTAGCAGGGTACTACCGCAGGTTCATACAAGATTTTTCCAGCATTGCGAAAGCCCTGACGAAACTGACCAAGAAAACTGAGAAGTTTACTTGGGATTCAACTTGTGAGGAAAGCTTTCAAGAGCTAAAGAAAAGGCTAACCACGTCACCTGTGTTAACCATCCCAGATGGATCAGAAGGATTCGTCATTTACACAGACGTTTCTTTGTCAGGCTTGGGTTGTGTTCTGATGCAAAATAAGAAAGTTGTAGCTTATGCATCTCGATAACTTAAGGACCACGAACAAAACTACCCAACGCACGACTTAGAACTAGCCGCAGTGGTTCACGCGTTGAAAATTTGGAGACACTACTTATATGGGGGAAAGTGTGAGATCTACACTGACCATAAAAGCCTAAAATACTTCTTCACGCAGAAGGAATTGAACATGCGTCAGAGAAGATGGCTCGAATTGGTAAAGGATTACGATTGCACTATCCACTATCACCCTGGAAAGGCAAACGTAGTGGCAGACGCTTTGAGTAGAAAGGAAGATACAAAACTAAGCGTCGTTCCGACCACACAGTTACCACTAATAGGAGAACTTTCTCGTTTAAACTTAGAATTTTCCACACAATGTTGTGCAGATTCCATGGTTTACGCGTTCACCCTGCAACCGACCGTACGAGAAAGGATATTAGGAGCGCAAAAGGACGATAAATTCTTGAGAGGAATACATAAGCGCGCTGAAGAAGGAACCATTCAGAGGTTCGTGTTGGGTACTGATGGAGCTTTAATGTTCGATAACAGAATCTGTGTGCCTAAGGATGACGGAATGAGGAACAAAATTCTGAAAGAGGCACATAACACTCCTTACACCGTTCATCCCGGAGAGACGAAAATGTACCGGGGATTGAAAGAGAACTTTTGGTGGAGGGGTATGAAGAGATCGATAGTTCAATTCTTCAGGAGTTGTTTAACCTGCCAACGAGTTAAAGCAGATCATCAACGACCTCCAGGGTTGTTGCATCCTCTGGAGATGCCAGAGTGGAAATGGGAGGACATCACTATGGATTTTGTCACCGGATTCCTGAAAACGGTGAAGAATCATGATGCCATTTGGGTTATCGTAGACAGACTTACGAAAACTACCCATTTTATCCCTATAAGAATGACGTACACGTTGGACAAACTCGCCCAACTATACATTGCAGAGATAGTCAGACTGCACGGAGTACCAGTTTCGGTAGTATCCGATAGAGACCCCCGTTTTTCCTCCAAGTTCTGGGGAAGTCTGCAACGAGCCTTAGGTACTGAATTGAAGTTCAGCACCGCGTACCACCCGCAGACTGACGGGCAATCGGAAAGAACCATTCAAACGCTTGAAGATATGCTCAGAGCTTGCGCTCTAGATCTCGAAGGAAGTTGGGAAAGCCACCTACCATTGGTAGAGTTTGCATATAACAACAGTTATCAAGCAACAATACAAATGGCGCCGTATGAAGCACTCTACGGGAAGAGGTGTAGATCGCTAGTTTGTTGGGACGAAGTTGGGATTCGAAAGATTCTCGGACCCGAATTAGTCGAAAGATCGGCTGAGATAGTCGCAAATATTAAAGAAAGAATCAAGTCGGCTCAGGACCGTCAGAAATCTTATGCAGACACCCGAAGAAGGGATTTACATTTTGGCATTGGCGAGAAAGTATTTCTCAAAGTTGCGCCAATGAAAGGTCTAATCCGTTTTGGGAAAAGAGGTAAACTAAAGCCGCGATACATTGGACCATTCGACATCCTGAATAGAATCGGGGATGTAGCTTATCGCATAGCTTTACCACCGGAATTGTCACGAGTGCATAATGTGTTCCACATATCTACACTCAGGAAATACGTGAGCGATCCAAACCACGTTATTAATCACGTAGAATTAGGTCTAAGCAGTGACCTGACTTACGAAGAAGTTCCAGTAACTATCTTAGGAAGAAAATTACACTTGTTAAGAAATCGAGAGATACCTTTAGTGCTCGTTCAGTGGAGCCGACACGGGAAAGAAGAATCGACTTGGGAAAGAGAAGATGAAGTTCTAGCCAAATACCCTCAATGCTTAAGTAATACCTAAGACATGAATTTCGGGGGCGAAATTCTGTTAAGGGGGTGAGGATGTAATGCCCCGTCCCGTTCTATCCCCTTTTTCTTAATTAGAAACCTTATTTTTTATTTTCTTCTCTTTGCTTCTTTTAATTTTATTATTTTGTGTGTTATTTGTGTATTTTAAATGTATATATACCCTTTTTATAAATTCCTAAATTCGAAGAAAGAAATCGAATCTTTCAAACGAATAAAGGACTACGAGAATTAAATTAAAATTGAGAATTTCTATCCGTATAATTTATTAATAAAAATATACTTTTGTAATTAAAATACAATAAAATATTAATTGAGTTTTAAAAACTGTATTAAATTCTGAATCGGGGTTAAACTCGTGAACCAAACGATACCTAAACCGTATCAAATGGGAACGAAAATATCAGAATTAAAAGGGGTTAGTCCTTAACCACATAAAATACTTTCTCTTTTTAAATTAAATTAATTAGAGAATTTATCTCATCCACACATAATTATCACTCCTTTTAAATTAAAATTTATTAATTAAATTGAGATTTTTCTTCTATAAAAGATGCGTCCCTTTCACAGAATTCAGTTTCCATTTTTTTCACACAAATCTTTCTCCTCACGCCTCACGCCTTCTGCCTCCCTTCTCCGACGAATGGCCGCCGTGTCTCGCGCCGTCGCACCGCACAACCACCATCACCACCCGTCTTCTCTCGCTCTTCTCCGCCTTTGTGCCGTCACGCGACGCCCTTCTCCCACCAAGAGACGATGCCGGACGAGAAGCCCAGCGCCACCGCGCCGCTCCAACCGCAACGCCGCCGTGACCAGTTGAACGGCCGCCGCCGCCAAGCTCTCTCCGTCGCTCGCTCTCTTCTTCCTCCTCCGGCGAGCAACGCCGCCTCCTCTGTCCTTCCCCGAAGCCGAAGCTGCGTCGCCGCCGTGCCCAACCACCCAGCGCCGCCGTCGCACTCCCTCAGCCCCAGCCGTCGCCGCCTCTTTAATTCTCCCTTCATGTAAGTCGATTTAAAAAGCCCTCTTTTAATTTTGATTTTCCTCCGAGTTCAGTTTCTAACCAAAAAACCCCTCTTTCCATTCGATTTTTCCGATCAAATTGACGCCGTTAAACCGGTTGCTGCTGCCGGAATTTCTGGAAATCCCGATCGACGCCGTTAGGCTATTCGATTTGTTTTTCCGAATTCCCGAACAACGCCGTTAGGCTGTCCAATTTTCGTAAGCAAAATACCGAGTTTCAAAACGACGCCGTTAGGCCGCCCGTTTACCACCTCGAACCAGAATCGTAAGGTTTCTACCTTCGTTTTTCTTATTGGGAAGATTCTGGAATTTTGTCAAGTTTTGTTCGATCACCATGGAACCAAAGAAACAGAAAAGAAAGAAGAACTTACTGTTAGTTTTGGTCTAGTATTTTAGTATCACTAGTTAACTTATTTAGTATTATTAGTTGACTTATTTAGTATTATTGATTTGTCTTCTTTGTATCACTCTTTAGAAGTAGGAATTTGGATATTATTAATTCCCCTGTTTCTTCCCTTCAAAAGCTATGAGTTGGACTTTGGATTAATGTTTTAGTATTAGTGTTTGAATGATGTGTATTGTTGCTTTAGATGTATGGTATCATTGACTTAGTGGACTAGTATTATTCTTGCACATGTTTAGTGTCACTGTTTTAGTGTTATGGTGATATTAGCATAATCCTTTAGTATCCTTGTTTTGATGAATTGTTATTATTATTTGGATGATGATCTTCAATGGTTAAACGCTTTTGTTTTGAATCCATAGACAAAGGGAAACTCGTCTTCACCTCGTACCCCTGTTAGAATTTTAGAAACGCAAAATAAAGCCTTTTAATATAATCCTTTATTTTAGAAGTATTACAAACCCACTTTAGAAGTATCACTAATATTAGAAAAGAAGAATACCCTTTTTATAAACTATTTTAGTTTATAATATAATTTTCTTAGAAAAGTCCAAATCTTTTAATAAGTTTAAAAGAGAGAAGTTTTATATTCAAGAATTCTTTAAAAAAAAAAGGGAAATAGAAATCTTAGAAAGAAAAACCTTTTCTTTATTTCTTATTAATACTCTTAAATAATTATTTTTATTCTTTTAAGTATTTCCAAGAATAATAATTATATTTTTTTTACCTTAAAAGGCCTTTACTAAGGACATCAATGAAATTAGTAAATACACCCCCCTAATACACCTCCTCTTAAAAAGGGGTGTACTTATCAATTAGAAATCAACCTTTGAAAACTTTAGTTTTCAATAGTTTTCTAAAGACAACAATCTACTCAATCCTCGAGTTTCACGCGCTTAAGCTTTTCAAATTCAAAAATCGATCTTTTAATCGGAATACTCCTTATTAGGATTCTGTACTTTTCGGGACACGCACGGAGGACTCGACCGTCTGCATACACAATATTCTCAGGACTCAGAACAATCAGGTGGGTGATGATCTGTTGATTGATCTGCTAATAATAACATCGTGCCGGTATTTTCTGAACTCGACTAAATCAAATAAAAAATATCTAATCCAACATAAATGTAACACCTATTATATAACAGTTTGAATTATGTGATATAATTATATATGTTATATATAATGCCTGTTGTTTTGTAAGTCGATAACCATTGCATGAGTAAACACCTTATGTGAGCATGAAGTAGTTCGGTTGTCAGTCAAGTATTATTCTTTGTAAAGTTTATTGAGTCAGTTTTGTGGAAAGTCAGTATGTACGGAGTCGGGATCGAGTTTTAAATCCGACCTCCGGGGAGCTGTCAGGGACGCCCTTGTAATCAAGGTTGTTGATCAAGCAGATTGGTCCCCGGTCAGCTGTCGTTGGACGCACTGGGAATAAGGCCATTGATGCTTGCTTATTTTGAGGGATGTTATGGTTGGATAATGTGAGTTTGTGTGGTTGGATGAAGTAAGTTTTGGTTGGAGTTGAAAAGGGAAACTTTGTTAGAAGTGGAATGATCGTACGAATATGGTTTGACAGTTTGTGACAATACGTGATTATGTTTAGGGCTCTGCCCTAATGTGAACCAACTTGTGTTATTTCAATTATACCATGCGAAATATGTTTAAATGTCGCTTAAACCTCGTAATCTTATTTATATGTCAACTGATTAAATAAAATAAACACTTTATCAATGAGTATAACTTAATATATTTCGGATTTATCAATCCCATGATGTTGCAAATCACCCATATGTGAGAATTCAATTCTCACGCCCCTTTTTCCTAACCCCTTGCAGATTACAATTACGGGGAGCAAGGACAGTGATACAGAAGACACAAAGTTTCCCGCTTGCTTAATACACTTTTAATAATATAATGATGCCTATTATTTCTATTCTTAAATAAATGTTTTCGCTACTGCTAGGCAAGACGATACTTCTTACCGTATGTTTCAATTACCTAAACTCAGTTTGTATTATCATAAAGATACAAAACCTTTATTCCGTCCTCATATATATATAGATATACCTATGTGTGTGATACATTATTATATTATTTCTTCCCACTTATCCGCTGCATGAAATTTATCCTTCAATTCAGTTACTTCTCCTTCAAAAATTTTATAGTTCGGACTTTTGATCACAATAACACTTCGAATCCAATATAGTTAATATATTCTGGGTTTGGGGCGTTACAACCTATGGTCAATAATGCTTATTCTATCATAAACAGGATTAAACAACAGAGGAAGATTGAAGCTGTGGATGCACCAACCCTTTTCTCTAAGGCTGGGGTCAACTATTCAAAGAGTGGCTTTAAATATCAGAACACTAATCCTACTTGGTCCAAAGGAGTTGTGCTTCCTAAACTACCACAATGATATAGATTGAAGGAGGATACGGATAACTTGAGTTGTACTTACTGTGGAGGTACAAGACATGAAATTCATCAATATTTTGGTACCATAAACTGAAGGAATCAAAGAAGGTTGTGGTGAATTGCTTGAATGATTATGTTGAATATTCTGGAGGATACTCTGCTGCTGGCTCTTCAAAGCCAGATTTTACTCACCTCATACAATAGGAAGTTGCAAAGTATCTTGGAAATTCTCATGCAGAGCACAAGTCTGGCACTACATTTGGAGCAAATGATACTTAATCAATTTTGTGGAGTATGAAGGTAATATAGATAATTCTCAAATTGTGTTAACTGTACTTGATGGTGTGATTAATGGTAAAGGGATACTTGGTACTGGTGCTAGTAGGCATATGTGTTTTGATAAAATACTGTTCACATTAGGCTTGAAACCCTTAGGTAAACTAATCACAATTTATCTACCTGATGGTTCACTTAAAGTAGTTACACAATCAGGCCATATTATATTAAGCTCATCCTTGATATTACTTGATGTTCTCTATATCCCAAGCTTCAAGTATAACCTTTTATTTGTCTCACATTTGCTTCAACATTCTAACCTTAAATGCCTTTTTTTCTTCTAAATGTGAGATTTAGGACCAACTAAGTAAGAAGATCACTGTTTTTGGTCAGTTGATTGGGAAGCTTTACATTTACAATCATTTTTTTCACCTTATGTATCGAGTCTTTCATGTACTTCTTCTGTTGTTCACACAATGTAATCCCTCTTAGTGTTTGGAAGAAGAGGTTAGAACATGTTCCACCACATGTACTCAAACATTTGTGTTTTTCTATGATACCATATCAAATAAAGCTAAGTTACTGAAATTGATCCTTGTTCAATATGTCATATTACAAGCGATCCAGATTGTCCTTTTCTCCTAGCATCATACATACTACAAAGCTATTTTGCCCTTGTTCATGTTGATACCTAGGGTCCCTATGACCAAACTTTAATCACATATACACCGTACTTCATAACTCTAGTTGATGATTTCACTAGAGCTACATGGGTGTTCCTCTTGAAACATAAATCAGAAACAACAAATGTTCTAAAAAAATATTGTACAATGATCATCACTCAGTTCATACTTCAATTCAATCCTTCAGATCAGAAAATGGTTCTGAGTTTATGAGTAGGGAAACACAATCTCTTTTTACATCTCTGGGAATTGTCCATCAAACCAGTTGTCCTTACACACCCCAACAGAATGGGGTGGTGGAGAGAAAATACAGACATTTGTTGAATATAGCTAGAGCCCTTATGTTTGAGTCTAGTCCCTGCAACCCTATGATCTTATTCAATTCTTACAGCTGCTTTTCTGATAATTAACAAGAACTCAAGTTCACTTCTCTCTTGGAAAACCCCTCATGAGTTATTGTTTCTTACTTTTCCAAATTACTCATTTCTAAAGACTTTTAGTTATCTTTGTTTCTCCACAAATACTACACCATTGAAAGGAAAATTTACTCCCCGGGCTACTAAATGCTTTATGATTGGTTATGTTACTGGCCAGAAAAATTACAGGCTTTATAATTTGGATGATCATACTATATTTAGCTCCAGAGATGTTAGATTTTATGAGCACATATTCCCATTTCACACTTCAAATAATGATATCTCCTCTGTCCCCGAAGATCAATATGCTATCTTTCCATTCACGGATATCTAGCCGCTTCATTTGTTGATTCCCAGCTATTTATATATCAATTACTTTTGCAAAATCAAGTCAACTCAACATAGGTCTCTTGTGATTGATAAAAAATAACTATTGTTGCAAAATTATTGACAACGTGCAACACACATGTTACTCAACTAGTATAGTAAAATTGCATATGAATTTTAGCATACCAAATTTTTGTAATAAAACAGTATGTCAACATTTGGGTATGAAAAAATATATATTGGTACCTTTCATAAGTTGGAATGTTGAAATTTTGGTACGCATATTCCAAATACCGAAATTTTGGTATGGTGTTCTACATACCGAAAATTTAGGTACGGTTGATGGTATGAGATGAAAATTTTGGTATATCGTACTGAATTATCCTTATATAAGTGTGTTGTGGATTTTTTAAAATTCTTTTTGGATCCGTCAAATTTATATTTATTTGTGTATGTGTTTTATATATGTGTATATATTTATTAATGTATATAATATTTGGGTCACGCTAAATAAGCTCCCGATTTTACTATACATACCCTAATTACTATTCACACCTCATTTAAAATAAAAATCTTTTTAAAATTACTATGCACACCTCAAATTTAGACTATTATACCCTTACTTTGTAAAAATCATTAACAAAAAAACATAAAAAAAAGAAAAGAAATTAACACATAAATTTTTCCATTTCACCGTCGATCATAATTCCACTATTAAATTTATGTGCCTCAAGATAATCAATGATCTAAATTGACTCAATTTAATTTTCTCAACAAATTAAAGGTACACGAGATAAAAATTTGTACCTATTTTTGCATCTGAGAACAAAGATTTGCATCCACATATGTCTCTTACAGATGAATATTTGTTAGTCTTCCCTAACAAAAAAATCCATTTCGTTCAACTACAAGCTCAACCCATATGTGATTCATTGAACTGCCTGAGTTTAGTTTTGTTTATTTACCCATCGATGGAAACATCACTCAATGAAATAACAACTGAAGTAATTATCCACATTGTACAATGCGGTCGACACAAGAAAAAGGACAATTCTCCAACAAGCTAAACCTGATAATCAATGACACATACACGTTTGTGGTCATCGGGATGAAATATGCAAAATATATTTAGGATATTATGGATATTTAAATTAAAGATAATTTTGGAAAGTGTACAGTAGGATCGGAGATTTATTTAGCCGCGGACATATATTTTTCTATATAATGTGCGTTCATCAATAAGTAACTGATAGAGGGCAATATGGTCGTTTCATTATATTCTATGTACTCATCTAAAAACCTAGATTGTAACATATATAAATGAATCTCATACACAAGAAATAGTGAATCATCTCCTGGCTTGGTACGCCCCCAGACGAGTCATTCATGTCGAATTGGATCAACAAATCTTTGTTCTTCTATTCTTCTTTTTATTTCTCTATATCCTAAAACACGTTATCAGCACGAATGTTCTACCCTATTAAATATTAGAGTCAGCGAAGTATGATTGGATGCACGCAATTGTATGAAGTCGGTGACTAAATTATTGAAATCGTGTGATTTGAGTTGAACGGAGATGATTTCACACGGTAATTTCAATTATGATATTTTTTTAAATTATTGGTAAAAAAAAATTAATTACATGTATACATGCTTGCAATGTGAGACTTTTCATGTAAGTGTGTGCCTTCTTTTGTTCTTTCTTGGTAATTAGCTCACGCACTTGTGTGTTTTATATATTTCGTGTATGTATTACGACACAAGAGCTTTTGGATTAATGGATTTTTAGCTTTTGGATTTTGAATATGTTGATTGCTTCTTGTAAAATTACCGCATCAGTTTAGAGATATGAACAAATTTTCCTTTCTAATTGCCTTTATTTCGGCACTTAAAAATCCTGTTGTGATATATGTTATAATTTCCTCTTTGTGGTATTGGCGGAGAATTGTATAAAAACAATTATAATTATAAATAATTGACTATTAAATTTACGTTGCATTTTATTGTTGACTAACTTGTTTCCGTGTTGAGCTTTATTTTGGACTCAAGATTGGTAATTGTACCTATTTTGTTGCTTTGCCTGTTGGAGGCATGCCTAAGGCCGACATAACTACGTCTATGAGATGAGGAAGCAAGTAGCTACTGAAACTCAAGTTGAGTTTGCACTTGGCACAAGTCGGATCAATCATTAGACGATTAGAGCCCTTACCGTCCACTTTGGTAAAAAGGCTTAAACTCTTTTTTAAATTTCAGTAATTAGAATTGCTTTTCGCGGAATAAGCTTGTGAATTATTGCTGTAAAAATTAAGATTTATGTGAAAAATCTTTGTTTGCCTATTATTAATTAATTTGCAGCTGATGTGGTCCACCTAAATTCACAATGAAGAATTTGATGATGTATTTGTTATATTAATGTCATCAGTGATATATATATTCAATTTGTATGTATACATGTTCGTTATTGAATATCTCCATGATAAAGAAATTTCAAGAATGATATTTATGATTACAAATTAATGTGATAAAATATTTTCACAATGTATCGAAAATATGTGACCCATGGTCTCAAAATCTAATTCACACTATTCTTGATTTCTTTTTTGTATATTGCTACTCTTGCGAAATTAATTCCCACTTGTTTATAAAATATTGGACTCAAAAGGAAGTGAGTGCTATCATTAGATTTTAAATGTAAGAAATAACCTTCCTATGGAAGGATCATCTTTTCACAATCAAACCATCTAATGATCAAAAGACAAAGAATCTTTTGACAAGATCAAAGTCAATGCCCTAATATTTTTTAGGCAATATATAAGACCTCGTTTTATGTGGAAGTATCTTCTGTTTATTTAATACTCAAAGAACTGTGGTAGATTCTGAAAGGATGTTTTAGAAACATCTGTACTTTGCAGAATTGATAATACAGTGGAATGAAATCAACTTACTTAACTATAAAGAGGGTCACAAATTTCCATAAAGATATGTTGTGCTTTAAAGCACACTTTATTTTTTGTGAAAAGAAAATCACAGAAGATGATACAATGTATAGAAGAAAAAAAATCTCTCCACCTTCTCCACTAAGTTGATTACCATGCTACAAGTAGCTAAGAGACAATAATGTTTGGCTTCCTGGGACAAAGAAAATTCCCGAGGTTAATTTCAGTTAATGGGACAGTGGGAAGAACCCAAAAGAAAATGGGACATGACATATTACTCCATTCGAACATGGGAATAATGCCCCACGTGGGATAGTGGTGGCTCTCCCACTGGAAGACGTTAATGAGGTATTGGTACTCCTAGCAGTCATGATGATACCATATCAAATTGTGATGCAAGCACAAAGTAGCATCCAACTATATGAGATATGGAGAATCTAAAGAACAAGATATCCATTATATGAAATATGAGGAATATCCCTCAAATTTTACCTCATAATTACTTATTTCAATGGCAACAAGGACTTTGTGCAATTAATGAATACTCCTGATTTTAATTGATCTATTTATAAATTTCTCATCTTTCAAGAATGTTGTTCAGGCATAATGCCTCAATTTATTTGGACATATATTTTGGTCTTAAAGTTAACTAGACCAACAATAATTTTTGAGTTAGATTTTTAGTACGAGACCTTGCTTATATTGAAGTTGGTTCATAATATGTTTGAATTTTATTCGAAGTACTGAATTATTTGAATATATTATATACGTAAATTAGTATACATGGTTAAAAAATAACATTATCACGATGAAAAGTGATAAAGTATTGAATAAAAAGTAAACCATTCAACTCAAATTGAAACTCAACTGAATATGAGATTTCTTAAAAAAGGGCGAAGGAACAACTGCTAAATTTTTTATGTCTAACAATACACTTATTAAAATCAAAGAAGTTTTATATGTATCAAGAGCTAATCAAACCTTGTTAAGTTTTAAATATATATATGCCAATATTTTTATTTGTACACACCCAGTGAGAATGAAAATTTTCTATTTATCTAATGACTGTGAAAGAAAACACATCTTAGATAAATTGAGAAGTCAATCTAGTGGAATGTAACCCACTACTGTTCTTGAATCATATGCTATCGCCAATGATGAACTATGTGACACTGATTTATACAGGCTTTGACGTGATGATCCATATTTTGAAGAACTCATATGGATATTTTTTTTAGTGAAATTTAAAATGAGATGAAAATTCGATACGATGCACGATATCGATCATGTTGTTGTTTTGTCGCAATCTTTGTTTTCTGAAGTACCAGATACACTATCTACATCTCACTTTGCATTACATATATCAAAGGCACATCACCCATTTTGCAAAGTTTTGTCTTTAGTAAAAGTAACATTGAGACTTGTTTATGCTAAACATACAAAACTAAATATTTCATTCTTACAAAGGATAAAATATGATATTTGTGGACCAATTCATCCAGAATGCGGACCATTCAAGTAATTTATGGTTTTGGATTAAACTTCGACATACTAGTCACATGTCACTTTACTCTCCACAATAAATTCCGCATGCAACACTCTTAGCACAAATTATACGTTAGGGCTCACCATAATTACGTTATCAAGATGGTTTACATCAAAAGCATTTAATGAATATTGCATACCTATGAGGATCGATGTAGAGCATCTGGTACCCCATGTGCTACACAAAATGGTCTCATAGAGGCTACCATTAAAAGAAAGTAATGAGGTTAAGACACTAGTTATGCGCATGTCGATCTCTGCTTGGGGTTATGTAATATTGTATGCAACTTTACTTATTTATTTCAAACCCACTAATTGACCAGCCATTTTATGTGTACCAATTGGTAACTGGATATAAGCCTAGCATTTTATATCTACACATATTTGGTTGTGCAATATATGTGCCTATTGCGCTCCCACAACGCATTAAAATGGGTTCTTTGAAACGATCAAGTATTTATGTTGGATATGAATTCCCAGTAATTATTTGCAATTTTAGAACCCTTGACAGTTTTCCCGTCGTTAGGAGGAGATAAGAAAAAGGATTTTCTAAGGGAAGGACATGAAGTATCGTGTTTGTCCCCACGCTGTCTCATTTGATCCACGAACTTCACAATGTGAAAATAAAGTAAAACGAATAATATATATTCAGAACGTAGCATATTCGATGCTTGATGCGTTTGCTGATATTGCTAAAGTGACTAGGTCTCATATACCAGCTGCAAATGTGCCTGTAAGGTTAGAAATCCCCAATAAGGGGCACAACACCACTGGAAATGTGGTGCAACCATACTTGGTGGAGCTGTGGTTGAGGCCGTGACTCCCAAAAGGAAATGAGGAGGTCACTTGGTTCGATTGAAACCCACCCAAAGGAAAGAATGGTAGGTGTGACACAATCTAATCCATTGATCATCAATGTTGAGAATGCATCTCATGAGATTATCTCTAATTAAACTTATATCCATGAATCATTACTGGAGGACGTTCCGATGTTTAATATGATTCCAGAGAATGAAAAATCTCTATATGATTATAAGAGTGCATATAATTCGATGGACAGACATTGGACATAGATTGATGATGTATTTATTTATATTTTGCTCAAGAAAATATAGAGCACAACGATATCGAACCACACTCGATTGCAGAGTGTCAACCAAGAGCACATTGACCTAAATGAATAAAAGCAATCCAAGTAGAATTTAATTCTCTGACAAAGAGACAGATATTTGGGCTGGTAGTGCTAGCCCGACCAAGTGTAAAGCCTGTAGGACATAATTGAGTCTTTGTCATGTAATGAGAAATATAAGGTCCTAATATATAAAACTTGTCTTATAGCGCAAGATTTCTCACAACGCTCTGGATTGAGTTTGAGTAGACAAACTCCCGTAATGGACATCATAATGTTACATCCCTTATTAGTTTCCAAAGGATTAGAGATGCAACTTATGAATGTGATTATGACATATCACTTTGGGGATCTTGATTTAGAGATATATAAGTATTTGATGACATCTGTTACCCAAGCCAAGTGACTCTAAACCACGGAGTGTGTTTGCAATAAGATTGAAATGCTCACTTTATTGATTGAAACAATCATACAGAGGTGGTATACCCTTCTAAGTGACTAATTGATTGAGATAGGTTACAAGAACGATGATTAGTAACCCTATGCATTTATAAAGAAAATAAGTTTCAGATTTGCAATTATTTATGTTGATGGATGAATATAGTAGGCACTCTTAATGAAATAAGAGGACCATGAATATTTGAAATCCAATTTTGAGATAAAGTATCTTGGGAAAACTCAGTTTTGTCTAGACTTAATAATAGAACATTGAGTTTGTGGAATACTTATCCACCAGTTTGCACATGTCCAGAAGATGTCCATGCAAATTAACATGGGCAAAATGCATCTGATTAGCACTCCCATGATTGGTTGAAGTTTGGATTTAAGGAAATATTCATCTGGTCTGAAGGAAGATGACGAAGAGCTATTGGGAGATGAAATTCCTTACTTAAGTGAAATATGGGCATTATTATATTAAGCTCAATACGTTTGACCATATATTACTTTCTCAATGAACTTATTAGCTAGATATCATCCAGGATCAACATAGTGTCACTAGAATGGTGTCAGGAATGTACTCTGATACTTAAGGAAAAACCATTGACAATGGTATGTTATTCATTATAGTAAATATTGAAGGGGACCACAAATGTAATTGTGGACCTTAAGGAAATATTGAAGCTACCCTCTATACCTATACGCTAAATGATGTACTATTTGGTTTTGTATACTTCTGATCCACATAAAGTGTTCCCAAACTGGTTATAAATTTTCCATGGTAACACGACGATATCTTGGAAATCAACTAAGCAAGCTCTTGCATCTATATTTTTAAACCATTCAAATATCATTGTCTTACATGAAGCAGTTCAAGGGTGTAGATATATCACTACACATGTTCAAAGAAGCTGCGACTTGAGTTCACCACTGGAGAGACCATATGTATATATGAAGAACATACTTCTTATGTTCAATAGTTGAAATTGAGCTACATCAAAGGTGACAACATGAAACGTATATCACCAAAATCTTCTATGACCAGCAACAATAAGTTTTTTTCTCAAGATTCAAACTCTAAAGTAAATGAGGTTGGTCTTTTTATATAATCATTGTCCAAGATAATCTTTGAGAAACATCTTAAAACATTATGATGTGTAGACTTTTTTAAATCACTTGATAGATGTGCGTATCATGTGAAAAGTTTAGACTTCAGGGGGAGTCTCAATATAGGTGCACTGTAATCTTTTTCCCTTCGATCAAAATTTATTTTCAATTGAATTCTTGCAACTTGTCAAAGCTTTAACGAGACAACATTCACGCACCATCCACACTTTTGATTCGACACAAGGGGGAGTATTGAAGGAAAAATATATTAATGTGCCTTCATCAATAAGGAACTGATAGAGGACAATATGACCGTTTCATTATATTCTATACTAATTTAAAACCCTAGGTTGTAACCTATATAAAGGGATCGCATACACAAGAAATTGTGAATCATCTC
Source organism: Ballota nigra (assembly GCA_947034835.1). Classification (NCBI taxonomy): domain Eukaryota; kingdom Viridiplantae; phylum Streptophyta; class Magnoliopsida; order Lamiales; family Lamiaceae; genus Ballota; species Ballota nigra. The sequence goes on from OX344720.1 coordinate 29,687,603, forward strand.
CTGGCTTGGTACACCCCCAGACGTAGTCATTCATGATGAACTGGGTCAACAAATCTGTGTTCTTCTATTCTTCACTTTACTAGATAAGTACCCCGCGTAACACGAGGGGTTGTTCGCAAAATTAATTTTAAAATATACTCCCTCCGTTTCGGTTTTATCTACACACTAAAATGGGCACATATTTTAAAAAAAAGTTACTTTTTGAGTAAAGTAGTGACATATTGGTAAATGTGTGTATATTATTGTGAGTGTGCACACAAATCAATTTTTTCTTTTTCAGAGTGTGCAAATAATTTTGGGAAGGACGAAAAAGGAAAGTGTGTAAATAATAATGGGACGGAGGAGTATATTTTATTAACACATCATTATGTTATTTAATATTATAACATTATATAATATAATTTATTTAAATACACACACAAGCAATAAAAAAACGCATATACTTCATTTAAAGTTGAACATATAATTTGATAAAATTTAATTATTCAATCCATGATATATAAAGATTGAATCATCTTATTTAAAAATTTACAGTAAATAATTGCTCTAATAAAATAATTTCCGAAAAAAAAACTCACTAAGATAGAGAAAGAAATATTGAAACATGCTTTCATAAAAAAACATTAAAACTCAAAGTTTGTCTAATTCTTCTCCCCTATTAAATATTCACCCTTCAAAATGCAATAAACACTATTCCATAAGAAAGATGAAAGGATTCTGGTGAGAGAGAAATAAAAAATAAAATTATCTATTGAAATAAAATTAAAGCAACACACCAAAAATACCTCAAGGAGATTTAAATTATCCTTGAAAGTCTTCACACTTTAATTTGTAATACTTAAAAAAATAAACATAATATCGTCAAAATAGAAGAAGAAATAAAGTAGAATTTACATGAGGAAAAAAATCTTTAAAAATAAAATTAGCTGAATGTTAACAATTAAATTGTGTGGACATATAATCGAGAAGTAATACTAAAATTTTATGAAAAAAAAATACACAAACTCAAGTTATATATAATAGATATTCAAGTTTCATAATGATTTGTAGTTTAGCTTAATTGGTAAACATAATGAATATTACACCCGAAGTCTAGGGTTCAAATCCAAGTAAATGCATTTTTGTTATTGGACTTCTTATGAAAGACTACATATATGACACATAGGATAAAATGATATATATAAGTTTCACAATCATGCCATGTAAGATTGAATATATGCCATGTAAGATTGAAATGATTGAGCATTCGACACATAGGCGAAATCAACCACAAGTTGACACTTCAACATTTTAAAACTCCCTATTAGTATTAGAGGATATTTCTCTATATCCTAAAACAAATTACATATATTTTTAAGTATTAGGTGAATGATAAATGTTAATTTAAGAAATTATGTATTTGATTTATTTAATGTCCAAATGAAGATATGTGTATATGTTGGTCCCGAAATGAGTTATACAGGTGTATGGGGGGGGGGGGGGGGGGGGGAATACACCTGTTGTTACAAATTCAAACTTCTTTCTTAAAACTTATCAGATTACTCAAGACAGTAGATCTTCAGTGGACTTGGAAGTCTGCTGAGATTTACTAGTGAAAGCTTGCTGAGATATCAACTCCACTGAAGGTTCAAGACTTTCAGTTGAGTTGCTATCTAATTAGCTTTCAGTTGCGGATTAGTGAGCCCTTAAGAAAACTCGTTTTGCTTGATAAAAACTTGTTTGAACAACACACACTAAAGAATTAACAGAATGTAAGTGCACAAGATATAAAGTGGTTCAGAGATGAATCTCCTACGTTCACTGTCCTGATTAAACAGGAGAATTCCTTTCACTTTGGAATTCCTTGTGTTATAGTGCCAAGGTGCACTGATCAAATAATCATCTCTTAGGATATTTGATGCCTAGGATAATTCCAGGTCCTAGTTCCCAAAACAGCCAACTTTCAGACTGATATCAACTATCAACTTACTAACACCTCTTAACTCTGACTCTCAACCTAACTCTGGGGTAGAGTTTTGAGTAGGGTTTGGTTCCAACTATTTGTGAGATAATACTTACGAGTTAGCTCAAGGATTTAAGGATGGATTATCTCATTCTAAGATTTGGATATGGCTATAAGCGCGATTACATTAGGTTTGGTATGCTCTCTACAAATATGAAACACTTGAGAAACAAAGGTGATTGCGAGTGCTTCGTAGTAAGTTATGAGTGTAGAGAATGCTTTGTTCTTGTGAGTTTCCCATGCGTAGAAATGGATACGTCCTTCTGTATTTATAGACCTTCTTGAAAATCTTCCAGTTGGAGATGAATCTTCTCAAGTAAGTTTCTTGTATCTGATTGGTTCAAACGACTCTATTTAAGCTTTAAATCTTGTCAAGAAACAGCTGAAAGACCTTATCTGTTTACCAGCTCTCTAGAGAAAGCTAAAGCAAGACTTTTACTTGTCAGTCTGTGACAGGTCGGCTGTCAGTAGGGTACACCCACGTGTCATCTTCTTATTGGGCCACACAGTCTACTTGCTCAGAATCTTGTCTGGTTTTAAGGTGGAACTCAACTGAGAGAACCTTCTTATTCCTTCATTTATTGCAAGCTTTACTGACATTCGAATTACCTTGTTCCAACCAGATTAACTAACAGCTTTTAATGTGTTTAGCATTGAATGTGCGTTGGTAGTCTTCATCAGTGGACTTCAATCCTCTACTGATGGTATAGCCTTAGTAAGAATGCATTTAGAAGACATTCAAAACTCAGACTTCTTCTTCAGCTGACTTCTTCTTCAGTTGACTTCTTCTACTCTTAGATACACTAAACAATTTAGTAGATGCACTTCAGTTCCTTAACATCTGAACTGGCTAATTATATTCTAACTCTACTGAATACACTTTACTTACATTAGACTTAGGAGGAACCTTTTGGCATCTTAATCAAAACATAAGTCTATACAATTTCCCAACAATTTCCCCTTTTTGATTATGCCGAAACCTATCTATTACATATCCTCTTTCAGTTGAGTTTATTCAGTTGGCATACAATTTCAAGGAATTTTGTAAGTAAATGTATTCAAGTACAAAAGCCTAAATGATAATGAGATATTATCTTGGGCTGTAATAACAGTAGGGTTTTCATTTCATAATAGATCAAGTGCAGGTACAAATACAATGAAGTCTACTGGATTAGTTCAAAACAAAAGAACAACTGGGACTTATAAACAAATGCCCAGAAACACTTAAACAGATTAGATGGACTCAAAGATTGGCTCCAGAGCATATTGCTTGAATACTCTAATCTTCAGCTCATTCTTCCTCTCCACGATTTCCTTTGAATGTCCCTTGAGACCCAAATACTCAAAAGGAGAAACCCATTCCTCAGTGATTCTTTCTCTATCTACTTTACCAGTGGCATCAGTTGGGGGCCAGTAAATGATGGGTTCAGGAGCTTTCAGAGCATGATCTGGAAACTTGTCATTCCAGGCTTCATTGATATCAGGGTAGAGCTTTGGATAAGACTCGAAAAGCCAATCATTGAACAAGTCTTGAGCATTTTCTTTCCCAAGTTCTCCACTGACATAGTAACAGTAGACAAATTCCCTCTTGGCCGTCTGCCAAGTATCATTGAGCTTTTTGGGAACCCAAGTATCATGATGAGGGAATTTAGCCTTTGAAGACACCATCTTTTCTTTCTTCATCTTGGCTGTCCACTTTTGATAACCATTTCTGAACTTCTTAGAGGTGGTTTTGTCAAAGGTTGCTAACCTTTCCTGGTTCTTCCTCTCTGCCAGTTCAACAATGGATTCGATTCTTCCAACAACTCAGTCCCTCCTTTCCTGCTGTTGAGTTGTTAGCTTCTGAGCTCTCTCGTTCATCCCTCCTGCTTCTTTGATTAGCCCAGTTAGCTCAGTGACTCTGGTTGGAGCAGACTTGGGAACCTCAGAGGAGATAGGCTCTGGATCCAGTACTGGGATGATCTCAACTGAATCTTCAGTTGAATTTGCAGCTAACCTTTGAGAAGACCTGATCTTCTTTACCACCTCAGCTGAGAGAGCATCAGTAACCTTCCTCTTAGTTGTCTCGCCCTTCAGAGCAGCTCTTTCTCTCTTGTCCTTTTCAGCAGCCTCCTTGAACTTGGACAAGCCCTTCTCCTTCTGCACTTCTTTTCCTTTCACCCTTTGGTTTCTCTCATCAGCCAACTGTTGAGCCTCCTTGTTCACCTTCTTCATTGTATTCTTGATCTGCTGACTTCTAGCAAAATCATCAGTCTCAAGAATTATCTCCATTTGGTTTTTCGGATCCAACTTCATCTGCTTCCCAGGTACCAACTATTCCCCCTTTTCGGCATTAATCATGAACTCTGCAATAGTGATATTCATCTGCATCTGATCATGTTCAACTGCCCTCAGTTGGATTGAGCAGTGATCCACCTATTCCTCCAACCTTTCAATTGTTGCTCCAGCAGTTTGGCCAAACTTGACAAATTGGTCAAGTTTTTCACTGATAATTACATCTGTCTTCTCTTGGGTGGGGAAGTCTTCTGCTGCTTGCTTCATTACCTCCTTCAAGCTGGCCTTCATCTCTTCATGCTTGGCCTCGAACTCAGTCACCTTCTTGTTCCACAACCCTTCAACCTTCTCCATAAGATCAATTGAGAAAGCCTCTACTGAGGACTTTAGGTTGGTGGACACATTCTCGACTGAGTCTGCCAAAAATTTGGCCCTTGCCTCTTCCCCCTTCTTCTCCATCCCTTTGATGACTTCAATCACCATAACACTTTGCCCTTCTACTACATCTATGACCATCTGTTGAGAATCTTCGACTTTGAGAGTTAGATTCTGGAGAGATGAGGTAGTAGACTCCATAAGCTCATCAATGTGGTCTGAGAGAATGACTGTTTCATCTACATCTTCCTGTACAATCTCTTGCAGATCTCTCAGTTTAGCTTCAAGGGATGGAAGTCTCACTTCCTCAACCTTGCTGATGGCATGCTTTAGAGGACTTAGACTAAGAGTAGCCTTGGTTACCTCAAGGGTTGGATTTCCTGCACATGACGAAGGGTTAGCATGTTCCCTCTCAAACTCACCTCCTAACCCAGCCTGCTCATCTATCTCCATTTGGACTCCCTCATCCTCACTCTCTTTCATATTTTCAACTATATTTTTTTTTCAGCCAATTCACCCTTTATAGGGAAGATTGCTCTTATTTCTCCACTTACAACATCTATAATTTCTACCTCTTTTTCTTTTTCACTCTTTTTTTCAACTCCTTCAGCTCCAGTCACCTCAACTGACTCTAAAGCCACCACCGAGGGCCGTTGTGGAGTAGTTTCAGTAGACACCTCTACTGAACTACTCTTTGGCAAATTTTGAGCCTCAGTATCCCTTTCCTCGGATACATCCTTGGCTACTTCACCACCACCTTGCACAGGTGAAGTACCTTTCTCCATTACTGACCTCTCCTCCTCCTCCTCCCTTTCTTTCTCAGTCTCCTTCACACTTTCATCCACCTTTTTGTTCGATGCAGACTTGGCCTCGTTAATCTTATCCATCACTAGGCTTTGAAAGATCTTCTCATCACATAGTAGTCTGGTTTTGGTGAGACCAGTAAACTCAAGCACCTCCTACTCCTCCTCCTTCCAATTCTCAGCCTTTCCTCCTCCTACGACCATCAAAATCTCCGCTATCCTCTTATCCTTGAGTTGGACAAGTAGCCTGACCATTAAGAAGATGACTTTTCAGGTCAGGATATTCATCCAGCTCTGGATACTTCGTCTCCAAGGAGTAGACCACTTCATCCTTAAGAGTATCCAAGAAGGAATACTCTTCTTCATCATCAGATGGTAAAGAAGGGTGGGGGATTGTGGGTCTGTGGGCTCCTCAGGAATGGATTCAAGAGGTTCTGAAATGTGAGATTTAGTGTAGGTGGGGGTTTGTTCAGTGAGGGTGGGAGTGGTTTCAGTAGGGTTTGGATCAGTATAGGGTTGTTCAGTAGGGTTTTGGTCAGTGGGGGTTGAGGGAACTTGTTCAGTTGAGGTTTCATATGGGGTGTCTTTTGAGGATCCATTTTCAGGCTGTTGAGAGCCTTCAGTGGGGGTTTGGGAGATTTTGGAGATGCGCTTGGTTTTGAGAGGAGTACGGGGTTTGGTTTTGATTTTAATGGTGGTAGGGGCATCAAAATCGGTATCAGTAGAGATAACATTGGGAGAAGATTCAGGGTTACCTAATGAAGAGTCATTAGTAGATGTTGACTTTCTTGCGTTCTTGGTGGATTTAGCTGCTTTCTTCTCTATCTCAGCATCTCTTTTCTCCTTTCTTTTTGAGGCCTTTTCAGCGACCTCCTCCTTGTGTTTTGCCATCTTGTCACTCACTTTGACAAGTCTCCTCAGTTTGGTTTTCTTCCCCTCAGAAGGGTTCATCTCCTCCATGTCTTCCTCTTCCTCTGGGCTATCCTCACTCTCACTAAGTCTCCTTCCTTCCAGGGTTTTTCCAGACTTAAATAGTGACTTTAAGTTGCTCCACTTCCTGTCCTCCTTCCAGTTAACTCCAACATCCACATTCTCAATCAGGTATGAGATCTTTGTGGCATAGTTAAGCTTGCTAGCTAGTTGTGGTATCTTCTCTGGTTGAAACTTCGTGCGCTCCTTGTTCAGTGCACGAAGGAAGAATTGTTGCCAGTTATACTCCTTATATTTGCTTTCCACAATTACCTTCATCAATCTCAGCTTCGGCTTGCTTACTTGTTCTGGGCTCCCCTGGTTGACAAGTATGCATTTTCCAATAATCTCGCACAGTACATTATATACTGGGAGAAGCACATTTCTATTCATTGTAGGGTGATACTTTACCTTCTTCTGCATAATCGAATATACCCACTCCTCCTCCTTATCCGCGATACAAGTATCCGGATTAGGGCCTTTTGATGGAAGATCAAATAGCTCCTTCAGATCTTCTCCTTCTAAATCGATCTATTTCCGTACTTTCAGAAATTCCATAAGCTCCTCTCCATCCCGAACAATTTTCTTCTTTCTTTTCAGGAACAGGCAAGACTTAATCTTAGTATCGGTGTTGTTGACACTAAAGAAGAATTCTAACACTTGCCGATCAAAACAGTTCTCAGGATGAACTGTTAGAAACTTCTCTAGACCAGCGGCTTTGACCATCTCCAAAGCCTCCTTGATGTGCCTGAACTCAGGCCTAGATTGGATTTCTGGGTTATCGAATAAGACATTTGGTTCATACCAAAAATTATCTTTGTTGGTAAGGTGTTTGAGGTTGAATTTTCCATTAGGGTTTGAACTTTGAAGAACATTGAATAAATTCACAGAGAATTTTTAAAGAGAGATAGTGATTTTGGACTTGAGAGATTTCGAAAAGGTTTCAGAGATTGATATGGGAGCCTTTTATATCTAGAATGAACGGTGAGATCAAAAGGTTAATCAACGACTGGGGTTGATTCAGATGAGATTGTGGTTAGTTGAAAAGGTTGTGGGGATTTTTAAGATATCTAAACGGTTGAAAAGAAACCACCTAAAATGGATGGTGAGTATTAAAAGGGTTGGTAGCCGGAAGGTCACATCATCCGGCTTTTGAGGCGTATGAGATAGGAAACTGAAAAAGTTTTACTGACTTATACAACACGCATTAAATGCTCCATTTATCAAAATCTTTTCAAAACAGTGTAAAAAGATTTAATTTTGCAAAAAGTACTCATTAACATTTTTGAAAAGAAATTTCCATTTAAAACTAAGAAGAATTTAGTTTTGAAAAACATAAGTGAGAATATGATCGACCTCGACTAAAGTTGTACTTCTACTGAGATTTGTAGCTTTTCTGAGATCTTTGACTCTACTGAAGTCATACCTCGACTGATTTGAAATCATCTCTACTGAGATTTTGATAAGACTTCTTTCTTACTCCCCTGGATCCAGAAGTCCAAGCTCTACTGATAGTTCTTGAAACCTTGCTTCTGCCAAAGGTTTAGTAAATATATCTGCCTTTTGTTTATCAGTGTGGATCTTGAGCATTTTGATATCCTTCTTCTCCACATGATCTCTAATGAAATGATGCCTGATATCCACATGTTTACATCTTGTGTGGAGAACTGGATTTTCTGAGATAGCAATGGCACTATTGTTGTCACAGAAAATAGGGACTTCATTAGCAAAGATGTTGTAATCTCTTAGTTGTTGTCTTAGCCATAGGATTTGAGCACAACAACTTCCAACTGCCATGTATTCAGCTTCAGTAGTGCTTGTGGCTACTGAGTTTTGTTTCTTGGAAAACCAAGAAATTAATTTACTTCCCAAAAATTGACAAGTGCCTGAGGTAGATTTTCAGTCGATTCTGTAACCTCCATAGTCTGCATCTGAGTATCCTGTGAGTTCCAAATTATCATTTGAGGGATACCATAATCCTAAATTCACAGTACCCTCTAGGTATTTGAGAATTCTCTTTGCTGCTTCCAGATGACTCTTCTTTGGATTTGCTTGATATCTAGCACATATTCCAACAATAAATGTGATATCTGGCCTGCTTGCTGTGAGATACAGTAGAGATCCAATTATTGCTCTGTAGTGAGTTTAGTCTACTGATTCACCATCTTCATCAGGTTCCATCTTTGTGTTGGTGTTGAGTGGAACTCTTGCAACCTTACTGTTTTGACATCCAAATTTGTTGATAAGCTCCCTTGTATTTGGCTTGATTGATAAAAATTCCTTCAGTGGACCGTTTGACTTGAAGTCCAAGGAAGAAATTCATTTCTCCCATCATTGACATCTCAAACTTTCCTTTCATCAGTTGAGAGAACTTTTCACAGAGGACTTGATTTGGAGAACCAAAAATGATATCATCCACATAGATTTGCACCAATAGAGTGTCCTCTCCTTTTGTGATCCGGAAGAGAGTTCTATCTAATCTTCCTTTGATAAAACAATGATCAAGTAAGAACTGAGATAAAGTATCATACCAAGCTCTTGGAGCCTGTTTCAGTCCATATAGAGCTTTTCTCAGTCTATATACTTTATGACTTTCTTCAAAACCTGGGGGCTGCTCCACATACACTTCCCCATTGATTACTCCATTCAAGAAGTCACTCTTGACATCCATTTGATACACCTTGAATCTCTTGTGAGCAACATATGCAAGAAATAACCTTATTGCCTCCAATCTGGCCACCGGGGCAAATGTTTCATCATAGTCAAAACCTTCAACTTGAGAATAGCCCTTTGCCACTAGCCTGGCTTTGTTTCTGACTATGACATCATCTTCATCCTTCTTATTCTTGAACACCCATTTGGTTCCAATCACATTGCGATGATATGGTCTGTCCACCAACTCCCATTACTTGATTCCTTGTGAATTGGTTGAGTTCTTCTTGCATGGTAATGATCCAGTTAGAATCTTGAAGTGCTTCTTCAATGGAATTTGGTTCCTGGTTAGATAAGAAACAACAAAACAAAACACTTTCTCCATAAAAACTTCTAGTTTTGACTCCCGAGGTAGGATCACCTAGGATTTGCTCAACAGGGTGATCTGAGAGCCATGTTCTCCTAGACTGATGCCCTTCAGTAGAGGTTAACTCTTCTGAAGTTGAGTTACTAGATACAGGAATGAATTCAAATTCAGGAAATAAAACAGAGGGTTGAAGTCCTGAGTCATCATTCAAGGTATTTTCATTCTCAATGATAGTGTCATTGGTTCCCCCTTGAATGATGGGCTCATTAGATGTCTCAACTATGACCACATCTTCATCGACATTACTTACCTCTAGAACTGGGATGGTGTTCATCAGTTCAGTTGACTGGTCAGGAGACCTTTCAGTTGAGTTGTCAGGAGTGATCTTGGTCTGAGTGTCCTTATTGAACTGTTGGTCATTGAGGTTATCCCAGGTTGGGATGTATGCATCAACATTATTCTCAGGATAGCCTTTTGACTTGATACTCAGTCTAGTTAGTCTTTTGCTTATAACTTCTCTAGTCTCATTTCTCCTGGACTCAAAAGTAGATTCATCAAAGACCACATGGGGTGTTTCTTCCACAACAAGGGTTCTACAATAGTAAACTCTGAAAGCTCTACTGATTTGGGAATATCCTAAGAAAATTCCTTCATCAGCTTTGCTATCAAAAGCCTTCAGTTGAGTTTTCCCATTGTGGTGAATGGAACACTTGCAACAAAAAATGTGAAAGTAAGATACCTGTGGCTTTCTGCCATTCCATAGCTCATATGGAGTTTTTCCTTGATGTTTGGTTACCATGGATCTATTCTGAGTATGGCAAGAAGTATTAATGGCTTCAGCCCAAAACCTTTTAGGAACTTGAGCTTCTGCAAGCATTGTCCTTGCTGCCTCCTTAAGAGTCCTATTTCTTCTTTCAGCTACTCCATTTTGTTGAGGAGTTCTTGTAGATGAAGTCTCATGGGCTATACCTAACTCTTTGCAAAATTCAGATATTATAGAGTTAATGAATTCAGTACCTTTATCTGACCTTATTTTTACATTGTTCAGGCTCTTCTCATTGCTAACTTTCTTCAGTAGTTTTGGTAACCTGACTTGAGTTTCCTTCTTGCTTGCAAGGAATACCACCCATGTGTACCTGGAATAGTCATCAACAACAACAAGTGTATATTTTCTCCCATTGATACTTACAGGGGTTACTGGACCAAAGAGATCCATATGCAACAGTTGAAGTACTCTGTCAGTAGAGGTAGCTACTTTGCTTTTGAAGGATGCTTTTACTTGCTTTCTCTCTTGATAGGCTTTGCAAATATGATCTTTGTTGTATAATTCATTTGGCATTCCTTCTACCAGTGTATGTCTTGCTATCTTGTTCATCACCTTGAAGTTCAGATGACTTAGTCTCTTATGCCATAACCAATTTGTGTCAGTTGAGCTCTTTGCAATAAGGCATGCATTTGGTGTGCAAGACTTCCAATCTGCGAGATAGACATTTCCCTTCCTTGACCCAATTAGTAGTACCTGTTGTGAAGATATGTTCTTGAAAAAACACAGGTTATCTGAAAATTCAACACTGTATCCTTTATCACAAAACTGACTTATAGACAATAAGTTATGCTAAGTCCACTGACATGGGATACATTGTTAACTCTTATTGAGCCAATAATTAAAGTACCATAACCTTTGGTGGCTCCTTGTGAATTGTCACCAAAAGTTACCTGTGGACCCTCTTTCTCAATAAATTCATTCAGAAGACTTTTGTTGTCAGTCATATGCCTGGAACATCCACTGTCCAAGTACCAGACTGAAGATTTAAGAGCTTCTCCTTTGTTGAAGTCCACTGAGCCCTGTATCAAGATCAAGCTTTAGGTACCCATTTTGTGTTGGGTCCTACCAAGTTAGCTGTACCTTTCGGGATCCAAATTTACCTCAAAGTTCTAATTACTTTAGACTGGCTAATTTGTCTTCCATAAATATCTACATAGATAGTTACCTCCCTTGGTGCCTTAGGAGTAAACTGTCTATGGGTGTCAGCCTTTGAAGGAACAAGAACCTTCTTAACATTCTTCTTCTTAAACTTGGGTGCACCTGGTCTCAGTCTTTGTTGATAAAGGTATTGAGAACCTTTTCCTTTAGGCACAAAAGGAATAGGTTTTCTATATGAGTCATTCCTTGAGGAGTGCTCATGCCTGGGTGCTTTCAGTTGAGATTGCTTCATTTAAGAAGACCTTGACTGATAGTACCTCTGTTAAGTTCTAGATTGATTAGTCAACTGAGCCTTTCCAATTGGTTTTGGCTGAGTTAGACCTTTCTTTAGTTGAACTTCAACTGGTCTTTTTCCTTTATCTAAAATCTGTGGTTGGAAAGTCACAGATTTAACAAATACTCTCTTTGTGCCACTTGAAGAAGCAACACTCAGAGGACCTTCTGAAGGTTTTGGAGTATAGCCTATTCCACACTTGTTATTAGGATTGATTTGAAAAATTTGGATCTCCTCTATGGCAAGAGAGGGTTTGTTAAGAGTATCAATCCTTTTTAACAAGGTCTCTTCAGATTTTTGTAAGACATCAATTTTCAGGAGAGAATCCTTTATTTGGCTTACCAGTTTTAAATTCTCTTCAGTTAACCTTGTCTTAGATTCAGTGAGATCCTTTATCAGTTGATCTTTACCATTTCCTTGACTCTTGAGGGTTTCCACCTCTTTTGTCAACTCAATGGTAGATTTAGCTGAGTTAAGATCTGTCTGATTCCCAGATTCAATTAACTTGGAGTTTTCACTCAAGAGTTTTTTGTTTTCATCTTGGAGACAGAAACTTGCTTCTTGCAACCTTGAGAAATCAATCATCAATTGTTCCAAAGCGGACTGAAGATTGAGTTCCTCTGTTGACCCTGAGCTGAGCTCAAGTGAGTGTCCTAAAGAAATGGATGGTTTAGATTGTACCTCAGATTCTTCACTTGCCATGAGACACATGTCATCATCACTGCTGTCAGAGAACAGTCCATCAGATGAATCTAGATCTTCATCAACATCCTCAGACACCATGTCTTTTCTTTCTCCATATCTTCTGTCTCTCTTGGCTTGCCTTTCTTTCCTTTCTTTTGTGCTCAGTTGAGGACAGTCATACTAAAAGTGCCCAACCTTCTTGCATTGATAGCATCTGTTGGCATCATTATCCTTTTCTTCAGTAGATTCTCTAGTCTTTGATGATGATCCTTCAGCTTTGGAATAGTTCTTGTATTCTTTCTTTTTCTCCATCTCAGTGGAGCTTTTCTCTCCTTCTCTAGTGTCCTTTTGTGGATAACTTCTTCTTTCCCTGTTATCCCTGTAAAACCTTTTATACTTGCCAAAACGACTATTAAGTTTTTCAAACCTTCTAGCCATTAGGCTGGGTTCCTCTTGCATCTCAGCTCTGCTTTGAGATTTACTCACTTTTGTACTCTTCTGTGGCTTTGGAGATTTGGGCTCAGTCTCCTTAGCTTTGAAGGCAACTCCCTTCTCAGCTGAGGTCTCATTAGGAACCATTTTCCTGTTAAGATCAAATTCATAAGCCTTTAATTCAGAGAATACCTGTTGCATAGACATGTTGGACAGATCTTTGGTATTCTGCATCATTACTGAGTACACATCCCATCTTGAGGTCAAACCTCTCAGGATTTTTAAAGCAACTTCTCTTTTTGTATACACTTTACCAAGGGAGTTAATCTCATTCATAATATCACTAAACCTCCCATCAAGTTGATCAATGGTCTCAGTTGGCTCCATGGTGAATTGCTCGTACTTTTGAACAGCTACTGAGAGCTTGTTCTCTTTTATTTTGTCAGTACCCTCACACATAAGAGCAAGAGTGTCCCAGAGCTCCTTTGCAGTCTGGCAATGGATCACTCTTCCCATAACTGAGTCTAGAATGGTTGTATAGAGAATGTTCATGGCAATAAAGTTGAGGTTATGTCTCCTCATTTAATCTGCAGTAATGTTGTCCTCATCTTTGGGCCATTCTTCTCTAGGATCTGCAATAGTTTCAGCTGTGGTTCTTGGGTTAGGAGTCATAAAAACAAATGGACCTTTTGTGATGACTCTTAACATTTCATCATGTACACAGGCAAGATGTGCTCTTATCCTGATTTTCCAGAAATCATAATTTTCCACTGAGAACTGTGGAAGCTTGTGATGGGGCATATGGTTCAGCGTATTTACTCCCATGTTGTTCTCTGCTGGTGGTGCTACCCTAGCTGCATTGTCAGCCATAATATCGAAATAAGATTATCACAAGATCAATTCAGTTGACCAGATACACTTTACCTATAGAGCATAAGGTATACTTAGAACAATGGTCTTTTGAACCACCGCTCTGATACCACTTGTTGGTCCCAAAACGAGTTATACAGGTGTATGGGGGGGGGATACACCTGTTGTTACAAATTCAAACTTCTTTCTTAAAACTTATTAGATTACTCAAGACAGTAGATCTTCAGTGGACTTGGAAGTCTGCTGAGATTTACTAGTGAAAGCTTGCTGAGATATCAACTCCACTGAAGGTTCAAGACTTTCAGTTGAGTTGCTATCTAATTAGCTTTCAGTTGCGGATTAGTGAGCCCTTAAGAAAAATTCGTGTTGCTTGATAAAAACTTGTTTGAACAACACACACTAAAGAATTAACAGAATGTAAGTGCACAAGATATAAAGTGGTTAAGAGATGAATCTCCTACGTCCATTGTCCTGATTAAAAGGAGAATTCCTTTCACTTTGGAATTCCTTGTGTTATAGTGCCAAGGTGCACTGATCAAACAATCCTCTCTTAGGATATTTGATCCCTAGGATAGTTCCAGGTCTTAGTTCCCAAAACAACCAGCTTTCACACTGATATCAACTATCAGCTTACTAACACCTCTTAACTCTTACTCTCAACCTAACTCTGGGGTAGGGTTTTGAGCAGGGTTTGATTCCAACTGTTTGTGAGATAATCCTTACAAGTTAGCTTAAGGCTTTAAGGATGGATTATCTCTATCTAAGATTTGGATATGGCTATAGGCGCGATTACAGAAGGTTTAGTATGCTCTCTACAAATATGAAACACTTGGGAAACAAAGGTGATTTCGAGTGCTTCGTAGTAAGTTATGAGTGTAGAGAATGCTTTGTTCTTGTGAGTTTCCCGTGTGTAGAAATGGGCACGTCCTTCTGTATTTATAGACCTTCGTGAAAAGCTTCCCGTTGGAGATGAATCTTCTCAAGTAAGTCTCTTGTATCTGATTGGTTTAAACGACTCTATTTAAGCTTTAAGTCTTGTCAAGAAACTGTTGAAAGACCTTGTCTGTTTACCAGCTCTCTAGAGAAAGCTAAAGCAAGACTTTTGGTACTTGTCAGTCTATGACAGGTCGGCTGTCAGTAGGGTGCACCCACATGTCATCTTCTTATTGGGCCGTGCAGTCTACTTGCTCAGAATCTTGTCTGGTTTTAAGGTGGAACTCAACTGAGAGAACCTTCTTATTCCTTCATTTATTACAAGCTATACTGACATTCGAATTGCCTTGTTCCAACTAGATTAACTAACAGCTTTTAATTTGTTTAGCATTGAATGTGCGTTGTTAGTCTTCATCAGTGGACTTCAATCCTCTACTGATGGTATAACCTTAGTAAGAATGCACTTAGAAGACATTCAAAACTCAAACTTCTTCTTCAGCTGACTTCTTCTTCATTGGACTTCTTCAACTTTTAGATACACTATACAATTTAGTAGATGCACTTCAGTTCCTTAACATCTGAACTGGCTAATTCTATTCTAACTCTACTGAATACACTTTACTTACATTAGACTTAGGAGGAACCTTTTGGCATCTTAATCAAAACATAAGTCTATAACCCAACAGTATATTAAAATTAATATAAATTAAAGTCATATACAAATAGGTGGTGGGACAGGTCTTAAATTTCCTTATAGGGGTGGGGGTCATCTTGTGCAGAAATGTAAATGAGATGAGAGGGGTCGACAACGAGTATAATCTTTCTCTAGATGAAGAACTTTTTGGTTTGTAGTCTTTAATATTTTATATTTTTACGTTTTACATTGTTTATATTTTGTTTATGTAATTCTTTTAGTATTACTATAATTGTACACACCCTATTTCAATTTTCTGGATCCGCCACTATAAGACCTACTTTGGATACTAATATATGGAACTAGTGCTTAGATCCGTCTATTTCGCGAAATGAAAAACAAAAGCATATATTATACTATAAGATATATTTAAATTGAAATTGTAATTCAAATATGCAAAAAATGAAATTAAATATTTAATAATAATAAATCCAAAAATTTAGATCTCACGCTAGATAAGTTATACCTGGAATTAGAAATTTCAAAATTTCATTTTTAACTCTTGGAGTGCAGCATATAGATGTTTGTATGCGTGAAAACAGGCTTGTAAAATTAGATTTCATTTAACCAAGATCATTCCATTGAAATATGATCAATATTTGATTAGTATTTTGAAATTTACATGATATATATTACACCCCTTAGTATGTGCACACATTCTTGAAAATAATAATTAAAAAATTATGATTTGTAAAGATTACAAAACAAAATAAATAAACACCCTATACAATGTTCTTGCTTATTATTTAGGTAATTTCGGCAAATTAAAAATTAAAAATATCATTAATTAGACTGCAGACTATAAAAATATGTAATTAGACAAAAACTTATGCAAATCATAGTTCACGTGAACTCAATTTTTTTAAATAACATTGTTATGTATATACACCTATGTTTTAAAAAGCGGATCGAACCGGTCCGACCTCGGACAAGCTACTAGTCTGCTTCGAGGTATTGGAGCGCTCAAAACGGTAAGAACCGGTCACCAGTTGAACTGGTCAACCGCCGGTTCATTTTAAATTTGAAAAAAAGGTTTTGAAAAATTAATCGGCGGCTGCAACCACCCTTCTTCCAATGGGGACGTATTCGATCTTCCTACCTGCAGCAGTGGCGGGCTCTTCCCCCTTGTGAGGTTGAGAACAATTAATTTTTACCGCTTCGGGAACAATTAATTTTTACGGCTCTTCCACTCTCATTATTCAAAATTGAGGAAGTATGGAGAATGAGAAATTGGGAATAGTGTGTCGTGTGGAAGATAAGTGGTTGGGGACTGGGGAGGCGGGTGTTATATTAGGGTTAGGTATAATTTCTATTATTTATTGAATTGATGGGCTTAATATAAGAATGTCAGACTAATGTGCCTAATCATATTTAAATTTAGTTAGGCCTATCAAAGTGGACACTTAATTTTAGTTGAATTTAGGATTTAATAATTCAAAAGTTTAATTAATAATAAATATATATAAAATCTATATAATTAATTATATATTATTTATTTATGATGCCACACCGGCTTAACTGCTTTAAAAACAGTTAGACTCGAGTCCGACTGAAAGTGCCAAGCAGTCCGAGTCAACTTCCGCTTCTACTTTTAAAACATAAATATAACACTACCACTATTTTTAAACTATATACTGTTGGGATATGTTTAGTTTTGATGATTTTCCAAAACCATTTGTAATAGGTTTGAAAGCAGTCAGGATAGTATCTTTTGTTTCAGGTCAGGCTAGGTTAGCTTTTAGTAGAATAGGTTGTCAGTTGAGAAGAACCCAGTTGAGGGAACACTCAGTTGAGAGGGAACTCAACAATACAGCCTGAGGATATCAAGATGACACCAAGAAGATCTAACTGAAGCCATGCCAGACCTGAACCAGAAGAGAAGCCTGAAGGATGTCCCACTGAGGGTAAACCGGACTGATCTAAGCTAAGTCAAGTGGACCACTCAGTGAAGAGCATGATCAAGAGGATCAGTGCTGCACCAAGTAGGCCCTGAAGGAGTCAGGCTACTGTGGTCAGGGAAGTTTGTCATTCAGCCTTATGACAAACTTCTTGAAGTGATCTTCAAACAGTCTCTGAAGGACAACTACACTGAAGACGTTCAGTCCACTGAAGATCATCAGTCAGTGAAGGAGGAAGCTACTTAAAGTCAGTCGGGTCTTGGTCAACCCACTGAGTCAAAGATCCGTTGGATCCAGCCCACGTGGACCAATCAGCACATGGCAGCAACTCTAACACTGACAAGGCCGCATTCCAAGAAAAGTGGTTGAAACCATTAATTGTATGGATTCAAATGTAATTTCATCCAACGGTTACATTTGAATCCACACTATATATACAAGCTCATAGCTTCGTTTCAAGGTGTGTGTAGAAAGAAAAAAAAACACCTACAAGCTGTGAGGGTGTATTAGTTGTTAGAGAGTCATAAGAAAGTGTTTCACACCCACGACACTGATCATTAGGTTTTCAATTATATTCATTGAGTGTCAAACTTGTAACTCTTAGCTTAGAGAGGTTTTTCCAATCTTAGCTTGAGGCTAATACATTGTAAGGGAAAACCTCACATAGTTGGAGAAACCAAACTGAAACCAAAACCCTCTAGTCAGGTTCGTTGGGAGTAAGTTGTCAGTGAATTAGTAAGGAGGGGCAGCCCAGGGAGTGGCGTGAGTCCAGTTGTAAGTGCAACTTGGCACGTTAAAAACAAGAATCCCTTGAGTGGATTTCCTGTTGAATCAGGCCGTGGATGTAAGAGCTTGAGTCTCTGAACCACGTTAAACTGAGTGTTCGTTTCATTTAAAGTATTTGCTAAAGTGTTGTGAAAATCTGCTCACTGAGAGTATTGTTAAAAAGGAAACTTTGGTCAAGCTTTCAGGTCAGGGAGAATCCACTCACTGACCAGTTCAGGCTACGCACTCGAGAGTTCAGTATCTCGAGTCACTGCCTTGCTTAGAGCATGAGCCTCCAAGCCTCACACTGACTTGGTAGCTCAGCCTCTAAGCAGAGCAGTGACTTGAAGTGTAATCTCTCGAGTCACTGCGCTATTCAGAGCATGAGCCTCCAAGCTCACACTGACTTGGTAGCTCAGTCTCTAAGCAGAGCAGTGACTTGAGAACTCTTCACTCTTGCTGAACTCCCTGAGCAAAAGTTTAAAAAAAATTTGCTCCTGAATTCCCATTTTGATTTTCGAAAACGGGACCATCAATTGGTATCAGAGCGGGTTGTTCACATGACCACTGATCCAGTTTTGTTAAGAAAACTGGTCAACCGAACAGATCTTAAATATTTTAGAACTATGGGAATTCCTGCATATTTCAAACTATTACTTGTGTTCTGACATTATTCTTGTAATAAAAAATCATTTGGTTAGAAGTTTTGGAATCATCAAAAAGGGGGAAATTGTTGGGATATGTTTAGTTTTGATGATTTTCCAAAACCATT
Organism: Ballota nigra; assembly: GCA_947034835.1. Classification (NCBI taxonomy): domain Eukaryota; kingdom Viridiplantae; phylum Streptophyta; class Magnoliopsida; order Lamiales; family Lamiaceae; genus Ballota; species Ballota nigra. Next base: position 29,706,351 of record OX344720.1, read on the forward strand.
TGTAATAGGTTTGAAAGCAGTCAGGATAGTATCTTTTGTTTCAGGTCAGGCTAGGTTAGCTTTTAGTAGAATAGGTTGTCAGTTGAGAAGAACTCAGTTGAGGGAACACTCAGTTGAGGGGGAACTCAACAACACAGCCTGAGGATATCAAGATGACACCAAGAAGATCTAACTGAAGCCATGCCAGACCTGAACCAGAAGAGAAGCCTGAAGGATGTCCCACTGAGGGTAAACCTGACTGATCTAAGCTAAGTCAAGTGGACCACTCAGTGAAGAGCATGATCAAGAGGATCAGTGCTGCACCAAGTAGGCCCTGAAGGAGTCAGGCTACTGTGGTCAGGGAAGTTTGTCATTCAGCCTTTTGACAAACTTCTTGGAGTGATCTTCAAACAGTCTCTGAAGGACAACTACACTGAAGACGTTCAGTCCACTGAAGATCATCAGTCAGTGAAGGAGGAAGTTACCTAAAGTCAGTCGGGTCTTGGTCAACCCACCGAGTCAAAGATCCGTTGGATCTAGCCCACGTGGACCAATCAGCACAAGGCAGCAACTCTGACACTGACAAGGCCGCATTCCAAGAAAAGTGGTTGAAACCATTAATTGTATGGATTCAAATGTAATTTCATCCAACGGTTACATTTGAATCCACACTATATATACAAGCTCATAGCTTCGTTTCAAGGTGTGTGTAGAAAGAAAAAAAACACCTACAAGCTGTGAGGGTGTGTTAGTTGTTAGGGAGTCATAAGGAAGTGTTTCACACCCACGACACTGATCATTAGGTTTTCACTTATATTCATTGAGTGTCAAGCTTGTAACTCTTAGCTTAGAGAGGTTTTCCCAATCTTAGCTTGAGGCTAATACATTGTAAGGGAAAACCTCACATAGTTGGAGAAACCAAACTGAAACCAAAACCCTCTAGTTAGGTTTGTTGGGAGTAAGTTGTCAGTGAGTTAGTAAGGAGGGGCAGTCCAGGGAGTGGCGTGAGTCCAGTTGTAAGTGCACCTTGGCACGTTAAAAACAAGAATCCCTTGAGTGGATTTCCTATTGAATCAGGCCGTGGATGTAAGAGCTTGAGTCTCTGAACCACGTTAAACTGAGTGTTCGTTTCATTTAAAGTATTTGCTAAAGTGTTGTGAAAATCTGCTCACTGAGAGTATTGTTAAAAAGGAAACTTTGGTTAAGCTTTCAGGTCAAGGAGAATCCTCTCACTGACCAGTTCAGGATACGCACTCGAGAGTTCAGTATCTCGAGTCACTGCCTTGCTTAGAGCATGAGCCTCCAAGCCTCACACTGACTTGGTAGCTCAGCCTCTAAGCAGAGCAGTGACTTGAAGTGCAATCTCTTGAGTCACTGCGCTGTTCAGAGCATGAGCCTCCAAGCTCACACTGACTTGGTAGCTCAGCCTCTGAGCAGAGCAGTGACTTGAGAACTCTTCACTCTTGCTGAACTCCCTGAGCAAAAGTTTAAAAAAAAATTTGCTCCTGAATTCCCATTTTGATTTTCGAAAACGGGACCATCATATACTACCACTATTTTTAAACAATTATAGTTGATATGCATAACCGTGACATTTGAAAAGGGGGATTCACGTAAACTTGGGTTCATAGGAGCCGTTCTCTAAGTTATATTGGTATTGTCCACGTAACCAACACCAAATCCCCTATTATACTAATAGAGAGTTTGAAATGCTGAAGTGTCAGCTTACGTGGCATGTCAATGTATCTTATGTGTTATTTATATGACATACATAATAAGAAGTCTAATAAAAAAAATTGCATTTACATGGATTTGAACCTTTGACCTCATGAGTATGGCTGTATTGTATTTACCAATTAGCAAAACTTTGAATATTTGCAAAATTTTAATATTTATTGTATATAACTTAAGTCTATAAAAATTTATACATCTTTCTACTAAGGGATTTTTGATTATTTGTGGAAGGTTGGAATCTTTTTTATTAATATTGTATGAATAAATTTCTGACTATAAAGAGATGCAATTTAATTATCTCAAACTCTATATCTTTTCTTATTCTATTTTTTTTGCTCGCAGGATTTTCGTGTTGTTCCTTGATTATTTGTCCACATATAAATTTTTAATTACTAATATTCCACGGTTAGCTTATTTAAAAAAAATCATATAAACTTTACCTACTTGCTTTCTTTCTTCTATTTTGACGATATTATGTTTATTTTCTATGTATTGCAAACTGAAGCGTGAAGATTTTCAAGGAGAGAATTTTATCTCCTTAATCTTAATTCTGGTGTGTTTTTTTTTTTTTTTTGTTGACTAGTAATCTTATTTTTCATTACTCTCTATAGTGCTTTTCATCTTTCTTGTGGAATAATATTTATGCATCTTGAAGGTGACCATTTTAAATGTTTTTTTCTCTATCTTTTCTTCATAATAGTCAGTCATTTTATTTTTTCTTCACAAAATATTTTATCAAAGCAATTATTTATTGAAAATTTCCAAATGTGATGATTCAATCTCTGTATATATACCATGGGTTGAATAACTAAATTTTATTAAATTATATGTTTAAATTTAAATGAAGTATATATATATATATATTTTGTATATATGTGTTTGTTAAAATAGATAGTATTATATAACGTTATAATATTAAGTAATATGATTATATATCAATAAAATATAAAATTTTGAATTAATTGCAAACAATCCGCATAAAACGCGAGGCATTTATCTATTTTAGGATAAATGCACTACCGGCGAGCAAACATTTAACACCCAAAAATATAAATCATTAAATACATAAATAAAATTTTCATTATATTATTTTCATAATATTTTGAAGATTAATGTACTAAACATGATTAGCAATGGTTGTAGCAATAACATCGACGACGGAATCCCTGACAATCACCACCTTTGAAACCCTTTTTTTCACACACATCCGTACATTTAATGTTGTTCAATCATATTCCCCAATACTTCTCGCTCTTATATGTGCATAATTTCTTTTCCTCTACCTCCCCATTCACTAAACCTGTGGTTTTTCAAACAAAATTATTGCAAAATATTAATAAAATTAATATGTTATTATAATTTGTATATGGTAAGAGATGAAAAGAAATAACACAAAATATATAAGTATGTTGTTGGTCCCGGTACAAGACTGAGAAATACATGTATTGGGGGGGGGGGGGGAATACACATATACCAATTTTTCTGACTTAAACCTTACTGAGTCCCCTTTACCCAGAGTGATAAAGAACTACGGACTGATAACACACCTACTGACTACACTGAGTGCGGGTCAATTGGCTAACTATCAATACAAGTTCAGTGCGTAAATGCGTGAGCCCTGAAAGTTTATAGTCTTGTTTTATGTTTGCTTTCTGAAAACTTGATTACTCAATTCTGAAATAGTGTTTAGTAGGACATTGTTCAATTTAATGATCAGGCTGGTTGATTCAAGTCTGATAAAACCAAAAGCTATGAATGACTTAAGAGATAAGCAAATAAGCACAATTTCAAAGCAGTAAGAACATAGGGATTTTAACGTGGTTCAGAGACTCAAGCTCCTACGTCCATGGCCTGATTTAACAGGAAATCTACTACTGGGACTCTTGCTTTTTACGTGCCAAGGTGCACCAAGCTCAGCTTTCCTCACTGACCTATACAAACTCACTAACACAACTTACTACCAACAAACCTGACAAAAGGGTTTTGGTTTCAGTTAGGATTCCAACTAAGGTGTGATTATCCTTACAAGACTAAGCTATGCTAAGGATGGATAATCACTCTAAGCTTAAGATTAGGCTTGAAAGCTCAATGGAATACAGAATGACTCTCACTAATCTAAGAAACACTTGAGAAATTTAACTGGTTTCGAATGCTTCTTTGAATGCTGAATGCTTTAGAAAGCTTGAGAGTTTGAGTAATTTCTGGCTTGGAAATTTCCCGTAACCTTGAATGGGTTCAAGGCCTTCTGTATTTATAGGTGATTTGAAAACTATCCGTTAGAAGTGATAACCTTCTAGTCATCTATGTAGAGTGGTTCAAACGGACATATTTCCCATGCAGCAGCCATCCTTGCATGGATTTGGTAATTGCATTTAATGCACCATTTAATGCTTGCTCGTTGAATGTGCAGTCTGAAGTCAGTCTTCATGTCAGGGTCCGTACGTGCGTGTCCTTCCTGGATTGGTCCACGTCATCAGGTTGGTGAGAATGTCAGAACTTATTCCTAGGCTTCAGGTTTGTCTTATTAAGTTCTTTTTGTCTCGAGCACAATGGTCTTGTCCTGACGCTGACATTCCTTTTGCATTGCTTGGCTCTACTCCAAGTCTTTCCCATTAACTCAGTATCATCTTGTTCCCTTCAGGACTGAGTTAGTAATGACCTCAGGGTCATACTCTTCATCACTGACACTTACTCAGCCAGCTTAGAAGACTGCCATAAGTTCAGAATGGTGCTCTTCGTCTTCAGGCTCTTAGTCTTGATTGACATCAGTGAGTTCTCCTCTCACTGAGTACCTGTGAAATGTAAAATAACTAAGTACAAGGACCTAACTAAGGCTAGCCTGACTAAGACAATCATCTTTTAAGGGGCTTTGGGATCTTAATCAAAACTGACAATGTCCCAACAATTTCCCCCTTTTTGATGATGCCAAAACACTGAAAAGATCCTCAAAATACTTAGAGGAAAAATAAATCCTATCTATAAGATAAGTCTGTGTTAGAGCAATTCTTGATAAAGTACATAATTTAAATAACAACAAAAAAGACAATGAGTTTTTGTTTGTGGGCAAAGTAAGAGATTACATTGATTGATAGAGAGATGGTTACAATGAATCTAATCTATTACAAGAAAGAATGTGAACACCTAAACTAATCTTATTTCAGGCTCGAGTCCATAACCAGCATAGACTCTAACCTTCAACTCGTCAACTCTCTTAGGTTGGTTCACATAACCTTCAGCCTTAGCAATCTTCAATACTTCAGTCATGATGGCCTTTGTATCGTGCTTTCCAGTTCTAGGTACGAGAGGTGGTGGTCGTGCAACGAATTCAGGAGCTTTAACTTGGACTTGGTCTGCTTCAACTTCTTCCAAGATCTTCTGAATAAGTTCAGGGTGATTGTCCATCATATAGTCAGTGAAGTGGACATTGATGTCTTCAGTGTCGCCCCACTTCTTCACCACATACCATAGCCTGACAAATTCATCCCTAGCATCAACCCAGAACTCCTTTAACGTCTTTGAGATGAACTCATCGACAAGAGCTTCCCTCTGAACTACCTCAGGCCTTCTGACTTGTAGCAAAGTTGATTTCCTAGCTGTTGGCTTCTTTCTGTACTTGCGCGGCTCAGGCTTCGCCTTCTTCCTCCTAAGCAGATTGACCACAACATCATCCAATTCACGCTGTTGCATATCAGTGAGATCAGTCAGCTTCTCAACCTTCTTCTCCAGGATGCACATCTTTTTCTTTTGACCAATGTCAGCCCTGCGCTTAGCTTCAGGTTTCTCCATAGAGGCTCCCCATGCCTCAGCGCATAATTCCGCCAATGTCTCCGTAGAGTATATGATGGGATTCTCCTTGTGTTCACCGGGGGAGATTTCTGAATTGCTGAAGAACCTGGTTTGGACTTAGAAGGGTCATTAGCCTTCTCCGCTGCGGCTTCAGCTAGCCTGGCTGACTTCCGCACAAAAAGGACATTCCCCTTAGGGTTTGCCTCAGGGTCCGCCACTTCGATTTCTTCTTGAGTCTTAGCCTCCGATGCCTCAGGTTGGGATCTTTTCCTCTTCTTTTCCTTCTTTTTGGCATCATCCTTGGCAGGGGATGGGAACATGTCTTGTCCACTGTTGATAACAAAGGCAGCAAGTGATTGAACTTCTTGTACGCCCTCCTTTAGCATATCAACTCCCGTGGCTATCCCTGTTCCAGCATACGACACTGAGCTGATGGCAGCTTTAAGCTTCTGTTCAAAGACCTCCATGTTGTATTGGAGACTTTGTTCAACCTTGGTGATCCTTTCCTCCACTTTCAAGGACTCACCGCTGATCCTGCCTGCCTTAGTCAGTAGCTTCGCCGACTCTTCAGTAGCCTTAGCCAAAATCTCAGCAGCAGACTCAGAGGACTGAGCAATCTTCCCTGACTCCAGTGCCAACTTGGCCGCTGAGTCGTTCAGTGCCTGAGTGAAGAGTGCTCCAACCTGAGCTGCAAGTCTCTCCACTGCAAGGTTCAGCTTTACTTCCCTTTGCTCATCCCTCTCCTCAAGCTGCTTCAATGTTTGCATCAGCATCTTCTTTGTCCTCCTCCTCTCACACCTCACCGACTTGGCCGTATCCACCATTATGTGCTTTCCCTTGTCAGCCCCTACATCCTCAGTCCCCTCTTCAGGGTGCACTGAAGGCAGTTGTGGAGTGGTCATAGCCGCCTGCTCAGGCTCAGCTAAGCTAGCTTGAACTTCGGGAACAAGTCCCTCAGAACTAGGAGTCACCTTGGTTGCCTCTACACCATCCTCCTTTGTCTCAGGGCAGGGAATCCCGTCATTGACTGATGTATCATTGGCAGCTGAGATGTTCTCAACATCCTCAGCAGTTGGTCCACCCTTGGCACCAACTTCCTTAACACCTTCCTCCTGAGCCTGAGGCTCAGGGTTCATCGCATCAACCTCCTCCGCGGTCTCATCCACCATTTTCTCATAAGCTCCACCCTGAGCTCCATCCTCATCCTCATCCTCCTTCTCAGATTCAGTGACAAGACCAGCCTTCAACTCAGCCATCATCTCATTCACTAACTGCTTCAGATTCTCGAAGTTTAAAAGTTGCAGCCAGCTCGTGAGATGAAAATAGGTATAGAGTCGATCCTCCTCCTGCTCCCAATGCTCCCAGCCTCTAGCATCAACAGGCATATGTTGCTCCTACATATTAGACTGCTTGAAGTCTAGCCAGACCTTGAGCTCTATAACATTAACACACAGCTCTCTGTACATATACATGCTAGGCCAGCACTTAGCTGCCCATTCAATCGCGTTCCCCCTCAGATTGTTCTCCAGAATACCTCCTACCATCCCCGCGTCTAACTCTTCCTCCTCTCCATCTCCAGAAAATCATCAGAATCTCTGGCTTGAGAGGATTTGGGGCAATCCTTTGGGTTTGGGTAGTTGGGAAAATCTTCAGGGTTTGGAAGGTTAAGGGTAGGCTCAAAATCTTCAGGGTTTGGATGATTTAGTGTGGTTTCAGTGATCTGGTCAGGCTTAGTGTTTTGTGAGGTTGGTGGCACTGACTCAGATGGGGTGGTTTCAGGGTCGGGGTTTTCAGGTGGGTTGGGTGAGGGTTCAGGGTTGTTTGAGAGGTTAGGGTCAGTGGGGGTTGGGGTTGGGTTAAGCACAATCTCAGGCTGCAAAAGCTCAGCTATCTCGATTGTTCCTCTCACTACCTCCAAGTTAGAGGCTCGCGGAGAGCTTGACTTCTCCCTCTCAGAACTTACCTCCTTCAGGCCCTTGGCTGGGGATTTCTTGGGTCCCCTCCTTAGCCTCTTCAAAGGCCTATCACCTCCCCCTTCTCCTCCTGACCTGACTTCATCATCAGTTCCTGCAGTTTCTGAAACAACCTTCTTGGGGACTGACTCAGTCCCAGATTTCTCACCCATGGTGGTCTTTGACTGCAGCACCACCTTCAGCTTAGTCCTCTTAGCAGCTACACCGGCCTCAGCCTCCTTGCTCTTCTCAAAGAGCTCGTCCACCCTCTCCATTAGGCTAGTGACCACCTTCTTGGCCTTGCCCGCAGGCTTCTTCCTCTGACCCTTTGGTGGAGCATTGGGGTCAGTGAGACCAAGAACCGCATAAGTGTCACCAGAGGTGGTGAACATTATCTTCTTCGAGGACAGGTTATCCTCCAAGTCAAACGTACAACCCTTACACTCATTGGCGATGAGAATGGATAACCTCGTCCCGAAGGGAAGAATGACTCCAACTGAAATATGCTTCTTCTCAGCATCTTTCTTCAGTTTGTCAGCGACAGCCTGACTGATCTGGTCCAAGAAGAATTGCTCCCAGTTGACCTCCACTCCATCAACAAGAGCGCCCATAATCCTCAACTTGGGCTGACTGAGTTGCTCATACGAGCCAGTAGAGCCCATGATGATTTTGGAAATAATATCGACCAACGCGCGATATTCAGGCTTCAGGGTTTATTTGTGTTGTCTCGCCTTGAACTCTGGTAACCCATTCTTTGTCCATTTCTCAAGGAACTCTCCTTCAGCATTCTCCTTGTATGTCCTAGGTTGATGCCAGAGCATGGAAGCGCATAAACCTCCTTTATGTCCTTCCTTAAGTTGATGTCTTGCGTCTTCTCGTTGTAGAGAGGCTCACCATCTTTATTCTTCTCTCCCGTGGGAATCAGCACAGTCACCCTGGTGAATAATTCATCCTTGCGAAGGAATAAGTTCAAGTACGCCTCCACAACTGTCTTTGGTAGCACAGAAGTGGGCCTCTGGGTAAAATACTTCCCCAACCCAGCTTTGGAGATCCAGTCGAAAACTGGAAGGATCTCCTTCACGGAAAGGCACACACCCTCCATGGTGATAACGTGCTCTATATTAACCAACTTGTTCTTGACAACGTCTTCAGGGTTGTCAGTTGTCCAGTTAGAATCCAAGAAAGCCATTTATTTTGATTTGTTTGAGAAAAGATTTTGCAAAAGATTTGTGTTTGAGCAAGAGAATACTCAATGTACAATGTGCGTTTGTGTTTGTGCAAATTCCTCAAATGACAGACTAGATTGCTATGAATTAGTCAGTTACTCAGACGTGAGGTTGGGATTAATCCTGAATTTGAAAAGTTTTAAAATTAAGGGCCAGGATTAATCTCTGTATCAATCATATCCTCACGTCAGTCATATTCCGTATAAAACGGACACGTATATGAAAAAGTAACTGAACCATTAAATGCTCCGATACACGTGGGTTTAAATATGAAAAGGCGCGCTTTAAATGAAAATGGAATGCATTTAATAAAGATTTTCAGGACGAAGGACTCAAGGAGACGCTTTAAATTCACAAGAGTCAGGGTAGAACTCATACCTGTCAGGGAGACATTGTAGCACCCTGATACCTCGCTGAGTCGAGTCTAGCCTGAGTTCCCCCTAAATCCTATATTGAATGCTCTCCCCGATCTAAGAGACCTAACTCAACTGACAGTTCCATAAATCTTGCTTCAGCCAAAGGCTTAGTCAAGATGTCAGCTCTCTGCCTGTCAGTGTGAATTTTCTCCATCCTGATGTCCTTTTTCTCCACATGATCCCGAATGAAGTGATGCATAATATCCACATGCTTGCACCTTGTGTGAAGCACTGGGTTCTGAGTAATTGCTATAGCACTATTGTTGTCACAGTAGATTGGAACCTCATTAGCAAATACTTGGTAGTCTCTCAATTGTTGTCTCAACCATAGAATCTGAGCACAACAACTACCTGCAACCATATACTCAGCCTCAGTTATGGATGTTGCCACTGAATTCTTCTTCTTACTAAACCACGAGATCAACTTACTTCCCAAAAACTGACATGTCCCTGAGGTTGATTTCCTATCAATCCTACAACCTCCATAATCTGCATCTGAATAACCTGTCAGTTCTAAGTTGTATCTGAAGGATACCAAAGTCCCATATTGATTGTCCTTTTCAAATACTTAAGTATCCTCTTAGCAGCCTCCTAATGACTTCTCTTGGGATCAGACTGATACCTAGCACACACACCAACTGCAAAAGTAATGTCAGGCCTGCTTGCAATTAGGTACAACAATGATCTAATCAGCCCTCGGTACTCAGTCTGATTCACTGAAGTTCCTTCAGTGTCAGGATCCATCTTCCAATTGGTGTTTATTGGGATCCTAGCCGGATTGCTGTTCTGAACTCCAAACTTTTGAATCAAGTCTCTTGTATACTTAGCCTGATTAATGAAGATCCCTTGATCAGTCTGCTTAACCTGCAATCCTAAAAAGAAGTTCATCTCTCCCATCATTGACATCTCAAATTTACCAGTCATCAACTTAGAGAATTTCTCACGGAGATGATGATTTGGTGATCCAAATATTATGTCATCCACATAAATCTGGACCAAGAGAATGTCATCACCTTCAGTGATCCTGAATAATGTCCTATCCACGGTTCCCTTCTTGAACCCATGGTCAGTCAGGAATTGAGAGAGGGTATCATACCAAGCTCTTGGTGCTTGCTTAAGTCCATAGAGTGCTTTCTTCAAATGGTATACTCTATCTCCAACCTCAAACCCGGGAGGTTGTTCAACATATACCACTTCATTGAGTACACCATTCAGGAAGACACTCTTGACATCCATTTGATACACCTTAAACTTCTTATATGTTGCATATGAAAGGAACAACCTGATAGCTTCCAACCTAGCCACTGGAGCAAAAGTCTCATCATAGTCTATTCCTTCATACTGACAATACCCCTTTGTAACCAGTCCAGCCTTGTTCCTTACTACAACACCATTCTCATCCTTCTTGTTCTTGAAGACCCACTTGGTACCAATAACACCTTGATGCTTAGGTCTATCTACCAGTTCCCAAACCTGATTCCTTGTGAACTGATTCAACTCCTCTTGCATGTTAATGATCCAGTTCAAGTCAGTGAGAGCTTCTTCAATGTTCTGAGGCTCTTGCTCAAAGAGAAAGCAACAGAACAATTCACTCTCACCATGGAACCGTCTAGTCCTGACTCCCTCAGTTGGATCACCGATGACTTGGTCAATGGGATGACTTTCTATCCAAGTCCTCTTGCCCGGAGTTGTTCCTGATGTACCTGCAATGTTAGTGTCTACAGGCTCATAAAATTCAGGAAATTGAATAGAAGGGGATGATCCTGAGTCTATACAAAAGGAATTTACCAACTCAATGTCAGGAACGTTGATTCCCCCTTGATGAGATGACTCAGGAACCGTCTCAGCTGCAACCGCATCTTCATAGACGGTGCTTACCTCAGGTTGAGCCTATTCCTCAGTCTGAGGCTCAACAATCCCTGATGTGTTGGGCTTAGGAGTGGCTCTTGGGTCATCTTCCCGATCGTCGTCATCATCCTATCTTGGAATAGGCATAGTTTTGACCTTTGGATCAGGTTGATTCTTTAAGCCCAGCCTTGTCACTCTCCTTGTGGCCTCCTCAATGTCAGGATTCAACAACTTTACCCTAGACTCATTAGCAGATTCATCAAACACAACATGTGGTGATTCTTCCACAACAAGGGTCCTACAATTGTAAACCCTGAATGCTTTGCTAATTTCAGAATATCCTAAGAATATCCCTTCATCAGATTTGCTATCAAAGGCTTTCAATTGGGTCTTCCCATTGTTGAGGATGAAACACTTACAACCAAATACATGAAAGTAAGAGATACGTGTCTTCCTCTTATTCCATGTCTCATATGGGGTCTGAGCATGTTGCTTGTTCAGCATGGATCTGTTCTGAGTGTAGCATGCAGTGTTGATTGCCTCAGCCCAGAATTTCTTGGGCAATCCTGACTCAGCCAGCATGGTCATGGCAGCTTCCTTTAGTGTCTTGTTCCTCCTTTCAGCGACACCGTTTTATTATGGAGTTCTAGCTGCAGAAGTCTCAGGAGCTATACCAAGTTCATTACAGAAATCAGAAATATATGAGTTTATAAATTCAGTACCCTTGTCAGATCTGATCTTAATAATGGACTGATTCTTCTCATTGCTGAGTCTCCTGAGCAACTCTGGAAGCTTCACCTGTGTCTCCTTCTTATTCAACAAGAAAATAACCCAAGTATATCTAGAATAATCATCAATAACCACAAGGGTATATTTCCTACCATTCATACTCACAGGTGTTATGGGACCAAATAAATCCATGTGCAAGAGCTGAAGAATCCTGTCAGTGGAGAAGGTAGTTTTCTCCTTGAATGACGCTCTGACCTGCTTCCCTTCCGGACAAGCTTTGCACTCTTTGCTAAAAACTTCATTAGGTAGACCTTTAACAAGTGATTGTCTAGAAATTTTGTTAAGAATCTTGAAGTTCATGTGGCTTAATCGTTTATGCCATAACCAACTGAGCTCTAGAGAGCTTTTAGAAACAAAATAAATATTGGGAATAGTGCTACTCCAATCAGCGAGATAAACGTCACCTTTCCTAATACCTGATAGAAGCACTTGTGTTGACTTGTCCTTGACTGAACATATATTCGATGAGAACTCAACACTGAAACCTTTGTCATAGAATTGACTTACTGACAACAAGTTGTGCTTCAGTCCTTCCACAAAGGACACATTCTCCACTCTGACTGTACCTATTATCAAGACACCAAAACCTTTAGTAAAACCTTTTGAGTTATCACCAAAGGTTACATTTGGACCATCTTTAGCTTGAAACTCTTGGAGAAGACTCTTCATTCCAGTCAAATGCCTTGAGCAACCACTGTCTAGGTACCAAACAACCTTGATTGAGTCTCCCTTCCTCTTTTTGTGATCCACAGCCGCCTGCAAACAATTCAGGCTTTAGGTTTCCTATGGGTGTTGGGTCCTATAGTGTCAGCTGTACCCTTCGGGATCCAGACTTGCGTAACAACCCTGATTGCCTCAGAGTGGTAAATCCGTCTCCCTAAAACATCAACATACACAACTTTCTTCTTCTTAGCCTGAGAGGAAGATGGTGTATGAGTGCTAGACTTAGGCTTCACAGGAGCCTGAGTGGGTGCCTTTTGGGCTGGCCTCCTGTTCTTCCTAGGTCTGGGTGCAGCAGGTCTCTGGGTTTGTTCTTGATAAGGACTCTGTTTTCTGTTCCTCCTAGGTAAGTGAGGGAAAAGAAAACAGTTAAAGGCCTCAGGATGCCAAAACCATGGGGGAGTCCTCATACTGTGCCTTTCCTGCTGGTATTGCCACGCATAATGAAACCTCGTTGACCAGTCTGAGGGCTCTTGGCCTGAGTCTTCCTCTGCTTTCGCTGAGGTTTCCTCTGACCTGAACTCTCAGGGACCTCCTTTGGTTGCTTGGCCTTTCCCTTAGGTTTTGGCTTAGCAACCTTGGGAGCAACCCTGACTGTGTCAACAGTTTCCTTGCCCTTATCAGTATGGCGGGCCTAAAGTACAACCTTAGGTGCATTCTGGCCTGCCTGAATGAAAACCCTCTCAGTGTTGCTCCCTGAAGCAACATGAGACTGACCTTGTGAGGATCTCTTGGGAATATATCCAAGTCCCTTTTTCTCATTCCCAAGCATCTGGCTGCTATTTATTTCCTCTCTAGCCACTGAGGATTTATTCATTGATGCATCCTTTTGCTTGAGTGAGTCCTTACTCTTTTTCAGGATTTCATGTCAGGCAAAGAGGTTATCAAACTTATTGTTGGTCCCGAAACGAGTAAATAGGTGTATGAGGGGGGGGGGGGGGTACACCCGAGGTTACAAATTTGAACTTCTTAAAACTTACCAGGTTACTTAAGACAGTAACTCGTCAGTGGACTTGATGTCTGCTGAGACTTACTTGTGAAAGCTTACTGAGATAATAACTCCACTGAAAGCTCAAGACTTTTAATTGAACTACTATCTAATTAGCTTTCAGATGCGGATTAGTGAGCCCTTAAGAAAACTCGTTTTACTTTGATAAACTTTGAATGAATAACTCACACTTAGGAGATAGCAGAATGTAAGTACACAAGATATAAAGTGGTCCAAAGATGAATCTCCTACGTCCACTGTCCTGATTAAACAGGAGAATTCCTTTCACTTGGAATTCCTTGTGTTATAGTGCCAAGGTGCACTGATCAAACAATCCTCTCTTAGGATGATTGATCACTAGGATAATTCCAGGCCCTAGTTCCCAAAATAAACCAGCTTTCAGACTGATACAAACAATCAGCTAACTAACACCACTTAACACTAACTCTCAACCTAACAACTGAGTAGGGTTTTGAGTAGGGTTTGGTTCCAACTGTTGTGAGATAATCCTTACACTTTAGCTCAAGACTTAGGATGGATTATCTCTTTCTAAGGTTTGGATATAACTTTAAGCTCGATTACAGAAGGCTTGGTATGCTCTCTATAGTTGTGAAACACTTGGGAAACAAAGGTAATTTCGAGTGCTTCTTAGGTAGTTATGAATGTAGGGATAACTTTGATCTTGTGAGTTTCCCGTACATAGAAATGGGCACGTCCTTCAGTATTTATAGGCTTTCTTGAAAATTTTCTCGTTGTATCTGATTGGTTCAAACAACTCTTTTTGAAGCTTTAAGTCTTGTCAAGAAGCGGCTGAAAGACCATGCCTGTTCACCAACTTTCTGTAGAAGGCTAGGGAAAGACTTTTGTTACTTGTCAGTTTGTGACAGGTTGGCTGTTAGTAGAGTACACCTACGTGTCATCTTCTCATTGGGCCGTTCAGTCTGCTTGCTCAGAATCCTGTCTTGCTTTAAGGTGGAACTCCTTTGAGAGAACCTTCTTTTTCCTTCATTTATTGTAAGCTTCACTGAAATTCATTTTGCCTTGTTCCAACCAGATTAACTAACAGCTTTTAATGTGTTTAGCATTGAATGTGCTTTGTTAGTTCACATCAGTGGACCTTGGTCCTCTCCTGATGGCTTTAGTCTTAGTGTGAATGTACTTAGAAAACATTCAAGACTTAGACTATTTCTTCAGATGACTTCATCTTCAGCGGACTTTCTTCAGCGGTCTTCATTCTTCAATACACTCCAGAAATTACTAACTGTACTCCAGTTCCTTAACATTTGAACTGACTATCTAAACTCTAACTCTTCTGAATACTTTACTTACAAATGACTTAGGGAAACTTTTGGCATCTTAATCAAAACTTAAGTCTATACAATTTCCCAATAATTTCCCCCTTTTTGATTATGCCGAAACCTATCTTATTACATATACTCTTTCAGATGAGGTTATTCAGTTGTCATAAAATTCAAAGGATTTTTGTAAGTAAAGGCATTCAAGTACATAAGCCTAAATGATAATGAGATATTATCTTGGGCATAAAAACAGTAGAGTTTCATTTCTTCATATAACAGAGTGAGTACAAGTACAAGAAGTCTACTGTAAAAAAGTTTCAAAACACAAAACACAAAAACAACTCGGACTTATAAACAAATGCCCAGTAAACACTTAACTTCCTCAGATGGATTCAAACAAAGGTTCAAGTCCATATTACTTGAAGACTCGAATCTTCAATTCATTTTTCCTTTCCATCAATTCTTTTGAATGTCCCCTGAGACCTAAATGCTCACCACAAGGACACCCATTCATCTGTAATCATTTCTCTGTCAACTGCACCTGTTGCATCTTGTGGAGGCCAGTAGATAATTTGCTCAGGAGCTTTCAAGGCAAGATCTGGAAACTTGTCATTCCAGGCTTCACTTATCTCAGGATAGAGTTTAGGGTAAGTCTCAAAGAGCCAGTCATTGAATAGATCTTGTGCATTCTCTTTACCCAACTCTCCACTGACATAGTATGAGTACACAAATTCCCTCTTGGCAGTTTCCCAAGCATCATTCAGCTTCTTGGGAACCCAATTATCAAGATGGGGGAATTTGGCCTTTGAGAATGCCAACTTATATTTCTTCATCTTAGCAGCCCACCTTTGATAGCCATTCCTGAATTTCTTGGAAGTGGTCTTGTCAAAGGTAGTTAGCCTTTCCTTCTTCTTTCTCTCTGCCAACTCAGCAATAGTCTCAATCTTTCCAACTTCCTTATCCCTCCTTTCTTGCTGTTGAGCAGATAATTTCCAAGCTCTCTCATTCATACCTCCAACTTCCTTGATTAGCTCAGTGAGCTCAGTAACTCTCGTGGGGGCAGATTTGGGGATTTCAGAGGAGATAGGTTTAGGGTTTAAGATAGGAAGTACCTCTACTGAGTCGTCAGTTGACTTTGCAGCCAACCTTCCTGAAGATCTTGTTCTTTTTGCCACCTCCGCTGAGAGAACATCAATAGCTTTCCTTTTTGTGATTCCCCCCTTCTGAGCAACTCTCTCCTTCTTCTCCTTCTCAGCTGCTTCCTTGAACTTAGATAAGTCTTCTGCGGGAATTTCCTTGCCTTTCCTAGCATCAACAATTTTCTGGGCTTCAAGATTGACTTTCTCCATGGTTTTCTTAATTTGTTGGCTTCTTTCAAAACCAGGAGTTTCAAGAATCAGCTGCATCTTGTTCTTGGGATCCTTCTTCATGTCTTTGGCACTAACTCTCTTTTCCCCCTTTTAGGCATTAATCATATACTCAGCAATCGAGATGTTTAACTTCATCTGATCATGACTAATAGCCTTCACTTGGGTTGAGCAGTGATCAACCTCATCTTCAAGCCTCTCAAGAGTAGCCCCAGCTGTTTGTCTAAATTGCACAAATTGGGCAAGTTTCTCATCTATGAGAACATTCGTCTTCTCCTGAGTAGGGAAGTCCTCAACAGCTTTCTTCAGTACTTCTCCCAGCTTGGCTCCGAGTTCTTCATGCTTGGCCTCAAACTCCGTTAGTTTCTGGTTCCATAACCCTTCAACCTTCCCTAACAGGTCAGTTGAGAAAGCCTCTATAGAAGACTTTAGGTTAATGGAGACATTCTCCACTGAATCCTTCAGAAATTTAGTCCTGACCTCTTCTTCCTTTTGCTCCAACTTCTTCAGGGCTTCTATCACCAGCACACTCTGGCCTTCAACTACGTCTATCACCATCTGTTGTGAATCTTCTACCTTCAAAGTCAAATTTTGGAGTGAGGTGATGGTAGACCCCATAAGCTCATTAATATGGTCTGAGAGGATGACCACTTCATCAACTTCCTCCTGGACTATCTCCTGGACATCTCTCAGCTGAGCTTGTAGGGATGGAAGCTTTTCATCTTGAAGATTATGAACAACATCCCTCAGTGGAGTTAGGTTGATTTGGACTTGGGGTACTTCTTCAGTTTGGATACCTGCATTACATAGAATGTTAGTTCCTTCCCCCTCTTTCTCACCACCTAAAACTCCAGTCTCATCTACCTCCATATGTACTCTCTCCTCCTCTCTCTTCTCACTCTCACTTTCTTTCCCAGTTTCTTTTTCAACTATCATTTTTCTAGCCAATTCATCCTTTACAGGAATGATTGCTCTTATTTCTCCACTGACTACTTTGGTAACTTCTACCTCCTTTTATTTTCCCTCTTCTTTTTCTACTCCTTCTTTTCCAGACACCTCAACTGACTCCGCGGTCACCGCTGAGGGCTGTTGTGAGGGAGCTTCAGTAGACTCCTCTACTGAGCTTCCCTTTGGCAAATTTTGTGCCTCAGTATCCCTTACCGAGGATACATCATTAGCTACTTCACCACCACCTGGCTGTGGTGAAGTACCTTTCTCCATTCGGGACTCCTCTCCCTCCTTTTCTCCTTCCTCCACTTTCTCCAACTCCTCTGTTGTCTTGGCCTCTTCTGGCTTTTCCTTCTTTTCTTCACCTTTTTCTTCCTCAGATGCTTTCTCACCTTCAGCTCCATTCCTTATTTCAGCAAGTTTGTCCATCACCAGACTTTGAAAAATCTTCTCATCACAGAGAAGTCTGGTTTTGGTCATTCCTGCAAACTCCAAGACCTCTCTCTCTTCCTTTTTCCAATCCTCAGCATTGCTTCCTCCAACAGCCATGAGGATTTCTCCTAATCTCCTGTCCTTCAGTTGGATAAGCAGCCTTACTCTCAAAAGCATTGCCTTCAGGGTGGGGTGCCCATCAAGCTCTGAATATTTGGTCTCCAGTGAGTAAGCCACTTCATCCTTAAGAGTATCCAGAAAGAAGTACTCTTCTTCATAATCAGATGGAAAGGAAGGGGTAGGGGATCTGATATCTGTTGGCTCCTCTGGGATAGTTTCTAAGTGAGTAGCATGGGTTTCATGAGGGTTGGGATCAGATGAGGTTTGGGTTTCAGATGAGATTAGGTTTTGATCAGTGGGGGTTGAGGGGATGGGTTTAGAAGAGTTTGAGGATACCTCTGCAGATGCCTCAGATGGGGTATCATTTGGGGAACCACTTTCAGGCTGGTGAGAGCCTTCAGTGGGGGTTTTGGAGATTTTGGATATGCGTTTGGTTTTTACTGGGGTTCTGGGCTTGGTTTTTATTTTGATGGGGGTAGGGGTAGGGGCATCTGAGTCAGACTCAGTAGATATGACGTTAGGAGATGAGTCAGGGTTACCTGAAGATGACTCATCAGTGGAGTTTGTAGTTCTGACTTTCTTTGAGGCACCTTCCTTCATGGCCTCAGATGACCTCTTCTTCTCCTTCTTGAGGCCTTCTCTGCCTCCTTCTCTTTGTGTAAAGGCATTTTGTCACTCAGCTTTACCAGCCTCCTCTTCAGCTTGGTCTTTTTCACTTCAGCAAGGTTTGCTTCTTCGGCCTCCTCTTCTGCTTCCGGGCTTTCCTCTTCTGTGCTCAACTTCCTTGTCTCCAAAGCTTTACCAGATTTGAAGAGAGTCTTCAAATTACTCCATTTTCTATCCTCTTTCCAGTCCACTCCCACATCAATATTTTCAATTAGGTAGGAGATCTTGGTGGCAAAGTTCAGCTTACTTGCCAACGGGGGAGTCTTTTCCGGATGGAATTTCAATTTCTCCTTATTCAGCGCTCTCAAGAAAAACTATTGCCAGTTAAAGCTCTTCTCCTTGCTGTCCACTATGGCCTTCATCAGTCTCAGTTTGGGCTTGCTCACTAGCTCCGTGCTTCCTTGATTACCCAAAATGCATTTCCCAACAATCTCACAAAGAACATTGTATACGGGAAGGAGTACATTTCTGTTCATTGTGGGACTGTACTTCATCTTCTTCTGCATAATGCAGTAGACCCAGTCCTCCTCCTTATCCGCGATACAAGTATCCGGATTTGGGCCTTCAGATGGAAGTCCAAAGTGATCTTTGAGATCATCACCTTCCAGATGGATCTCCTTCCTCACTTTCTGGTGCTCGATGATTTCAGTATCATCCCTAATCACTTTCTTCTTTCTCTTAAAAAATAAACAAGACTTAATCTTGGTATCCGTGTTAGCAACACTGAAGAAGAATTCCAATACTTGTCTATCGAAGCAGTTTTGAGGGTGGATAGACAAGAATTTTTCCAAACCAGCAACCTTCACCATGTCTATGGCCTCCTTGATATGCCTAAACTCTGGTCTGGTTTGAATCTCAGGGTTGTCAAAAATAACTATAGGCTCATACCAAAAGTGTTCTTTGTTGGTAAGAAAACCTAGATTAACTTTGGCCATTTTCGTTTTAGAAGGGATTGTAAGAATTTTGCAGAGAGTATTTTGGGGGAGATAAGTAAGTATTTTCTTGAAGAGTGTTCGAAAAGGTTCTAAAACTGATTTTGGGGTCTTTTATATGAGCAATGAATGGTGTTATTGAAATGTGCAATCAACGTGTGGGATTAATTTGGAAAAAGATCGTGGATAGTCGAAGAGGTTAGTGGGGAGTTTTTGATAGATCTCGACGGTTAGGAAAGAACCGCCTAAAATGAGAGATGGGGATTAAAAAAGTTGGTAGCCGGAAGGTCACGTCATCCGGGTTTTAGGGCGCGTGAGATAGGAAACTGAAAAAGTATGTCTAACTTGTACAACGCGCATTAAATGCTCGCCTTATCAAAATCTCTTTGAAATAGTGTAAAAAGATTTAATTTTCAGAAAGCACTCATTAATAAAATTTTGAAATCAAATTTATATTTAAAGAACTGAGAGGCTTTCAGATTTGAAAGATACCATAAGTATAAAACATTGACCTCCTCTGAGGTTGAACCTCTTCTGAGAAAAGAAGCGCTTCTGGGATCAGTGACTCCTCTGAGGTTGATCTTCTTCTGAGGTTGAACCTCCACTGATTTGAATTCAACTCTTCTGAGTTTTGGGATGGCCTCATCTTTACTCTCCTTGATCTAGAAGTCCAAGCTCCACTGATAGTTCTTGAAATCTTGCTTCAGCCAAAAGATTAGTGAAAATATCTGCCTTTTGTTTGTCAGTGTGAATCTTGAGCATTTTGATATCCTTCTTCTCCACATGGTCTCTAATAAAATGATGCCTTATGTCCACATGCTTGCATCTTGTGTGGAGAACTGGATTTTCTGAAATAACAATTGCACTATTATTGTCACAGAAAATAGGAACTTCATTAGCAAAGATGTTGTAATCTCTCAGTTGTTGTCTTAGCCAAAGAATTTGAGCACAACAACTTCCAGCTGCCATATATTCAGCTTCAGTAGTGCTTGTGGCTACTGAATTTTGTTTCTTGGAAAACCAAGAGATCAGCTTACTTCCCAAGAATTGACAAGTGCCTGAAGTTGATTTTCTATCAATTCTGCATCCTCCATTGTCTGCATCTGAGTATCCTGTGAGTTCCAAGTTGTCATCTGAGGGATACCATAATCCCATATTCACAGTACCCTTAAGATATTTGAGAATTCTTTTAGCAGCTCCAGATGACTTTTCTTTGGGTTGGCTTTATATCTAGCACATATACCCACTGCAAATGTGATATCAGGCCTGCTTGCTGTGAGATACAGTAGAGACCCAATGATTGCTCTATAGTGAGTCTGATCTACTGATTCACCATCTTCATCAGGTTCCATCTTGGTGTTGGTGTTGAGTGGAACTCTTGCAACTTTGCTGGTCTGACATCCAAACTTATTGATCAGCTCCCTTGTATATTTGACTTGGTTGATGAAGATTTCTTCAGTGGACTGCTTGAGTTGAAGTCCTACGAAGAAGTTCATTTCTCCCATCATTGACATCTCAAACTTTCCTTTCATCAGTTGAGAGAACTTTTCACAGAGGACTTAGTTTGGAGAACCAAATATGATATCATCCACATAGATTTGGACAAGCAGAGTGTCCTCTCCTTTTGTGATCCTGAAGAGTGTTCTATCTACTCTTCCTTTGATGAAACCATGATCCAAAAGGAATTGTGACAAAGTATCATACCAAGCTCTTGGAGCCTGTTTCAGTCCATATAGAGCTTTCCTCAGTCTATATACTTTGTGGCCTTCTTCAAAGCCTGGGGGTTGCTCCATATAGACTTCCTCATTGAGTATTCCATTCAAGAAGGCACTCTTGACATCCATTTGATACACCTTGAATTTCTTGTGAGCAGCATATGCAATAAATAACCTTATTGCTTCCAATCTGGCCATCGGGGCAAAGGTTTCATCATAGTCAAAACCTTCAACTTGAGAATAACCCTTTGCTACTAGCCTGGCCTTGTTTCTGACTATGACATCATTCTTATCCTTCTTGTTCTTGAATACCCACTTGGTTCCAATCACATTGCAATGATATGGTCCTCCCATACTTGATTTCTTGTGAATTGGTTGAGCTCTTCTTGCATAGCAATGATCCAATTTGAATCTTGAAGTGCTTCTTCAATGGAACATGGTTCCTGGTTAGATAAGAAACAACAAAACAAAACACTTTCTCCATGAAAACTTCTAGTTTTGACTCCTGAGGTAGGATCACCTAGGATTAGCTCAACAGGATGATTTGAGAGCCATGTCCTCCTAGGCTGATGCCCTTCAGTAGAATTTAACTATTCTGAAGTTGAGTCACTAGATACAGGAATGAATTCAAATTCAGGGAATAAGACAGAGGGTTGAAGTCCTGAGTCATCATTCAAGGTATTTTCATTCTCAATGGTAGTATTATTGGTTCCTCCTTGAATGATGGGCTCAGTAGATGTCTCAGTTGTGACCACATCTTCATCGACATTACTAACCTCTTGAATCGGGATGATGTTCATCAGTTCAGTTGGCTGGTTAGGAGAGCTCTCAGGTGAGCTGTGAGGAGTGGTTTGACTTTGAGTGTCCTCTTTGAATTGTTGATCATTTAGGTTATCCCAGGTTGGAATGTATGCATCAACACAATTCTCAGGATAGCCTTTCGACTTGATACTCAGTCTAGTTAGTCTTTTACTTATCACATCCTCATTTTTCTTGCTCCTGAACTCAAAAGTAGATTCATCAAAGACCACATGAGGTGTTTCTTCCATAACAAGAGTTATACAATTGTAGACTCTGAAGGCTCTACTGATTTGGGAATATCCAAAGAAGATTCCTTCATTAGCTTTGCTATCAAAAGCTTTCAGTTGAGTTTTCCCATTGTTGTGAATGAAACACTTGCAACCAAAAATATGAAAGTAGGATACCTGTGGCTTTCTGCCATTCCATAACTCATATGGAGTTTTTCCTCGATGTTTGGTTACCATGGATCTATTCTGAGTGTGGCAGGCAGTATTAATAGCTTCAGCCCAAAATCTTTTAGGAATTTGAGCTTCTGCCAGCATTGTCCTTGCTGCCTTCTTGAGAGTCATATTTCTTCTTTCAGCTACTCCATTTTATTGTGGAGTTCTTGCATTTGAGGTCTCATGAGAAATACCTAACTCTTTGCAGAAATCAGATATAATTGATTTAATAAATTCAGTGCCCTTATCTGATCTTATCTTTATAATGTTCAGGCTCTTTTCATTGCTAACTTTCTTCATAAGTTCTGGTAGCCTGAGTTGAGTCTCCTTTTTGCTTGCAAGAAATACCACCCAAGTGTACCTGGAGAAATCATCAACAACAACAAGAGTATATTTTCTCTCATTGACACTTACAGGGGTTACTGGACCAAAGAGATCCATGTGTAGCAATTGAAGTACTCTGTCAGTAGAGGTTGCTATTTTGCTTTTGAAAGTTGCTTTCACTTGCTTTCCCTCCTGACGGGCTTTGCAAATATGTTCTTTGTTGTATACTTCATTTTGGCATTCCTTCCACCAGTCCATGTATTGCTATCCTGTTCATCATTTTGAAGTTCAGATGACTTAGTCTTTTGTGTCATAGCCAATTAGTATCAGTTGAGCTTTTTGCAATAAGACATGCATTTGGTGTGCAAGACTCCCAATCTGCAAGGTAGACATTTCCCTTCCTTGACCCAGTCAGTAGTACCTATTGTGAAAATATATTCTTGACAAAACACAGGTTACATGAATATTCAACACTGTATACTTTATCACAAAACTGACTTATGGACAAAAGATTGTGCTTAAGTCTACTGACATAGGATACATTGCTTACTCTTACTGAGCCAATAATTAAAGTACCATATCCTTTAGTGGCTTCTTGTGAATTGTCACCAAAAGTGACTTGTGGACCTTCTTTCTCAACAAATTCTGTCAGGAGATCTTTGTTACCAGTCATGTGCCTGGAACATCCGCTGTCCAATTACCAAACTGAAGATTTGAGAGTTTCTCCTTTGTTGAGGTCCACTGAGCCCTACAGTCAAAATCAAGTTTTAGGTACCCATTTTGTGTTGGGTCCTACCAGGTTAGCTGTACCTTTCAGAATCCAAATTTGCCTCACTGTTCTAATCACTTTAGAATGACTAATTTGTCTTCCATAAACATCTACATAGATAGTTACCTCCTTGGGTGCCTTAGGAGTAAACTGTCTATGGGTGTCAGCCTTTGAAGGGACATGAACCTTCTTAACATTCTTCCTTTTAGGCTTGGGTGCACCTGGTCTTTGTCTTTGTTGATAAAGGTATGAAGAACCTTTTCCTTTAGACACAAAAGGAATAGGTTTTCTATATGAGTCATTCCTTGAGGAATGCTCATACCTGGGTGCTCTCAGCTGAGATTGCTTCATCTGTGAAAATCTCGGCTGATAGTACCTCTGCTGAGATCTAGTCTGATTAGTCAACTGAGCCTTTCCATTTGGTTTTGGCTGAGTTTGACTTTTCTTTTGTTGGACCTCAGCTGGACTTTTTCCTTTATCTAAAATCTATGTTTGAGAGGTTATAGACTTAACAAAAACTCTCTTTTTGCCACTTGAAGAAGCAACACTAAGAGGACCTTCTGAAGGTTTTGGAATAAAGCCTATCCCACACTTGTTATTAGGATTGATTTGAAAGTTTTGAATCTCCTCTATGGCAAGAGAGGGTTTGTTAAGAGCATCAATCCTTTTTAACAAAGTCACTTCAGATTTTTGTAAGACATCAATTTTCAGGAGAGAATCCTTTACTTGGCTTACCAATTTTAAGTTCTCTTCAGTTAACTTTATCTTAGATTCAGTAAGATCCTTTATCAGTTGATCTTTGCCATTTCCTTAACTCTTGAAGGTTCCACCTCTTTTGTCAATTCAATGGTAGATTGAGCTGAGTTAAGATCTGCCTGATTCCCAGATTCAATTAACTTAGAGTTTTCACTCAGGAGATTTTTGTTTTCATCTTGGAGATAAAAATTTGCTTCTTGCAACCTTGAGAAATCAATCATCAACTGTTCCAAATTGGACTGAAGATTGAGTTCCTCTGTTGACTCTGAGCTGAGCTCAGGTGAGTGTCCTAGAGAAATGGATGGTTTAGATTGTACCTCTGGTTCTTCTCTTGCCATGAGACACATGTCATCATCACTGCTGTCAGAGAACAGTCCATCAGATGACTCCAGATCTTCATCAACATCCTCAGCCACCATGGCTTTTCTTTCTCCATATCTCCTGCCTCTTTTGGCTTGCCTTTCCTTTCTTTCCTTGGTGCTTAGTTGAGGACAATCATATTGAAAGTGCCCAACCTTCTTGCATTGGAAACATTTGTTGGCATCATCATTCTTTTCCTCAGTAGACTCTCTAGCCTTTGATGATGATCCTTCAACTCTTGTATAGTTCTTGTATTCTTTCTTCTTCTCCAGCTCAGTGGAGCTTTTCTCTCCTTCTCTGGTGCCTTTTTGTGGGTAACTTCTCCTTTCCCTGTTATCCCTGTAAAATCTCTTATATTTGCCAAAATGGCTGTTAAGTTTTTCAAACCTTCTAGCCATTAGGCTGAGTTCCTCTTGCATCTCAGCCTTGCTTTGAGATTTGCTTGCCTTTGTACTCTTCTGTGGCTATGGGGATTTTGGCTCAGTCTCCTTAGCCTTGAAGGTCACTCCCTTCTCAGCTGAGGTCTCATCAGGAGCCATTTTTCTGTTAAGATCAAACTCATAAGCCTTGAGTTCAGAGAATACCTATTGCATAGACATGCTAGATAAATCCTTGGTATTCTGCATCATTACAGAGTACACATCCCATCTTGAGGTTAAATCTCTCAGGATCTTTAAGACAACTTCTCTTTTGGTGTAGACTTTTCCCAGAGAGTTTATCTCATTCATGATGTCAGTGAACCTTCCATCAAACTGATCGATGGTCTCAGTGGGCTCCATGGTGAACTGCTCATACTTTTGAATAGCTACAGAAAGCTTGTTTTCCTTTATCCTATCAGTTCCTTCACACATGAGAGCAAGGGTGTCTCAAAGTTCCTTTGCAGTTTTGCAATGGACCACTCTTCCCATTACAGAATCTGGAATGGTGGTATAGAGAATATTCATGGCTATGAAGTTGAGGTTGTGTCTCCTTCTTTCATCTGCAGTGAAGTTATCTTCATCCTTGGTCCATTCTTCTCTTGGATCTGCAATAGTGTCAGCTGTGGTTCTAGGGTTAGGGGTCATAAAAATAAATGGACCTTTAGTAATTACACTTAACATTTCATCATGCACACAGGCAAGATGAGCTCTCATTCTGATCTTCCAGAAGTCATAATTTCCACTGAGAATTATGGAAGCTTGTGATGAGACATATGATTCAAGGGATTGACTCCCATGTTGTTCTCTGCTGGTGGTGCTACCCTAACTGCATTGTCAACCATGATATCTAAACAAGTTTATCAATAGATCAATTCAGTTGACCAAATATAAAATACCTTTTTAGCACATGGTATACCTAGAACAATGGTCTTTTGAACCACAGCTCTGATACTAATTGTTAGTCCCGAAACGAGTAAACAGGTGTATGGGGGGGGATACACCTGAGGTTACAAATTTGAACTTCTTAAAACTTATCAGGTTACTTAAGATAGCAACTCGTCAGTGGACTTGAAGTCTGCTGAGAATTACTTGTGAAAGCTTACTGAGATAATAACTCTACTGAAAGCTCAAAACTTTCAGTTGAACTACTATCTAATTAGCTTTCAGATGCGGATTAGTGAGCCCTTAAGAAAACTCGTTTTACTTTGATAAACTTTGAATGAATAACTCACACTTAGGAGATAGCAGAATGTAAGTACACAAGATATAAAGTGGTTCAGAGATGAATCTCCTACGTCCACTGTCCTGATTAAACAGGAGAATTCCTTTCACTTGGAATTCCTTGTGTTATAGTGCCAAGGTGCACTGATCAAACAATCCTCTCTTAGGATGATTGATCACTAGGATAATTCCAGGCCCTAGTTCCCAAAACAAACCAGCTTTCAAACTGATACAAATAATCAGCTTACTAACACCACTTAACACTAACTATCAACCTAATAACTGAGTAGGGTTTTGAGTAGGGTTTGGTTCCAACTGTTGTGAGATAATCCTTACAGTTTAGATCAAGGCTTAGGATGGATTATCTCTTTCTAAGGTTTGGATATAGCTTTAAGCTCGATTACAGAAGGCTTGGTATGCTCTCTACAGTTGTGAAACACTTGGGAAACAAAGGTAATTTCGAGTGCTTCTTAAGTAGTTATGATTGTAGAGATAACTTTGATCTTGTGAGTTTCCCGTATATAGAAATGGGCACGTCCTTCTGTATTTATAGGCTTTCTTAAAAATCTTCCCGTTGGAGTTGAATCTTCTCAAGTAAGTCTTCTTGTATCTGATTGGTTCAAAAACTCTTTTTGAAGCTTTAAGTCTTGTCTAGAAGCGACTGAAAGACCATGCCTGTTCACCAACTTTCTGTAGAAGGCTAGGGAAAGACTTTTGGTACTTGTCAGTTTGTGACAGGTTGGCTGTCAATAGAGTACACCTACGTGTAATCTTCTTATTGGGCCGTTCAGTCTGCTTGCTCAGAATCTTGTCTTGCTTTAAGGTGGAACTCCACTGGGAGAACCTTCTTTTTCCTTCATTTATTATAAGCTTCACTGAAATTCATTTTGCCTTGTTCCAACCAGATTAACTAACAACTTTTAATGTGTTTAGCATTGAATGTGCTTTGTTAGTTCACATCGGTGGACCTTTGTCCTCTCCTGATGGCTTTAGTCTTAATGTGAATGTACTTAGAAAACATTCAAGACTTAGACTATTTCTTCAGATGACTTCATCTTCAGCGGACTTTCTTCAGCGGACTTCATTCTTCAATACACTCCAGAAATTACTAACTGTACTCCAGTTCCTTAATATTTGAACTGACTATCTAAACTCTAACTCTTCTGAATACTTTACTTACAAATGACTTAGGGAAACTTTTGGCATCTTAATCAAAACTTAAGTTTATACAATTTCCCAACACATACTCTTAAGTACCTTCAGCTCTTCCTTCTTGACCAACTCTTCTTCAGCCAAATCCTTCAGAATCTTCTCTCTTGGAAGACGCTCAGCATTGATCATATCAATTTCCTGAGTTAGTCTCACAATTTGAGTTGATTCTTTCAGATCAGCTTGGGTGAGTTGATCATTCAGATTTTGAACCTCAGTACTCAATTTCTTGTTCTCATCTACCAAGAAGACATTAGTTTCCTGCAACCGGGATAAATCAACCATCAATTGATCTAAGCAGATCTGAAGGTTCATTTCTCTAGCTGACTCTGAGCTAAGCTCGGGATTTTGACCAGTGTAAGAACCACACACAGAGTTAGATGTTACCTCAGGTTCCTCCCTTGCCATAAGGCAAACATCATCGTACTCATCATCAGAGAAAAGTTCAGGCGAACTCTCCTCAAGACCATCCGAGTCAGTAGCATCCTCAGCGAGTATAGCTCTCCAATCAGCGTACCTCTGGTCTCTCTTGGCCCTCCTGTCCTCTCTCTCCCTAGCACTCAGCTCCGGGCAGTCATACAGATAGTACCCACTCTTGTCACAGTTGTAACACGTGGCTTGTTCATCACCTCTTTCTTTTCTTGGCTCAGGGTTCCTTCTTGAGTCAGGTTCCCTTTGTCTTGATGAGCTTTCAGTCTTTCCTGAGTGTCTGTCATCGCGAGTACATCTTTGTTCATCTCTTCGATCGGGCTTTGGGTCTGAATATCTTCTTTCATCGCCACGATCTCTCCTCTGGTCAGTGTTCCTTCTTTCCTTATATCTCCTTGAGCATTGGTGGGTTCCTTCAGGTTTCCTGTCACGAGTATCCTGATAATATTTCTTATAACGACCAAACCTAGAATTGAGGTTTTCAAAGCGTCTGGTCATCAGGCTGTACTCCTCAGCAAGTTCTTCCTTGCTCATCTCCATCAGTGACTTTGATGAAGACTTAACAAGTTCAGACCTGACCTTGAACGCCATACTTTTCTCAGGAGTTTTTTCTTTCTCTTCCTCTTCCTGCTGAAATTTCTTCTTTCTCTTGTTGAGATCATATTCCAGTGCTTTAAGCTCTGAAAAAAGTAAAGCAGAAGTTATGTTACTCATATCCTGAGTGTTCTTAAGTATAATTACATTGTTGTCCCATCTCTCAGGAAGGGCATTCAGGATTTTGGAAGCAACGTCTCTCTTTGGAACATCTTTGTCCAACATCACCAACTCATTCATCAACTTGATGAATCTTGACTCCATCTGGTCAATAGTCTCATCAGGCAGCATCTCGAACGCTTCAAACTTCTGAATGGCAATATTCCTATTGTTCTCCTTTATCTTTTCTGACCCCTCACACATCTTGGTCAGCTCATCCCAGACCTCCTTAGTCGTCTTTAAGTTCATCAGTCTTGCCGACTCCTCAAAAGGCACCGTATGCAAGATGATGTTTCTGGCCCATTGTCCAGTCCCACCATTTTGATCTCGTCATTGGTCATATCATTCCTTTCCTTAGGAACCTGTAGCCAATGTCAAGATGATCATATCCCAGTCCTCTGACATTAGGGATAGTGATCTTAATAGGTCCTTCCCTGATAACACGCGGCATCTGGTCATGGATGACATCAAGATGTGCCTCTAGTCTGAACTTCCAATAGACAAAGTTAGAAACAAAGAATTCAGGTAACGAAGCTTCAAGTCTCCTCGAAGTCATGATGATGCAAGTTTTATGAAAAGAAAACTCAAATCTGTTCAGTGACCACCAACAGTTTCTCCTCTGAATCTATTAGTATTCAAAGTCAGTGGTCTTGTGAACCACTACTCTGATACCACTTGTTGGTCCCGGTACAAGACCGAGGAATACGTGTATGGGGGAGGAGGGAATACATGTATACCAATTTTTCTGACTTAAACCTTACTGAGTCCCCTTTACTCAGAGTGATAAAGAACTACGGACTGATAACACACCTACTGACTACACTGAGTGCGGGTCAGTTGGCTAACTATCAATACAAGTTCAGTGCGGAAATGCCTGAGCCCTGAGAGTTTATAGTCTTGTTTTATATTTGCTTCCTGAAAACTTGATTACTCAATTCTGAAATAGTGTTTAGTAGGGCAATGTTTAGTTTAATGATCAGGCTGATTAATTCAAGTCTGATAAAACAAAATGCTATGAATGACTTAAGAGATAAGCAAATAAGCACAATTTCAAAGCAGTAAGAACACAGGGAGTTTAACGTGGTTCAGAGACTCAAGCTCCTACGTCCACAGCCTGATTTAACAGGAAATCCACTACTGGGACTCTTGGTTTTTTTTGTAAAGGTGCATCAAGATCAACTTTCCTCACTGACCTATACAAATTCCTTACTAACTCACTAATACAACTTACTACCAACAAACCTGACAAGAGGGTTTTGGTTTCAGTTAGGATTCCAACTAAGGTGTGATTATCCTTACAAGACTAAGCTATGCTAAGGATGGATAATCACTCTAAGCTTAAGATTAGGCTTGAAAGCTCAATGGAATACAGAATGACTCTCACTAATCTAAGAAACACTTGGGAAATTTAATTGGTTTCAAGTGCTTCTTTGAATGCTGAATGCTTTAGAAAGCTTGAGAGTTTGAGTAATTTCTGGCTTGGAAATTTCCCGTAGCCTTGAATGGGTTCAAGGCCTTCTATATTTATAGGTGATTTGAAAACTATCCATTGTAAGAGATAGCCTAGTAGTTATCTATGTAGAGTGGTTCAAACGGACATATTTCCCATGCAGCAGCCATCCTTGCATGGATTTGGTAATTGTATTTAATACACCATTTAATGCTTGCCCGTTGAATGTGCAGTCTGAAGTCAGTCTTCATGTCAGTGTCCGTACGTGCGTGTCCTTCCTAGATTGGTCCACGTCATCAGATTGGTGAGAATGTCAGAACTTATTCCTAGGCTTCAGGCTTGTCTTATTAAGTTCTTTTTGTCTCGAGCACAACGGTCTTGTCCTGACACTGACATTCATTTTGCATTACTTGGCTCTACTCCAAGTCTTTCCCATTAACTCAGTATCATCCTGTTCCATTCAGGACTGAGTTAGTAATGACCTCAGGGTCATACTCTTCATCACTGACACTTACTCAGCCAGCTTAGAAGACTGCCATAAGTTCAGAATGGTGTTCTTCGTCTTCAGGCTCTTAGTCTTGATTGACATTAGTGAGTTCTCTTCTCACTGAGTACCTGTGAAATGTAAAATAACTAAGTACAAGGACCTAACCAAAACTAGCCTGACTAAGACAATCATCTTTTCAGGGGCTTTGGGATCTTAATCAAAACTGACAATGTCCCAACATATGTATAAATTGGTTCATACATGATCCAATTTACAATACTTTTTAGTATAACAGCTAATATTTTTAGTGTAATCAACTAATACCCTTTAGTTAAATAAGTAGTACTCTTTATATCCTTCAACTAATACTCTTCAGTGAAAACAAATAATACCCTTCAAAATTCTTCAATGAAAAATACTAATACATTTAGTGGAAACAACCAATTCCATTCAAATGGTTCATGTATAAACCATTTTCACTCTATACTTTGCCAAAATGTATATGTTTAATCATTATCTTTTTTCCTTTTCTTATGGCACCTAGAGAACCATCACCTAATTCCACTAATTGATCACCTAGACAATCAAACAGATCATGTGAATATTATATACCATACATTTGAATTTGTTTTATGATGCATTTGGCACTGTTCAATCTCACACAAAAATTTATATATAATTGTATATCTTGTTTCCCTTGTAACTACATTATTTTCGTCATCCAAATCATTGTGAACATCTTCTAGATAAAAGAAATTTTGAATTAGTAAATAAAAAACAAAGAATAAATAAATTCTCTAATTAAATGAGATTTCATTAATAATAGAGGAATTAATTGCAAAAATGAGATTAAGTTAAAGGAAAAAACCCTGATGAGGATGATCACCAACAAGAATACAACTTTCATGATGAAGATCTCTGATTATATATATACTTCTAGGGATTGAAAGAATATTATGTGAGAAGAAATGAGAACACATGGTCATATTTATATGCTAAAAAGAAATTCCTAAATTAAATTTGTGATAAGACAATATTAAAATAAATTTTCAACCATCTTCTTATGTATTAGAAGATAGTTGAGAATTATTTAATGAAAAATTTCAAAGAAAATATAAAAGTTACCATCAATACATCATCTATAATTTATCATCCACCACACAATCACACTATAAAAAAATCTGGTAATAATTCATAACTCCTTAACCTCAATTATATGTATACATTTGCAAAAAATAAAATTTAGTTAGAAACATTGATTTCTTTTTTCTATTTCTAAATTCATATTTCCAACCAATTTTTTTAATAACATTTCTGTTTCAAGCCATTGTAAACGCACTACTTATAAAATTATTTTCATAATGTTGTGCCAGATTGTGACGACCAGTCATCTAGCCAAGCAAGAAGTGACCACACGAGAAAAGTGACGATCAATAAGGAGAAAATGTGAGACATGATGGCTTCATAATCCATGGATGCGAGACAACGACCAGCGAGAAGAGTGCTTAGAGAGAACGGGAAGAGAAAGACCACATGAAAAGAGAATTCCTCACAGCCAGCACAGACGGCTGGCGACCAAGATACTTGGAGAATATCACTTAGGGGGCACGGGTGGCCGTCTCGATCATCGACTAGGGTTCTGCCCGACCAGCGGTGACCAGTACTGAGGATGTACCATTGGGAGGGAACAGTCCCATTTGATGTTATAATGGGGTAGATTAAGATTATCCAAAAGGGAAATATAGCTCGCAAAGTCAACTAGGGTGTCACATGACATTATCTAATACCTCTTGGTTGGTTTGCTCATCATTGGAGGAAGAATAGGGCCAGATAGAATGTCATGCACTCATTGAACAGTTAGAGGTTCCGACTGGGGATCCTCATTTGTAACTATAAATAGAACCTCAGAGGTTCAGTTAAGACAAGTAATTATTGCAAGAACAACCTTAAATGAGAATTTATTATCCAGTTTCTATATTGTTTGATAGATATAATCCACCAGACACAACATAAAACTTATTCAAAATAATCGGTAAATAATTCGACACTAGAAAGAGGGTTTTTCCAAGCGAAAATAAACTAAGATTATCAAATTTAGCTACCTACGAATCTTCATATCTTCGTCTCATCAAGATGACGAGCCAAAGAGCTGCTCGAACCGAGCACCATGTAGAGGATGTCGCTAACATTGCCAACATTGCCACACCAATCCTAACCGCAAGGAAGCTATAGCAAGACGATGACCAACTCAGGTTCATCGTCAAAATGAAAATGACTGAGGATTTGTAAACCGATATGCCACTTATCCACCGGCATCAAGCCGAACTAAATATCGATTCCATTCGGGCACACCAACCAGGGAAAGAACCCGCCTATGTAACGCCCCAGAATCCAGAAAGTTGGTCTTTGAGGTCACAACGTTCTAAACCCTAGTCATCACTTAGTGAACCATAAAAACTGAGCTAGAAAATTTCTTATAAAAGATAAAACAATAAACATAATTATACAGATGCAACGGAAGAACTAAACATAATACTTATTTGAGAAAATATCAATTTGTAATTAATAAAAACCATCATCCCTTTACTAATAAGGAACATCCCGATGAGCCATGGGTATGACTATCGAGGCATTAGTGATAAAGATTAAAAGTAGTATTAAAATAGCATATTGTCTCAATCTTGATAAAAGCAGTTTATTTAATTAATAAACGGGAGTGGGAAGCAGTCATCTACGGCAGCTCCCGGACCTCAGCATCATGACCTGAAAATGTTTAGAGAGGGGCGTGAGATAAAATCTCAGCAGGTAACCTGTATGCAGTTATACAGATTGTCAGGAGATCCAAAATAATAATACTTTTAAGATTTTCACCTTTCAGTTGGTTCATTATAATTTTTAGTCATGTGTATTCGTTTTCTTTAACATAAAACTTATAAACACAAATTTAGAACAAAGCATTCATATGGTCCGAAGGCCCATCATTCATATGGCTCAAAGGCCCATCAATCATATGGCTTAAAGGCCCATCAATCATATGGCTCAAAGGCCCATCAATCTCTTTTCTTATTCATATGGGGGCACATGTGGCATTTCCACCGCGTCCTTGTCCCTAAAAATATGGGGGCACTGGTACTCTTTCAACCACATCCTTATCCCTATTGGGGGGGGGGGGGGCACCTGTAGCGACTCTACTGCATCCTTGTCCCTAAAAGTTTGGGGGCACTGGTACTCTTTCAACCACATCCTTATCCCTGTTTGGGGGGCACAGGTAGCGACTCCACCGCGTCCTTATCCCTTCCATCCTTATCCCTCCATCAGCTTCCCTTATAACTTTTACATAGTTCACAAATCACATACCACATGCTCACTGACTTGAATGCGAATATACTAACTTCTACTAGTCGTTTACCCGCAAGCGGACGGGTTCACTGTAGTAAGAGTAAATATAACGACCAAGTATTATCGAACCCACGAGATGGAGTGTATGCGAATAGATCCCTGAAGATCTACGCTTTGTAGTTAATATGAGTGTAATGTTTTTGGATTTTTTAGAGATTAATTAAAAGACTGAAATAAACTAATTAAACTAAAGAATTTAAGAAGACAATTTAACTACAGGTTATTTTCAAATATGAGATGGTGATGCTTAGGATAGGAATTCCTACGTATACTAATGGAGTTGGTACGGTAATTAAAATAACTGTGACACACAAGAAATAACCTAAGTATAAGAATGCAAGGTGAAAGCTCAAGATTCTAAACCCTAATACTTTACCCTAACACTCGACTTCACTAATCTACTAACAAGTGAATAGATTGTGCTTAATTAATGAGACCCTAATTTAACTAAGGTGATGCGGTCGTCCTTCTTCGCTAAACTGGTAGATGAATTAACCCTTCCTAAACCTTCTCGTTTAGTCTACTCGTTGTTAAAGAGTGATACGGTCGTCCTCTCTCTAACACTTTTCGAACGAAATTCAAAAGTAAAGTCTAGATTAATTTTAAGCATTCATTAATCAAGAGAATTAAAACCTAACGTCACGAGTTACCCAAATTACGTACCCACAACCTACTTCTACGAGTTCATCCTACCCTAAGCATGCAAGGGTTTTAGCCTAACATGGCATTGACAAACATAAAAGCAATAGAAGAAACAACAAACATAAACATAATGAATTGAACGAAGAAAATAAGAAACATGAACTAGGGTTTTAAAAGAAAATAATTCTAAGAACTGAAATTTAATTAACTAAAACGAAGTTCAAAGCGTTTAAAGTAATCAAGCTAATGAAAAGAAACTAAGAAACGAAAAGAAACTAAGAATTCGTATTAAAAACCTCAACAAAACGTAAGTAAAGCTTGCTCGTTCTTCTCCTCTTCCTCTCTCTAAAAACTAAGTCTAAAAGTGATTTCTAAAGTTCGGGGTCTTTCAAAACGTGTTTGGAAGAGGTATATATAAGCACCGGGTCGAAACGGGATCTCATGGGCCGAAAAATGAAATTTGGCAAATAAGCCTCGGAAGCGCTCGAGCCGTCCCGGTCGAGCGGGGCGCTCGAGCTGTGTTGCTCGAATGATTCAGAAGGTCGAGCGGGGCGCTCGAGCTGTGTTGCTCGAATGGTTCAAGAGGTCGAGCGGGGCGCTCGAGCTGTGCTCCCGGAACGGCAAAAACGTTCTGTAAGTCCAGAGCGCCCGACCTACGTTGCTCGAGCAATAGTGCTCGAATGGCCTTCCTTCCTTGCAACTAACACTTTTCTTCTCACGTACTAATACCAATCGTATTTCTTCGATATCTTCTCATCCGGGCATCCGTTTGAGTCGATTCAAAGTCCTACGAACTCCGTTTTTCATCCTCGATTCACCTATGAGTATCAAAAGACAAATTCATCAATGTATAGAAATAGTACTCATTTGGCTCTAAAAACTCAATAAAATCGACCAAAACTAGGGTGTTTCTAGCTACGAATCATGACAATTTCACACCTAATCAACCCCCCCCCCCCAAACTTACCATATTGCTTGTCCTCAAGCAATGAAATAATAAGTCAAGTGAAATTGTTAGGGATGAGTCAAAGAATCAAATCATGCAAGCAAATGAACTCGAGCTTCAAAAATCAATCAGCCGTATACTCACTCATCTTCCCTCATAATACTCATGCAACAACAGCAAGAAACACCAAGATCAAACATGGATGTGCACTCAACGATGTGTTTCACTCCCTCACAAGTGTATATAAATGATTAAGGG
This sequence comes from Ballota nigra, assembly GCA_947034835.1. NCBI lineage: Eukaryota > Viridiplantae > Streptophyta > Magnoliopsida > Lamiales > Lamiaceae > Ballota > Ballota nigra. The sequence continues at coordinate 29,741,930 of OX344720.1, forward strand.
ACTCACTCAAACAATCAATCACTCATATCGGCAGCCATAGGCTTGTAAGTGCTCTTAACTCCGACCATACTCTAGAAATCAATGCCGAATCAAAAAGGACTTTTCTCAAGGGTTGTAATGTAGGCTCTTTGGACAGGTGGGATAACAATATGGTAAAGTGACTCAAGTGAATGGAGAATAGAAAATCAAACTTTGGCACTTCGAGATTAGGAACAGACTACTTCAAACATATTCAATCAACACTCTTTCAATTCCACTTTTCTCAACACTTCAATTTTTTTTTCTAACTCTTTTCACTTTTTTTTTTCAATCACTTCACTTCTTTTTTTTTCTTTTATCGCACAAACACATGAGCTCATTTTTTTCTTTTGCTCATTCTAAACTTTTTTTGTTCTTTCCCACAACTCAAATCTCATTCACACCCTTATTTTATCACCACTCAACCATCATAATTCCTTTTTCTCAACTCAACTCAACTCAATCCCTTCAACCTTCACACTTTTCCTATTCTCCACTCAAATTGGGACAAAAGGCTTAGGAATTGGAATAGTGTTCATATGTGCTAGCAAATAAAATAGGCTTTAGGCTCAAAGGGGCTAACAAGGGGTTCAATGTCATTGGTAAGGAAAATTTTGGCTAAGTGACTCAATAAAATCAAAGATGGCCTAAGATCCTATTCGGCATATCAAACTAGACACAATCAAGAAGCAAGAGCACACACAAGTTCTAGCATCCTCTAAGGTGATGATTCACTCACAAACGAAGAGATTAAATCATGTATTTAAATCTCATACGGCTCAAATCTCACAGCTTTCACATCCATGCTAGTCCTAGTGAATTCTCACTCTTATCACACAAGTACTCAAAAGAAAAATTCACAAGCATACAAGTTCTTTCTCAAATCAACTCTAACTCAAACACTCACACAATAAAACTCCTAACTCAACCTCACAACTCAACTCTACTCATCAAATCGTACTCAAAGATAGCAATCAACAAGCATAAGATAGTTGATAGGCATGAAATATGCAATAACGAGTCAAATCAAAATCACCCCAAGGAGTATCTCAACAAACCAATAATCAATCAAACTCAACTCAAAGATAAGGGCGTGCATGCATGTGCAATGTAATCATAAAACAAATAAAAAACTCCACCCCCCCAAACTTCGACCTTGCTAGAGGTCTAAGTTTGGGGTTGTGGGTTACCTCAACCAAACAATTCAATTTCTCTCAATAGCTTTGCACACTTCCTTGTCTCAAGTTGGTTCCTTCAATCTGAATAACTCCATGATACCTTTACTCTTTTAGAGACAAGCCTACAAAATAAAACTCTCAAGTACGAGGTTAAACATACGACTCAAAATAACTCCCTAATAACTAAAAAAACTCAAAGCAAATAAAAAAAATTAATGGGTTGCCTCCCATTCAGCGCTATTTTTAAGGTCCTCATGCCGGACCAAGCTCAAAGGAGCTTATGGGACATCATACTCAAATTTACCTCCCTCACTCTCATAAGAGTGGCGTTTGAATTTCTTTCTTTGTTGTCCCTCCATCATGAGTTTCCTTGCTTCCTTCTCCACCTCAAGTGGTATAGGTCTCAACTCCTTCTTTCCTTTATCTGGAGGAGTTTTGCTAAACAATTTCTTGAGTTTGGACTTTTTCTTCTTAACTCCTCCTTTCCCTTCTAACTGGACCACGTCCACTTTCTTCACCTCTTCATCCTTCAACTTCTTCACTTTATCCCTATCAAAATAATCAAGATCATAATGCTCATGGGTTAAATAATCAAGTGAAGGACTAACAAAATCATGAATATGATAAGGATTAGGGATAGAAGGTGTGTCTTCAACACGAGGATCAATGGCATCCATGCAATACAAACTCTCATCCTTCTTCGGGTGCTTCATGGCTTCATATAAGGAAATCTTCACTTCTTGATCATCAACCTTCAATGTAATCTTCCCATTTGCCACGTCTAGCACCATCCCCGCCGTAGCTAAGAACGGTCTTCCCAATATCAGGGGCACGTGCTCATCTTCCTCCATCTCTAGCACTACAAAGTCGGCTGGAAAAATGTGATCTCCAACTCTCACTAGGACGTCTTCAACCACTCCTTGAGGTCTAGTAATAGACCGATCGGCAAGTTGAAGCGTCATCATTGTGGGTTGAAGTTCACCACCTTCCAACTTCTTGAAAAGCGATAAGGGCATGAGATTGATGCTCGCCCCTAAATCACATAGCGCTTCTTTCTTGATCCCGTTCCCAATGTCACATAGGATCGTGAAGCACCCAGGATCCTTCAGCTTCGGTGGAAACGCCTTGTGCACTAATGCACTCACCTCGTGGTTCAGCTGCACCAACTTCGGCTCATCCACTCGCCGTCTTTTCGCTATCAAGTCCTTCAGAAACTTTGCATAATGCGGCATCTATTCCAAAGCATCATAAAAAGGAATGTTAATGTGAAGTTGTTTAAAAACGTCAAGAAATTTAGCAAACTTTTCATCAAGCTTCTTTTTCATGAAGCGCTGTGGATACGGGACTGGTATCACAGATTTGGGTACCCCCCATTCATCTCTTTCTATTTCTTCCACTTTATCCCTTGCTTCCTTTGCCTTCTTCCACTTAGGAACTCTCTCACCCTTCTCAATGCCTTCTTCTTCAAGCTCCTTGCTTGCTTGAGTGCTCTCATCCTCAACCTTCTTCTCAATCCCTTCACTCTTTATCCCCTTCTCAACTTGAGGCGTCTCAGAATCAGCAGGCATCTGAGGACCTTCATAGTTGATTCCACTTCTAAGCTGGATCACCTTGCAATGCTCTTTCGGGTTCCCCTCCGGCATGGAAGGATATTTTCCCGGCTCTCTATTCAACGACTTTGCAATCTGGCTCATCTGGAACTCTATAGAAGTGAACCTTCGATTGTTCTCTTGTTGAGTTCTAGTCCACTCGACGTTCATCTTCTGGAGCTCTTGGTCACGTTGATCACCCTTTTTATGCAACTCTTTCACATCGTACTCCAAGGATGACAACCTCTTACTTCCTTCCTCCACCTTCTGAAGGATCGCTCTCAACATCTCCTCGATTGATGCACCGCCTTCTCCACCAGGAGGTTTAGACCCCGGATCAACACCTGCAGGAACAGTAATACCATCTTTTGGGTTAGCATAAGAAAAATTTTCATTCTTCCTCCATGTGTTTTGAGGAGGCTGCTGGCCTCCTTGAAATCTTTGTGTGTTCCTCCATTGATTTTGAGGCGGCTGTGGCCCTGGAGGTGCAAATGGCTGACCATAAGAAGGTCTTCCAAACTGATTTCCACCTTGGTAGCCATTCTGATTGTAATACAGACCTCCCATGTAATTGGCTACCTCTTGCTGTCCACTTGGCTGGTCTACTCTATCATTCTCTGCTGCATGCTCTCCAACCAAATTCTTCCCCAACTCGAGGTTGTTAATCTTCTCCATCATGGCCATCAACAGCCTTCTCGTTCCTTCACCCTCTTCAACCTGATGAACTCTCTGAAAATCTGGATCTCCATTCCAAGCCCCGGCATTCGTGACAATGTTGTCCACAATCTCTCTACACCTCTCTATGCCTTGATTCAGGAATGCTCCGCCCGCACAGACGTCTAAATGGTCTTGCCCCGCCTTGTTGGCACCACTGTAGAAGAATGCCATAATATCCCCCTCATTGTACCCATGCTGCGGGCACTCAATCAATATGTTTGAGTATCTCTCCCACGCTTGACGTAGGTCCTCTCCTTGCTTCTGGCGGAAAGAAGATATCTCAATTCTTGCTTTTATTGTCCTTGATGGAGGGTAGAAGCACTCGAGGAACAGACGTTCGAGCTCGGCCCAAGTGGTAATACCTCCCCGTGGGAGCGTGTTATCGTACCACTCCTTGGCTATTCCCGTCAATAAGAATGGGAACAACCTAAGCCTCTTGGCATCTTCAGACATGCCATTATAATTGAATGTGGAGGCTATCATGAGAAAACTCCTCAGGTGAGTGTGAGGATTCTCCTTCCCGATCACCCCCTTGAACTGATTCTCGGTCAGCAGCTTTAGAATTCCTGGGGAAATTGAGAAGTTGTTCACCTCCACAGGAGGCAACGCCACTCCATCATAGTACCGCTGTGGCTGCGCTGCAAACCTCCCTCGAATAGCCATATTGTGATCTGCGTTCTGGGGCACAGGCTGAGGAGCAACAGGTGGTGCTGGTACTTGTTGAACTGGAGGTGGTTGATACATAGGTGGTGGATGATATGGGTATGGTGGATAAGGGTATGGTGGGTATGGGTAATGTTGGTATACTGGGTTGTTGAAAGGGTTATTTGGGTTTTGTGGGTAAGCAGGGTTGTTCAGAGGATTATGGACAAAATTCTGAGCTGGATTGATAACGTTTTGTGCACCCGGGTTTTGGCTCTGACTATCCCCTAACGGATCTTGGTTCTTACTGGTGTTGCCATCAGTGCCGTCAACCCGGTTCAACCCCTGGTTAAACTCATTCTTGGCATCTTCCAACTCATTAGTGATGTTCATTGGTTCTTTCCCTAAGTCGGCAGCGTTCATCCTCCTCAAGAAAGCTCGGTTCCTTCTAGCTATTATCTCAGGGTCCAACGGTATTCTCTCTTCGCTCGTATTGCCTTGTGAGCGTGTTTTCATAAACCTGACACACTAGCAGAAGGATCAAAACGCAACTGCCGAATAAATAAAAATAAAAATAAAACAGAAAAGAAAGCACTCACTACTAACTACTAAGCTATCGACAAGTCCTATTCAAAAAACATACAACACCATCCCCGACAACGACGCTATTGACTTGAATGCGAATATACTAACTTCTACTGGTCGCTTACCCGCAAGAGGACGGGTTCACTGTAGTAAGAGTAAGTATAATGGTCAAGTATTATCGAACCCACGAGATGGAGTGTATGCGAATAGATCCCTGAAGATCTACGCTTTGTAATTAATATGAGTGTAATGTTTTTGGATTTTTTAGAGATTAATTAAAAGACTGAAATAAACTAATTAAACTAAAGAGTTTAAGAAGACAATTTAACTACGGGTTGTTTTCAAATATGAGATGGTGATGCTTAGGATAGGAATTCCTACGTATACTAACGGAGTTGGTACGATAATTAAAATAACCGTGACACACAAGAAATAACCTAAGTATAAGAATGCAAGGTGAAAGCTCAAGATTCTAAACCCTAAAACTTTTCCCTAACACTCGACTTCACTAATCTACTAACAAGTGAATAGATTGTGCTTAATTAATGAGACCCTAATTTAACTAAGGTGATGCGGTTGTCCTCCTTCGCTAAACTGGTAGATGAATTAACCCTTCCTAAACCTTCTCGTTTAGTCTACTCGTTGTTAAAGAGTGATACGGTCGTCCTCTCTCTAATACTTTTCGAACGAAATTCAAAAGTAAAGTCTAGATTAATTTTAAGCATTCATTAATCAAGAGAATTAAAACCTAACGTCACGAGTTACCCCAATTACGTATCCACAACCTACTTCTACGAGTTCATCATACCCTAAGCATGCAAGGGTTTTAGCCTAACATGACTTTGACAAACATAAAAGCAATAGAAGAAACAACAAACATAAATATAATGAATTGAACGAAGAAAATAAGAAACATGAACTAGGGTTTTAAAAGAAAATAATTCTAAGAACTGAAATTTAATTAACTAAAACGAAGTTCAAAGCGTTTAAAGTAATCAAGCTAATGAAAAGAAACTAAGAATTCGTACTAAAAACCTCAACAAAACGTAAGTAAAGCTTGCTCGTTCTTCTCCTCTTCCTCTCTCTAAAAACTAAGTCTAAAAGTGATTTCTAAAGTTCGGGGTCTTTCAAAACGTGTTTGGAAGAGGTATATATAAGCACCGGGTCGAAACGGGATCTCATGGGCCGAAAAATGAAATTTGGCAAATAAGCCTCGGAAGCGCTCGAGCCGTCCCGGTCGAGCGGGGCGATCGAGCTGTGTTGCTCGAATGATTCAGAAGGTCGAGCGGGGCGCTCGAGCTGTGTTGCTCGAATGGTTCAAGAGGTCGAGCGGGGCGCTCGAGCTGTGCTCCCGGAATGGCAAAAACGTTCTGTAAGTCCAGAGCGCCCGACCTACGTTGCTCGAATGGCCTTCCTTCCTTGCAACTAACACTTTTCTTCTCACGTACTAATACCAATTGTATTTCTTCGATATCTTCTCATCCGGGCATCCGTTTGAGTCGATTCAAAGTCCTATAAACTCCATTTTTCGTCCTAGATTCACCTATGAGTATCAAAGAGACAAATTCATAAATGTATAGAAATAGTACTCATTTGACTCTAAAAACTCAATAAAATCGACCAAAACTAGGACGTTTCTAGCTACGAATCATGACAATTTCATGCCTAATCACTCACATTGTTGTAATCGCATACTCGCATTCACATTCATAAAATTGTTCATGTCTTTTACTAATATTCATTACGTTTGTTTCAGAAAACTGACAACAATCCATATAACATTAACTAGCTATACAGATAGTGTCACCCACCTGGAAACTTTTAGAGATAAAGCTTAACTTCTTGATTGCTAAGAACACATGCGACCTCTGAGCTTCCGAGCTAACCTCACTTTACCTAACACAGTCCGCTCATTTAGTCATCGTTCATTCTTTTAATTTATTACTCAACTTTGCATCATACTCACGGCTTTTCGATAATAGGGGAAACATTTATCCTATTAAAACAGTCCTAGGGTTTCGTTCAAGTTCAAAGAGGGCGTTGAAACTTGTTCATTCGGGTAGTAAGGTTACTCTAATTCAATACGGGTCCACAAGTTGGGGTTTTGGGTCCTTCGGGTCCATTCAACACATAAAAGCAAGTAAAACACTCATACAAATTCTTGGAAAAGTAAACACAAATCATCCATATACATAAAACATGCTTGTTTATAAAAGTATCACTTATTCCTCCTTTCTAGTGTTACTTTTTTTAACAAAAGACATACATATTGAAGTCATTTGTCAAAACAGTGTATATTGAAGTCTAAAAATTATATCTCACAGTAGGCGCATTCAAAAATCATGAAATTCGAATATGTTATAGAGAATTTAATATCTAACATTTCTCATTTAGAAACCTAAAACATTTGAGTTATGGAATATTACCAGATATTTGACGGAAAATGGGTTTATAACATAGTTTTTCATACAGTACATACTTTACTTAAAAAACCATAACTTATTGTAAACTCAATAAAAATTAACCAAGTATTTTACATAGGATTTCTGACTTAGTTTAGAACATCTTCAAAATTTTCTAAGATTTTTAAACACTTATAAAAGGGCTAAATGAATTTTTGGAAACAAAGGATCAACCTCAGTCAAGTATTTACCACGTAATATTAAAACATATATATCTCATTTTCCTCTGCACAAAAAACTACGATTTTTGGATATGTTTAAAAAATCAATAATTGAAACATACCCAATTTTTTCTATAATTTTATCACTTCTGAAAAGAGGCAAAGATGTTAAATAGAGTCACTGCTTTCAGTTTCGTACGGTTTCAAATATATAAATTTCAACGAATTTATTCTCCCTCAATATAAATCAGATGACCACCAAATTTTCACAGTTTCTTATATACGTCAAGTAATATATCCAGGTAATTTTTTATATTTTTTCAAAATAAATAAAGTTTCAAAATGGGTTCGTCAAAAAGGGGGCAGTAGCTAACCCGAATAGAAACGAACTTTGTCAAACTTTCTCATAAATGATCATATAAGCTCAAAATCGTGGAAAATCTTAAACTTAAACCTCATACATCATTCTTACAGTTTAACTAAGTTTGGAAAAGGTTCTTAACATGTCATTTCTAAAGGTTTCATGCCCAAAACAAAATATGATCAAAGTATTAAGAGAAATGAGTTTATAGGGCTTACCCTTGTAGTTTTTCCTCTCTTTTTTGGATGATTAGGAACCAAAGATGAACACCCTATCTTCTAAATTTCCCTTGGCTTCAAGATGGTGGGAAACTCTCCTCCTAGGTGGTGGTGGTGTAGGCCAAGAGGGGGAGGAGATGAGACGGCTCCTTCTCCTTCTACTCTTACTCCTAACTTTCTCTCTCTCACTCTCTCTCTCTCTAAGCTTCTCTTGTATGTTTGCAAGATAAAAAATGAGGGTTGAATGTTGGTATTTATAGAAGGGGAGAGAGAGAAGTGAAGGGTTGGCATTGGGTCTATTAAATGCAAGGTAATGGTGATTGAGTGTGTAGGGGGTGTTTAGGCCTAGGCATAGTATATCATCATGAGATTACACTTGAGTATGTGACTTAATGAGGGCATTTTTTTATCAGATTTGGGGCTGTCATTTATGGTAGTTCCGATTTTAGATGCGATTTTGGCTCCGACGGTGTATTTTTTATATTTTTCGGTTCGACTTTTGGTTCTAAAATTTAATTCAAACATACCGTTAAATTCGTATAATTTTTGTGGTTCATATAAATGTTCTTATATATCATTTTGAATTCTTTAAATTTTCATTTTAAACAAGTCAATCAATTTTACGGATAAAACTAAAAAAGTGCTAGTAGGGTTTTTCGCCTCGAATGCTCGTCTGTCACCTGAAAAATTAGAACTTGAATACAAAAATATTTAAATCAGATATTTCATTTAAACACATTAAAAATAAATCATGAAAATCCTAATTTGGTTTCGGGTCGTTACATCCTACACCCCTTAAAAGAAATTTCATCCTCAAAATGTACTTACTTATCCTAAAGCATTGCGGGCATTTAACTAATATATTTTCTTCTTTTTTCCCAAGTGGCTCTTTCTTTTTCGTGTCGGCTCCATTGTACTAGTACTAAAGGGACTTTTTGATTCCTCAAAAGGTGAACTTTTCTTCCCAAAAATGGTCACAAGTACTTTTTCATAAGTTAAGTCATAACTTACACTTAGGTCCTTAATTAGAGGCCTCACTGCTTGGTTCGGTTTAGCATAAGTGATTTTTGGGATTTTGTTTCTCCTTCATTTTATGTCCGATCGTCATAAATTTTGTATGTGTCATAGACTAACACCAAGGAAGGTATGATAAGTTTTTTCAAAATTTTCTAATGAACAGGAACATAGGAATGGTATCTAGAATTTTTTTGTTGACAGATTTATGACACGTATTTCAAAAATTCATTTCTCTGGTTTCCTTCATCAAAACACTTTGATTTTGGATATGTAGTAAACACATATAAATATTTCCAGAATAAATTCACATAGCATTTAATCACATGAATATCCCTAGTAATTCTGGTTTGGGTTATTACATCCTTCCCTTCTTAAAATAATTTCGTCCCCAAAATCCACTTGTTCTTCTTAAAGATTCGATACTTCCTATAGGATTTGTCTTCTCAAGAAATATTTTGATCCTTACTTCCGCTATCTTTTCCCAAAATATTCATACCCATATCTTATTAGTAGAATCTTAATCTTGTCACTGGTAACCTTAGTCTCTTACATCAAGCATTAATTTGTTTTTCCTTTTTACAGAAATAAGGGAAAAGTTTATTCAAAGAAGCAATAGTTGTGTAAATATTTAGAGTTCTACTCAAAGACGGGAGCAAAAGAAAAAGAAGAAAAATAAGCAACACGATCGAAGGATCTTTTATTCATACTTCAAGGCATTACATATAAATCATAAAAATTCTACTCCCCAAGCTAAAACTAAAAAATACGCAACGAGTATCGTGGTAAGTACGAGAGGTGCACTAAATTCCTCATCCGCATTATAACAACTGATGAGCATAAAGACATAAACAAAAGTGACGGTGGTGAGGAAGAGTTTACTCATTTTGGTTACGTTGATGAAAATTCAAAGAAGAGTGCTTAGAGGTGGGGGTGAAATTAGGTATTTATAGAGTAATTTTTTTTTTTAAATATGGTCATTTATTACCGTTTCCAACCGTTAAAGGAGTTGAGTGGAAATGATAAAGGTGTAGTTTGAAAAAAAAAGGGTGGGATTTTTTTTTTTTACAACTCAATAAATATTTTCGTCATGAGTAAAACTGGCTACCCTATCGGTGGTGTGTCAACCCACATGAACATTTTGTTTAACAACCTTTGTAATAGTACTAATTCATTAGTGAGACTCTATCTATTAATCTAGAGTTATCCTCAAATTATTCTTCCTTAAACTTTATCAAAAAAAATTCTTTCGACAAGAAGGTGGTTTCCTTGGTCCACCTAGCTAAGTTTCTTATGTTTTGATAACTAGTCTATTCCCGAGATTATACCAAAATCTTAATGCTAAGGTCAAGTTTGATCCTTATTTATAGTCCATTATATTTTATCCTTACTCCTATACTACATATTGGATTCCTACTGAACACGCAGGTGTAATACTTACCTTAAACTTTCTCCTTTTGTACTTCTTACTCCCAAAATTTCTCAACTTCTTGGACACAAGGAATGAAATTTAAAAACTAGGTAACAAGTGGCGGATGATTGAAAATAGATTACTTTATATAGGTATGATAAAATTCAAAACAAAAGAATCAAACATTTAACACCATGATATTAATTCAATCACGCAGGGGTGCACACAGAAACCGGAATATATTGTCATGATCAGCAGCATGGTAACCAGCTACGGCGATGCATGTTAAGGAAAATAATGGCACACGATGCAAATATAAGATAAACATAACAAATAGAATAGAATATCCCACGAAATAAAATACATGAGACTGTAGTGAGTATACATAATTGAAAAGAGAAAAACGGGTTCTCAAAGTTAAACAGAGAGAAACGGGTCTCCAACGAAAATCAAAAGATGGGAGACTTCCAAAATATATAAAGATAGTATTAAAAGTAGTCAAGATATACATAATAAGTCGAACTGTGAAGGTTGCAAGACTACTATAAAATTATAGCTCAAGCTACCAAAAGGCTAGAGTCTAAGTCAATCCATGAAATATCTTAGTTCTCAACGATTGGGGTCATCCGGCTACTACCGGGAGATTATTTCCACAGCTATAAAAAATTCAAACATGTAGATTAGTTGGCAAAAGACCCATGAGGGTGACTAGGTCTTGTCTCGATGTCATGTCTGTCAGGGTCCATTTGGGAGATTGATTGGTCCTCATGACCTGTATCCACCATGTCTTAGTCGATGGTTCTTCCTCGACAACTAGATAAGGCGTGCCACAAAACTATTTGGGTCTCGAACTTAGATTACTGTATGGTCAAGTAGTTGGGCCTATATACTATAATTCTCAACCTAAAATAGATCTAAGGTCTGTAACAGAACACTAAGGAAGAAAAGAAAAGAAAATAGTAATACTATACACGACATAACAATTTTGCTTGCCAAAGAAAACGACGTCACCGAATAGTATATCATGAATAATCAAGTAATTTCACATACATGCGCAAATAGTATGAAATTCAAGCACTTGTCCTCATAAGCTTCTGTGTTCTTTCTTTCGGTTTCAGTTTTCTTAATTGTAAGGGTTTTGTTATTAGATTTCTCATAAGACATCACATACCTTGAGGTTTTTCCGGTATGCTCGCTGTAGATAACCTTTCCACTAGTGATATTTAATCTGAAGTTTATAAGATTTGTCTACTTTACTAATTGTAAGGGTTTTGTTATTAGATTTCTCATAAGACATCACATACCTTGAGGTTTTTCTGGTATGCTCGTTGTAGATGACCTTCCCACTAGTGATATTTAATCTGAAGTTTATAAAATTTGTCAACTTTACTAAGTGAAAATTTTGAAATAAAGGAAAATAAATCACTTGGTCAGAAGTTTTGAACATAAGCTCTGATACCACCTGCAACGTCTCGGAATCCAGAAAGTTGGCCTTAAACCGAGTCATCACTTAGTGAACCATAAAAACTGAGCCAGAAAATTTCTTATAAAAGATAAAAAAATAAACATAATTATACAGATGCAGCGGAAGAACTAAACATAATACTTATTTGAGAAAATATCAGTTTGTTATTTAATAAAAACCATCATCCCTTTACTAATAAGGAACATCCCAATGAGTCCTGGGTATGACTCTCGAGGCATTAGTGACAAAAGATTAAAAGTAGTATTAAAATAACATATTGTCTCAATCTTGATAAAAACAGTTTATTTAATTAATAAACAGGAGTGGGAAACAGTCATCTACGGCAGCTCCCGGACCTCAGCATCATAACCTGAAAATATTTAGAGAGGGGCGTGAGATAAAATCTCAGCAGGTAACCTGTATGTTGTTATACACATTGTCAGGAGATCCAAAATAATAATACTTTTAAGATTTTCACCTTTCAGTTGGTTCATTATAATTTTTGGTCATGTGTATTCATTTTCTTTAACATAAAACTTATAAACACAGATTTAGAACAAAGCATTCATATGGCCCGAAGGCCCATCATTCATATGGCTCAAAGGCCCATCAATCATATGGCTTAAAGGCCCATCAATCATATGGCTCAAAGGCCCATCAATCTCATTTTTTATTCATATGGGGGGCACCGATGACATTTCCACCGCGTCCTTGTCCCTAAAAATATGGGGGCGCTGGTACTCTTTCAACCACATCCTTATCCCTATTGGGGGGCACCGGTAGCGACTCTACCGCATCCTTGTCCCTAAAAGTTTGGGGGCACTGGTACTCTTTCAACCACATCCTTATCCCTGTTTGTGGGGCACCGGTAGCGACTCCACCGCGTCCTTAAGATTGTCCACAAATTACATACCACATGCTCACATTGTTATAATCGCATACTTGCATTCACATTCATAAGATTGTTTATGTCTTTTACAAATATTCATTACGTTTGTTTCAAAAAACTGACAACAGTCCATATAACATTAACTAGCTATACAGATAGTGTCACCCACCCGGAAACTTTTAGAGATAAAGCTTAACTACTTGATTGCTTAGAACACAGGCGACCTCCGAGCTTCCGAGCTAACCCCACTTTACCTAACACAATCCGCTCATTTAGTCATCGTTCATTCTTTTAATTTATTACTCAACTTTGCATCATACTCACGACTTTTCGATAATAGGGGAAATATTTATCCTATTAAAACAATCCTAGAGTTTCGTTCAAGTTCAAGGAGGGCGTTGAAACTTATTCATTCGGGTAGTAAGGTTACTCTAATTCAATACGGGTCCACAAGTTGGGGTTTTGGGTCCTTCGGGTCCATTCAACACTTAAAAGCAAGTAAAACACTCATACAAATTCTTGGAAAAGTAAACACAAATCATCCATATACATAAAACATGCTTGTTTATAAAAGTATCACTTATTCCTCCTTTCTAGTGTTACTTATTTAACAAAAGACATACATACATGTATTAACTGAAAAAAACATTTATACTTACTAGAAAATTATAAACCTTTAGTAGGTTATACATCGGATGATATGGAACAAAGTTCATTTAGGGCACCAAGTCATTTGAGCAAAGAAAATAGGGTATATTTACATTTGAAAACAGAATACAAAGATATTTGTCAAAACAATGTATATTGAAATCTAAAAATTATATCTCACAGTAGGTGCATTCAAAAATCATGAAATTTAAATATGTTATAGATAACTTAATATCTAACATTTTTCATTTAGAAACCTAAGTCATTTGAGTTACGGAACATTACCAGATGTTTGACGGAAAACGGGTTTATAACATAGTTTGTCATACAGTACATACTTTACTTAAAAATTCATAACTTATTGTAAACTCAATCAAAATTAACCAAATATTTTACATAACATTTGAGACTTAGTTTAGAACATCTTCAAATTTTTTAAAGATTTTTAAACACTTATTAAAGGGCTAAATGAATTTTTAGAAACAAAGGATAAACCTCAGTTAAGTATTTACCACGTAATATTAAAACATGTATATCTCATTTTTCTCTTCACAAAAAGCTACAATTTTTGGATATGTTTATAAAATCAACATTGGAAACATACGAAATTTTTTCTATAATTTTATCACTTTTGAAAAGAGGCAAATATGTTAAATAGAGTCGCTGCTCCCAGTTTCATACGGTTTCAAATATATAAATTTTCACGAATTTATTCTCCCTCAATATAAATCAGATGACCACCAAATTTTCACAATTTCTTATATACATCAATTAATATATCCAGGTAATTTTTTATAATTTTTCAAAATCAATATAGGTTCAAAATGGGTTCGTCAAAAAGGGGGCAGTAGCTAACCCGAGTAGAAACGAACTTTGTCGAACTTTCTCATAAATGATCATATAAGCTCAAAATCATAGAAAATCTTAAACTCAAACCTCATGCATTATTCTTACAGTTTAACTAAGTTTGGGAAAGGTTCTTAACATGTCATTTCTAAGGGTTTCATGCCCAAAACAAAATATGATTAAAATATTAAGAGAAATGGGTTTATAGGGCTTACCTTTGTAGTTTTTCCTCTCTTTCTTGGATGATTAGGAACCAAAGATGAACAACCCTAGATTTTAAAACTCCCTTGACTTCAAGATGGTGGAGAAACACTCCTCCTTGGTGGTGGTGGTGTAGGCCAAGAGGGGGAGGAGAGGAGAGGGCTCTTTCTCTTTCTACTCTTACTCCTAACTTTCTCTCTCTCTCTCTCTCTCTCTCTCTCTCTCTCTCTAAGCTTCTCTTGTGTGTTTGAAAGATAAAGAATGAGTGTTGAATGTTGGTATTTATAGAAGGGGAGAGGGAGAAGTGAAGGGTTGGCATTGGGTGTATTAAATGCAATGTAATGATGATTGAGTGTGTAGGGGGTGTTTAGGCCTAGGCATAGTATCTCATCCTGAGATTACACTTGAGTATGAGACTTAATGAGGGCAATTTTTATCAGATTTGGGGCTGTCATTTATGGTAGTTCTGGTTCTAGATCCGATTTTGGCTCCGACAGTGTATTTTTGATATTTTTCGGTTCGACTTTTGGTTCTAAAATTTAATTCAAACATACCGTTAAATTTGTATGATTTTTGTGGTTCATATAAATGTTCTTATATATCATTTTGAATTCTTTAAATTTTTATTTTAAACAAGTCGATCCATTTTACGAATAAAACTCAAAAAGTGCTAGTAGGGTTTTTCGGCTCGAATGTTCGTCTATCACCTGAAAAATTAGAACTTGAATACACAAATATTTAAATCAAACATTTCTTTTAAACACATTAAAAATAAATCATGAAAACCCTAATTTGGTTTCAGGTCGTTACAGCCTACATCCACGAGGAGAGTGGGAGAAGAGGTGGAAGGGCCCAACCGTATCAAACAACCTCATGTAATAACTCCTGGCAACAAAACCTCAATAGGCGACTGGACGAGGAGGCAGACTCTTGTATGGCACCCTCCCACCAAGGAGGTTTGGTTTACTCCTGTCTGGGAGTCCAGGATCCTAGGGCTCCTCGCCCGTGTGAATTGAATGCAAGCTCGCTACCTCGAGCCTAAGAGGAAGCGACTGCCAAAGCACCACCTGCTCGCCGCCAGGGCAGCAAGGGACTTAGAGGGTCGGTCCATGATTATTTAGGTTAGGGCCAGCCCCTGTCCTGCCAACGACATGATGGGCGAGGTAATGAGGGCCATCAAGGTATTAGAGAAAAAAATAGATATGTGCAACGGGTAGGCCCATCTCAAGCACAAGAAATTAGCTTAGCCACAGTCGTCCAATATGACAGCGAGATGGATCCCATCAGCCACATGAGCAAATATTCGACCTACATAGTCTCAATGGGCACGACCAATGCTACTCAATATCGAATGTTCCCGCTCACCCCGGGCGATTGGGCTCACCAATGGTTCTCCTCCCTACCGGAGGGAACAATACGATCCTTTCATCAGCTCGACAAGCTTTTTCTCGAACACCTCTCTTCCATGGCCCTACGTCTGGGGGGTGTGATCTGCATAGCCAACATCGAGCAAGGGAAGGACGAGGCTGACTGGGCATACATTGAGCGAGTCAATCGTATCATCATGGAGGTTGAGCCCATTGGCAATGAGGTCAAGCTCGTCGAAATAATTGGTGGTCTAATTGTCAAAATGAAGCTCTGGAAATCTATGAACCAGGACTATCCAGCCTTATACACTGAGTTCTGCCAGTGGGCAGACAAGATCATCTACAATGCCGAGATACTCGCTCAGTGCCTCGGTAATAAAAAAAAATCACGCCAATAGGGGAAAAAAGAAGCCCAAAGCCCAACCAGCACCAGCAGGCCCAAAAAGGAATTTCACATACAAAGCCACCAGGCTTTCAAACCCTTCAATGCGGTCGAAGTGAACATAATTGAAGAATTGAGCTACACGCATGGGTATGCATTCCTCCAAATTTGTGACAAGCAAATGCTCTTTCCCCCACAAAAAATAATCTAGGACACTATAAAGAAGAACCTTAACAAGTTATGTCACTATCACCAGAATATCAAGTACAACACCAGCGAGTGTCGCGACCTACTATGAAAACTCACACGATTGTTTGAAGAGGGAAAGTTGGAAGAGTTTGTCAAATGACCAGCGGCCAAACAGCATACCCAGCCCAACGCGCTCCACATCGAGGCTAATCTGGAAAGAACACTCCGCTGCCCGCCAATGCCAGAAAATGGTGGATGCAGCGCCGTCAACACCATCTCACCGGTGGGTGGTTGGGTTTGCACCCGCCACCTCTTTATCTAATCGGCGACATAAGAGTGACCTGCAGGCATTGGATAATGTACATCATATCACGATACCAATCAACATGATCCCCAAGAAAATCAACCTCCTCACCTTTAAGGACGTGGACAAGACTGGGGTCATCTATGTTAAGGATATACTAAAAAGTATATTTTTAGTGCTACTTTATATATAAACTGGTTCTTGTGCTTTTATTAATGAGAATAAATTATTTATCATTGTTTACTTTAAATATTATGAATGTTATTTATTTACTGCGTTCAAATACTTTATATTGTAGACAATGTGGTGTGCAGTAGATCACAAAATATCACATTGTCAATTCCTTGTAATATATATATATATATATATATATATATATATATATATATATATATATATATATATATATATATATATATAGTGATTCACAATATAGATGGAATTGAACAATCCATTGGTAGAAGTTGAGGTGTAAGACTCGTATTGGTTTGTATTGACCAAGAGATTACACTAATTCATATGATGCATTGAATTGGACCAACAACGAGATAATTCTTCTACAATAATTTGGAAAGAAGAATTAGGTCTTAGTGGTTATTGATTTCTTAATTTATATCACTTAATTGATATTGTATGTAATTAATTAATGTTACTTTGATCTATTGTGGATAGTCGGCAATTTGGGCCCGGCCCGGCCCGCCCGACATAGGGGCCGGGCTGGACCAAAAAAATAGAGGCCCGAAAAAAGCGGACCATTTTTAGCCCGGCCAGGAGGGCCAAATGGGTCGGGCTATTTTGGTCTGACGGGCCACAGACCGGCCCGTTTGGCCCGCTTGATTTTATTTTTATTTTTTTATCTATTTTGTTTTTAAAAGATTATAACTAGTGTTATTTCTTTAAATGATATTTAGTGTTGTAATTACAAATATATGGACATACTTGACTTGATATTGCCATAATAAGAAATTTAGTGTTGTATATTTATTTTTTAATTGATATTTAGTGATACTTAAATGATATTTAGTGTTGTATATATATATTTTTTAAAACATATTTGACTTGATAGTTGATGTCATAATAAGGAATTTTGTAAATGAAGCCCCTCAATTTTCAGTATCGTGGAATAAAAAAACTCTACCTAGCATTATTTTGAGATTAGGAAAAAAAAAAGTTGAAAAGGGTCGGACTGGCCCGTTAGCCCGCGGGCTAGGGTTGGGCTGGGCTGGAATTTTACAGGCCCGACGTGCAAAAGGGCCGGCCCGGCCTGACCCACGAATAGTGATTGGCTCGACGGGCCGGGCTGACCCGCCCGTTTTACCAGCTCTAATTATGGATAAAGAGTTATTGGGACTCAATACTGTGTATGTGGACAATACTATTAATTATACGACAAATTGCTAAATTAATACAAAAAAATCGTGTCTTGATAATTCAAGTTGATTATGTTCTCTTGAAGGACTCATAATGTTTATCATATCAAATATCACTACAAGAAAATTGATCTTTAATGACAGAAATCCTGTCACTATTGTTTTTCAAGTTAAAAGTTTTTAGTGACAGGATCATGGTCTTTAGTGACAGGCCCTGTCATTAAAGATCATTTTCCTATCACTAAAAATCTTTAACTAGAGAAGCAATAGTGACAGGATCTTGTCATTAAAGGTCAATTTTCTTGTAGTGTATGATTAGTGGATTAATTTCCGATATGATAATAATGTTGAGTTGTCCCTTCTTAAGGAATAAAATATATCAATTAATTAAAGTACTTAGTAGCTTAAATTAATTAATGGACATTGAATCTTAAACACGGAAAATAATAATAGGGAGCCATATTTCGTAATATGGGTTAGGATGGATAATGCAATACTAATTCTATAGTGAAATTAATTAATATTAATAGGCTAGAATAATATTGTAGCTCAATATTAATTTCTAGACCCACTGGGAGGTCTAATCCTATTCTTCCTAAAGGCCCTTTAAGTAGCCCATAATTATATTGTTGCTAGCTTAAAATGAGAAAAAATAAGAATAGTTATAGTGTGCACTTGAGTGCATGACATGCACTTAGAATTTGAAAAAAAAAATACCCCAAGAAGTAATCAGTAATACCTCAAGAAGACATTAGTAATACCCCAATTGCAAAAAAAAAAAAAACACACACAGTTCGTTGTGTTTGTATGTATTTTAAAAAAAAAATTAAAATTAAAGTCAAAATTGAGCTGAAAATACAAGTGCATGCTATACACTTGGATGTACCTTAGAATTTGTCAAAATATAATATATGAAAAGTATATATATAGTAAGAATATATAATTCTTCTTTAGAGGGGATAAAATATTTCCATAGACTATTTCTTGTTCCCCAAGCCAAAAATTTCAGCCACTTCAAGTAAGATAATAAATGAATCAAACAATGTTGATTCGATTTGATATTTGTATTCGAAATTTTATAATTCGATTTCGAGTATAATTTTTTTTATTCGATATCCATAAATATTCGACTAAATATTTGGTTAAAAATATATATTATATAATAATAGTAATAATAAATATAATTATTTATAAATTTAAGCATATTATAATTATTTTTAGGGAATTAAATATTTTATTCGACATGTGGGCTTTTAGACAGTCCCTTAATTTAATACTTAAATTAAAAAAATTAATATAATTTAATTATTAAAAAAAAACCTAATAAATTTAAAAAAAAATTGTAGGTCTATGTTCTTCATTTGTTTATTAAAGTACCTTGTTTTATGAATTTGTAATATTTTTTTCATTTGCGTATTTGATTATGTTATGCAAATTTTTAAATTTATGTCTTGTTTGTGAATTCAAACAATGGAATTAATTTTGAAATAAATTTTGAATATTAATAATTGTTTGGAACATGCTTGAGAAAAAATTAATTTAAATATTCGACTCGAGTATTCGTATATTTTCTAATAATTCAATATAAGTTTCAAATCATATATAAATCATATTTATTATTCGAGTAATATTCTATTCGAATTCGATATTCGAAATAACTTCATTAATAGGAATTCAAAATAGTGGTATTCCATATTCGACTCGATTTGATTCGTTTACAAACCTAATTTTAAGCAGAAATAGAGGCAGATTTTTCAACACATTGCATGCAATACTAGTTCTAGATTTCAAAAATTAGAGACACAAAAGAGAAAAAACAATTCTTTCATGAAAATTGAAAAAAATTGTTTAATTCTTCCAAAAGGAATATGATTATTTTCGTTCATCTTTTGAAACGGTTGGACATATTGCTCACCAATATGAGTGATGATAATCTTCAGTATAAAAACCCTATCGCTAAGGTAAGTAAAACTTTTAAATTCTTATGTAATTATTTCCTCGTAAGTTTTATCTAAACATTGTATTACTTTTGTTTACATTATTTAGTTATGGATAAGAATAAGCCAAGATACAAACAGTTGTAAAAGAGATTGATGCTCTTCGCAATGACTACAGGACGATGGAACTTGGTGTTTTTGGCGGGAAATAATTTCCCTGTGATGAAAAATTCTTGTAAACGTGAATCATGTTCGAATTGTCCAGAGCCAAACTTCTTAAAACATCCAATAAAACTTTTGCAACTTTGCTCCATTTCATCCCTTTTATTAGGAAAAGGATATAAATAGATTAATTATACATCTCTCTAAAAGTTTAGACTTTTAGATTAGATGAAATTCTTTCATAATATTCTAATCATATGGCTTACGTCCAGATTAAAATAAATTGGGTTTGATTTCCACTAAAAGCAACTCCATACATGTAGCAACTCCACCCATTTTGCATAGAGTTTCTATACAATTTCCAAATATTCCTCCACCTATATGTTTTTCTTATTCATTCTGGCATATATGTTTCATGGTAAGCTTGTTTGCAATTGTCTTTCGGATTTTCATGGTGTAGGTCATATGGAAATGGAGAAACAAACCGATCTTTGAAGGCGTCGCTAACTATTGATAACACTGAGAGAATCATTGAAGAAATTAAGGCGAGACTGTAAAGTTGGGTATATATTAAAGATTATATTGTTTAGTAACTTATGTTTTATTGATTGACTTGATAATCCTTGAAAAATTGTTGAGTGCTAAAATTCAAAGTTATATTTGTTCTTTCTCTGGGTATTCTCATGCATGTGAGAAGTTTTGTTTTGCTATAAAATTTACTTGGATTTTTCTACGGTTAGGAAACGTTTCGTCCTTCCTAACGTTAGAAGACCCTTTAAATACCATTGGATCAATGATTCAACGTATAATCTTATTTTTAAATGATTACACTTTGTATTAAAACATTTACACTGTGAATATTGCAACCGCACTAATAATAAATAAAGAATGACAAAAATATCCTTTAATTAAAAAATAAAAATATATTAAATACATATAAATCCTTATTAACATTTTAATTTTAAATTAAAACATTTTAAATACAATTAAAATATAACACTTAATTTATCAAAGTCTCATCCACTGCATTTCATTTTCGAATCTCAATCCCACTCCACCGCTCTCTCTCTCTTGCTAGAAATGCAAAAAGTTCGACAAAGGGTGGTTGCAAAAGGAAAGGGGAATCGAAAGTGGGGGTGCTAGTAAAGCCGACGGAGGAACTAAAGGTGAGTTGCAGGTTTTGGGAACATGGAGTTGATTGCATCTTCAGGCTCTATTTATTTTGTCGACTCCTTTGTATGGTTCTATTTTTATCTATATATTGTTAGAGAGGTCAAACTCAGGTATGGTACACATTGCACTTAAGTTGTTTCATGAAATTCCTGTATGGTGCTCGATGCAGATATAGTATGAATACTTGGAAATCATATAGAAAACTTGGGTTCATTTATTTGTTCCAGGAGGACCTGGCCCAAAATCTTGATGTTTGGTTTCATATGAAAATATTTAACGATGATTCTGCATGTGGTGGTAATGCGCAATGTTGTCATGTATGTCATTTTATGGTAATTGGGATTGAATCTGTTTTTTGCTCAGTGAAGTCTCAGTTCTCTTGCATCCTGAACTGATAATAGTGGTTTATGAATGTAAAAAAAGGAACCAAATTTTATTAGAAGATTTAGAATGAACCATTATGGTAATGAACATGTATTTCTTTGCCCCATTGAGGATTTGTTCAACCAAATATTTTCTTTTGATCCCCTCGTTAAGGATTATTAGAGCAGTTCTGATAGCTAATATGATAGCTATATGTCACTGGTCGTTCTATTTCTTTCTTTTAGCCTTTTGAAAATCTTTTTATTTTTATGTTTTGTATTTGAGTAATGTGTGGATTATGACTTATATGGCATTCTCAGTAAAAAAAGAGAGTATAATTTGGCATTCAGATCACATTTACGTGGAAATGAAACGATGACTAATATGCTTTGATAGCTGATATGGTAGCCATCTATCATGTATTAGCTCTAGCTGATCATACTATTTATTTCCTTTAGCCCTTTGTTTATTTTATGATTTCATTTCAAGTAATATGTGTGTTGATGATCTTGATTCAATGTGAGTGATTAGTGGTTGTTTAGGCTTGGAAGATCATCAAACAAGATGTATAACCTGGGATTGAACACTGGATTAAGCTAAGTAAAGTTTGAGAATTGAATTTGCAAGAGTTTGGGCTTATTTTTTAATAAATGAACCTCTTTTCTCCTTCTCATGAAGGGATATTTATAGGGTACAAGCAAGCATGAGGTGTCACCTCCTTAGTCATCCTAATTTATACATTGACAAGTGTTTAGACACTTGTTTAAGTGCTAAACTATTACATGTTACACAATGATAAGTGTTAAAGCACTTGTTTGTTCCTAATGTAATGCCTAATTAGTGGGATTCTTGGTGATCCTCTGGGGTGCCCTGTTGCTCGCCTGCTCGCCCTTTCGGTTCATTCTTGAATCTTCTTGTTAGTGCTGCTCGTTTATCTTTATTCCTTTGTGATCTGCTGCTCGTTTGACCAGCTGCTTGTCCAACATGTCCTGACACTTTACCCAGCTGCTCGTCTTATCCGATTTATTAAAGCTAAATCTCTGCTGCTCGCCTCATTTAATCTTTTTATTTTTAATGACCTTTTAGCCATTCATTTATTTTTAATTAGCTTAATCCTGTTGCCCGGATGCTCGCTTATCAACAATGCCCCCTAGTTTGACCTTTTATTAGGATGAAAATCAACTAATTTTAGGTCAAACTATAGTTGTTAGGTTATGGGTGAGCAACAAAGATTTGAAAATTTTGAGCGGGAAAATTTCGGGCGACCAGCAGGGCGCGACGCTTTAGCTGGTGACGGTTCGTTCTCCGAGGTGCGAACTCCGAAGCGGCGTGGGCGGCTATGACATCATCCGTCGCCCACGCTTGTCGCTTAAATTGCACATAGGGGCATGTGAATCTTTGAAATTTCACACTTTGACCCCTATCTTTTCTCTTATAAATACTCTTTCTTTCCTTCTTCATTTTCTTTTCGCACTTTCATTTAAATTCCACCATTGTTGATCCTTCGAAGCTTTTCATCACTCAGATTCTTACTCTTTTTCGATCGATTCCTTCAATTTACAAGGTAAATTTGCTACTTTCTTCATTTTAATTTGCTTTCTTGTACTTCCATTTCAATTTTTCAACCCCTACTTTCTCTTTCGATCATCATCATTTCCCAATCGCTACCGCCGCCGCATCACTGCTCCGGCCGCCGCTGCGTTGTTATTGGCATCGTCGTGTTTTTCTCCTCGAATTCTGTGTTTAAACTCTTTTTTGAGCAAAAAACCCTATCTTTTATTCTCATGGCGTCTCCATCTTTGAGTAAAACCATCCCCGATGAACATTTTGGCCGGAATCCATAGAAACGACCGATGGAAGTTGAAGAGGCATCCCCTATTCCTCGTCGTTCGCTTCGCCAGGCTATTGCTCGGAATCTCCACACCCTACTTGTTAACGAAGATACTGGTTTGGAGGTGAGCTCTGTTGCTCGCTCCGTCGATGCTTTTTATGCTGGGAGAAGACTCCACGGAGGTCGCCGCAGAGATTGATGAGATGAGTATCCCTGAGGCTGTTGGGGCGAGCAGTGAGCAAGTGGGTGAATTGAGAGGCGACCAACTGGGTCAATCTTCCCATGAGGTGACTTGGAAGTTCCTTAAGGAAATTAACTTCCCCATCTCCAAGCCGACTCCTGAGTCTCAGATTCCCGAAGCGATTGTACATAGACAGGAATGGATCGACTACGCCACTCGTCACAATAATTCATTCCCATCTCCTGAAAGGATTATCATGGCTTCTCAAGAGACCCAGCATATAGCGAGCAGGATACCAAGTCTGATCACGGAGAATGACTTAGCTCGTATCCGTTCGGCCTATCAGATTCCTTATGATATTTACTTATATTCCCCGCAAAAAGGAGAAACGACTGACCGTCCACCACCCGATTGTACAACCATCAATCTTGACGTCCTGAACGTCGGGTTTTCACTGCCTCTACACCCCATGATTTGTCTCTTTCTCGAGGATACTAACCTGACAATCATTCAGATTGCCCCGAATGGGTGGAGTAACTTACTTGCTTTTATAATACTCTTTGGGCTTGAGGGTTATAAGAACAAGATAGGTACCATCGAGATACATTACGCAATGACCATCTTCTCGGCTGCCAATGAAGAAGTAGTGGGGTGGTACTACATCAAAGCCCGCAGTGGCATAAAATTGATTGAAGGGGTGCCTAATAAGGTGAAGAGTTGGCACATGCAGTTCTTCTTTATCGGCAGTGATTGGCGGGCGTCCTCTGACTTTTTTGGCGGACCTGGCCGTATCAACTCCCCTGAGGGCTTTGGCGAAATATGGCGTAGGTTTCACTTTTGTCTTGTTATGGCCAGGGTGAAACTAAATTTAATTTTTTCTCTTCTGTTGTTTTGCAGGTCCACGTATCTTGAGGTGGGGACATCCTGAGTTGAGTGAAGAATTCTTGTGCGTCCTCACTGTGAGCACTCTTCGGAATGCGAGTGACCACAGTATCAAGCATCTCTACAAGCCTCATTGTCGTAAGCTTGCCTTGTTGACCTCGAGTGCTCATCATTTAGAGGCTCGGGCTGTCGTCCCAGAAGGTAACTTTACATTCTTTCTATCCTGAATTAGCATTCCTTTGATTTTTTGGTCGCCTGGTCACCTTCTTTAGTGTCTAATCTTTTGTTTTTATCTTTTTTCAGAGCAAAGAGTGACTGTTGTTGTTCTAAAATTCTGGAGTGTTATCACCTTCTTGCTCGCCGTGTCAAACAGATGGCCGCCGAAGACCCTTCCAAGAAGAAAAAATACGATCCTCCCACTTCTCTCATCAAACTGAGAGCCGAAGAAGATGAAGAAGAGGAAGCTCCCCAGGCCAAGGGCCCTGCTCCTTGCCCTCCTCCTCGCTCCTCGCCGCCCGTGGCACAGAAGGATACTCGGGGCAAGAAGGGATTGACTAAGGAGGTTGCCCCTGCTCGTAAAGAGGACGACTGTTCAAAGAGGTCCAAAGGACAATCCCAGGTGAGCAGGAGGGATGCACCACGCTCCTCGTCTATAGAGGAAGTGAGCGAGCAGCAAGTTTTTAGTGCTGTTGTGGCGAGCAGGAGGAGAGGGTCTTCTCCAGACAACTCATACTTGGGCTATGACCCTGTCAAGCTGAAAGAGTAAGTTTTATTCTCTACTGCTCGGCTGGTCGCCGCCTTGTTGTTTTTATCCTTTATTAATCTTTACTTTCCTTGATGTAGGTATAAGCCCGAGGAGTACTCTGGGCGGGCAAAGGTACTCCACCAGTCGAGATGTGTCAAATCTGCCCTCCCTATCAAGACATCCCTGATTCTCATGTCAGACGAGGAACTGAGCTCATTCCTCGCTCATGGACCAAGTTATGTGATGAGATCGTCCAGGGTCAGAGTCTGAGTGACAATGCCCGCCTACTGAGCTACAACTCTAGCTACTAGGCTATTGCTGCTCAGAAGGTCCTCGATCAGTCCATTGAGTTGGAAAGGACCAACCGGGGTTTGGGGAGAAAGATTGACCAGTTTGAGGCAGAGAAGGCTATCATTCTGAAGAAGAAGGATGAGGAGTTGGCTCGGCTGAAGGGCGAGTACGAGAAAGCCAAACTCAACTGGGAGAGGAGTTTGAAGACTGCTGAGGACCGGGAGAGGGTTGCTCTGAATACCTCCGAGAAACTGAGGTTGGATTTGGGGGTTGCAACTGATCACCTTCGGGTCCTTAAGACTGAGCGTGTCGGCCTAGTAGAACGGATCGAATCCTTGAAGGTTCATGTTACTCAGCTGGAGAAGGAGAAGAAACATGCCATTTCCTACACCAACTACATGCAGGATGTGACCGATAACACAAACTTCGGTTATATCTGTGTGTACGCTGATTGTGTAAGGTCCGTGAAGTATGCACTTGATAATGGTCTTGACATTATGACTTCGGTCACGAAGGACTTCACGGACTATGTTATAGAGAACCCTCCTGCTGCCGGCTTTGATATTCCCGTTGCTGACCTAGGGGATATGGGTGTGAACTTGGATGTCTTTAAGGACGATGTCCGGGTGATCGCCCTGAAGCTGAGGACTGAGGAAGTGAACAAGGATGCCTCAGTCTTTGATGTCTTGAGCCCCCTCTTCCCAACCCCTTTGGATGAAGCTGGTACTTCTGCTGTGGCTGGCGAGCAGCAGGCCCCTGGTCCGGCCACCACCGATGTTGCTCCTCCTATTGGAGTTATACATGAAAGTATGCTTTTACTTTGTATAACTCATGTATTAAACACTTATTTATGAGAATAAATCTTTTATCACATTAGCTTTAAATATGATTGAATGTTGAATATTTATTGCAAAACGTTCAATATATATAATACGTGTTACATTGCAGTTAATGTGGTGATACCCAATCACAGAAGATCACATTAACAATTTTCCTTGTAACTAAACGTACAAATTCACGACCCATGTAGAATTGAACAATCCGTCGTGAAAGGTCGATGTGTATATCTCAGATTGGCATGTCTTGACCAAGAGATTGCACTAGCATATTTAGTACGTGTTAAAGAGGACCTAGAGCGAGGATAAATTCTTCTGTTCTGATATGTGAAGAATTAAACCTCAGTGGTTATTGATTTCTTAATCTCCGTCACTTAAATAGGACTGTGTGTGTTTAATGGTTTCTGCTTTGATTCATGTTGGGTGTGAATCATCGTGACTTCAAACCTTGTGCTTTGGGCAGTAATATTAATCATACGACGGTTGCTAAGATTTAATACGGAGAAACGCGTGCGAGTATGACTCATGTGATTTGTCCAGTTGGTGGGCTCAGAAGTTTTATTGTACCAAATCTTGCAAGTGAAGAATTAGTTTCTTCGGCACGGATAACAATGTTGAGCTGTCTTTACTCCAAGGTGAAAGATGTTAATTAATTTAGAGCTATTCAGAAGCTTAATTAATTAATGGACTTGATAATATTAAACGCGGGAAATAATAACCGGGAGCCCATATTATCGTAATATGTATTAAGATGGATAGTGCAATATTAATTTATTAGTGGTACTAATTAATATTAATGGACTAAATTATATTTGGGCTCAATATTGAAATTCAGAAGTCCATTGGAGGTCCAATCTTAATTCTCCTAAAGGCCCCTCAAGTAGCCCAATAAGTAGACCGATAGTAATAAGGTGATTTAAATTAAAGAAAATATTATTGCTGATTTTTTGCTTATAATTTTCGAAATTTATAGATATGGTAGAGAAAAGATTTGTTGATTTTCTTTGAAAGATATTATGGAAGATATGTATTCTTGGAATACAAGATTATCTCATAAATTCAAGAATATCCAAATCTAGTTTATTTCTCCCATGAATTTCGAAAATCTCATATATTAGGGAGGTGAGATTTTTATGGAATATTTTATTATGGAGAAAAGAATATATGAGATATATTCAAGATTTCTTGGAGGCCAAGAAAAATAATTTATCTCCCCTATTCCATATGCAAATTTCAAAATTCCTATTCCTATATATAGGAGATGATTATTTCATTTCCAGTTTACAGTTTCACAGTGTTGAAAAAAAAAATCAGCAACAATATTTTTTTCTTTCTTCCTTGTTATTCTAATTGCTTGTGAGCACTTCCCACCGGTGAACAAGCAAGACGAACGGGGCATACTTGAGAAGGTCTTTTGGTTGATAGAACGATCGTGATAGTCTCGTTGTTATCAAAGGACATATCTACAAGAGTTACGAATTACGTGAACTCCTAGTTATTCCGCTTTAGGTTTTCATGTGAATTAATTCAACATGCATGATGATAAAATTATTGTTGGAATTATTATTTGAATTAATTAGGATTAATTCATGCTAGTAATAATTGTATTTAAATTCGTATTTAAATTTCATCTCGAATAGTTCTCGGGCACACTATTTTTCCAACAACTGGTATCAGAGCCACGGTTTCAGACTTTAATCTTTAAATTGGAATTTAGATTGTTTGACATTAAATTGAAATTGGATAGTAGAATTGCTAGATCTTTTTTACAGGTATCCAATTGTCATGGTTTTAATGTTTATTTATTTTTCATGCGTGTGAATTAATTGTTTTTAATTCGATTCGTTCGAATTCATTTTTCTCGTGAGAAAATCCACGAGTAGTTTAGTTGATTTTATTTTGATTTGATCATTGTAATAGACTAGTCTAGATCTAGTATTTTTTTTTTGTAAATAAATTGTAACCGGATCGAGACGAAGATGAAAACGAAGAATTAAAGACGATGTACCCGGATGACACATGCATGCGTGGCGCATGCATGGCCGTAGAATCATGCACGGGGTGGAAAATGAGGATGAACGGTGAAACCTGGTGCACAGCGTGCACGAGGGGTGCCCAACGCCACACGGGCACGCGCGCGAGGCGTCGCCTCTCGGCGTCTCGACAGCAGTGGCCAAGAGGCGTGCGGCCCACCTCCGTGGGCCGATGCGCGCCGTATCTTGGGCCGTGGAATTTTTTTTCTCGTTCTTATTTTTTTGTGTGATTCCAAACGTCATCCCGAACCCTAAACGAAGTTGTTTTTTATGAAGTGTTGTTGTTTGAGTGAGAGCGTGTCGAGACGAACGATAGAAAGCAACAAGGATAATTTTTTGCATCAAGACGTGAAGAAATTAAACCGTGACAATTGGATTTGAGTGCTCCAATATGTTTAATTTTGTTTTGATGGATGCTTTATTTCATGCACTTATTATTATTTGTTAATATGTGTTTGCATGATTTTAATTGTCCAAGAAAAAACCTTACTTTCGAAAATTACTAAGTATGTTTCTTTAATCGCAATTTTATTCCAGATATTAAAATTGGATTAATTTGGCCTCCATAATTTATTTATTTGTGAAGTCTCTTTGGAATACATTTCCCCCTCGGATCGGCAAAAAGGACGGATTTCACATGAATAAATTCCGAAAGGATGATTGTGGATTATTACTAGTGGCGGTATTGACCCTCACCACGAGTGGCTTGCTCAAAGCGAAATAATAATCATGTATTGAATTATGGTTATTACTTAGGCATAAGAAATTGATATTAACTTACTCCCCTCGGAGTCCCTGTCAGTTTTTATGTGGTCAAAGTGGGAGCCAACTATTAATTTTGAATTAAGGATTTGTAACATTAAGTTTGTGATCCGCTTGAATATGTTTAAATGTATAGACCATCCCTCGTGGCGCATTTAAATTATTTCGACATGTTGGCTGATGCATGATTATATTATTTTAAGGTTTCAATATAATTGATGTGATCGAATTATGTGATAATTTCGTATTTTTCAAGATATTAATATGAATGTATGTTTTATTCTCATTTCATCATGTCGCAACCTTTTAATCCACTGTTTAGTATACTTTAAGTTAACAAACTTTCTGGAGAGAATTATATCGATTGGAAATGTAATTTAAATTTTGTCCTTACTGCACAAAAATACAATTGGGTTATTCACGTTAATATACCCGACAAGCCTAATGATAAGTCAAGCAATGGGAAAAGGCAGTTTATGATTGGAAGCATGACAATGAACACATGAAGTGCATCATCTTAACATCTTTGTCTGAGGATTTGAGGCGCATTCATGAGGACATTGTATCCGCTGTTGAAATCGTGGAACACCTTGAAGACATGTCTTCACATCAGAAACCCATGACTAATCAGTTCACCAAATCATGACTCGGTCAAGTTTGAAATGGTAGAGGGAACGCCCGTGAGGGAGCACGTTCTCTAGATTATGGTATACCTTAACAAGATGGAAGTACTTGGTGCGTAATTTGATGTCCCTTCTCAGGTCGTTTTCATACTCCATTCTCTTCCGAAAAGCTTTGAGCAGTTTCAACTGAACTGTCAGATGAATGAACGGATAAGTCGTTTACCCGAGCTCTTGCAAGCTTTAGTTTCGGTGGAGGTGATAATGGAGCACCAGTCTAGTGCTATGGTGGCTAATGGTCTGTCTACCACTTTTGGTCCCAAGGGAGGGAAAAGAGGAAGAGAACCAAAGGCCAAACCCAAGCAAATCCAATTGTTGCGAAAGGCAAAGCAAAGGCTAGCATCAAAGGGGAAGTATTTTAACTGCGGTAAGAGAGGACATTGGAGGTCGGCCTGTTCCAAGCCTAAGAGGCTAGGAAAGTTAGGTAATTTACACGTCTTAGTCGTCGAAACTTGTGAAGTGGTGTATGGTGTTCATTCGTGGACAGTGGATACGAGAGCTGCTGATCACATTTGTTTTATTTTGCATGGGTTCAAGCTAACCCGACGATTTAGAGGAAGTGAGATCCCCATCACAACGGGCAATGCTACGAGAGTGGCAGTTGAAGTAGTGGGAGAAGTGCGTCTATCTTGTGAAGATAGAGTTATGGTCTTGAGAGACGTTCTTCATGTTCCTAGTTTAGAAAGAACTCAACCTTCAGTTTCTAAACTGTTTTGAATAGATACTCGGTTTCTTTTAATAAATATGTTATTATTTCTTGAAACGATAAGTTTATCTGTTCCAAAATATTGTTGGATGATCTTTATACCATTAATTGGGCACACCACTCATAAATTGAATATAATAACACATCGACTATTTCAAGTTATAAAAGGAAGCGTTCTTTCTGATATGAACGAAACACTTCTATGGCATCTTAGATTAGGTCATATTAATCTAATGCGAATACAAAGATTGGTGAAAGATGGATCCTTGGAGTTTCTTCAAGTTGAGCCGTTTCCAACTTACGAATTCTTTTTAGAGGGTAAGATGACCAAGAGGGCATTTGGAGCCAAGGGGATTAGAGCCACATAAGTGTTGGAACTCGTTCATACCGATATGTGTGGTTCAATGACGATCATAGCAAGAAGGGGTATGAGTAATTTGTCATTTTGACGATTATTCGAGATATGAATACATCTACCTTATGATGCATAGGGAAAGAAGTATCAAGTTTCTACGATCTGATCGTGGAAGCGAATACCTCAGCGATGAATTCTTGAACGACCTATCGGACGAAGGGATTGTATCCCAGTTGACCGCATCGGGAACCCCTCAACAGAACGGTGTGGCGGAACGAAGGAACTAGACTCTTTAGAAATGGTCAGGTCCATGATGAGTTATTCAGATTTACCCAAGTCGTTTTGGGGTAATGCCTTGGAAACAACGACTTACATTCTAAACTTGGTGCCATCCAAATCGGTTCCTAAAACCCCGTTAGAATTGTGGATCGGGCGTAAGCCTAGTTTGAGACACATGAGTATCTAGGGGTGTCCGGCATATGTGCTAGACAAGAAAGCCGGTAAATTGGATCCACGTTCGGAATTAAGTTTGTTTATAGGATATCCCATGGGAACGAAGGAGGTGTATGTTCTATAGTCCCAAGGATCAAAAGAACGTGTTTTGTACACACTTTAAATTCTTGGAAGAAGACTATAGGAACAGTAGAAAGCCCAGAAGTGAGTTACCTTAGGCGAATTAAGAGGGCAAACTCTAATACCAAGTGTACAAGATGATATACCAATCGTCACACCTTCACAACCGGAACCCCGTCAGAGTGGGAGGTTTGTTAGACAACCCGAGAGACTCATGGGAATAGGAGAATCTTCGTATTTGATTCCCAGAGATGAATCAGACCCATGGACATACGATGAGGCAATCCAAGACAAAGATGCAGAGTCATGGTAAACAGCAACAGAAGCCTTGACGGGTTAGATATCTATATGCGATAACCGGAAGGTTTTATTGCAAAAGGCCAAGAGTATCTTATATGCAAGCTCAAGCGGTCCATTTATGGACTTAAGCAAGCATCGCATACTTGGAACCAATGTTTTGATCAAGTTATTAAGTCTTATGGGTTTTGATCAAAACAAGTTCAAAAGTTGTGTGTATAAAAAGTGTGACGAAAATGCGGTGGTATTCTTAGTATTATACGTAGACGATATTCTGCTCATTGGAAACAATGTAAAGGTATTGTCAGACGTAAGGGTATGGCTGTCAAATCAGTTTGATATGAAGGACTTAGGGAAAGCCGGTCACATCCTTGGGATCAAGATCACTCGAGATCGCAAGAGTAGGATGTTGGGCTTATCGCAAGTTTCATACGAAGCCACTGTTTTGAAGTGTTTCAGCATGCAAAATTCCAAGAAATGTTTTGTACCTTTTAAACACGGAATACATCTATCAAAAGAAATAGGCCCTAAGACGCATATGGAGATAGATGACATGAAAGGCGTTCCGTACGCTTCGGGCGTAGGAAGCCTTATGTATGCAATATTGTGTACGAGATCGGATATCTGTTTTTGTCTCGGGCTTGATGGCAAGATATCAAAGTAACCCCGGGAAAACTTATTGGACTACAATTAAATACTTTCTGTAGTTTCTGAAAAGAACTAGCGATGGAATACTGATTTAACAGTCAGGCGGTCTAATTCTCATGGGATACACGGACTCAAATTTCCAATCAGACATAGACTCCAGAATATCTACCTCGGGTAGTGTTTTTTGCATGGGAGAATGAGCCATGACATGGAGAAACGATTTGCTGAAATGAATCGCAATTTCGACCATGGAAGCCGAATAAGTAGCTGCTTGTGAAGCAGCGAAAGAAGCGGTTTGGCTCAAGTACTTCTTAGTGGACTTGGATGTTGTTCCGAATTTTCCAAGCACAATCTCTCTATTGTGATAATGCCGGACCAGTTGGAAATTCAAGGGAACCGAGAGCCCACAAGACCAGCAAACGAAAGAAAATACCATCTTATACGAGAAATTGTTAAGAGAGGAGATAAAGAGGTGGCAAAGATAAACGTCGAGGACAACCTAGCAAATCCATTCACAAAGGGTCTGCCTCTGAATACATTCGAGAGACATGTGGATGGAATGGGAGTCAAGACTATTGCCAATCTTCTTTAAGTATAAGTGGGAGGAATTATTAGGTTAGTTGACATGAGATGTCACGTAAAGCTACTACACTAGACATTAATGATGTATACTAAAAAGCAGACTTTAAGTATAAGTGGGAGATTATTAGAGTTATATATGAAAGTATGTTTTTACTTTGTATAACTCATGTATTAAACACTTATTTATGAGAATAAATCTTTTATCACATTTTCTTTAAATATGATTGAATGTTGAATATTTATTGCAAACCGTTCAATATATATAATACGTGTTACATTGCAGTTAATGTGGTGATACCCGATCACAGAAGATCACATTAACAGTTTTTATTGTAACTAAACGTACAAATTCACGACCCAGGTGGAATTGAACAATCCGCCGTGAAAGGTCGATGTGTATATCTCAGATTGGCCTGTCTTGACCAAGAGATTGCACTAGCACATTTAGTATGTGTTGAAGGGGACCTACAGCGAGGATAAATTCTTCTGTTCTTATATGTGAAGAATTAGGCCTCAGTGGTTATTGATTTCTTAATCGTTGTCACTTAAATAGGATTGTGTGTGTTTAATGGTTACTGCTTTGATTCATGTTGTGTGCGAATCATCGTGACTTCAAACCTTGTGCTTTGGGCAGTAATATTAATCATACGACGGTTGCTAAGATTTAATACGGAGAAACGCGTGCGAGTATGGCTCGTGAGATTTGTCCCCTTGGTGGGCTCAGAAGTTTTATTGTACCAAATCTTGCAAGTGAAGAATTAGTTTCTTCGGTACAGATAATAATGTTGAGTTGTCTTTACTCCAAGGTGAAAGATGTTACTTAATTTAGAGCTATTCAGAAGCTTAATTAATTAATGGACTTGATAATCTTAAACGCGGGAAATAATAATCGGGAGCCCATATTATCGTAATATTGGTTAAGATGAATAGTGCAATATTAATTTATTAGTGGTACTAATTAATATTAATTGGCTGAATTATATTGGGGCTCAATATTGAAATTCAGAAGTCCATTGGAGGTCCAATCTTAATTCTCCTAAAGACCCCTCAAGTAGCCCAATAAGTAGCCCGATAATAATAAGGTGATTAAAATAAAAGAAAATTATTATTGCTGATTTTTTGCTTATAATTTTCGAAATTTATAGATATGGTAGAGAAAAGATTTGTTGATTTTCTTGGAAAGATATTATGGAAGATATGTATTCTTGGAATACAAGATTATCTTATATATTCAAGAAGATCCAAATCTAGTTTATTTCTTCCATGAATTTCGAAAATCTCATATATTAGGGAGGTGAGATTTTTATGGAATATTTTATTATGGAGAAATGAATATATGAGATATATTCAAAATTTCTTGGAGGCCAAGAAAAAAATTTTCACTCCCCTATTCCATATGCAAATTTCGAAATTCCTAGTCCTATATATAGGAGATGATTATTTCATCTCCAGTTTGTTGAAAAAAAATCAACAACAATATTTTTTTCTTTCTTCCTTGTTATTTTAATTGCTTGTGAGGACTTCCCACCGGTGAACAAGCAAGGCGAAAGGGGCATACTTGAGAAGGTCTTTGTGTTGATAGCACGATCGTGATAGTCCCGTTGTTATCAAAGGTCATATCTACAAGAGGTACGAATTACGTGAACTCCTAGTTATTCCACTTTAGGTTTTCATGTGAATTAATTCAACATGCATGATGATAAAATTGTTGTTGGAATTATTATTTGACTTAATTAGGATTAATTCATGCTAGTAATAATTGTATTTAAATTTGTATTTAAATTTCATCCCGAATAGTTCTCGGGCACCCTATTTTCCCAACACCTCCAACCGAGACCCCCTCTACTCCTCCGGCTCCTCAAAATTGAAGACCTTTGTTTTTACTTTCTAGTTTTTGTATTATGCTCTTACCTTGTAACCCTTTTTCTTCGGGTGTACTACTTTTTGTCTACTAATGAAATGAACTTGTTCTTTTCCATAGCTTGTTTGTGTTAATATTTTCTTCGTACTTGCCCCACTGCTCGCCCCCTTCATTATGCTTCATATTTTCGCTTAAGCACTTCTCTTTTATATTTCAAGAGTAAAGTACTTTATGTTTGCAAATTTGTATGTATGACTTTATGTTGGCCTTCTTGGGTTCTCGAGGAACTTGACCTTCATTAATTGGGCTTTCTGTGGTCCTTATTGAACTTAGCCTTTTTATTTTTTCAATCGAGTCTTGCTTCTCGCCTCATCTTGAGCTTGTGTTTTTTAACACATTCTGCTTCTGGCGAGCAGCTTTTTATTTGAGTGAAAAGTGGGCTTTGTGGGCGAACAGATGGGCCTTGATGCCTTTCTAAGTTACATCTCAAAACATAATAGAAATACATCAAATGATCATTTATGTTGCTAGATTCTGACAATCTTACTAGCATTCTTAAACTAGAAAATTTTACAAAACTTTAAAATTTACACCTAAATTTACAACGTACAATAGCGATAACGTACAATAGCAATATGCAAAATTTACATCGACTCTTGACTATTGATAATACTTCTTCAGTAAGGCCGCATTTTAGGAGTATTGGGCCGAGTTGCCTTTCATATCCTCGAGGTCATACATGTCGTTGTACCACTTGTGGGTTATCCTGAATGGGCCCTCCCAAGTCGGTCCAAATACTCCTGGTGGTGGTGCTAACACTTTTCGAAGCACCAGATCTCCGACTTCGAATTCTCTGATTTTTACTTGCGAATTGTAATATTTTGTGATTCTTTTCTTATATATCGCATTCTTCGTTTCTAGTGAAATTCTTTTTCCATCGATTAAATCCATCTCGGCAGCCAAAGCCGTGTTGTTCGACTGCTCGTTGAACCCTACTGTTCGCTCTGTTAGCACCTTGAGTTCTACTGGTATGACTGCTTCGGTGCCAATGCCATAGTGAATGGTGTTTCCCCAGTGCTCGTCCTATATGACACTTTGTAAGCCCATAACACTTCTGGCAACTCTTCTGACCATTTTCCTTTCTTGTCAACTTGGCGGATTTTCAAAATATATTTTATTATCTTGTTGACCGCCTCGACTTGACCGTTGGATTGAGGATGATAGGGCATTGAAAAGTGTTTCTTGATCCCCCATTTTTTACAAAAGTCTCTTATCTTCTTGCCTTCAAACTACTTCCCATTGTCTATTAAGATTGCTTGTGGGACTCCAAATCGGCACACGATGTTTTTCAAATAAAGCTAATCATCTTTTCTTGCATGATCGTCACGAGTGCCTCTGCTTCGGCCCATTTTGTGTAATAGTCCACGGCCACTACCGCAAATTTTACATTCCCCTTTCCGGTTGGGAAAGGTCTTATGATGTCTATCCCCCACTTTGCGAATGGCCATGGACTATTTTCTAATATTAGTTCAGTTGGTGGCCTATGAATGCTGGGGGCGAACAACTGGCACCTATGACATGTTCTTGCTACTTTTATTGCATCTTGCAGCAGAGTTGGCCAATAATATCCTTGTCTTACAGTTTTGTATGCTAATGCTCGCCCTCCTGCATGATTTCCGCACACACCTTCGTGAATTTCTTTTAAAACTTCTTGACCTCGTCCCCTTGCCAAACATTTTAGTAGGGGAAGTGAAAATCCTCTTTTGAACAGTTGTCCATTCATGATAGTGAACCTTGCTGCCCGTGTGGTCGTCTTGGCTCCTTCTTGCGGGTCTTTGGGTACTTCACCATCCTTGAGGTACTTGAATATTGTGGTTCGCCAGTCATTTTCCTCAAATTCTTCCTAGACTTGATTGATTTTGTAATCGTTAGTTGATGGGTGAAGTATTTTGGTTATCATAACCTCTGAAAGTTCTGCTGGTCCTGTGCTGGTAGCCAGACGAGCAAGTGCATCTGCTTGGGCATTATTATCTCTTGGCACTTGTTCAATGTAAATTTGTTCGAATAAGGAGGCTAGGTGAGCTACAATATTTTGATACAGAGCCATTTTCTCATCTTTTGCCTCGTATTCTCCCCATACTTGGTTGACTATCAATTGTGAGTCTCCATTTGTTTGTAATCTTTGTACCCCCACAGCCAATGCTAATCGAAGTCCGGCAATTAGTGCTTCATACTCAGCTTCGTTGTTCGTTGCCATAAACTCAAATCTGACAGCTGAAGTGAATACTTGCCTATCAGGGCTGATTAGCACTATTCCAGCTCCTGATGCTGTGTTAGTTGATGATCTATCAACGTACATGTGTCATGGATGGTTGTGAACTCTCGTCGGATCTTGAGGAAAGGTTAACTCGACTATGAAGTCGGCCAATGCTTGTCCTTTGATCACTGTTCAAGGTGCACAAGATATCGCAAACTGGCTTATATCAAGGGACCATTTGAGGAGACGACCAGCAGTGCCAGGCCTTTGCAAAATTTATCTTAATGGAAATGTTATCAACACCTCTACCTGATGGTCAAGGAAGTATGGTCGTAGCTTTCTTACACTCATTTCCAGTGCGTAGGCTAACTTTTCCATCAGTGAATATTTGATTTTTGCTTCGTGTAAGGCCTAATTCACATAGTAGATTGGTAAGTGTAATTTTTCTTCTGCACGAGCTAATACCGAGCTGATCGCCACTTCTGAGGCAGCCAGATACAAGTACAGCTTTTCTCCCGAAACAGGTTTTGATAGTATCTTAGTGTCACCAAGATACTCTTTCAGTTGCTCAAACGATTGTTGACAACTGCTTGTCTATTGAAACTGTCCTTTCTTGATAACATCAAAGAAAGGTCGACATCTATCATCGGATCTCGAAATGAATCTATTCAAGGCTGCTAAACATCCAGTGAGCCGTTGGACTTCCTTGACTGATCTTGGTGACTGCATGTCCATTATTGCCTTCACCATCGACGGGTTTGCCTCAATGCCTCGCTGACTTATCAGGTGTCCAAGGAACTTTCCTGAATGAACTCTGAAGCTGCTCTTTTTTTGATTTAGCTTCATGTTGTAAGCTCGGAGTATTTCAAATGCTTGTGATAAGTGCTCTAGGTGGTCTTCCTTCTTTGGACTTTTGACGACTATGTCATCCACGTATACTTCCATCGTCTTGCCAATGTGTTCATCGAACATTTTATTGACAAGTCTATGGTACGTGACTCCTGCGTTAATCAATCCGAACGATATCCTCTTCCAACATAACAAGTTTTTGTTGGTGTAGAATGATGTGTGCTCCTGGTCGTCCGGGTGCATTGGGATTTGGTGGTAGCCTACAAACGCATCCATAAATGTGAGGAGCTCGTGCGCAGCCGTGTTGTCTACCAGCTGGTCAATGTGTGGAAGTAGGAAGTTATCTTTTGGGCATGCAACATTCAAGTTGGTGAAGTCAATGCACAATCTCCATGTTCCATTCGGCTTTCGGACTAGCACTGGGTTCGCCACCATTTAGGACATAAAGTTTGTTTGATAAGATTGTTATCTAGTAGCTTCTTCACTTCCACATCCAATGCCTCGTACTTGTCGGGTAAATATTTCCTTCTTTTTTGCTTTACCGGTTTCCTAGTTGGATCAATATTTAGCCTATGGCAAGCATGCTCAGGGCTAATGCCTACCATATCGGCGTGTGACCATGCGAACACATCAAGATTAGATTTGAGGAATTCTTTCATTTTGGATCTGTATGGCTCAGAGAGCTCAAACCCTATAAAAAGTTCCAACTCTTCTTGGTTCGGGTCATCTCTTATTGCCTCCAATTCTTCAACCGGTTTTTGCTCTTCTCTTTTGGTTTTTCCAACGAGGATCGATTATGGGTCCTTCTAGGTTAAGCTCATCTTCGATCATCATCGGCTCTGCTCCTAGCCTTGGCTCGATATCTTTAACTTTGTTTGGAATACGCACAGCCTCTCCTCTCTGTTGTTCGTTTTGAACCTCCTGCTCGCCTTCACCCTACTGCTCATCTATTTCCATCATCTCTGTATCTATGGACTCCATGATTTCATCTAAGATGGAAGGTTCGTCTTCAACTCTGTTGCTCGGTTGTTCGTCCATGGTGGACACTTTGTTGTCTTTTGGTTGTAGTTGCAGGAGGTACTCTCGAGCTCTCTTCTGGTCGTCTTTCACCGTACCTGACCCTTTCGAAGTTGGAAATTTAAGACAGTAGTAGTATGTTGAAATGGCTGCTTTGAATTCATTTATAAAAGGGCGACCGAGAAACCTATTGTAGGCAGATTGTTGGTCTACAACCAAAAATTCTACCATTCTAGTCAACTTCCTATCAGGGTTCTCAGTCGATACAAGTTCAACCGATAACGTAACTACACATAAGGGAATGATTACAGCTTCTCCAAACCCCACTATCTTATGATTACAGTCTTTTACATACTCATTATAGTCTCCTAACTGATCTAGTGTGCTTTTGAACAAAATATTTGTGTATGAACCGGTATCGACAAATAGGCGATGTACCCGAGTTCCCATGATGTTGGCACAGATGATCAGCGAGTCATTGTGAGGAGTGAGTATCCTGTCCAAGTCTTTTTCTGAGAATGTTAAGTCTCCCATCTTCTTAATCGTCGGGTTCACTCCCACTTCTTTAACCTGAGCCACGGCCCTTAACTCTGCTTTCCTGGACATCTGGGGCCTTCCATCTGAACAACCTCCTATCGGTCCAATTGGTTCGAGCATCAAGATTTCTCGTATCGGTTCAGCTGGAGCTGTCATTGTTTTCCTTCCATTCTTATCCCTCCTGCTCAACTGCTCGTCACTTTCACCATCTTCCGAGCTGGAGGATGCTGCTGCTCTTGGTCTTTTTCTCGGTTGCCTTTTTACGAACTCTGACAGTTTTCCCTCTTAGTAAAACCTCCACAGCTACTTCAGAAGATCCCGACACTCACTTGTGAAGTGGCCTATGTTTTGATGATACGCGTAGTATTTGTTCGGGTTTAACTTTCCTCGTTCCTGTCGAATCTTCCTAGGTTCTGATAACATGTCTTTATCCTTCACATTGTTGTACACAGCCTCAACCGACGTAGTTAGGGCTTGATTTGGCTTTTCTTTCAAATCTGCTCCTTCATTAAAGGCTTTCATGTTTTTGGGAGCTTAGTATTCTCCTCCTCCTGATTTTTCCCCGACTTTTTTGGGTCAGCCTTGTCTCCCAATTCCTTTTGAAGAGTTTTTTGCATTGAAATGTATATGCCGACTTTATGTCTGAATTCTGCATAGGTTTTGGGAAAGGCCAGATGCATTTCCTTCCATAGGTCGGTTCCTTTCTTGAGTCCCGCCATCACGGCTACAATCTTTGTATCCTCGCTTACCATCTCTCTTTCCAAGAGGACTTTATCGAATCTTTCGAGAAATTTTCTGTCAGACTCATTGTCTCCTTGCTTCAGGTCTGCCAACCGGTGTCTTTGTGTCAAATAAGACCCGACGGTAGAAAAATGGGACAGGAACTCCTTGCTTAACTGTGCAAATGAGTTGATGGATCCCGGGGTTAATGATGTGAACCATCGATGAGGTTTGTCTCCAAGTGTGAGAGGGAAGTTATGATATTGAGTCGAATATGTATCCCCCCATTGATATCATGAAATCTGAATACTTTATCAGGTGGATTCTTGGATCTGTCGTCCCTTCATACAGGTTGATAGCTGGAAACTGTATCTTCTTCTGTATGGGAGTATTCAGGATTACAGAAGATAATGGCGATGATGGCAATACCGTTGATCCGACACCCTTTTGGGTCTCCAACTGCTTCTGCATTTCTTCCACTGCTTTCTTCAAGGCTTGCCATTCATCTGGAGACGTTCTTCCATTGGAAGGTTGTTCATCATGACCAAGTCTAACTTCACCATGATGCAGTCTCTCTCCAACGGGATGTTTCTCCTGTGTAGCTCGCCTAGCAATGTTGCTAGCTCCGTTGGGACCCAAATGGCCAAAAGCTTATCTCCTTAGTCTATCGTGGACTGAGGGGTGAGCAGCAGGGTGTGCTCGCTCTTCGCTCTTCTGGAGAGTTTCACTCATATCCCTTCCATGATTCTCTGTTCGTGCTCTTGTTTGAGTACGGTCTATATCCTTGGTTGTCTCCCTGCTCGACTCCTCTCCTCCCTCAGGGTTGGATTCGCCTCGGCTTCCCAATCGTTCGCTTATCGGGGCCTTGCTTCTATTCCTTCTGGCTTGGGCACTATCTGCTTCATCCGCTCGTATATCCTCATGCTGTTTGGCCACCTGCTCGGCTGCTCAGTTGCTCGCCTCCTTAGCTCTTGATGGCCCGGCAGCTTCTTGACATCTTTGCAACGATTGTAAGACGGCAATTTTTTTCGCCAATTCTTCTGGATTCCGAGTGAGAGCTTCCACCTCCGGAGGGAGAGTGTCGATGGTAACTTACAAGTTTCTCTGGGATGCTGTCCGCACCGTCCGTGCATGGTCACCCATTGTCGATACCCTAGTTCATGACTTGTTGGACGGGTGTGCACTTGATGATTGTCGCTCTTGCGATCTCGCCATTTGTCAAATATGGGTATTATTGATGAAGGATTTGTATTTGCGGTTTGTCTATTTGAGGATAACTAGCCTTGCTTGTGTGAATTTGGTTATTTACAAACCCTAATTCATACATGCATCCATTCAAATCTTCAAATTTTGAACAAACCTATCACAAATAACCAAAAAAACCCCCTTTATACCCAATTTTCGGTGGCCTCTTGCCGGATTCTGGTTATAATTTATAGATGCGGGTGACTTTTTGCAAGTTTCCTTCAAATCTTCGACCAACCGAAGGTTCGGACCCTTCTTCTAGCGCCATTTATTAATGATCTTGAATCAATGTGAGTGATTAGTGGCTTTTTAGGCTTGAAAGATCATCAAACAAGATGTATAACCTGGGATTGAACACTGGATTAAGCTAAGTAAAGTTTGAGAATCGAATTTGCAAGAGTTTGGACTTGTTTTTTAATAAATGAACCTCTCTTCTCCTTCTCATGAAGGGATATTTATAGGGTACAAGCAAGCATGAGGTGTCACCTCCTTAGTCATCCTAATTTATACATTGACAAGTGTTAAGACACTTGTTTAAGTCCTAAGCTATTACATGTTACACAATGACAAGTGTTAAGACACTTGTTTGTTCCTAATGTAATGCTAATTAGTGGGATTCTTGGTTATCCTCCGGGTGCCCTGTTGCTCGCCTGCTCGCCCTTTCGATTCATTCTTGAATCTTCTTGTTAGTGCTGCTCGCTTATCTTTATTCCTTTGTGATCTACTGCTCGTCTGACCAGCTGCTCGTCCAACGTGTCCTGACACTTTACCCAGCTGGTCGTCTTATCCGATTTATTAAAGTTAAATCCCTGCTACTCGCCTCCTTTAATCTTATTATTTCTAATAACCTTTTAGCCATTCATTTATTTTTAATTAGCTTAATCCTGTTGCCCGGCTGCTCGCCTATCAACAATGTGGATTATCACTTTCTGGCTTCAGCGTTAGTAAGGAACAAAAAATGTTATTTAGGTCATTATATATCACAATAAGTTGTGTCTGTTTCATATACATGGGAATGATATGATGATAATAAAACTGAAGTGATACAATATGTTGGTAATTACTTTGTATTACCTCTAAGTGATAATTCTTCATACTATTTTATTTTCCCTACTATTCATATTTAAGAATTGCAACATTAGTTATTGCTTGATATCAGATCTTTGTCTCTATCTTTCATCCTACCTTTGTTTTTTTTTTCTTCTGACATGTCCTATGGGACTTCTTTTTTTATTTTGCTGCTACGGATTTGATAATCATCTTTTCTTCCTTTGGCTTTCTCTGCCCCTTATGCGTTGGTTTCACGTTCTGTATTATTTTTATTCATACCTAATAAACCTGCATCATTCGACCATTAAAGAGAGAATAATACTTGTTGCTGAGACTAAAAGCATATGCAAGTTTTTAGGGCCCTTGGTCGTATTGCAGGGTGATGAATTTTTTTATTGCTAAGATTAACTCTAAGAATGTGGAGGTCTATTTAGCTGCCCTTTCCAGAAGCCAACATTGCACATTATATGAGTTAGTTGATTTTATTGATGGTTTTAAAAGTTTTTAAAGAGAAAATATGTAAGAAAATTGCTATAGGATTCTTGATTCAATAATATAGATAATGTCTTTGCTTTAATTTTCAAAATAAAACCACTTTATGAGGATAATAATTATTGGCTTGAAGTCGGAAGCACCATGATTATCAGTTATTACTATTGCAGATGAACACAAATCAAATTTATTTCATTAGGGCACACTGCTCTGTCCTATGTTTGTTATTTGAATTTTTTAGGAAAAGAAGCTGGCTGAATAATGAAGAACTAAGTATCATCATTCGGAATTAATGAAGTCGTAGTCTTTAGCTTTTCCCTTGCTAAAACTCAAGATCCTAACTTTTGATTTATATTTAGATTACTGAATAACCACTTTTAGAGTTTCAATTTTTCATCAAAGAGATAGATCACTAGGTCGATGAAGAAAATGGTTGAGGTCAAAT
This sequence comes from Ballota nigra, assembly GCA_947034835.1. Lineage (NCBI taxonomy): Eukaryota > Viridiplantae > Streptophyta > Magnoliopsida > Lamiales > Lamiaceae > Ballota > Ballota nigra. The sequence continues at coordinate 29,785,457 of OX344720.1, forward strand.
CCTGTTATTAACAAGCCCAAAAGTTCCACTTGTGAGAATTTTGAATCAATAGAAACATGTTTCGACAGATGGATTTCAAATTCAACATTTTTCTATCCATGATTGTGGACTGTCGTCATGCTCCATGCATTTTATGTTAACTATTGAATGATATATTTGTTCCATGAATATGTATACCTAATACTTTTACATGGTAATTTGTCTGAGCAGGTGAACAACTTCCAATTGTGCTTGCTAGTTGAAAAAATAAGTCCACAATATTGTCTCGTCGTAATTAGGGGTGCTCACGGTTCCGAAATCGCCGGTTCCAAAAATTCAAAATATGGAACCGGAATTGAACCGTGGTCAAGTCGGTTTCAGTTCGGTTCCCGAACAGCCGTTTCCGTCGGTTTTGTAATTTTTTTTTACTTTTATTTTTTAGTTTTTTAATCCAAATGTAGATGACAATTTAAATGGAAATAGATTTCAATAGTAATTGAACTCTTACAAATTAGTAATCAAATCATTACAAAATAATTAAACTATTACAAATTAGTAATTCTAATTTAAAATAAGTATCTAATATCTATTATTACAAACTAATTGAAATATTACAAATTGAATATTGAACTATTCCAAATTACTAATTACAAGTTTACAACTTAAGATCTTAAATTTTACAAAATAAATTTTTTTTTGGGGGGGGGGGGGGGGGGGGGGTGTGGGGTTTGGGACTTGAGTTTAATTTTAAGAATTAAACCTCAAATTTCTAAGTTAGAAACTCAAAATTAAGTTGCCTAAGTTTGAAACTCAAAATAAGCTTAATTTTACAAAATCTAAATGTTGTGGATCCGTCGGTTCCGACTTTTGATGGAACTGGAACCGAACGGTGTGATTTACGATTTCGATTCAGTTCCGAAACCGAAACCGTGGAACTGGTGGTTCTGGTTATTTTTTAGCATCCCTACCCGTAATCATGTTAGTTTGGCTTGGTAATTATTACCTTTTTTTTTTCTATTTTGTTCCTAGTGGCATTGTCTTTAATTCTTGTATTTTCTGCTTGCAGATGTGCTGATATGAGAAGATGTCAAAGATTGATTCATCATCCATCTTCTATCTACATGAAGGATGAAGAGGTACTGTTGGTTCAAGCCAGTGTATTTTCTCATGGTTCAATGAGTTCCCATTGAATGGATGCATAATTAGTACTTTGTTGAAATTTAAATTTAAAAACATGTATGAATATTCAAATACCAAATTAAATGTGAGTAAAATAAAAAAACATCGTAAATTGTAATTTAATTAACTTTTTTATTTTGTTAAATAAAATTTCACATTTACAATTTTGGCAATTTGAGTTTGCAGGACAGGATAAAACATCATATTTACCAAATATTGTCCATTATTGAAATGCTTAATCACATTCATGATACAAGCATCATCATAAATGTGTATTATCTTAATTTTTATTCTTCAAATTTTGTAAAATATACTTAATACTCCATTCGTCCTACAATAACTTTCACACTTAGCCTTATTTGAATGTGCCATGACTACTTTCACACTTCTAAAAATGATGTAACTATCGCTAAAAAAATCAATATATTTTATAATTTTCAAGAACATAGAGATATTATTTAATACACTAATTAGTGGGGGTAAGTTTGAACTTTGATTGGTTAAATTTGTTACAAATTTACAAAGACAATAAGAATACAAATATGAAAAGTAAAAAAAAAAAAGTTCACTGAAAACACAATTGTTCGAGCATGTTTGAAATGTTACTGAATTTTGAAACGCTTATATTTGAGCTATTTTGATAATTAATCGAGCAGAGTTTGAACAAGTATTAATTGAGTTGAATACAAATTTGTCTTGGGTAGTTTGACAACTTTACATTTATTTTGATATATTTTACCAATTCAGTTGAGCTTCACCCTTTACAAAACATAAAAATATGTTATAGTTAGTTTGATGTGAATGTTAAATAGCATTGAAACGCGCTTTAATCGAACGAATTCGAAAAGGATTGAGAGTGTGATTTGATTTTCAGACTTAGCTTAACTTAACAACTGCAAACATCACGAGATTATGTCGCTATTAAGGGTATGATTGATATGATTAAATGAAACTATGTCTGAATAGAATGAATTCATTTAAAATTGTTCTTTCATTATGTTCTATGAAAAATGACAGAAAATGCTTAATTTTATCAGAACAAAAATTGACTTGTCAAGTAGAAACAAAGTAGGTTTAGAGTTGCAATTGGTGAAATAAAATCAAAATACAAAAATGAAATCAACTAATTAAATAGAGATCATCAAAAATTAAAAATCGACTAAATATCATTTCAGAATTATAATCGTAGTTAGGCACAAGAGATCACTCTCATTCACAAGTCATAAAATCCATAAAAGTTGACGAATCTCCTGGACCTATCAAGGATATCATAAATTTTAAAACCATGAGCGCGTGTGTCTATGTGCAAAATTTACAAGACAATATATGTTTGAGGAAATAACATATTATCAAGCATATGAAGCATTAATGAACTAATCAAGTAAAATAGTACACAAAGAGGAGTAAACATAAAGAGTATCACTATATATAAGGCATATGAAGGAAAAGTAAACATAAAGAGTATCACTAAATAATTTTTCTGCAGACTGCTGTAAAAAAGTTTAAAAAAAAGAAGAAAAGAACTGGGAGTTTAAGAACCCAAAGTAAAATAGTTAGCACTTGGAGAATTACGACTCCCAAGGCTCCGACAAGAGATGGAATTAACAAAAGTTGGAATTGTTACATATAATGGAAATACAAGACAAAATTCTAAAGAAATCGAGGAATAAATGAAGGCATGCCATGATCAATTAGCAAAGTACACTCCACACTAACTAAGTAAATTTTTACAAGTTCGCCTAATATCTAAAACATAGCAGAGTAACACATAGAAAAAAAAAAAGGTAAACTAATGTTTCAGCAATAAAATACGATCAACTCCATGTAACTTTAGTGCATCATTCATCCCTACTAATCTTTCATGCTATACAGATACATATATTTAGTAAATGTGTTGTTGTTCTTAAATCATTCAAAAACAGCTACATTTCGCTATGAATTTATTTAAAACTACACATTGCAGCAACTATAATATTCTATAAACAATGTTTACTCTACTGAATTTGATCAAATATATAAAGTGAAATCTGAAACAGGCATCTCAAGAATTGATACCGAAGAATATTAAGGAATCAATATTGACTAAGCGAAATAGTTCAAGTGGTTAGATATTCATTGTTCCTAGCCCCCGTCAGAGGCCTGTCAGAGCAAAAGTAGATGATGTGTCGAATTTTTATTAGATATCTGACGTTAAGAAGGTCGAAACCTTTCCCGACCATAGAAAAACTCAATTTACTTTTGCCTGATTAAAAAATAGTATTTCTCACTTCCCACTTTTCCACCTATTCTGTAATGGAAAGGTGTACTTCATACAAAATTGGGAGATCTTCCCAATCTAGCATTAAAAATACTAGTAATTTACATGTACGATGCACGACTTGCATATATATATCAGTAAATTGTAAGTTGTAACATAAGGCTCTTTTTGGTAGTAGATATAAAATCAGTAGCTAGTGTTTAATTTAGTATAAAAAATGGTGAGATATTTATTATTTATCTTTGTTTGGTATGGTACATTAAAATGTATATTATTTTAATGTATCTGTTTGGTATGATGTATTAAACTGATATAATTTTAGTTTGAGTGTTTTGTAGGTGATATTAGAAAGATATAATTTTAATTTAAGTGTTTGGTAGGTAATATTAGAGAGATATAATTTTAATTTGAGTGTTTGGTAGATGATATAAAAAATATGAATAGTTTTAAAATGACAATTGTGCCCTCATTAAAATGGTGAATATTGAGATGGGCCATTTGGGGGGGGGGGGGGGGATAAGCCCAAATTGTCGCCCAAATCCATCCTCTCAGCTCGGTCTCTTGAATGTGATTCAATTCCTCATCTCATAACTAGGGTTCTTCAAAAAAGAACCCCATAACTGGTACCAAAATTGTTGTCCTAAATTTGATCGTCCACGAGAGTAATACCCGAAGCTCGCCTGGAGGCGGAAACTTGTAGCTCAAGTATCACCCTTCCGCACGAATTTCACTGAGGTATGACTCTTAGCTCGCCTCATACCCATCCTGTTTCTATATTCACCGTATAAACCAAGTAAATTTTTTGTTATTCATGGAGCTCACCTGACCGTTATATTTTTATGCATTTTGTTCGACTAATTTTATGTTTAAAGCATATGATGTGTGGTGTGTAAGCATATTTCTTTTTGTTTGTTATCTAAAGCATCTGAGGTATAAATAATACCGGAAGCTCACTGTGGTCATCGTTTTTAGGTTTAGGGTTAATTTGTGTGTAAACGTGATGCCAGCTGTTAAATCGAATTTGTGTGTAAACCAAATGAAACAGAGGTCGATTGATTGTGAATTCTGGTGTGGGTATTTTGTAATTATTAATTGTAGCTTCTTAATTGTCAATTTTTTGTATAAAGTGTTGAACGAACAATATGAATGTGCCATTTTTGTTCATGTTTCTATAAATTCCGCATCTTAAATATTACACTTGTTGCATTCGTAGTAATGGAGGGAGGTGGTTGTTCCACGGGTGTGAATCTGAAATACAAAGGGAAGAAGACCGATAGAGTGAGGAGGTCATGGACTGAGAAAGAAGAGGTTGCATTGCTCGAAAAAATAAAGGAACTTGTCAAGAATGGATGGAAGGGCGAGAATGGGTTTAAGCCGGGTTTCATGAAGAAACTAGAGGAGCTGCTGATGGAGGAATTCCCGGGGACTGACCTCCATGAATTGCCTCAAATAAAGTCCAAACTGACTCTTTGGAAGAGGGTATTGGGCTCCTTTCAGACGATGATAATGCACGGGACTGGCATTGGTTTCAACAGTGCAACGAACATGATTGATTGCAACTCTGAGGCTTGGGAAAAAGCCGTGAAGGTTTATTCTTTCGATATTAAACTATATGCATTTTTTGCAAATTCTCAGCATACTTAAATATGGTTCCATTGTTTGATGCATTATGTGATGATTTTATAATTTTTTGTGTAATCAGAAGGATCCAGCTGCCCTCAACATGCAATTCAAAGCATGGTCGATGTATCATGATTGACTCGAGGTATTTGGTAAGGATCGTGCGACTAGGGAGAGAGCCGAGGACGTGATGCAAGCTTTGAATGATCTTATCGACGATGACATTCCTATTGAGGAGGTTGGGAATGTGTCGTACGCTCCGAAACACAGTGATGAAACTGCCGAGATGGGCCCTGCGACATGGACGACACCAGTGAGGCTCTTCCGTCTGTCGAGAAGTCGTGAAGCGTTCCTGGAAGTACCTCATCACAATGGAAAAGAGGGTATACTTCAAGCGATGGATTGACGGAAGTACGTTTTGCATCTCTTCCGAACAGTATCTCACCTCCATGGTTCGGGTAATGGGGTACGAGCGCGATTTGGGCCAGTCTCAGATAGAGGTCTTCAACCTTTTATCCTCTGTTCCTGACTTGACCATCGATGAAAAAGTTGATGCCTCCGCAATGCTTGCCCAAAAAAGTGACTTGATGGAGATGTTCGTTGGATTACCTGAGGTGACACGTACTTTGTTCATACGTAAAATGCTTGCAGGGCAGTATGGAAGTGCTTAGCTGATGAATGTTTTCTCAAACCATTCGATGTTTGTGATGACTTGTTTTGATTCTGTGAACTTATCCTTTTTTTATTCTCAATTTTTTTGTTTGCTAATGATAGCAATGCCTTTCATAAAGCTCTCTTTTAAACTATAAATCAAGACTTGTTTATGTAAGTATTAAGTTTCCGATGTCGGATTGGGCATGTTTTCTTATATATGATTTATTGTGCATGTTTGTTTGTTTATGATCAATTGTGTTTAGTTGTTTATAGTTGATTGGGATTGTGCTTATATTGTTGTTGAAGGACATCCATGTTGATGATATGAAACCCGCCCATTAACAGATTATGACCTGATCTATTGAAATCAAACTTGACAACTCCATTTTTTTTTTGTGGTAAGCAAGTACACTCAAGAACATTGCAACTTGTTCTTCTACTAACATGTACCTTTTATCACTTAAACCTCCTAATGTTCTCATTAAATAACATAGATTTGCAAATGCATTGCGATCCATTCTGAGGTTTTGAATGCAAGAGTAATCACTAAGCAAATACAAATGACTCTTTCGATTAATTTGTTGGGGCATTCGATGTATCATACTATACCTTTTAGGACCAAAGAGTCATCTCCTAACCGGTCTGTGCCGATTACTTAATATGTGAGAGATAATTATGAGCACAATGAATATTTTATGCATTATCTCTTCAAGCATAATATATAAAACACGTCGTTTCAGATCACAAGATAACATGATAGAAGGTGATGGATGAACAAGAGAGTCAAAGCAATCTGCACTGCCATAAACATCACAGTAATTAACAAAATACATATTAAAGAACTAAATTGTAATGACCACAAGAACACAAACCTACATCATGCTGCCCAAAAAAGAAAATACACATTCGCATCTCGTAATGTCAATCTAGTTCAAAACACAAGACACATTAATAAATTATACTACCCACCTAAAAAAACAAAATAAACCCCACCATATTAGGATTCTGCACACACAAAAACCCACAATATTAGGATTATGCCCATATAAATAACCACAATACCAGGATTCTGCAACAAAATGACCCATATATCTATTCTGCTGCAAAAATAAAACGTTCAAATTTCTACAATGTCCAAAAATACACATATACACAAGACCTCCAATTCACAATGACCACCAAACAAACAATTCAATTAAAACGCCAAGCATTGCAAGAAAATTTGTAAACAAAAAATACAAGGAACAAACACAATAAACCAAATCTGAGGATGTGGAGTTGGGGATCGCGTTTCTCCTTAATTGGATAAAACCCTAAACACATACCAAAAGTAGAAATAAATCGATCTCGAATTCATTGATGTAAAATAAATTGATGCAAACTACGGTGGGTGGGGGTCAATTAGTGAGAAGCAGGATACCTTGTAAACTATTGTACCGGAGTGGTGTAGGTATATCTCAATTCGAACAGTGGCGAAACCCTTTAGCTCCTTTACAGATGGACCTCGCAAAAACGTGAGCGACGGAGGGGTAATGGAAATTTAGGAACACAACTTTCGAATTTTGAATTTTATGGAGGATTTGATAGAAATTGTAGCCCCTAATCTCCAATTCAATCACTTCCTTGTCGCGGAATTAGTCTCACCGATTACCATACTTTCTATCAGCGATACCTAATAACACCCCTTGGGTGTGTGCCAGAATGTATGCCGAAATAATATTTTTGAGATAAAAAGGTGTAGAAGGAGTAGCGGGTCGCGTTTCTACCGGGTCCGCGAGACTTGATCGAGCTGCTACCAAACATCTATATTAGGCGAGATAAGCTAGAGATAAGGAGCCTTATCTATCGTACCAAACAGGGCCTTAACTGTAAAGTAAATTTGTTTTGTCCACCTATTCACTAAATGTTTATTAAATTATTTTATTATTTAAAAGAAATTGAATCTTGCAATATACTCATTTCGTCCAATATTAATAGTACTGTTTTTTTGGGCTATTATTTTTTGCCATAAATTGGAAGGTATTATGAGATATTGTGAGGTCCACTTATGAATAAAGTAATTATTTATGAAAAATATAATATATATATATATATATATGTGTGTGTGTGTGTGTGTGTGAGTAAATCATAATTATTTAACTAATTATAGTAATTTTTAAATATGCACTAAATTCAATTTGAATACTAAAATTATATAATTTGATAAAATATATACTCCCTCCGTCCCGGAGGAACTTGCACACTACCTTTATTTTCGTGCTTTAGCGAGCAAGTTGTTTATTAATATTTGAAATGATAAAGTGACTTTTAAGGTAGGGTATGATAGATCTATATCTACTCTATTGTAAAGTAACTTTAAAATTACTTTATCATTTTAAATACTAATAAAAAACTCGCTCGCTAAAACACGTGAAAATAGTAACTGGGCAAGTTCCTCCGGGACGGAGGTAGTATAATTTATATAATTAAAAATAAAAATCTCGATATAAATTCATATAATAAAATATAATTAAAAAACTTTGAAAAGAATGACCTCCATACTTTCAAATTTGAGTTTTATTTTTATGTAAGCAACATATATGTTAAATTACATATGATAAGAAGACAATTAGGTTCATACATAGCGTGATAAAAATAGATTGAAACGAACTACCTATCAAATTTTAAGGGGGGGATCATTTTTAGGTACAAAATAAAAGCATCAATTACTCATTCCTTTGATCAAAATCCTGCATTAGTAATTACTACAAAAATAGACCTAAAAAGACTCATATACCCATTACTAAGTTAACCCAAAAAAATCCAATAAATGATCACAATACTTGCCACGAAATCAGCAATCCATGAGAATTACCAAATTTGAACTATACGATAAAATCTAACAACATTGATTACAAAATCCATTAACACATAATTTTTATAAGAAACCCTAGAAATATCGATATTTACATAAACAATACACATGTACACGTACATAATTTACATAAACAAATACATACGTGCAGTCATTTACAAAATTAAAACATAAACAATTTTCATAAAACTATGTGCAAGTACATGATTTACATAAACAAACATATGTGCAAGTACATGATTTTATTTAATAGTTAATGTGCACAATTCAATACTGAATATGTTGCACATGTGCATAAATAGTAATTAAAAACTTCACATGTTCAACTTCGACCAAGGTTCGCATGAAAATTGTTCTTTTCAAAGTTAAAACGTTAACACTTTTCGTATAACAATGTGCAACATTTACAACATTTAACAGTGAAAAATTAAAGCAACTTTGTTAAAAAAATTGCACATAATAAATATTTCAACACACATAAATAATGTGAAACCACAAAAAACAGCCAACATGGTTTCTCCCCTAAATTTGACACTGAGAACAATCTTGTCATTCATATCACCTACTAAACAAACAAAAATCCTCTATGTACAATAATTCTACTTATGAACACACAATTGTCCACACATAAAATATGTGAAAAATAATACCTAAAAAGACAAACAAGAACAACTAAAAAACACCACTTCTCCGCGGTGATCTAGTTGCTCATGTAAATCTTTCTTTTCAATCAAAGGTTGTTCTCACGTTAATCTCCTACACAAATATGAAGATATGGGTTGATTTGGTAATGGTCCTCCACTTGGTAAGTCTTATGCAGTATTAATTCCTCCACAAAGAAATACTATAAAAATGCTAACGATGAATTCGAATAAAGAGATAAAACTCATGAGATATATAATCACAAGCCAACAAACACAATCACATAATTAATCAACCACAAAAATATAGAAAAAAAAAACATAACATAATGCATAACTGTTACAAATAATTAATATTGATAACTACTACCATATTAAACAAACAAAAAAATCCGCCTACAATGAAGGGTAAAAAGATAAAACCACTATACAAATTGAATAAATTAGTAATTCAAAAATTTTGTAGTATTAAACAATAATAGTGTCGCACACAATGCACTAAAAATTAATTCCACCAATTTTAAAATTATGAATAAAAAAGCTGATGGTTTACTTTTACATACTAACTAAGTAATTCACTCTGATTTTTCTTAGATCAAGCACCCTATCGAGTTGTCTGATATCAAGTGCGGTTTATAATTGTGTCACGTGACATTGCACTATATTGCATTGATCTGCTACCTGTTGAGTTAAAAAAAAAATCATATTAATGATTACATATTAATTAAAAAAGATTTTAATCATATATTAAAGAATGATAAATTTGTAAATTAATAATTTTAGATTTTTAATCTATTAAATTTAATATAATATGGAATAATACGACACAATGACTTGAACGCAAAATACTAGCTTGACTAGTAGTTACCCCACAAGAGTATGGGATCATTGTAGTATGGGCGAGTATAGGGACCAAGTAGTATCGAACCCAAGGGAAAGTGTGTATGCGAATAAATCCCTGAAAATGTATGTCTCGTAGCTAATTTGGATGCAATGTTTGGTTTATGCTAATGCTCCTAATTATTTTTGACTAATTATATGCTAATAATGAAATTAAAACTATACTAACTTTAGTTGAAGTGCAGATATGAGATGGTGATGCTCAGGATAGGAATTCATACGTATACTAACAGAGTTGGTACGATAATTAAAATAATCGTGATGTTCAAGTTATAATCCTAAGTGTACTAAAACTAGGAAATCAACTTCTCTAATCTAACATAAGAATTGAAAGAATAAAAGCTCAATAATTAATCCTTATACTTAGTTCTATCAACCTACTTCACTAATCCACTAATTAAATTATATGGATTGTGCTTAATTATTGAGGCTCTAATTTATCTGAGGTGATGCGGCCGTCCTCCCTCGATAAACCGGTAGATTATAAACCCCTTCACAAACCTTCTCCTTGAGCCTATTCGTTATTAAAGAGTGATGCAGTCGCCTTCTCTCTAACAATTTTCGTACTTAATTCTTTGATTATTCTAGGATTTATTAGAAATATTCAATAATTAAGAGAATCAAATCTATACATCACAAATTATCCTAATTATGTACCAACGTTCTACTTCTACGAGTTCATCATATAGGGCATGCAAGTGTTCTAGCCTAACATAGTGGTTTCGAGAATAAAAGCAGTAACGATATCAATAATCATAAGCATAATTGAAAGTATTAAAGAAATCAAGAACATAAACTAAAGATGAAATCAATAAATTCAAGTTTCAAAATAAATCTTTATAAATCTGGAACACCTAGGTTTAATAGTCTCAAGTACTCAAGAAGTCAAAACCCGTTCAAAGAAATAATTAAACTAAGAATTCGTATGCTAAAAACTTCTATTACGCGTTGTAAAACCTTGCCAAAACTCTCCAAACTCCTTCTCAAGTTCTTCATCTTCAAAAACTAAGTCTAAATATGTGATGATGTGTAAAAATAACTTGGAATGGGTATATATAGGGTGTGGGCCGGATTTGGGCTGAATTTGGCCGAAAGTGCTCGACCTCTTGTCTTGCTCGAGTGCCTAGCGCTCGAGTACTGCTCACTCGAGCGCCCCCTTTCTCCAGCGCCTCAATAGCGCTCGACCTCATCTACTCGAGTGCCTAGTGCTTGACCAAGGGTCACTCGAGCGCTTTAGTTCATCAGTGCAAAATCGGCGCTCGACTACATTTCCCTTGAGCACATACCGCTCGAGCAAGGCCAGCTCGAGCGGTCTTCGACCACAGAGCAATATAGACGCTCGAGCCCATGTGCTTGAGCACTAGGTGATCGAGTGCCTCCTCCTTTCGGGCAAAATGAAACTTTTCTTCGCACGAACTAATACTTTTTCGTATTTCTTCAATATCTTCTCATCCGGGAGTTCGTTTGAGTCGATTCAAAGTCCAACGAACTCCATATTTTGCTCTCTTTCCTAATATGAGCATCAAAGAGACAAATTGATAAGTTTATGAAAATAATACTCAAATAACTCTAAATACTCATCAAATACACTCAAAACACGGACTAATCGGGCTACAAAACATCACAATTTCACGCATAATCACACAACTCGATAGTACTCAATGCAACTTGATAGAAAGTTAGATGATTTACTCAACAGATGGTAGGTCATCAAATTTAAACCATTAGATTTTATTATATTTTAGGTCTGATGGTTTATAGAACATACATGATATCAGACAATTTGATAGGGTGTCTGACATAAGAAAACCCCGAGTACTTTTATTGGTGGAAAATGAAATTTATTATTGTTAGTGTTAGTGTCCTAGAGACAATCCATCGAAAGGACATAATACTAAGATAATATTCAGATTTAGTTTAATATTATTATTGGTTTAATATTAAATGTATGGCGTTACACTTATCTGAATATGATGTTTGATTATTTGCATATATTCTTATTTGTGTTCCCATGAATCACTACTGTCATTGAGTGAGTGAGAACTCAAATGACTTAAGTATGATTCTCAAATAGCCCCGATCAAGGATCATCAAGAATGGGATATTGATGATGCAGTTGAGATTGGTGTGCGATCTGCATCATACTCTTAGAGAGTGTAGTAAGATCTCACTTACTACGAGATACCGGGTATCTCATGATGGATGCACAGATACCTTAGAGGGTATTGGTATACCCATCCGAGAAACCGTTTGATGTAATTCCACATAATGTGTCTACGGGTGTCTTGGTTAGTGGGAGCGATGTGATACTCCTCTGACTTGAGGTCAATACGCACGACATGTGTGGAGTGGTGAACTTTGACCATGACCGACGCTTGCACCCTTCCACGGGTAGATATGACATGGATTGGGTTCATCACGAAATACATGTGCGTGGTAGTTGAGCCAAGAATAGGATTCATTCCTCAATGTGGATTTAGAGAGAATACTCGTCTTCTCATCATAATTGGATCTAAGTCGTCGGCCGGCGCGCATCAGCTTAGACTTTGTGGCTAAGTGTGATATACTTGATCAATTAGTGATTTGAGATAATATGATTAAGCTACTTGAATAGACACTTCATCATGTTCAAGGCTTAATCGAGTATTCGTGAATGAAAGGAAGATATCACAATAGCCTACAATATTACAGGTAGTTGCAGATTTCCTCGGAACGTACCTCGTATATTTAGAATGTCTGATTTATTGTCTAGGGTTCAATTAAGACCGTTAGTTTGACTAATCGCTCGATATACGAGGGCCTATGGGTCACACAACAAGTAATGGCAATTTACCAATTATAGTTGGTTGATTAAATATTGTATCAGATATAATATATAATTTGTGGAGAATATAATAATAATTATATTTGGAATTAATTATTATTATTTAATTAAATTAGATTTAATTAAATATGAAATCCCAATAATAATATTTGTAATATTATTATACAAGAATAATATATGGTCAATATATTATTCGTAGGAACATATCTTGGGAGATATAATCTGTAGAGATTATATTACGGGCTAGGCCCGATATCTTGCTTAGGAACTAAGCCAAGTTAATCCCTATAAATATGTATCTTATGGGAATTCCGAAATGACACAAGAAATATAATTTCTCCATAAAATCTCATTCTGAATTTTCCTAGCAAATTCGTCTCGAGATTCAACGCTGGCATATTGGTGCGGGTTGGTAGAAAGCCGTTACGTGGATACCATAGTTGAGGATTCCGCGTACAAATCGTGGTAAGGATTTATATGTTATTATTTATCCTTTATATTTTATGTTATACAACCGTGTTTCAGATTCGTTGTTGGTGAATCGTATTCTTCCGCTGCGCCGATCATGGTGTTTATGCCTATAAAATTCAACAGTGGTATCAGAGCTCAGACTCTTTTATTGGTTGCATAACTGAAATTATTTATGTACGTAAGTAAAATATTGTGTTTTATTTCAAATTTAGTTTTGCCCTGATCTATTCTAAATTACGAGCAAAGCAATTGGATTGTTTATTTTGCTCAAAATTCGAAAAAAGTTTTTGGATTTTAATTTTAGCAATATTTTACCTACGAATAATTATTGTTAAGCACGTTTATTTGATTTACATGTTAATAAATATTTTGCATGATTATTTTATTTATGTGCTTAATATTTAATATATATGCTTTATTTATGCAAATTTAAAATTTTAAAATAAAGCATGAGAACTTGATTAGTTGCTCCCCACTTGAATAACTGCTTATGTGAATCGAATATTTACATTATTAGTTATAGCCCGCAATAAATTGTTTGGGTAGGCGGCACCCAATATTTGTCGGACCGTATATATATTTTGGGTAGACGGCGCCCAAATAAATGTTAGTCCGCATAAAATCATGTTTGGGTAGGCGGCGCCCTATAATTGCTCAAATGTGATATAGATTAACATGTCAAATCTCGATTAAGCAATTAATACCCCGCCTTTAAAATGATCCTCGCTAAATATGGTTTTTCATTAAATTGAAAGATGTCTTCCATTAAAATTAAGAGTAAATCGGAGATTTCGTTCCAATGAGTATTTAAGGCTCTAGTCTTTTGCTCGGATCTACATCTAATGGGGCTCTTATAGGGACATGTTTGTCGCCGCTTAATGGTTGTAAACCAACTTAATTCTGTTTCACCAGCTCTAGCAGGGAAACGAGAATTAGGTGACATCCGATTGAACTAGGTTCAATCAACTAGGAATTGCGTGAGGCAATTGGTTTAGATACCTATCAGTTCTGTTGTTGCAATGTTCAGCCCTAGCAGTCATTGTAATAGTAGGAATGTGGATCCTAGTCCATTACAATTTATATTATATATAAATTTGTACTCTTCCGATGAGGTCGTTGAGTATGTGAAAATAATGGAGACAAAATAAATTAAAAGGCCATATTTATTTTGACTGCTGAATATTGATCATAGTAATTATGTGTTTAATTTCCGTTTTAATTTATTTCTCTAAAATTGTTGAAATGAATAACTTGTCATTGAAAAATGTTCTGGAAATGAATAAATTGGCTGGGCCAAATTTTCTGGACTGGCACTGAAATGTGTGTTTGGTGTTAAGGCAAGAAGAGATTGAGTACGTGTTGGACACGACAATCCATTTACCCCGAGACTGGTTCAGTTGAGGATGCAGCGTTTGACGTTACAGCTCAAAAGAAGCATCAAGATGATGTTTCCCAGCTCTATGTTATGATTGCTCGGCATGAATCCTGAATTGCAAAGGCAACATGAGAAAATGGATCCCTTCGAGATGCTTAAGCGTTTGAAGGATCTCTTTGATTCTAAATCTCGTTTGAGATTTATGAAATGATGAGAGATCTGTTCAGATGTCGATTAGCGAAAGGAGGGAAGATTTCACCTTATATTCTATCCTCAAGTCGCTCCCTGATTCATATTCTAGTTTCGTAGTAAATTTAATATGAAGAAGACGGAAGCGACGATGTCGGAGCCTCATAACATGCTTAAGACTTTTGAGTCTTCCACTGCTAAGGAAAAGCCTGTGCTCATGGTGAGTGCTTCTACTTCTTCTGACCCGAAAGGCAAGAAGAAGTGAAGGAGTAAGGCTAAGAGGGCTCCAAGCCCAACTTCCTGAAGGCAAAAGGTGGAGTTCAAAAGTAATAGCGGGTTAATAAGGATGTGTGCCCCACTGCAATTGAAAGGGGTATTGGAAGAAGAACTATAAGGTTCTAGCAGCCGAGAAGAAAACACAAGGTGTTTTAGCTGCTAGAACAAGTATGGTTGTTGTTAAGATAAACATGTTCACTAATAGTTCAAACTGCTAGGCATTTGTTGAGTTATGGACATGATGTTCTTAATATACAAAGTAGAGAAACAACTTGGTAAGAGTATCAAGACTCTTCGATTGGATCGAAGAGGTGAGTACATTAGCCATGAATTCATGGATTACTTGAAGCTTCCTGGTCCAGTCACAATGGACTCCTCCCAGAACACCTCAGATGGACGGTGTGTCCGAAAGAAGAAACCGAACCCTGTTAGATATGGTAAGGTCCATGATGTGTTTTTCCTCTCTTCCAACATTCTTATGGGGATACGCATTACAAACCTCAATCTACATTTTGAATAGGATTCCGTCCAAATCAGTTAAGCAGACTCCATACGAGCTATGGAACGGCAAGATGCCATCTTTTCTACATATTAGAACGTGGGGTTGCCCCGCAGTTGTGAAGAAAATGCTAACTGATAAGTTGGAATCCGAAGGTGAAAATAGTTATTTTGTGGGATATTCTAAGGAGGCAAGAGGATATCACTTCTATCTACCGGAGAAACAAACAGTGATTGTTCCTAGGCAAGCTAAGTTCCTAGAAGACGAGTACGTCTATAAGGAACAAAGCCGTACGAAGATAGAACTTGAAGAGATTCAAGAACCACAAATTAACATAGAGACTGATGATTTGTCAAAGCAACATGACAAAGAATCAGTGGGAGCATTCAGCGACTCTCATGGTGGAAGTTTATCACTAGGTGATCCTCTTTCAGTCAGTGGGAGCGTAATTGGAGTTGCATTGCCTTCACAGCAACCTCCAAGTAGGCTGAATGAGAATAACATAGTTCAAACTCCTGCCCAAGAGGCATATGAAAGTGTCGCTCTTGAGGACTCTCAGGTCAACGATGAAGTTGTTGGGAAAATAGGGGTGCCCGGAATCTATTCGGGATGAAATTTAAATACGAATTTAAATACAATTATTACTAGCATGAATTAATCCTAATTAATTCAAATAATAATTCCAACAACTAATTTATCATCATGCATGTTGAATTAATTCACATAAAATCTAGGCGGAATAAACAAGAATTTATGTGACTTACGTACCTCTTGTAGACTTGGCCTTTGAATAAACGTGGCGATCACGATCTCGCTTTATCAACCCAAAAGCCTTTTCAAGTATTCCCTTTCACCTCGTTCGATCACCGGTGGGAGATGCTATCGAACAATTTAAATAACTAAGGAAAAAGAAAAATATATATGCTCTTGATTTTTCCAACACATGAAATTATGTACTTGGGGATGAAATAATCATCCCCTATTTATAGAGGGTAGGGGCCGAAATTTTATGTGTATATGGGCTTGGAGAAAATCTTTTCTTAGCCTCTAAAAAATCTTGAATATATCCCATATATTCTTTTCTCCAAAATAAAATATTCCACAAAAATCTCACCCTCCTAAATATAGGGTAGTTTTCGAAAATTATAGGACCAAGACACAAGATTTGGATCTTCTTGAATATATGAGATAATCTTGTATTCCAAGAATACTTATCTTCCATAATATCTTTTCAAGAAAATCAACAAAATCTTTTCTCTCCTAATATTGCTATTTTCGAAAATCATCAAGAAAAATCAGCATTATATTTTCTTTTTATTTTAATCACCTTATCATTATTGGGCTACTTAATGGGCTACTTGAGGGGCCTTTAAGGAGAATTAAGATTGGACCTCCTAATGGACTTCTGAATTTCAATATTGAGCCCCAATCTAATTCAATCCATTAATATTAATTATTACCACTAATAAATTAATATTGCATTATCCATCTTAATCCATATTACGATAATATGGGCTCCCGGTTATTATTTCCCGCGTTTAAGATTATCAACTCCATTAATTAATTAAGCTTCTGAATAGCTCTAAATTAATTAATATATTTTACCTTGGAGTAAAGACAGCTCAACATTATTATCCGTACCGAAGAAACTAATTCTTCAATTGCAAGATTTGGTACGAAAAAACTTATGAGCCCACCAAGGGGACTAATCACACGAGTCGTACTCGCACGGGTGATTAATATTACTGCCCAAGACACAAAGTTCAAAGTCACAATGATTCTCACCCAACATGAATCAAAGCAGTAACCATTAAGCACACACGGTCCTATTTAAGGGACGGAGATTAAGAAATAAACAACCACTGAGGTCTAATTCTTCACATTTCAGAACATAAGAATTTATCCTCGCTGTAGGTCCTCTTCAACACATACTAAATGTGCTAGTGCAATCTCTTAGTCAAGACAGACCAATTTGAGCCTTACACATCGACCTTTCACGGCGGATTGTTCAATTCCACCTAGGTCGTGAAAATGTACGTTTAGTTACAAGGAAACAGTTAATGTTGTCTTCCGTGAACGGGTATCACCACATTAACTACAATGTAACTAGTACCATATATTGAACGGTTTGCAATAGAAATTCAACATTCAATCATAACTAAAGCAATTGTGATAAAATAATTATTCTCATAAAACGAGTGTTTGATACACGAGTTATACAAAGTAAAAGCATACTTTCACGTATAACTCCAACAGAAGTCGCTGCACCACAAAATTTTCACGATCAGAATGTACAGCCTGCACAACCACAACTCCGTAAGTAGACTAGAATTCGTAATCCACCCACAAGGTATTATGGGTTCCTCGTGGAGGAACATGATGACGTGGAGGTTTTGGATAAAAACGAATCTAGAACTTATACTGAAGCAACATTAGATGTTGACTCAGAGAAGTGGCATGAAGCCATGAAATCCGAGATGGACTAGATGTACACCAATTAAGTCTAGGACTTAATTGAGTTGCCGAAAGGGGTTAGACCCATAGGTTGCAAGTGAGTCTTCAAGCGTAAGACCGATGCAAATGGCAAAGTACAAACATATAAAGATAGGTTGGTGGCGAAAGGTTATAGTCGACACGAGGTATTGACTATGATAAGACTTTCTTGGCAGTTGCTAAGATCAAGTCCATTCGAATTTTACTTGCGATAGCAGCACACCACATTTATGAGTTTTGGTAGATGGACGTCAAAACAACTTTCTTCAATGGTAACATTGATAAGTAAGCGTTTGTGACTCAACCAGAGAGTTTTATATCTAAGCTAAAATCTAATCTTGTGTGCAAGCTTAAACGATCCATCTATGGATTGAAGCAAGCTTCTAGGAGTTCGAATATCCAATTTGATGAAGCTGTCAAATCCTTTTGACTTCATCTGAAATTTGGAAGATCCTTGCATTTATCGTAAATGCAGCGGGAAGAGTATTGTCTTTATAGTCGCATATGTCAATGGCATATTGATTATAGGAAATAACATCCCGTCAATGCAGTCCGAGAATTATTGGTTATCAAAGACCTTCATGATGAAGGATCTTGGTGAAGTATGCTACATCTTAGGGATCAAGATCCATAGTGATAGATCCAAGAAGATAGTAGGGCTGTCACAATCCACCTACGTAGATAAGGTGTTGAAGCGTTTTGCGATGGAGAACTCTAAGAGAGGGTCTCTACTAGCAAATCATGGGATAAAAGATGTCGAAGAAGGATTGTCCTTCTAACGAAGCTTATATCGAGCACATGAAGGACGCTCCATATACATCTGCAATTGGATTCCATCATGTACGTCATGACTTGCACAAGGCCAGATGTGGCCTACACTGTCAACATCACTGGTACATACCAGCGGAATCCAGATGAGCCTCACCGGATTGCTGTTAAGAATGTTATGAAGTACCTCAGGCATACTAAGAACATGTTCTTGTCTACGGTAGGCAATCAGAGCTAGTCGTTGCAGACTATGCTAATGAGAGTTTCTCCTCTCTTAATGATTTCTCGTATAAGATGGTATTTTCTTTCTATGTGTTCGCTGGCCTTGTGGGCTCTCGGTTCCTTTGAATTTGCAACTACTCCGGCATTGTCACAAAGGACAGTTATCTTGTCGGGCAAATTCGGAACAATGTCCAAGTCCACTAAGAAGTTCTTGAGCCAAACTGCCTCTTTCGCTGCTTCACAAGCAGCTACATACTCGGCTTCCATGGTCGAATCGGCGATGCATTTCTGCTTAACGCTTCTCCATGAAATGGCTCCTCCTCCCATGCAAAACACACTACCCGAGGTTTACTTTCTTGAGTCTATGTGTAATTGGAAATCCGAGTCTGTGTATCCTACGGGAACAAGACTATCTGACTGGTAAATCAGCATCCGCTCACGAGTTCTTTTCAGATACCTCAAGATGCACTTTACGGCAGTCCAATGGTCTTTCCCGGGACTACTTTGATATCTTGCCACCATGCCCACGACAAAGCAGATATCCGGTCTCGTACACAGCATTGCATACATAAGGCTTCCTACGGCTGAAGCGTACGGAACACCTTTCATGTCATCTATCTCCGCTTGCGTCTTAGGGCTCATGTCTTTCGATAGATGGATTCCGTGTCTAAAAGGTACAAAACCTTTCTTGGAATCTTGCATGCTGAAACGCTTCAAAACAGTGTCAATGTATGAAGCTTGCAATAAGCCCAACATCCTCTTCTTGCGATCGCGAGTGATCTTGATCCCAAGGATGTGGTCGGCTTCCCCTAAGTCCTTCATATCAAATTGTTTTGACAGCCATACCTTTACGTCTGACAATACCTTTACATTGTTTCCAATGAGCAGAATATCGTCTACGTATAATACTAAGAATACCATCGCAGTTCCGTCACGCTTCTTATACACACAACTTTCAAACTCGTTTTGATCAAACCCATAAGACTTAATCACTTGATAAAAATACTGGTTCCAAGTACGCGATGCTTGCTTAAGTCCATAAATGGATCTCTTAAGCTTGCATACGAGATTCTCTTGGCCTTTTTCAATGAAACCTTTGGGCTGTTGCATATAGATATCTATACCGTCAAGACTTCCATTAAGAAAAGCCGTCTTGACATCCATTTGCCAGATCTCGTAATCTAGGTGCACAGCGATCGACAAGAGAATACGGATAGACTTAAGCATAGCTACAGGCAAAAAGGTCTCCTCATAATCGATCCCTTCTTTCTGAGTATACCCTTTGGCCACAAACCTCGCTTTGAAGGTCTCTACCCTTCCGTTCGGTCCTCTTTTCCTCTTGTACACCCACTTGCATCCAATGGGTTCTACCCTACTGGGTGGCTCGACCAACTCCCACACTTGATTATGATCCATCGAACCCATCTCGGCTTCCATTGTCGTTTGCCACGACTCCGCATCTTTGTCTTGGATTGCCTCGTCGTACGTCCATGGGTCCGATTCAACACCGGGAACTAAATCCGAAGATTCTCCTATCCCCATGAATCTCTCGGGTTGCCTAGGAACCCTCCCACTACGATGGGGTTCCGGTTGTGAAGATGTGACGTGTGGTACATCATCTTGTATACTTGGTATCGAGGTTTGACCTCTCAATTCTTCTAAGGTAATTTCACTTTTAGGTTTCCGATTGTTCATATAGTCTTCCTCCAAGAATTTAAAGTGTGTACTTATCACGGTCTTTTGATACTTGGGACTATAGAACATACACACTTTCGTTCCCGCAGGGTATCCTATAAACAACCTTAATTCCGAACGTGGATCCAACTTACCGGCTTCCTTGTCTAGCACGTATGCCGGACAATCCCAAATCCGCAAATATCTTAGACTGGGCTTGCGCCCGGTCCACAATTCCATTGGGGTTTTAGGAACCGATTTGGATGGCACCAAGTTTAGAATGTAAGCCACCGTTTCCAAGGCATTACCCCAAAACGACTTGGGTAAATCCGAATAACTCATCATGGATCTGACCATCTCTAAAAGAGTCTGGTTTCTTCGTTCCGCCACACCGTTCTGTTGAGGGGTTCCCGGTGTAGTTAACTGGGATACGATCCCTTCGTCCGATAAGTAGTTCAAGAATTCATGCTGAGGTATTCGCCTCCATGATCTGATCGTAGAAACTTGATACTCTTTTCCCTATGTTTCTCGGCTTCGGCCTTAAACTCCTTGAACTTATCAAAAGTTTCAGACTTATGCCTCATAAGGTAAATGTACCCATATCTTGAGTAATCATCAATGGAGGTGACGAAATACTCATACCCCATTCTCGTTTTGATCGTCATTGGACCACATACATCGGTATGAAGGAGTTCTAACACTTCCGTGGCTCTATTCCCCTTGGCTCCAAATACCCTCTTGGTCATCTTACCCTCTAAACAGGATTCACAAGTTGGAAACGGCTCGACTTAGAGTGATTCCAAGGATCCGTCTTTCACCAATCTCCCTATCCGCTTTAGATTAATATGACCTAGTCTAAGATGCCACAGAAGTGTTTCGTTCATCTCCGAAGAATGCTTTCTTTTATTACTCGAAATGATCGACGTGCTATTAGATTCATCATTTGAGTGGTGTGCACACTTAAGCGTATAGAGATTGTTTACCAATGTTCCATGACAGATAACATCATTCTTAAAAGAAACAGTAACAACTTTATTAAAAGTAACTGAATATCCATAAAAAAACAACTTAGAAACCGAAATTAAATTCTTCCTAAAGTTCGGAACGTATAAAACATCTCTTAAAATTAAAACTCTATCTTCAAAAGATAGGTGCACGACTCTCACTGCTTCGGCTGCCACCCTCGTAGCATCTCCCAAAGTGATGGTGATCTCATTCTTGCTAAGTCGCCGGGTTAGCTGGAACCCCTGAAGAGTGAAACAAATATGATCAGTTGCCCCGGTATCCACTACCCAAACGTGGGCAGCATACGCCGCAACATATGTTTCAACGACTAAAGCATGAGACTTACCTTTCTTTACCGCCTTCTTAGGCTTAGAACAGGTAGACCTCCAATGTCCTCTCTCCCCGCAATTGAAGCACTTACTCTTGCTGGATATCTTCACGCCGTACGGCTTGAATGCTCTATCTTTGCCACCAAAAGTGAGTCTACTGGTTTGGTTCCGATCAACCACCTTCTTCTCAATCTTACCCTCCATTGGCCTAGATTTCGAGAAAAAGCTCTTGATCACCAAAGCCTCGTCCCTACTCCCTAAGTATGACTCTACCGTCATCAGAGCTTTGAGCAGGGTATCTAAAATGAACTTGTGTTCAGATAACACGTATTCCCAAAAGAACCCATCAAAACTACTCGATAGCTTTAGGAGTATGGAATCGTTTTGACTTTCTTCACTTTGTCCGGCACTAAGAAACTCGAGTTTCTCAAACTCACGCCTAAAATTGAGAACATGATCCCTTACAGGTGTTCCCTTCACCATTTCCTTCTTGAGCTTCTCACGAATGGTGAACAGATTCGCCATGGGGTTCTGATGTTGAATCATCTCTTCAAGGTTATTCATGATATCAACAGCCGCTTCAATGCCTTCATGAATGCGCTTCAAATCTTCAGACATAAATGTCAAGATGATGTGCTCCATGTGCTCATTGGAATGCTTCCAATCATTGAATATTGCCCTTTCCCCATTACTTGACTTATCATTAGGTTTCTTGGGTACGTCAACGCTAAATATCCAATAGTGTTCTTGCGCAGGAAGGACCATGTTCATATTACGTTTCCAATCAACATAGTTTTCACCAACAAGTTTATTATCTTTAAGTATACTAAACAGTGGGTTAATAGGTTGCGACATGATGAACTGAGAATAAAACATACATTCATATCAATATCTAGAAAAATACGAAATTATCACATAATTCGATCACATCAATTATATTGAAACCTTAAAACAATATAATCATGCATCAGTCAACATCTCGAAATAATTTAAATGCGCCACGAGGGGTGGTCTATACATTTAAATACATTCAAGCGGATCACAAACTAAAAGGTTACAATTCCTTAATTCAAAATTAATAGTTGGCTCTCACTTTGACCACATAGAAATTGATAGGGACTCCGAGGGGAGTAAGTTAATATCAATTTCTTATGCCTAATTAATAACCATAATTAAATACAGGATTATTATTTCGCTTTGAGCAAGCCACTCGGGGTGAGGGTCAATACCGCCACTAGTAATAATCCACAATCATCCTTTCGGAATTTATTCATGTGAAATCCGTTCTTTTGGCCGATCCGAGGAGGAAATGTATTCCAAAAGAACTTCACAAATAAATAAATTATGGAGGCCAAATTAATCCAATTTTAATATCCAGAATAAAATTGCGATTAAATAAACATACTTAGTAATTTTCGAAAGTAAGGTTTTTCTTGGACAATTAAATTCATGCAAACACATATTAACAAATAATAATAAGTGCACGAAATAAAGAATCAATCAAAACAAAATTAAACACATTGGAGCACTCAAATCCAATTGTCACGGTTTAATTTCTTCACGTCTTGATGCGAAAAATCATCCTTGTTGCTTTCTGTCATTCGTCTCGACACGCTCCCACTCGAACAGCAACACTTCATCAAAATAGCATCGTTTGGGGTTCGGGATGACGTTTAAAATCACACGAAAAAAATGGAACTGAAAAAAAATTCCACGGCCCGAGATACGGCACGCGTCGGCCCACGGAGTGGGCCCGCACGCCTCTCGACCAAGCAGCCGAGGTGTTGCGTGCTGAGGCGCCGAAGCGCTGTATGCTAGGTGCCGAGGCGCTGCACGCAAGGCGCTGAGGCGCTGCAGGCCGTGCCCGAGGCGCGCGCGCTTGCGCGCCGCCGGCCACCCGTCCCGCGCGGGTCGTGCGCCGTGCACCCCGTGTGCCGGGTTTCGACGTTCGTTTTCGTTTTCTTCACCCCATGCACGATTTTACGTCCATGCATGCACCGTGCACGCATGCGTCGTCCGGGTACGCCGTCTTTAATTCTTCGTTCTTTCGTCACGATCCGGTTACAATTTATTTTACAAAAAAAATAAGTACTAGATCTAGACTAGTCTATTACAATGATCGAATCAAAATAAAAACAACTAATCTACTCGTGGATTTTCTCACGAGAAAAATGAATTCGAACGAATCGAATTAAAAATAATTAATTCACACGCATGAAAAAAAGCAACATTAAAACCATGACAATTGGATACTTGCAAAAAAGATCTAGAAATTCTACTATCCAATTTCAATTTAATGTTTAACAATTTAAATTCCAATTTAAAGATCAGAGCCCGAAACCGTGGCTCTGATACCAGTTGTTGGGAAAATAGGGGTGCCCAGAATCTATTCGGGATGAAATTTAAATACGAATTTAAATACAATTATTACTAGCATGAATTAATCCTAATTAATTCAAATAATAATTCCAACATCTAATTTAACATCATGCATGTTGAATTAATTCACATAAAATCTAGGCGGAATAAACAAGAATTTATGTGACTTACGTACCTCTTGTAGACTTGGCCTTTGAATAAACGCGACGATCATGATCTCGCTTTATCAACCCAAAAGCCTTCTCAAGTATTCCCTTTCACCTTGTTCGATCACCGGTGGAAGATGCTATCGAACAATTTAAATAACTAAGGAAAAAGAAAAATATATATGCTCTTGATTTTTCCAACACATGGAATTATGTACTTGGGGATGAAATAATCATCCCCTATTTATAGAGGGTAGGGGCCGAATTTTTATGTGTATATGGGCTTGGAGAAAATCTTTTCTTAGCCTCTAAGAAATATTGAATATATCCCATATATTCTGTTGGTCCCGAAATGAGTAAACAGGTGTATGGGGGGGGGGAATACACCTGTGATTACAAATCAAAACTTCTTGTAAAACTTATCAGGTTACTTAAGACAGTAGCTCGTCAGTGGACTTGAAGGTCTGCTGAGAGTTACTTGGAGAAAGCTTACTGAGATAATACCTCCACTGAAAGCTCAAGACTTTCAGTTGAACTACTATCTAATTAGCTTTCAGATGCGGATTAGTGAGCCCTTAGAAAACTCGTTTTACTTTGATAAACTTTGAGATGAACACACACTTAGGAAATAGCAGAATGTAAGAACACAAGGTATAAAGTGGTTCAGAGATGAATCTCCTACGTCCACTGTCCTGATCAAACAGGAGAATTCCTTTCACTTGGAATTCCTTGTGTTATAGTGCCAAGGTGCACTGATCAACTAATCCTCTCTTAGGATGATTGATCACTAGGAAATTCCAGGTCCTAGTTCCCAAAACAAACCAGCTTTCAGACTGATACAACAATCAGCTTACTAACACCACTTAACACTAGCTCTCAACCTAAACACTGAGTAGGGTTTTGAGTAGGGTTTTGGTTCCAACTATTTTGAGATAATCCTTACAAGTTTAGCACAAGGCTTAGGATTGGATTATCTATTTCTAAGATTTGGATATAGCTTTAAGCTTGGTTACAGAAGGTTTGTTAGGCTCTCTACAAATGTGAAACACTTGGGAAACAATGATAATTTCGAGTGTTTCTTAGTTGTTATGAATGTAGAGATAGCTTTGATCTTGTGAGTTTCTCGTGCTTGGAAATGTGCACGTCCTTCTGTATTTATAGGCTTCCTTGAAAATCTTCCCGTTGGATTTGAATCTTCTCAAGTAAGTCTTCTTGTATCTGATTGGTTCAAACGGCTCTATTTGAAGCTTTAAGTCTTGTCAAGAAACGGCTGAAAGACCATGCCTGTTCACCAACTTTCTGTAGATTGCTAGAGAAAGACTTTTGGTACTTGTCAGGCTGGGGCAGGTTGGCTGTCAGTAAGTACACTGACGTGTCATCTTCTCATTGGACCTTAAGTCTGCGTGCCCAGATTCTTGTCTTGCTTTAAGGTGGAACTCCTCTGAGAGAACCTTCTTATTCCTTCATTTATTGAAGCTTCACTGAAATTCATTTTGCCTTGTTCCAACCAGATTAACTAACAGCTTTGAATATGTTTAGCAATAAATGTACTTTGTTAGTTCTTTATCAGTGGACCTTCGTCCTCTCCTGATAGTTTAGTCTTAGTGAGAATGCACTTAGAAAACATTCAAGACTTAGACTTCTTTCTCAGATCACTTAGTCTTCAGCGGACTTTACTTTCAGTGGACTTCATCTTCAGCAGACTTCATACTAAAATACACTCTAGTTTTTACTAACTGCACTCCAGTTCTTAACACTTTGAACTGTTTAACTAAACATTAACTCTACTGAATAATTTACTTACAAAACAACTTAGGAGGGACATGTTGGCATCTAATCAAAACATAAGTCTTATACATTTTCCCAACAATTTCCCCCTTTTTGATTATGCCGGAACCTATCTTATTACATATCTTCTTTCAGATGAGGTTCTTCAGATGACATTCAAAGTTCACAGGTTTTGTAAGTAAAACATTCAAGTACATAAGCCTAAATGATAATGAGATATTATCTTGGGCAAAACATCAATAGAGTTCATTTCATTGAAAAATGATGAAGTACAAATTACATGAAGTCAACTCTAAAAAGTTTCAAACTTAAACACACCTGGGACTTATAAACAAATGCCCAGCAAAAGATACAACTTTAGATGGTTTCAAACAAAGGTTCAAGTCCATATTGTTTGAAGACTCTGATCTTCAGCTCATTCTTCCTCTCCATCATCTCCTTCGAATGTCCTCTGAGTCCAAGATGCTCACATAAGGATGTCCACTCTTCAGTGATCCTTTCTCTATCAATAGCACCTGTTGCATCTTGAGGAGGCCAGTAGGTGATTGGCTCAGGGGCCTTCAGAGCATGATCAGGGAAGGCATCATTCCAAGCATCACTGATCTCGGGATAGAGTTTGGGATAGGCATCAAACAACCATGAGTTGAAGACTTCTTGTGCATTGTCCCTTCCTAACTCTCCACTGACATAAAAGGAATATACAAAGTCCCTTTTAGCAGTCTCCCAAGAATCATTGAGCTTCTTAGGAACCCAGGCATCATGATGAGGAAATCTGTTCTGAGATGGTGTGATCTTGTCCTTCTTCAGCCTGGCAGCCCACTTTAGATAACCACTTCTGAACTTCTTAGAAGTAGTTTTGTCAAAAGTGGCTAGCCTCTCCTTTCTTTTTCTCTCTGCAAGCTCTGCAATGGTCTCCATTTTACCAACCACCTTATCTCTCCTCTCCTGCTGCTGGGTTGTTAGCTTCTTTGCTCTTTCATTCATACCTCCAGCCTCTTTAATTAGCTCAGCGAGCTCTGTGACTTTTGTAGGTGCAGACTTGGGAGGTTCAGAAGATAAGGGTTCAGGGTTGAGAATAGGAAGTACCTGAACTTCATCAGTAGAGGTTGTGGACTTAGCTGCCAACCTCCCTAAGGTTCTTGTCTTTTTGGCAACCTCTGCTGAGAGGGCTTCAGATGCCTTCCTCTTTGTAGATTCCCCCTTCTTCGCAGCTCTCTCCTCCTTCTCCTTTAAGTGCTCCTCCTTGAACTTTGAAAGGTCAGCTGAGGAGGTCTCCTTGCCTTTCTTGGATCCTGCTAACAGCTGAGCTTCAGCTTCAACTCTCTTCAAGGTGCTCTTCACCTGTTGGCCTTTTTCGAAGTCAGGGGTTTCAAGGATAAGGTTCATTTTATTCTTGGGATCAGCCTTCATGTCCTTGGCACTTATCCTCTTTTCCCCCTTTCCGGCATTAATCATACATTCAGCTACTGTGATGTTGAGCTTCAGCTGATCATGTGCCAATGCCTTCAGCTCAGTTGAGCAGTGATCTACCTCATCCTCAAGCCTTTCTAAAGTAGCCCCAACAGTCTGCCCAAATTGAACAAACTGCGCAAGCTTTTCATTGATAAGCACATATGTCTTCTCTTGAGTTGGGAAGTCTTCAGCTGCCTTTTTCAGTACCTCTCCCAGTTTGGCTCCTAGCTCAGTATGCTTGGCCTCGAATTCAGACATCTTAGAGTTCCATAACCTTTCAACCTTTCCAAGAAGGTCAGTTGAGAAGGCCTCCACTGATGACTTCAGGTTGATGGATACGTTCTCTACTGAGTCTTTGAGAAATTTGGCTCTGGCCTCTTCTTCAGTCTCCTCCAGCTTCTTCAGGGCTTCAATGACTAACACACTTTGTCCCTCAACTACATCAATCACCATCTGCTGAGAGTCTTCAACTTTAAGTGTGAGATTCTGAAGTGATGTAGTTGTGGACTCCATGAGTTCATCAATGTGGTCTGAGAGAATGACCATCTCATCCACCTCCTCTTGTACAATCTCCTGGACCTCCCTGAGCTGAGTTTGAAGAGTTGGAAGGCTTTCTTCTTTGATAGAGTGAACAGCATCACTCAGTGGAGTTAGGTTGACCTCAGCTGAGGGAACTTCAATGGTTTGAGTACCTGCATTGCAAACAGTGTTAGTTCTAACTCCCTCAACCTCACAACCTAGATCTCCTGATGCCTCTATCTCCATGGGAACTCCCTCCTCCTCACTCTTCTTACTTTCCTCCTCACTCTTCTTTTCAACTGCTATTTTTTCAGCCAATTCACCCTTTACATGGATGATTGCTCTAATCTCTCCACTCCTCACAGCAGTTATTTCCACCTCCTTTTCTTTTTGACTCTCTTTTTCAACTTCTTCAGTACCAGACACCTCAGTTGACTCTAAAGCCACCACTGAGGGCTGTTGTGGGAGAGCTTCAGTAGACACCTCTACTGAGCCCTCCTTTGGCAAGTTTTGAGCCTCAGTATCCCTTGCCTCGGATACATCCTTGGCTACCTCACCATCACCTTGCCTTGGTGAGATACCTCCTTCTTGGACAGTTTCTTTCTCCTTCTCTTCTTCCCCTTCTTTTTCACCTTCTACTTCAGCTATCACCTCAGCTGACTTCTCAATCTTACCACCATCATCCTTCTCCTCCTCATCTCCCTTCTTAGCCTCAGCAATCTTCTCCATCACTAGACTCTCAAAAATCTTCTCATCACAGAGAAGTCTAGATTTGGTCATCCCAGCAAATTGCATCACCTCCACCTCCTCCTTTTTCCAGTCATCAGCATTGCTGCCTCTGACAGCCAGCAAAATCTCACCCAGTCTTCTGTCTTTGAGCTGGACAAGGAGTCTCAGTCTCAAGAATAATGCTTTCAGGGTGGGGTATTCTTCAAGCTCAGGGTACTTAGACTCTAAAGAGTATGCTACCTCACCCTTGAGAGTATCAAGGAAATAGTACTCTTCTTCATCGTCTGAAGGAAGGGAAGGGGTAGGGGATCTGCTCTCTGTTGGCTCTTCTGGGATAGACTCCAGTTGAGTTGAGTAAAATTCAGGAGGGTTTGGTTCAAATGAGGTTTGAGGTTGGGTTTCAGGTGAGGTTGGGTTTTGGTCAGTGGGGGTTGATGATGTGGGTTCAGATGGGGTTGAGGGAATGGGTTCAGAAAGGTTGGATGGGGTGGTTTCAGTAGGGGTGGAGATGGGTTCAGTGGGGGTTTTGCTCTGATACCAATTGTTGGTCCCGAAACGAGTAAACAGGTGTATGGGGGGGAGGTTGTTTGGGATTCACTTACTGGCTTTTGAGAGCCATCAGTGGGGGTTTTGGGTAGTGAGGAGATACGTTTAGTTTTGGCAGCAGGGGTGCGAGGTTTTGTTGTTTTGGGTTTGATGGGGGTAGGTGCAGGTACATCTGAGTCAGACTCAGTTGAGATTAAGTTAGGGGAGGAGTCAGGGTTACCTGATGAAGATTCATCAGTAGAGTCTGTGACTCTGACTTTCTTTGAGGCACTCTCCTTCTCTGCCTCAGAGGACCTCATGCGTTCCTTCTTAGAGGCTTTCACTGCCTCGGCCTCCTTGTGTTGGGCCATCTTGTCACTTAATTTGACCAGCCTCCTCTTGAGCTTGGTCTTCTTCCCTTCAGTAGGGTTGGCCTCATCTTCCTCAACTGCCTCTGGGCTTTCCTCAGCAGGCTTAAGCATTCTAGTCCCCATGGTCTTTCCAGGTTTGAACAAGGCCTTGAGATTGCTCCATTTCCTGTCTGGAATCCAGTCTATGCCCAGTTCTACATTCTCTATCAGATAAGAAATTTTAGTTGCAAAGTTGAGCTTACTGGATAGCTAGGGAGTTTTGTCAGGTTGGAGTTTAGAGTGCTCCTTGTTCAATGCTCTCAAAAAGAACTGCTGCCAATTGTATGGCTTCTCCTTGCTCTCCACTATTGCCTTCATCAACCTGAGCTTTGGCTTGCTCACTTGTTCTGTACTTCCTTGGTTTCCCAAGATACATTTTCCCACCACTTCACAGAGAACATTATATACTGGTAAGAGTATATTTCTGTTCATTGTTGGACTATACTTGACCTTCCTCTGCATAATCGTATTGACCCATTCTTCCTCTTCATCCGCGATGCAGGTATCTGGATTCGGGCCTTCAGAGGGAAGATTGAATAACTCCTTCAGATCATCACCACTGACACGGATTTCCTTCTTAATCTTTTGGTGTTCAACAATCTCAACATCATCCCTCATCACCTTCTTCTTCCTCTGAAGTATAAGATGAGACCTGATCCTCGAATCAGTGTTGGAGACATTGTTGAAGAACTCAAGAACCTGCCTGTCAAAGCAGTTCGTAGGATGAACAGATAGAAATTTCTCTAACCCAGCAGATTTTAACATATCTAGGGCTTCTTTGATATGGGCAAATTCCGGTTTGGTTTCTATCTCTGGATTATCAAAAACCACAATGGGTTCATACCAGAAGTTATCTTTGTTGGTAAGGAAACTGAGATTAAGTTTAGCCATTTGAACAAGAGATGGGAAATTTGCAGAGTGTATAGAATGGATAGTAAATGTATCGCAGAAGAGATAGTAAGTGCTTGCTTGGAAGTGTATTCGAAAAGTTTTACAAGCGGACGTTTGGGGTTTTTATATGAGTGAAGAACGGTGAGATTGAACAAAGAAATCAACGTCTGAGATTGATCGTGTTTGAGATCGTGGGTAGTTGCAAGGTTTAGTGGGGAGTTTTTAAGAAATCTTGACGGTTAGAAAAGAACCGCCTAAATGAATGGTATGGATTGAGAGGGTTGGTAGCCGGAAAGTCACATCACCCGGCTTTTAGAGCGCGTGAGATAGGTAATTGAAAAAGCATGTCTGACTTGTACCACGCGCATTAAATGCTTGCCATACCAAAATCTCTTCGGAACAGTGGAAAAAAGATTTAATTTCCCAGAAAGCACTCATTAGTAAGTTTTTTAAACCAAATAAATATATATAAAACTAAGAGGCTTTTAACTTTTAAAAACAATAAGTATAAACTTGACCTCCACTGAGGTTTGACCTCGTCTGATATTCAAACCTCTTCTGAGATGAGGAGCTACTTCTGAGAAAGATCCTCTTCTGAATATGAACCTCCACTGAGTTTAAGGTAACTCTACTGAGATTAAATCCTTTCTTTACTCTCCTGGATCTAGGAGTCCAAGCTCCACTGACAACTCTTGGAACCTTGCTTCAACAAAAGGTTTTGTGAAGATATATGTCTTCTGCTTGTCAGTGTGGATTTTGAGCATTTTGATGTACTTCTTCTCCACATGATCTCTGATGAAATGATGCCTTATATCCACATGTTTGCATCTTGTGTGGAGAACTGGATTTTCTGAAATAGCAATTGCACTATTGTTGTCACAGAAAATAGGGACTTCATTGGCAAAGATATTGTAATCTCTCAGTTGTTGTCTTAGCCAAAGAATTTGAGCACAACAACTTCCAGTTGCCATATACTCAGCTTCAGTAGTGCTTGTGGCTACTGAGTTTTGTTTCTTGGAGAACCAAGAAATCAGCTTACTTCCCAAGAATTGACAAGTGTCTGAGGTTGATTTCCTGTCAATTCTACATCCTCCATAATCAGCATCTGAGTATCCTGTGAGTTCCAGATTGTCATCTGAGGGATACCACAATCCCATATTCACAGTACCCTTAAGATGTTTGAGAATCCTCTTAGCAGCTTCTAGATGACTTTTCTTGGGGTTGGCTTGATATCTTGCACAAATCCCAACTGCAAAAGTGATATCAGGCCTGCTTGCTGTGAGATACAGTAGAGATCCAATGATGGCTCTGAAGTGAGTCTGGTCTACTGATTCTCCATCCTCATCTGGTTCCATCTTGGTGTTGGTGTTGAGTGGAACTCTTGCAACTTTGCTGGTCTGGCATCCAAACTTGTTGATCAGCTCCCTTGTGTATTTGGCTTGATTGATAAAGATTCCTTCAGGGGACTGCTTAACTTGAAGTCCTAAGAAGAAATTCATTTCTCCCATCATAGACATCTCAAATTTTCCCTTCATCAGTTGAGAAAACTTCTCACAGAGGACCTGGTTAGGACAACCAAAGATGATATCATCCACATAAATTTGAACCAGCAATGTGTCCTCTCCTTTTGTGATTCTGAAAAGTGTTCTATCATCTCTCCCTTTGATAAAACCATGATCCAAAAGGAATTGTGACAAAGTATCATACCAAGCTCTTGGAGCCTGTTTCAGT
This sequence comes from Ballota nigra, assembly GCA_947034835.1. Lineage (NCBI taxonomy): Eukaryota > Viridiplantae > Streptophyta > Magnoliopsida > Lamiales > Lamiaceae > Ballota > Ballota nigra. Next base: position 29,818,236 of record OX344720.1, read on the forward strand.
CCATATAGAGCTTTCCTCAGTCTATATACTTTGTGACTTTCTTCAAAACCTGGGGGTTGCTCCACATAGACTTCTTCATTGAGTACTCCATTTAAGAAGGCACTTTTAACATCCATCTGGTACACCTTGAATTTCTTGTGAGCAGCATATGCAAGAAATAACCTTATTGCCTCCAATCTGGCTACTGGAGCAAATGTTTCATCATAGTCAAATCCTTCAACTTGTGAATAGCCCTTTGCAACTAGCTGGCTTTGTTTCTGACTATGATATCATTCTCATCCTTCTTGTTCTTGAATACCCACTTGGTTCCTATCATATTGCAGTGATATGGTCTGTCCACCAACTCCCAAACTTGATTCCTTGTAAACTGGTTGAGCTCTTCTTGCATGGCAATAATCCAGTTGGAATCTTGAAGTGCTTCTGCTGTGGAACTTGGTTCCTGGTTTGATAAGAAGCAACAAAACAAAGCATTTTCACCATGAAAACTTCTAGTTTTGACTCCTGAGGAAGGATCACCTAGGATTTGCTCAACAGGGTGATCTGAGAGCCAAGTTCTCCTAGGCTGATGCCCTTCAGTAGAGTTTAACTCTTCTAAAGTTGAGTCACTAGATATTGGAATGAAATCGAATTCAGGAAATAAGACAGAGGGTTAAAGTCATGAGTCATCATTCAAGGTATTTTCATTCTCAATGGTAATTTCATTGGTTCCCCCTTGAATGATGGGTTCAGTGAATGTCTCAGCTGTGACCACATCTTCATTGACATTGGTTACCTCTTGAACTGGGATAGTGTTCATCAGTTTAGTTACATCTTCAGGAGAGCTCTCAGGTGAGCTTTGAGGAGTGGTCTGATTTAGAGTGTCCTCTTTGAATTGTTGATTATTGAGGTTGTCCCAGGTTGGGATGAATGTATCAACACAATTCTCAGGATATCCTTTTGATTTGATACTCAGTCTGGTTAGCCTTTTGCTTATCACATCCTCATTCTCCTTACATCTGGACTCAAAAGTAGATTCATCAAATACCACATGAGGTGTTTCTTCCACAACAAGAGTTCTACAGTTGTAAACTCTGAAAGCTCTACTGATTTGGGAATATCCTAAGAAAATTCCTTCATCAGCTTTGCTATCAAAAGCTTTCAGTTATGTTTTCCCATTGTTGTGAATGAAACACTTGCAACCAAAAATATGAAAGTAAGATACATGTGGCTTTCTGCCATTCCATAACTCATATGGAGTTTTTCCATGATGTTTGGTTACCATGGATCTGTTTTGAGTGTGGCAGGCAGTATTAATAGCTTCAGCCCAGAATCTTTTAGGAACCTGAGCTTCAGCTAACATTGTCCTTGTTGCCTCCTTGAGAGTCCTATTTCTTCTTTCAGCTACTCCATTTTGTTGTGGAGTTCTTGCAGCTGATGTCTCATGAGAAATACCTAATTCTTTGCAATAATCAGATATAATAGAATTTATGAATTCAGTGCCCTTATCTGATCTTATCTTTACAATGTTCAGGCTCTTTTCATTGCTAACTTTCTTCAGGAGCTCTGGCAGTCTCAGTTGAGTCTCCTTTTTGCTTGCAAGGAATATCACCCATGTGTACCTGGAGAAGTCATCTACAACAACAAGTGTATATTTTCTCCCATTGATACTTACAGGGGTTACTGGACCAAAAAGATCCATATGTAACAGTTGAAGTACTCTGTCAGTGGAGGTTGCTACTTTGCTTTTGAAAGATGCCTTTACTTGCTTTCCCTCCTGACAGGCTTTACAGATATGTTCTTTGTTGTATACTTCATTTGGCATTCCTTCTACCAGTCCATGTCTTGCTATCCTGTTCATCATCTTGAAGTTCAGATGACTTAGCCTTTTGTGCCATAGCCAATTAGTGTCAGTTGTGCTCTTAGCTATAAGACATGCATTTGGTGTGCAAGACTTCCAATCTGCAAGATAGACATTTCCCTTTCTTGACCCAGTTAGTAATACCTGTTGTGAAGATACATTCTTAACAAAACACAGGTTACATGAAAATTCAACACTGTATCCTTTATCACAAAATTGACTTATGGACAGAAGATTATGCTTAAGTCCACTGACAAAGGATACATTGCTTACCCTCACTGAGCCAATAATTAAAGTACCATAACCTTTAGTGGCTCCTTGTGAGTTGTCACCAAAGGTGACTTGTGGACCTTCTTTCTCAACAAATTCTGCCAGGAGATCTTTGTTGCCAGTCATGTGCCTAGAACATCCACTGTCCAAGTACCAGACTGATGATTTAAGAGCTTCTCCTTTGTTGAGGTCCACTGAGCCCTGCAATCACAGATCAAGCTTTAGGTACCCATTTGGTGTTGGGTCCTACAAGGTTAGCTGTACCTTTCGGAATCCAAATTTGCCTCACAGTTCTAATCACTTTAGATTGGCTAATTTGTCTTCCATAAACATCTACATAGATTGTTATCTCCCTAGGTGCCTTGGGAGTAAACTTTCTATGGGTGTCAGCCTTTGAAGGAACAGGAACCTTCTTCATATTCTTTCTTTTTGGCTTGGGTGCACCTGGTCTTGGTTTTTGTTGATAAAGGTATGAAGGACCTTTTCCTTTAGGCACAAAAGGACTAGGTCTTCCATATGAGTCATTCCTTGAGGACTGCTCATGCCTGGGTGTTCTCAGCTGAGGTTGCTTCATCTGTGAAGACCTCGGCTGATAGTACCTCTGTTGAGATCTAGTTTGATAAGTCACCTGAGCCTTTCCATTTGGTTTTGGCTTAGATTGACTTTTCTTTTGAATGATCTCAGCTGGTCTTTTTCCTTTATCCACAGTCTGTGGTTGAAATGTCACAGACTTGACAAAAACTCTCTTTGTGCCACTTGAAGAAGCAACACTCAGAGGACCTTCTGAAGGTTTTGGAATAAAGCCTATCCCACACTTGTTATTAGGATTGGTTTGAAAATTTTGGATCTCATCTATGGCAAGAGAGGGTTTGTTTAGAGCATCAATCCTTTTTAACAAGGTCTCTTCAGATTTTTGTAAGACATCAATTTTCAGGAGAGAATCCTTTATTTGGCTTACCAATTTTAAGTTCTCTTCAGTTAGCTTTGTCTTAGATTCATTGAGATCTTTTATCAGTTGATCTCTACCATTTCCTTGACTTCTGAGGGTTTCCACCTCTTTTGTCAGTTCAATGGTAGATTTGGCTGAGTTCAGATCTGCTTGATTCCCAGACTCTATTAACTTGGAGTTTTCACTCAAGAGTTGTTTGTTCTCATCTTGAAGACAGAGACTTGCTTCTTGCAACCTTGAGAAATCAATCATCAATTGTTCCAAAGCGGACTGAAGATTGAGTTCCTCAGTTGACTCTGAGCTTAGCTCAGGTGTGTGTTCTAGAGAAATGGATGGTTTAGATTGTACCTCTGGTTCTTCTCTTGCCATGAGGCACATGTCATCTTCACTGCTGTCAGAGAACAGTTCATCAGGTGACTCCAGATTTTCATCAACATCCCCAGCCATCATGGCTTTTCTTTCTCCATATCTTCTGTCTCTTTTGGCTTACCTTTCCTTTCTTTCTTTAGTGCTCAGTTGAGGACAGTCATATTGAAAGTGCCCAATCTTCTTGCACTGAAAACACCTGTTGGCATCATCATTCTTTTCTTCAGTGGACTCTCTGGTCTTTGATGATGATCCTTCAGCCTTGGTGTAATTCTTGTATTCCTTCTTCTTCTCCAGCTCAGATGAGCTTTTCTCTCCTTCTCTGGTGGTCTTTTGTGGGTAACTTCTACCTTCCCTGTTATCCCTATAAAATCTTTTATACTTGCCAAAGCGGTTGTTAAGTTGTTCAAACCTTCTAGCCATCAGGCTGAGTTCCTCCTGCATCTCAGCTTTGCTTTGTGACTTGCTTGCCTTTGTACTCTTCTGAGGCTTTGGGGATTTTGGCTCAGACTCCTTGGCTTTGAAGGCTACTCCCTTCTCAGCTGAGGTCTCATCAGGAGCCCTTTTTCTGTTCAGATCAAACTCATAAGCCTTAAGTTCAGAGAATACCTATTGCATAGACATGCTGGATAGATCCTTGGTATTCTGCATCATCACAGAGTACACATCCCATCTTGAGGTTAGACCTCTCAGGATCTTTAAGGCAACCTCCCTCTTGGTATAGATTTTACCCAGAGAATGTATCTCATTCATGATGTCTGTGAACCTCCCATCAAGCTGGTCTATGGTCTCAGTGGACTCCATGGTGAACTGCTCATACTTTTGAACAGCTACTGAGAGCTTGTTCTCTTTTATCTTGTCAGTTCCTTCACACATGAGAGCTAGAGTGTCCCATAGTTCCTTTGCAGTCTTGCAGTGGATCACTCTTCCCATTACAGAATCTGGAATAGTGGTGTAGAGAATGTTCATGGCTATGAAGTTGAGGTTGTTTCTCCTCCTCTCATCTGCAGTGAAGTTGTCTTCATCTTTGGGCCATTCTTCTCTAGGATCTGCAATAGTTTCAGCTGTAGTTCTAGGGTTAGGTGTCATAAACACAAATGGACCTTTAGTAATAACCCTTAACATTTCATCATGCACACAGGCAAGATGAGCTCTCATTCTGATTTTCCAGAAGTCATAGTTTTCCACTGAGAATTGTGGAAGCTTGTGATGAGACATATGGTTCAAGGGATTAACTCCCATGTTGTTCTCTGCTGGTGGTGCTACCCTAGCTGCATTGGCAGCCATAGTATAACAACAAGTTTATCAAAAGATCAATTCAGGTGACCTTAATAAAATACCTTTAAGCACAAGGTATACTTAGAACAATGGTCTTTTGAACCACTGCTCTGATACCAATTGTTGGTCCCGAAACGAGTAAACAGGTGTATGGGGGGGGAATACACCTGTGATTACAAATCAAAACTTCTTGTAAAACTTATCAGGTTACTTAAGACAGTAGCTCGTCAGTGGACTTGAAGGTCTGCTGAGAGTTACTTGGAGAAAGCTTACTGAGATAATACCTCCACTGAAAGCTCAAGACTTTCAGTTGAACTACTATCTAATTAGCTTTCAGATGCGGATTAGTGAGCCCTTAGAAAACTCGTTTTACTTTGATAAACTTTGAGATGAACACACACTTAGGAAATAGCAGAATGTAAGAACACAAGGTATAAAGTGGTTCAGAGATGAAACTCCTACGTCCACTGTCGTGATCAAACAGAAGAATTCCTTTCACTTGGAATTCCTTGTGTTATAGTGCCATGGTGCACTGATCAACTAATCCTCTCTTAGGATGATTGATCACTAGGAAATTCCAGGTCCTAGTTCCCAAAACAAACCAGCTTTCAGACTGATACAACAATCAGCTTACTAACACCACTTAACACTAGCTCTCAACCTAAACACTGAGTAGGGTTTTGGTTCCAACTATTTTGAGATAATCCTTACAAGTTTAGCACAAGGCTTAGGATTGGATTATCTCTTTCTAAGATTTGGATATAGCTTTAAGCTTGGTTACAGAAGGTTTGTTAGGCTCTCTACAAATGTGAAACACTTGGGAAACAATGATAATTTTGAGTGCTTCTTAGTTGTTATGAATGTAGAGATAGTTTTGATCTTGTGAGTTTCCCGTGCTTGGAAATGTGCACGTCCTTCTGTATTTAGAGGCTTCCTTAAAAATCTTCCCGTTGGATTTGAATCTTCTCAAGTAAGTCTTCTTGTATCTGATTGGTTCAAACGGCTCTATTTGAAGCTTTAAGTCTTGTCAAGAAACGGCTGAAAGACCATGCATGTTCACCAACTTTCTGTAGATTGCTAGAGAAAGACTTTTGGTACTTGTCAGGCTGGGGCAGGTTGGCTGTCAGTAAGTACACTGACGTGTCATCTTCTCATTGGACCTTAAGTCTGCGTGCCCAGATTCTTGTCTTGCTTTAAGGTGGAACTCCTCTGAGAGAACCTTCTTATTCCTTCATTTATTGAAGCTTCACTGAAATTCATTTTGCCTTGTTCCAACCAGATTAACTAACAGCTTTGAATAAGTTTAGCAATAAATGTACTTTGTTAGTTCTTTATCAGTGGACCTTCGTCATCTCCTGATAGTTTAGTCTTAGTGAGAATGCACTTAGAAAACATTCAAGACTTAGACTTCTTTCTCAGATCACTTAGTCTTCAGCGGACTTTACTTTCAGTGGACTTCATCTTCAGCAGACTTCATACTAAAATACACTCTAGTTTTTATTAACTGCACTCCAGTTCTTAACACTTTGAACTGTTTAACTAAACATTAACTCTACTGAATAATTTACTTACAAAACAACTTAGGAGGGACATGTTGGCATCTAATCAAAACATAAGTCTTATACATTTTCCCAACATATTCTTTTCTCCAAAATAAAATATTCCACAAAAATCTCACCCTCCTAAATATAGGGTAGTTTTCGAAAATTATAGGACCAAGACACAAGATTTGGATCTTCTTGAATATATGAGATAATCTTGTATTCCAAGAATACTTATCTTCCATAATATCTTTTCAAGAAAATTAACAAAATCTTTTCTCTCATAATATTGCTATTTTCGAAAATCATCAAGAAAAAACAGCATTATATTTTCTTTTTATTTTAATCACCTTATCATTATTGGGCTACTTAATGGGCTACTTGAGGGGCCTTTAAGGAGAATTAAGATTGGACCTCCTAATGGATTTCTGAATTTCAATATTGAGCCCCAATATAATTCAATCCATTAATATTAATTATTACCACTAATAAATTAATATTGCACTATCCATCTTAATCCATATTACGATAATATGGGCTCCCGATTATTATTTCCCGCGTTTAAGATTATTAAGTCCATTAATTAATTAAGCTTCTGAATAGCTCTAAATTAATTAATATATTCCACCTTGGAGTAAAGACAACTCAACATTATTATCCGTACCGAAGAAACTAATTCTTCACTTGCAAGATTTGGTACGATAAAACTTCTGAGCCCACCAAGGGGACTAATCACACGAGCCGTACTCGCACGCGTTTCTCCGTATTAAATCTTAGCAACCGTCGTATGATTAATATTACTGCCCAAGACACAAAGTTCGAAGTCACAATGATTCTCACCCAACATGAATCAAAGCAGTAACCATTAAGCACACACGGTCATATTTAAGGGACGGGGATTAAGAAATAAACAACCACAGAGGTCTAATTCTTCACATTTCAGAACAGAAGAATTTAACCTCGCTGTAGGTCCTCTTCAACACATACTAAATGTGCTAGTGCAATCTCTTAGTCAAGACAGACCAATTTGAGCCTTACACATCGACCTTTCACGGCGGATTGTTCAATTCCACCTAGGTCGTGAAAATGTACGTTTAGTTACAAGGAAACAGTTAATGTTGTCTTTCATGATCGGGTATCACCACATTAACTACAATGTAACTAGTACCATATATTGAACGGTTTGCAATAGAAATTCAACATTCAATCATAACTAAAGCAATTGTGATAAAAGAATTATTCTCATAAAACGAGTGTTTGATACACGAGTTATACAAAGTAAAAGCATACTTTCACGTATAACTCCAACAGAAGTCGCTGCACCACAAAATTTTCACGATCAGAATGTACAGCCTGCACAACCACAACTCCGTAAGTAGACTAGAATTTGTAATCCACCCACAAGGTATTATGGGTTCCTCGTGGAGGAACATGATGACGTGGAGGTTTTGGATAAAGACGAATCTAGAACTTATACTGAAGCAACATTAGATGTTGACTCAGAGAAGTGGCATGAAGCCATGAAATCCAAGATGGACTAGATGTACACCAATTAAGTCTAGGACTGAATTGAGTTGCCGAAAGGGGTTAGACCCATAGGTTGCAAGTGAGTCTTCAAGCGTAAGACCGATGCAAATGGCAAAGTACAAACCTATAAAGATAGGTTGGTGGCGAAAGGTTATAGTCGAAACGAGGTATTAACTATGATGAGACTTTCTTGCCAATTGCTAAGATCAAGTCCATTCGAATTTTACTTGCGATAGCAGCACACCACATTTATGAGTTTTGGTAGATGGACGTCAAAACAACTTTCTTCAATGGTAACATTGATAAGGAAGTGTTTGTGACTCAACCAGAGAGTTTTATATCTAAGCTAAAATCTAATCTTGTGTGCAAGCTTAAACGATCCATCTATGGATTGAAGCAAGCTTCTAGGAGTTCGAATATCCAATTTGATGAAGCTGTCATATCCTTTTGACTTCATCTGAAATTTGGAAGATCCTTACTTTTATCGTAAACGCAGCGGGAAGAGTATTGTCTTTTTATAGTCGCATATGTCAATGGCATATTGATTATAGGAAATAACATCCCGCCAATGCAGTCCGAGAATTATTGGTTATCAAAGACCTTCATGATGAAGGATCTTGGTGAAGTATGCTACATCTTAGGGATCAAGATCCATAGTGATAGATCCAAGAAGATAGTAGGGCTGTAACAATCCACCTACGTAGATAAGGTGTTGAAGCATTTTGCGATGGAGAACTCTAAGAGAGGGTCTCTACTAGCAAATCATGGGATAAAAGCTGTCGAAGAAGAATTATCCTTCTAACGAAGCTTATATCGAGCACATGAAGGACGCTCCATATGCATCTGTAATTGGATTCCATCATGTACGTCATGACTTGCACAAGGCCAGATGTGGCCTACACTGTCAACATCACTGGTACATACCAGCGGAATCCAGATGAGCCTCACCGGATTGTTGTTAAGAATGTTATGAAGTACCTCAGGCGTACTAAGAACATGTTCTTGTCTACGGTAGGCAATCAGAGCTAGTCGTTGCAGACTATGCTAATGAGAGTTTCTAGTCAGACTGTGAAGATTACAAATCACAGTCAAATTATATTTTCAATCTCAAAGATGAGGCGGTAAGTTGGAATAGTTCCAAGCAAGATCTAACCGTAGATTCAACAACCGAAGCTAAGTACATTGCTGTATCAGAAGCCTTTGAGGCTGTCTGGATTCTAAGGTTCTTGAGAGAACTAGGGGTAGTTCTGGGTGCCAGTGGTCAAATAGAGTTGTATTGTGACAACATTGTTGCGATTGCATGAGCAAAGGAACCGAGATCTGATAACAGAAATAAGCATGTCCAGCGCCTCAATAGCGCTCGACCTCATCTACTCGAGTGCCTAGTGCTTGACCAAGGGTCACTCGAGCGCTTTAGTTCATCAGTGCAAAATAGGCGCTTGACTACCTTTCCCTTGAGCACATACCGCTCAAGCAAGGTCAGCTCGAGCGGTCTTCGACCACAGAGCAATATAGACACTCGAGCCCATGTGCTTGAGCACTAGGTGATCGAGTGCCTCCTCCTTTCGGGCAAAATGAAACTTTTCTTCGCACGAACTAATACTTTTTCGTATTTTTTCAATATCTTCTCATCCGAGAGTTCGTTTGAGTCGATTCAAAGTCCTACGAACTCCATATTTTGCTCTATTTCCTAATATGAACATCAAAGAGACAAATTGATAAGTTTATGAAAATAATACTCAAATCATCTAAATACTCATCAAATACACTCAAAATACGGACTAATCGGGCTACAAAACATCACAATTTCATGCCTAATCACACAACTCGATAGTACTCAATGCAACTCGATAGAAAGTTAGATGATTTACTCAACAGATGGTAGGTCATCAAATTTAAACCATTAGATTTTATTACATTTTAGGTCTGATGGTTTATAGAACATACCTGATATCAGACAATTTGATAGGGTGTCTGACATAAGAAAACCCCGAGTACTTTTATTGGTGGAAAATGAAATTTATTATTGTTAGTGTTAGTGTCCTAGAGATAATACTAAGATAATATTCAGATTTAGTTTAATATTATTACTGGTTTAATATTAAATGTATGGCGTTATACTTATCTGAATATGATGTTTGATTGTTTGCATATATTCTTATTTGTGTTCCCATGAATCACTACTGTCATTGAGTGAGTGAGAACTCAAATGACTTAAGTATGATTCTCAAATAGCCCCGATCAAGGATCATCAAGAATGGGATATTGATGATGCAGTTGAGATTGGTGTGCGATCTGCATCATACTCTTAGAGAGTGTAGTAAGATTTCACTTACTACGAGATACCGGGTATCTCATGATGGATGCACAGATACCTTAGAGGGTACTGGTATACCCATCCGAGAAACCGTTTGATGTAATTCCACATAATGTATCTACGGGTGTCTAGGTTAGTGGGAGCAATGTGATACTCCTCTGACTTGAGGTCAATACGCACGACATCACTACAAGAAAAATGAGGTTTTGCAACGCTAGAAAGACAACGGTTTCGGGAAAAATCGTTGTATAAAGTTAAAAATGTGTTGCGTAATGTATAACTGTTGTCTTTCGGAATAGATTTCGGATGATATACAACGGTTATGGTTAACCATTGTGTTTCTATGTTGTGAATCCCATTTTTTCAAGAGAAAACCGCAGAAAGACATCAGTGCCAGAATCGTTGTATATCTTAAATGTGCGGTGTCGTAGAAAACAGTGAAATACATCGGTTTATGACCATAGTAGTAAATCGGTGTTTGACCAGCTTTAAGAATAGCACTTCCAACTTTTAAAAATAACACTTTTAAGTATTTTTAAACTAACACTTTTACAAATACACATTAAAAAAATAAAAATAACACTTTTACAAATACTTGGAAAATTAAATCACGTTGCCTCCCATTTTTCACACCTTCACTCTCTTTTCCCGCTGCTTCTTCCATCGTGCGCCATAACTCTCACCAAAATCCTCACAGCTGCTAGCTCCATCGCTGCCTCCACCTACTTTCGTCTCATTTCACCTAGCCGACTTGCTCTCGTCTCACTTGACTCCGACTTCGCCTCCACCGATCGATTACTTCCGCCTGAAACCTAGCCGCTCCCACCTACAAGCCATAGATACAGAAAGGATGGGATGAGTTGGGTATTGAAGCAGTCGTGGAAGAATGGGTAAGCAATTTTTTTTCTCTCACACCGCTCTTTCTCTCTCTGTGTGCGTGCGTGTGTCCTACCCTAGATTAAAAAAATCAATTGTTTGGAGGCTTAGGGAGACTCACACGCATAATTAAATGGGTTGCTGTCTAATTAACTTGCCGGTGTGATGATTTGGTTTGAAAAATGCCAGAAATTCACGAGGCATATAAGGTGTTCGAGAAAATGCTTGAGAGGGATTTAGTGTGTTGGAATATTCAATATCCTTCATCATTTCCTGTTCATTGTTAGTATCCTAAGGACCAATATTGATATCTGTACATTGTTAGTATCTTGATTTTTAAATTTATAGTTTAATTGAAAATGCAGAAACTTTTAATTATATAAACTACAATAGTTGAACGCATTAGATTCCTTTGGTTGAGGCTGGTCCTCGAAGGTTACTGATGAAGTTAAGCCTTAAAAAAGAGTCTGTAAATGTCGCATTCAAGATTCATATTTCAACATTAGAAACTTCAATCCTTCTCCCACGCTGTGAGAGTATGGATTCAAAGGCTCTTCTCGATTATGCTCTCTTCCAGCTCACCCCCACATGAACAAGGTATCCTATCTCTCGCTCTACACTCTCTGTTTGAATTTATTCAGAATTCATTGTTGTTAACAAGTAATTGATAATACTTTCCACTTTATTTTTATTTTTTTGTGGGGAATGGGAATAGATGTGATCTCGTTGTGTTTTCTGGGAAAAAGAGTGAGAAATTGGCATCTGGACTTGTGGAACCCTTTATTGCGCACTTGCAACATGCGAAAGATCAGATTCCAAAGGGTGGGTAGCGCCCACTGACTACTGGCACTGATGCCTCGTGGTTCACTAAGGCCACATTTCAGAGGTAAAAATTGAAAATCTGTGATCTCTCAAGTGATTTAGGTTATTAGTGCTAATCGTCTATTGTTGTTTCTGAATTTTTTTATCTAAGTCTGCTTCCAGTTCTGATCTTTTGAATTCCCTTTGTATATGCTGATTGATCATTATATTACTGATTGTTTTGTGGAAATAATGATTTATTGGTTGGTAGATTTGGGATAAACTTCAAATGTTGGAGAAGGCTTTGGTTTGAGGTTTTAAATATGGCTTAGAGAGGATTTACTTATTTATTTACTTCTATTATGTGGCTGGCAGATTTGTACGCTTTGTGAGCACCCCTGAGATTCTTGAGAGGATTATTCGTGTAGAACGAGAAATTCTGCAGATTGAGAGTTCAAGTCAATCTAGTGAAATTCATAATGTCGAGGAGACATGACATTTAGGGGAAGGTATGAGAGCATATCTTTATATGTATAGTTTGAAGAATTTGCCTTGCTGCTATATGTTTGTATGGAGTGAAATAGAAGGAAAATTTGATATATTGGCACAAAATGGTGTCTCAATATGAACTGTGGGACTGCTATACACTGCAACAAATATAAAATGTTATGGGAGTTCATTAAAGAAAAATTCAAAAGGTAGGCAGGGAAGTAGGACAAAGAGAGAGAAATGTAGTGAACTTCGAGAGGTGGGATATTGGGAGGTGGATAGGATAAAGCAATAGGTTTCCCACAATCATAGCCTATTCTCTTTGTTAATATCAGTACATTTACTCACCAACTTAAGGCTGAAAATTTGTGGCCTTCTAGTTCTCTTCTTCTTCCATAACTCTTTATCTCTCTCTTGCATTAGTTTTTTAGAAAGACAGTGCACATGGGTCAACTTCACGAAATTAACTGTTTTGATTGGAGAATAACTAGGATTCGTGGAATACATCGTTGTAAAGCCACGAGAGTCTACTTTCTGAGGAATTTTGAATGAGACAATTTGGAATTTTGAGTGAAGAGTTATGATCAAATTACTAAAGTGTGACAGACTACTCGGGAATCTGTCAAGAGTTCGACTTTCAAACTTCTCTTGTGTTTATATCTATTTTTATTGGTTAAAGTTCATCATTAAGTCATTATCATCAGAATAGGTAGTCAATATTGTTTTTATTGAGTCAAAATTAACCATTTTCAATGCTAAGTTAATGAAGAGTTTGGCCTGGATGCATGTACCTATGTTTGGTGGGATGTTCCAACACTTTTATTTAAACCCATACAAGTGAAATGATATCCATGATTTTATGAACGAAAATTATAACATTTCACAAGTTTTGTGAGTATGGGGTTGAGTGATTCCTCCTAAACAAGCAATAGGCTTGGTTGCGTCGAGTGAGTCCGCAACCGCAAGTTGAGTGAATCTAGTTATTCACTTACTCCTCCTTTTTATTTGTAAGCCTTGGCCTGCATAAAAAATTGTCCTAAAAAGAATTTTGATTTTTTTACCAAAGTTTTCATTAATGAGAAGAAAACAAAAGAAGAGAAATGTGTGTTTGGCTTTGTGCATAGATAAGATTTGGCTACAAGTTATTATGATGTTAATGCAATTTATTAGGACTTCATGGTTTTTTTTATAAGAAAGTTATTTGTTTTTACTGGATCAAAACTCAGCTGGGCATTATCTTTATAATTCAATGTTAAATGGATTTTCAGTTGCTTTGACTGCAAATTTTTTTTAAATTGGTTATGTCCCGTTCCTTTTTTGTTGGTTTAATAATCTAATTTCTACTACTTATTGGGATTTTTCAGCCGATTGATCAGTTAACTAGAAGTAATACTTGAGTAATGTAGCAAAATAGCTCAAGTATATGATGGAAGAGTGTGCATATAGGCTAATGATAGATCAAACCCAAAATACATGATGAGCTCAAATAAAAAGACTGAAAATTGTTAACTTGGTTCTTGTTTTGTTGACTTCATATGTATAAAGAATTTTTACATTCTTGAAAACACATGATTGGTTTGGAATTAATACTTGTAGCTGCAATGTAATAGAGGCTTATCTACACCTTATTGTTTTGTGGAAATAATTTATTTCAATATGAAGATTAATTTGATTTGTATATTTGCTAATATATTATTCATTTTTCAATGTAGTGAAGAGAGCTACGAAAAGGGTGCATGTATGTTGATGGGAACAGAAGAAAAATGCACAAGGTGTTTGAAATTTTTGTAAATGAATGTTAAGACATTTATTTAATTAGTAGTTTAAACTTTTGTAAACTAATATCTATGGTATTTTTTTTTTGATGGTGTGAAACACTTTTATGAACTTCTATTATACAATGATTGTGTAGTTTGGAATGAATGTTGATGGTATTATGGTTATTTTTGCTTAAATTTTGTCTTGAAAATTTATTACAGGTTTTATTATATATTTACGTAATTGAAATATAAAAAATACAATATAGCTCATATTTAGGAAAGACAAATGTGCAAAACTGATGTAGTAAATATAAAAAGACAATCCAAGAAATTTATGAAATATCTATGTGTATTTTAATGGAAAGACAACGGTCCAAATGCGATGTAGTTAACATGGACAGACAACGGTTAATAACCATTGTCTTTCCTTGAATTTTAAGAAAAATATATGGTACGGCAACTTCTTTTTTAAAGAAAGACAGCGGTTATAAGACGTTGTATGTATTACAGAACAACAACGGTTGAACACTGTTGTCTATCCCCAATATTTGTGAAATTATTATGCTACAACAACATATTTGATTAGTGATACACAACTGTTCTTAACCGTTGTAGTAATTGAGGAAATACGACGGTTAGTTGACCGTCGTCTATTTATACCCACGTACTACAACGGGATCTTCTACATCGGCTAATTTTTTAGATAGACAATGGTTTTAAACCGTTGTAAAACCTCTTTTTTCTTGTAGTGCATGTGTGGAGTGGTGAACTTTGACCATGACCGACGCTTGCACCCTTCCACGGGTAGATATGGCATGGATTGGGTTCATCACGAAATACATGTGCGTGGTAGTTGAGCCAAGAATAGGATTCATTCCTCAATGTGGATTTAGAGAGAATACTCGTCTTCTCATCATAATTGGATCTAAGTCGTCGGTCGGCGCGTATCAGCTTAGACTTTGTGGCTAAGTGTGATATACATGATCAATTAGTGATTTGAGATAATGTGATTAAGCTATTTGAATAGACACTTCATCATGTTCAAGGCTTAATCGAGTATTCGTGAATGAAAGGAAGATATCACAATAGCCTACAATATTACAGGTAGTTGCAGATTTCCTCGCAACATACCTCGTATATTTGATTAGGCGGGAAATTGTCATGATTCGTCACTCGAAATGCCCTAGTTTTGGTTGATTTTGTGAGTATTTAGAGTCATCTGAGTATCATTTTCATAAACTAATAAATGTGTTCCTTTGATTCTCATAGATGGATAGAGGGCGAAAAGAGGAGTTCGTAGGACTTTGAATCGACTCAAACGGATGCCCGGATGAGAAGATATCGAAGAAATATGAAAAGTACTAGTTCGAGGGAGCAAAAGTATCATTGGAGTGCACAAGCTAGAAGAGCTCGAGCACGTTGTGCTCGAGTTGGTCGTGCAAAGTGCTCGAATTGAAGTGAGTCGTGCACTAAGTGCACGAGTCAGTCGTGCATAGTGCTCGAGCTGAATCAAGTCGTGCACTAGTGCACGAGCTCGACTACTCAAGCACTTTTGGGGTTCTGTTAGTTTCGGAGTGCTCGACCACACACTACTCGTGCACTAGTGCACGACCTGTCGCGTTTTTTGGCCCATTAACTCCCGATTCGACCCGTTGCTTATATATACCCCTTCCGAACATGTTTTTTAACAACCACTTGATACCATACTACGTTTGGAGACTGAGTTTTGAGAGAGAGGAAGAGGAGAAGAGACGAGCAAGTTTATTTTTACATTTTTTTGAGGTTTTCTTACGAATTCACGTCACGATTTTACTTTTTAGTTTCGTTTCTTCCTGTCTTGTGTTCTTAAATACGTTGAGACTTCGTTTTGTTTAATTAATTTCAGTTTATTCTTTTATATCTTAAAACCCTAGTTCATGTTCGATCTTTTCTTCGTTATAAATATCATGTTCATGTTCGTTACTTATTTAATTGCTTTAGTTTACGTTAAACCTATGTCTAGCTAGAACCCTTGCATGCTTGGGGTAGGATGAACTCGTAGAAGTAGGTTGTGGGTACGTAATTAGGGTAACTTGTGACGTTAGGTTTTAATTCTCTTGGTTAATGAATTCTTAAAATTAATCTAGACTTTACTTTTGAATTTCGTTCGAAAGGTGTTAGAGAGAGGACGACCGTATCACTCTTTAATAACAAGTAGACTTAACTACAGGGTTTAGGAAAGGTTAATTCATCTACCAGTTTAGCGAAGGAGGACGACCGCATCACCTTAGTTAAATCAGGGTCTTATTAATTAAGCACAATCTATTAACTTGTTAGTGGATTAGTGAAGTCGAGTGTTAGGGTAAAGTATTTGGGTTTAGAATCTTGAGCTTTCACCTTGCATTCTTTTACTTAGGTTATTTCTGGTGCGTCACAGTTATTTTGATTATGTACCTGCTCCGTTAGTATACGTAGGGATTCTTATCCTAAGCATCACCATCTCTTACTTGAAAACAACCGTAGTTAATTCGTCTTCTTTAGTTCGTTAGTATAATTAGGTTATTTTAGTTGTTTTAATTAATCTTTAAAAAAACCCAAAAACATTACACTCATATTAGCTATGACGCGTAGATCTTCAGGGATCTGTTCGCATACACCCCATCTCGTGGGTTCGATAATACTTGGCCATTATACTTACTCTTACTACAGTGAACCCGTCCGCTTGTGGGTGAGCGACTAGTAGAAGTTAGTGTAATTCGCTTCAAGTCAATGGCGCCGTTGCCGGGAATGGCGTTGTATGCTTTTGAATAGGACTTGTAGATAGCTTAGTAGTTAGTAGTGAGTGATTTTATTTTCTGTTTTTTTTTATTATTTCGTGCATATTCGGCAGTTGCATTTTGATTCTTCTTTTAGTGTTTCAGGTTTATGAGAACACACTCACAAGGCAATACGAGCGAAGAGAGGTTATCTGCAGATCCTGAGACAATAGCAAGAAGAAACCGAGCCTTCTTACGAAGGATGAACGCTGCCGGAGGGAAAGAACCGATGGACATCACTAATGAGTTGGACGATGTCGAGAATGAGTTCAATCAGGCATTGAACCGGGTTGACGGTACTGATGGGAATACTAGCAAGAATCAAGATCCGTTAGGAGAGAGCCAGAGCCAAAACCCGGGTACTCAGAACCAAAACAGCCCAGCTCATAACATGGTCCAAAATCCTCATAACAACCCTGCTTACCCACATCCTAACATACCACAAAACAACTTACCCTATCCACCCTACCCTTACCCACCTTATCCTTACCCACCATACCCGTATCCTCCACCCCCAGTCTATAATCAACCACCTGTTTACCCACCACCACCCCAACAAGTACCAGTACCAGCTGTTAATCCTCAACACGTTTCTCAGAACGTAGATCACAATATGGCTATTCGAGAAAGGTTTGCAGCGCAGCCACAAAGGTACTATGATGGAGTGGCATTGCCTCCTGTTGAGGCAAATAACTTCTCGATTTCCCCAGGAATTTTAAAGTTATTGACTGAGAATCAGTTCAAGGGGGTGATCGGGAAGGAGAATCCTCACACTCACCTGAGGAGTTTTCTCATGATAGCCTCCACATTCAATTATAATGGCATGTCTGAAGATTCCAAGAGGCTTAGGCTGTTCCCATTCTCACTTACGGGAATTGCTAAAGAGTGGTATGACAACACGCTCCCACGGGGAGGGGTAACCACATGGGCTGAGCTCGAGCGTCTGTTCCTCGAGCGATTCTACCCTCCATCGAGAATGATTAAAGCGAGAATTGAGATCTCTTCCTTCCGCCAGAAGCAAGGAGAGGATTTACGCCAAGCGTGGGAGAGATACTCAAATATGCTGATAGAGTACCCGCAGCACGGGTATAATGAGGGAGATGTGATGGCGTTCTTCTACAGTGAAGCCAACAAGGATAGCCAAGCCCATTTAGATGCATGTGCGAGTGGAGCTTTTCTGAACCAAGGGATAGAGAGATGTAGAGAGATCGTGGACAACATTGTCATGAATGCCGGTGCATGGAACGAGGATCCTGAGTTTCAGAGAGTTTGCAAGGTGGAGGAGAAAGAAGGTGAAGGAACGAGAAGGCTGTTGATGGCCATGATGGAAAAGATCAACAACCTCGAGTTGGGGAAGAATTTGGTTGGAGAGCATGCAGCAGAGAATGATAGAGTAGACCAGCCAAGTGGACGGCAAGAGGTAGCAAATTACATGGGAGGTCCGTATTACAATCAGAATGGCTACCAAGGTGGAAACCAGTTTGGAAGACCTTCTTATGGTCAGCCATTTGTACCTCCAGGGCCACAACCTCCTCCTAATCAATGGAGGAACACTCAAGGCTATCAAGGAGGCCAGCAGCCTTCTCAAAACACATGGAGAAAGAATGAAAATTTCTCATATGCTAACCCAAAAGCTGGTATTACTGTTCCTGCAGGTGTTGATCCAGGTTCTAAACCTCCTGGTGGAGAAGGCGGTGCATCAACCGAGGAGATGTTGAGAGCAATTCTATAGAAGGTGGAGGAAGGAAGTAAGAGGTTGTCATCCTTGGAGTACGTGTGAAAGAGTTGCATAAAAAGGGTGATCAACGTGATCAAGAGCTCCAGAAGATGGACGTTGAGTGGACTAGAACTCAACAAGAGAACAATCGAAGGTTCACTTCCATAGAGTTCCAGATGGGCCAGATTGCAAAGTCATTGAATAAAGAGCCGGGTAAATATCCTTCCATGCCGGAGGGGAACCCGAAAGAGCATTGCAAGGCGATCCAGCTTAGAAGTGGAACCAATTATGAAGGTCCTCAGATGCCTGCTGATTCTGAGACGCCACAAGTTGAGAAGGGGATTGAAAGTGAAGGAATTGAGAAGAAGGTTGAGGGTGAGAGCACTCAAGCGAGCAAAAAGATTGAAGAGGAAGGCATTGAGAAGGGTGAGAGAGTTCCTAAGTGGAAGAAGGCAAAGGAAGCCAAGGAGAAAGTGAAAGAGACCGAGAAAGATGAATGGGGGGTACCCAAATCTGTGATACCCGTCCCATATCCACAACGCTTCATGAAAAAGAAGCTTGATGAGAAATTCGCTAAGTTCCTTGATGTGTTTAAACAATTGCATATTAATATCCCTTTTTATGATGCTTTGGAACAGATGCCCAATTATGCAAAGTTTTTTAAGGACTTGATCGCGAAAAAGCGGCGAGTGGATGAGCCGAAGTTGGTGCAGTTGAACCACGAGGTGAGTGCATTAGTGCACAAGGCGCTTCCTCCAAAGCTGAAGGATCCCGGGAGCTTCACCATTCTTTGTGATATCGGGAACGGGATCAAGAAGGGAGCGTTGTGCAACCTCGGAGCGAGCATTAATTTGATGTCGTTGTCGTTTTTCAAGAAGTTGGAAGGTGGTGAACTTCAACCCACAATGATGACGCTTCAACTTGCCGATCGATCTATTACTCGACCTCAAGGTGTGGTTGAAGACATCCTCGTAAGAGTTGGAGAGCACATTTTTCCAGCCAACTTTGTAGTGCTAGAGATGGAGGAAGATGAGCACGTGCCCCTGATCTTGGGAAGACCGTTCTTAGCTACGGCGGGGATGGTGCTAGACGTGGCAAATGGGAAGATTACATTGAAGGTTGACGATCAAGAAGTGAAGATTTCCCTATATGAAGCCATGAAGCACCCGAAAGAGGATGAGAGTTTGTATTGCATGGATGTCATTGATCCTAGTGTTGAAGACACACCTCCTATCCCTAATTCTTCTCATATTCATGATTTTATAATCCTTCACTTGATGATTTAACCAATGTGCATTATGATCTTGATTCTTTCGATAGGGATAAAGTGAAGAAGTTGAAGGATGAAGAGGTGAAAGGTGAGGACGTGATTCAGTTGGAAGGAAAAGGAGGAGTTAAGAAGAAAAAGTTCAAATTCAAGAACCTGTATGGTAAGACGCCTCCAGATAAAGGTGAGAAGGAGTTGAGACCCATAGCACTTGGGGATGAGAAGAAAGCAAAAGAGCTAATGATGGTGGGGCATCAAGGAAAGGAATGCAAGCACCACTCTTATGAGAGTAAGGGAGGTATTTTTGAATATGATGTCCCATAAGCTCCTTTGAGCTTGGTCCGGCATGAGGACCTTAAAAATACCGCTGAATGGGAGGCAACCCATTTTTATTTGCTTTCATTTGTTTTTTTTAGTGTCTTTTGATGTTATTAGGGTGTTTTGAATCGTAAGTTTTAACCTCGTACGTGAGAGTTCATTGTGTAGGCTTGTCTCATGGAGCTATCAAAAGGGAGAAACTCAAGCAAGGGAGTGTGTTACGTTTGAGAGAAACTGAATTGTTTGGTTGAGGTAACCCACAACCCCAAACTTAGACCTCTTCGCAAGGTCAAAGTTTGGGGGGGTGGAGTTTTTTTTATGTTTCTTGTTATATTGCACCGGAGCACCCCTTATCTTTTAGTATGTTTGGGTTATTTGATGTCTTGAGATGCTCCTCGGGGTGATTTTGATCTGAGTCGCTATTGCATATTTCATGCTTGTTGACCCTCTCTACTTGTTAGTTATAATTCTTGAGTATGAAGTGATGAGTAGAGTAGAATTGTAGATTGGAGTTAAGGACTCTTTTGTGTGAGCGTTTGAGCTAGAGTGGATTTGAGATAGAACTTGTATGCTTGTGAATTTTTTCTTTTTAGTACTTGTGTGATGAGAGTGAGAATTCACTGGGACTAGCATGAATGTGAAAGCCGTGAGATTTGAGCCTTATGAGATTTTGATGCATGAATTAATCTCTTCGTTTGTGAGTGGATCGTCACCTTAGAGGATGCTAGAACTTGTGTGTGCTCTTGCTTCTTGATTGTGTTTAGTTTGATATGCCGAATAGGATCTTAGGCAATCTTTGATTTTATTGAGTCACTTAGCCAAAATTTTCCTTACCATTGATATTTATCCCTTGTTAGCCCCTTTGAGCCTAAAGCCTATTTTATTTGCTAGCACATATGAACACTATTCCAATTCCTAAGCCTTTTTGTCCCAATTTGAGTGGAGAATAGGAAAGTGTGAATGTGAAGGGAGTGAATTGAGTTGAAAAAGGAAAAGGTTGTTTGTGAGTGAATATGAGAAGAAGGAGTAATGAAGTTATGAGATGTGGGAAAAAGAGAAAAAAATTGAGAATGACCAAAAAGAAAAAAAAATGAGCTCATGAGTTTGTGCGAAAAAGAAAAAAAGGGTGAAGTGATTGAAAAAAAAAAGTGAAAAGAGTTAGAAAGAAAAATTGAAGTGTTGAGAGTATGGAATTGAAAGGGTGTTGATTGAAAATGTTTGAAGTATTCTGTTCCTAATCTCGAAATACCAAAGTTTGAGTTTCTATTCTCCATTCATTTAAGTCACTTACCCATATTGTTATCCCACCTGTCCAAAGAGCCTACATCACAACCTTGAGAAAAGTCCTTTTTGATTCGGCATTGATATCTAGAATGCGGTCGAAGTTAAGAGAACTTACAAGCCTATGGCTGCCAATTTGTGTGATTGATTGTTTGAGTGAGTCCCTTGATCATTGTTATACACTTGTGAGGGAGTGAAACACATCCTTGAGTGCACATCCATGTTTGATTTTGGTGAATCTTGCTGTTGTTGCATGAGTATGATGAGGGAAGGTGAGTGAGTATACTTGTGATTGATCTTTGAAGCTCGAATTCATTTGCTTGCATGATTGATTCTTTGACTCATTCCTAACAATTTCACTTGACTTATTATTTCGTTGCTTGAGGACAAGCAAAATGGTAAGTTTGGGGGGGTTGATTAGGCGTGAAATTGTCATGATTCGTCACTCGAAATGCCCTAGTTTTGGTTGATTTTGTGAGTATTTAGAGTCATTTGAGTATCATTTTCATAAACTAATGAATTTGTCTCTTTGATGCTCATAGATGGATAGAGGGCGAAAAGAGGAGTTCGTAGGACTTTGAATCGACTCAAACAGACGCCCGGATGAGAAGATATCGAAGAAATACGAAAAGTACTAGTTCGAGGGAGCAAAAGTATCATTGGAGTGCACAAGCTAGAAGAGCTCGAGCACGTTGTGCTCGAGTTGGTCGTGCAAAGTGCTCGAATTGAAGTGAGTCGTGCACTAAGTGCACGAGTCAGTCGTGCATAGTGCTCGAGCTGAATCAAGTCGTGCACTAGTGCACGAGCTCGACTACTCGAGCACTTTTGGGGTTCTGTTAGTTTCGGAGTGCTCGACCACACACTACTCGTGCACTAGTGCACGAGTAAGTGCACGACCTGTCGCATTTTTTGGCCCATTAACTCCCGATTCGACCCGTTGCTTATATATACCCCTTCCGAACACATTTTTTAACAACCACTTGATAACATACTACGTTTGGAGACTGAGTTTTGAGAGAGAGAAAGAGGAGAAGAGACGAGCAAGTTTAGTTTTACATTTTTTTGAGATTTTCTTACGAATTCACGTCACGATTTTACTTTTTAGTTTCGTTTCTTCCTGTCTTGTGTTCTTAAATACGTTGAGACTTCGTTTTGTTTAATTAATTTCAGTTTATTCTTTTATATCTTAAAACCCTAGTTCATGTTCGATCTTTTCTTCGTTATAAATATCATGTTCATGTTCGTTACTTATTTAATTGCTTTAGTTTACGTTAAACCTATGTCTAGCTAGAACCCTTGCATGCTTGGGGTAGGATGAACTCGTAGAAGTAGGTTGTGGGTACGTAATTAGGGTAACTTGTGACGTTAGGTTTTAATTCTCTTGGTTAATGAATTCTTAAAATTAATCTAGACTTTACTTTTGAATTTCGTTCGAAAGGTGTTAGAGAGAGGACGACCGTATCACTCTTTAACAACGAGTAGACTTAACTAGAGGGTTTAGGAAAGGTTAATTCGTCTACCAGTTTAGCGAAGGGGGACGACCGCATCACCTTAGTTAAATCAGAGTCTTATTAATTAAGCACAATCTATTAACTTGTTAGTGGATTAGTGAAGTCGAGTGTTAGGGTAAAGTATTAGGGTTTAGAATCTTGATCTTTCACCTTGCATTCTTTTACTTAGGTTATTTCTGGCGCGTCACAGTTATTTTGATTATGTATCTGCTCCGTTAGTATACGTAGGGATTCTTATTCTAAGCATCACCATCTCTTACTTGAAAACAACCTTAGTTAATTCGTCTTCTTTAGTTCGTTAGTATAATTAGTTTATTTTAGTTGTTTTAATTAATCTTTAAAAAAAACTCAAAAATATTACACTCATATTAGCTACGACGCGTAGATCTTCAGGGATCTGTTCGCATACACCCCATCTCGTGGGTTCGATAATACTTGGTCATTATACTTAATCTTACTACAGTGAACCCGTCCGCTTGCGGATGAGCGACTAGTAGAAGTTAGTGTAATTCGCTTCAAGTCAATATTGAGAATGTCTGATTTATTGTCTAGGGTTCAATTAAGACCGTTAGTTTGACTAATCGCTCGATATACGAGGGCCTATGGGTCACACAAGAAGTAATGGCAATTTACCAATTATAGTTTGTTGATTAAATATTGTATCAAATATAATATTTAATTTATGGAGAATATAATAATAATTATATTTGGAATTAATTGTTATTATTTAATTAAATTAGATTTAATTAAATATGAAATTCCAATAATAATATTTGGAATATTATTATACAAGAATAATATATGGTCAAGATATTATTCGTAGGAACATATCTAGGGAGATATAATCTGTAGAGATTATATTACGGGCTAGACCTGATATCTTGCTTAGGAACTAAGCCAAGTTAATCCCTATAAATATGTGTCTTATGGGAATTCCGAAATGACACAAGAAATATAATTTCTCCATAAAATCTCATTCTGAATTTTCCTGGCAAATTCGTCTCGAGATTCAACGCTGGCATATTGGTGTGGGTTGGTAGAAAGTCGTTACGTGGATACCGTAGTTGAGGATTCCGCGTACAAATCGATGTAAGGATTTATATGTTATTATTTATCCTTTATGTTTTATGTTATACAACCATGTTTCAGATTCGTTGTTGGTGAATCGTATTCTTCCGTTGCGCCGAACATGGTGTTTGTGCCTATAAAATCCAACAATTATAACTTCAGCATTGAGCAAATATATCTCCGCTCAACAAAATTTTAACCTCAATTTTTCACCTCTATTCATTTAAACAATGGGATTGTACATGCGTAAAATGACATTAATTTATATATAAATTATTAAAAAATATTAGTTATTTTCATAAAAAAAATATTATTTTTTTTTAATTGAAGGGTGACTTAAATAGCTACCCTTTAGTAAAAGTACTTAATAGTTTTTAATAATTTATTTATTTATTATTTTCACTCTATACTTGGTCAAATGTTAATATAAAAATATTAATAAACATAAAAAAAATCAAATAAAATTATTTAAATAACATTAGAAGTAAAATTCCAAAATCGTGCCCATCCGCAAGGACCGCAACAGAGGTCCCAAAAACCATTGCCCACTGATCCAACTGTGGGTAAAATTCTTCACAAATTACATTAGTGATTATTTTTTCTTCTACAGAAAATTAATTTAATGTGTACTTAACTTCATCCCAATTTTATTTTTTCGTTTGATTTTACACAGAGTTCAATGCGAAAGTTAAATGGTATGTATTTAAATGAATAAAATAATTTTCTGTGATGTGAAATTTAAAAAATGTGAATGTACTTTATTTCTATTTCGGAAAATAAAAAAACAAAATTGAGACAAACTTTTTATATAAATGGAAAAATAAAATTGGGACGAGCCTTCTTGGTAAATGAAAAAATAAAATTGAAATGAATTTTTTTGACAAATTGAAAATAAAACAGAGACTGAGAGAGTAGAATATTATAAGGAAAAAAAAAAGGCGACATCTCGACTGAGGAGAAATGTTGAAAAACCCTAAAATCTACTTACAAATGTATTTAAAAGTAAGTGAAGTATAATAGAAAAGCCCCATTCGAAAAATCCGCGTAAAAATGATAGTGAAGATGGGTCTAAACTCAACCCAGTTAAGTGTCGAAACTTTATCAAGCAACCAACAATCTGGAAATGCCGTAGATGTAGGACACCGCTTCTGGCGAGTTCTTCGAATCTTAGCAACCCGGCAAGTAATGGAAAAACCGGAATAGAAATCTGTTTGACGAAGTAGAAACTGAGGGGGTGCTTGGTTAGCGACTGTTGAATGGTAATGGGAATTAGATTGAAAATTAGTGTAATTATGATGATTAATGAGAACAAAATCATTACATTCTCTCCTAAATAAGGTAATCACTGCTTCATTTTGATTATCATATTCTCTTCCTATCAATTTCCAATTTCTCCACCAACAACCATTTATTTTCTATTTCTATTCCAAAATGGGGGCATGTCACTAGCAATGGAGTCATAGTTGTAACAATTTATCCCCCAACATATCATTTTTATTTCCATTCTCATTATCATTGAAGAGTTGCTGACCAAGCGCACCTGAATATTGACCTTTTGTTTGGAAACAACAAAATAAAGACGATGAACCCAGAAATTCGAAATAAAACGCCTCAGTCGCCGGGAAAGAAAAAGAAATAAAATATGGCAAAGATACTCAAACACCCTAAGATATTAATGGGATCTAGTTGAATTAGAACATTTCTTTTGCCTCACCACCAAAAAATTTCTTCGTCTTCTGTCTCTACTATTGCAAGACCCTTATTTTTCCCTTCCACCAAAGTCTATAATATATATTTTATTTTGTTTTAAGATCCTGCCCAATCCACATAATCAGAAAGCTTAATTTCAAAAACTGATTTATATTAAAAATAGAATGAAACTCACGTGGGTTTGGATAGAGTTACTTTTAACTCTCCAAAATTTTTGCGTTCTCTATTCTATTGGAAAATGGAAATATCGGACATAAGCAATGTCTGGGGGCGGTTAAGTGGCAGAGTTTAACAAGCAGCATATGCTATCACCGGATACGGGTCAAACTTTAGTGGAATGTCGTTCCGTTTGATGACCCCATTTGTGTTTTTGATGGGCTTTACCATGCTCGAATCTGTCTCAAATCCTGCTCCTTTTGATCCACTATCCAATCAGTTGGAAAACCCTTCTTCAAACTCTTCTTATGTTTGCTCCACCCTCAATTATTTGGAAAACCATTCTTCTTTTCTGTCAATTTGAATTTGAAGAGCTTGGCTTCATGAGAAAGCCAAAGGTCTCCTCGATTTGCTACCAATTCTACCTTCTTTTTATAAAAATTCAGCACAACATTTTTCCTTCCCTTTACAATTTCAATGAGTACCCAAGAATCCCCGTGAACATTCATGTAATGCCAGAATAAAATATTATTACTACTCCACAAAATAAGTCACAGCAATGTCCAATCCAATATTATCACGTGTAGTTGCACCGTTTCACAATACGCCACGTATCCCCACACTCGCCTTGACAGTATTCAGAAAATATGGACTGCGCTGTTACTTTTATATATTTATAGATGATTCTTTGGAAAATATTTTGCAAGAAGAATTCTGCAGAATAGGGAGTTTGGGGATGAGTGTAATTTCGAAACACTCTTACCCAACATGGCAACATTAAACAAATGTAAATTTTGAAAATTTAAACCTCATACATCCTTATGCACACAAAGCTTGTCACAGGCCTTCCCTTTTATACCTTTTTTAAGGAAACGCATAAATTGGTCACAAAATTTATGTAACTATATTGACATCAGAGCAACAGAAGATTACTAAGAAGCAAATATAACGTAACAAAGTAAGCATTCTGATCTGACATAACAAAGACTTGAAAAAGGTTTCAACTTTCAACGTATTAAATGTCTCAAACACTCCCACAAAGAACACGAGTTTCTATATAGCGTATAACGTAATAGGTTTCCAGGGGAAACACAACCAATCCTTTCAAAAGTGAGGTATTGCAACTTCATTTGGCAAGCATGGTTTGGCCCTCCTGCTGCTGCTGGTAGTTGAGTGGCCTCCTGAAGAGCATAATGTGTGGCTCGGGGCGATGAACTGCGTAGTGGACCCACCCTCGACTCTGCTGGACCCCAATTGCACGCCACTCGTTCTGATACCAACAATGTATTATTAGACAAGAATTATTAAACACGTTACATGGCAAAACTACGGATGTTAAATATATACTACATGGATGTTAATATCCTACTGTGCTAATTTGGTATAAACAACCTGAGGGCGCAACCTATATTTTTCTAGGATCCGCAAATTTGCTATAAATGTATATGCATTGGGCAATGTAGAAGTTGTATAGTACATAGTTGTTAAGGCTCAAAAGCGCACCTAGGCGCAACAACTCGCCTAGGCACATGATTTTTGAACCAAGAACTAAAAAAAACTGCATAATATTAAAAGAAATGAAAAATATAAGTAAAAAATTGTTGTTACTGATAAGAATAACAATGAACAACTAGAAATTCTTTTTGTATATCTTGTAAATAATTTTGTAATCTTTACTGATAAGAATAACAATGAAGAGCAAGTCAATTCTTGACTTATAATAAAATTTCTTTTCGTATCTTGAATTTTTTTTGTAATATTAGAGATACTAAATTCCTAGTAATTCTCTACTTTAAATGCATATTTAATTAATGAAATCAACACACACCAATTTTACTGCCTAAAAGATGATGATGAAGAAGAAAAAGTATTAGGCATATGCACGCCTCGGGCTAGGGGAGGCGCAGAAAGTTGCGCGCCACGCCCTTTAATAACTATGGTATAGTATATGATCTTAAATCGTTACACACCATTCACAATACCAGCATAATATTTCCAAAATTGGAGATATACGGAAAAAAAACTGATGCCAATTAGAGAAACAATATTTCTAGATTGTTTGAACTTCTATGTATACTACACGATTAAATTCATATACATAAATAATATCTTCTTCTTTTTTCGTCAAATAAATAAAAAATATCATAGCATATCTTCCCAGGTCAAAGAAAATGAGAATAGGGTTTTCTGTGAAACTTAATTGCAGTTGAAGAATTATATGAACCAGAATAAATCAGCATTCACATCCAATTTTCTAAAACCCCCTTTACAAGAACCAGAGAAAATTGTAGAAACTGATGACATTTAGAGAAAAATGATTGGGGGGTTTTCAGTGAAACCTAATTGCAGTTAAAAGCAAGAACAAACCTGAATCAGAATAAATCTTCTAAAATCCCATATGAAATGTGTGTTATTTAACCAGTAGTGTAATCAATTAACATCACCCATCACAATTGCAATTCCTATCAGCATAAAAAATCCAAAACCTTGCCATCCATTTAGATTAGCATACAGGCAACTTACTTCTGAGAGTAGACGATTTTTGGGCAAAAGTTTGGCAACCTCCATGGGAAGAACCACATGCCTGAAAAATCCCCAATATTATTGCAAAAAAAATTATACATCAATTAAATAAAAATTATGGAGGAAAACCTAATTAAACAAAATTACCTGTACTCGTAGGTATCATCAAAGTACTTTTCGGAGTACTGGATCTGTCCCATGTTGTATTCACCTCAAAATAAATCCTGACAGATGAAATAACCGCTGGTTACACGATTGATTTCGCTATAAATAAATCGAAAATTCCAAAAAAGAGTCAGCAGAGACCAGTAATCTCTGTGCGTTGCGTGCGATTGAGAGAGAGAGAGACCTTGAAGACAAGCCAAATTGCGATATGCTAGATCAGAAAAGCAGAGAGCGTAACGGAAAAATGAAAAACAGAGAATTACTTGCAGGTGAAAATGATCCGTGTGTTTTCGAAATTATAAATTTATAAGGAAAAGAAATCGGGGAACTTTAGTTTGAATTTCAAATCTCAAAATTTCCCGCTCAGCACGATATTGTTATCATTATTATATGCCTGCATATATCGCCGCATTGGCGCATTACTCACATAGTGGCTGTAATTCGAAAAGTTGCACATTAATTTATTAATAATACTGTTTCATATAATTATTTTCACACTTGTTTTGTTTGAATGTTCCATAATTATTTTCAAAAAAAAAAATCTCTTACAAAATTTAATAAAACATAAAATTATCATCATTCTATTTAATTTCACACTCACATACTCTATTTTTTCTTAAAAAAATTGCAACTTTCCTTAACTATTTGGTGTTTTGTTTAAAAAAGTGTATACTAATATATGGTGGGTCACATGTTGATTTTTAGAGTAAAGTAATAAATAGTTTTGAAAAGTGAATAAAATTAATGACATTTTTTTATATTATTGTGTAAATTTAAAGGTTAAAGATTATATATAATAGAGGTTTTTTTTTTTTTTTTTGTCATTTATGAAATGAAAATTTATAGTGGGACAATCGAAAAAAAAAAAAAAAAACCATACTCCAGGACGGAGGAGTAGATAAGAGCATTTATAGCTTGAAATTAGATTGCAGTATTTCTTAGCACAATTCAATCTTTATATTGATGCTACATAACAGAATCCCCGTAATGCTTATTTAATCTTTGGCAAAGTATTATGTGAAAATTGTTTATGATAAGTGTTGATGATCGTATCTAATCGTGAGGATTAGTGGTTATTTTTGTCCACTAATTAGATCACCAAACAATTACGTGTGATTGATCACTAACTGATAGTCCCGGAAACTTTCAAAACCAAAATGGGAATTTAGAAATAAAAAATATTTTGTTCAACACTCAAGTCACTGCATTGCTTAGAGTCAGAGCTCTCAAGTCAGTGTAGTGACTTGAGAACTCCATCTCTAAACAAAGGCAGTGACTCGAAAGACTGAACTCTCGAGTGTTGACTTAAGCTTGTCAGTGAGATTGGTTCTCTCTGGCTAAGATACTTAGCTAATTTTCATTTCTTACTTTCGAAATACTCTTAGTAAGCATACATTCAAATCGTTTA
The DNA here is from genome assembly GCA_947034835.1 of Ballota nigra. Lineage (NCBI taxonomy): Eukaryota > Viridiplantae > Streptophyta > Magnoliopsida > Lamiales > Lamiaceae > Ballota > Ballota nigra. Next base: position 29,848,166 of record OX344720.1, read on the forward strand.
GCGAGTACTTAAGTAATACTGAAAATAGTAAATAACACTCAATGTAACGTGGTTCATGTTAGGAAAATAGGGGTGCCCGGAATCTATTCGGGATGAAATTTAAATACGAATTTAAATACAATTATTACTAGCATGAATTAATCCTAATTAATTCAAATAATAATTCCAACAACCAATTTAACAGCATGCATGTTGAATCAATTCACATATAATCTATAGCGGAAATAATCAAGATGATATGTGATTAACGTACCGTTCGTAGAACTTGGCCTTTGAATAAGCGAGACTAACACGTACACGCTTTATCAACCCAAAAGTCTTCTCAAGTATTTCCTTTCACCTTATTCGATCACCGGTGGGAGATGCTATCGAACAATTTAAATAACTAAGGAAAAAGAAAAATATATATGCTCTTGATTTTTCCAACACATGGAATTATGTACTTGGGGATGAAATAATCATCCCCTATTTATAGAGGGTAATGGCCGAAAATTATAGGAATATTGGGCCTTGGAGAAAATCTTTTCTTAGACTCTAAGAAATCTTGAATATATCCCATATATTCTTTTCTCCATAATAAAATATTCCACAAAAATCTCACCCTCCTAAATAAGGGGTAATTTTCGAAAACTTCATGGAGAAATCACAAGATTTGGATCTTCTTGAATATATGAGATATTCTTGTATTCCAAGAATACATATCTTCCATAATATCTTTCCAAGAAAATCAACAAAATCTTATTTCCTCTTGATTCCATATTTTCGAAAAAAAAAAAGAAAAATCAGCAAGATATTATCTTTTTATTTTAATCACCTTATCATTATTGGGCTACTTAATGGGCTACTTGAGGGGCCTTTAAGGAGAATTAAGATTGGACCTCCTAATGGACTTCTGAATTTCAATATTGAGCCCCAATATAATTCAATCCATTAATATTAATTATTACCACTAATAAATTAATATTGCATTATACATCTTAATCCATATTACGATAATATGGGCTCCCGGTTATTATTTCCCGCGTTTAAGCTTATCAAGTCCATTAATTAATTAAGCTTCTGAATAGCTCTAAATTAATTAATATATTTCACCTTGGAGTAAAGACAGCTCAACATTATTATCCGTACCGAAGAAACTGATTTTTCACTTGTAAGATTTGGTATGATAAAACTTCTGAGCCCACCAAGGGGACTAATCACACGAGCCGTACTCGCACGTGTTTCTCCGTATTAAATCTTAGCAACCGTCGTATGATTAATATTAGTTCCCAAGACACAAAGTTCGAAGTCACAATGATTCTCGCCCAACATGAATCAAAGCAGTAACCATTAAACACACACGGTCCTATTTAAGTGACGGAGATTAAGAAATCAACAACCACTGAGGTCTAATTCTTCACATTTCAGAACAGAAGAATTTATCCTCGTTGTAGGTCCTCTTCAACACATACTAAATGTGCTAGAGCAATCTCTTAGTCAAGAAAGACCAATATGAGCCTTACACATCGACCTTTCACGGCGAATTGTTCAATTCCACCTAGGTCGTGAAAATGTACGTTTAGTTACAAGGAAACAATTAATGTTGTCTTCCGTGATCGGGTATCACCACATTAACTACAATGTAACTAGTACCATTTATTGAACGGTTTGCAATAGAAATTCAACATTCAATCATAACTAAAGCAAATGTGATAAAAGAATTATTCTCATAAAACGAGTGTTTGATACACGAGTTATACAAAGTAAAAGCATACTTTCACGTATAACTCCAACAATCTCCCACTTATACTTAAAGTCTGCTTTTAGTATACATCACGCATGTCTTAGTGTAGTAGCTCTACGTGACATCTCATGTCAACCTACACTAACCTAATAATTCCTCCCACTTATACTTAAAGCAGATTGGCAATAGTCTTGACTCTCATTCCATCCACATGTCTCTCGAATGTACTCTGAGGCAGACCCTTTGTGAATGGATCCGCTAGGTTGTCACCCGACGCTATCTTTGCCACCTCTATATCTCCTCTCTTAACGATTTCTCGTATAAGATGATATTTTCTTTCTATGTGTTTGCTGGCCTTGTGGGCTCTGGGTTCCTTTGAAGTTACAACTGCTCCGGCATTGTCACAAAAGACAGTTATCTTGTCGGGCAAATTCGGAACAACGTCCAAGTCCACTAAGAAGTTCTTGAGCCAAACTGCCTCTTTCGCTGCTTCACAAGCAGCTACATACTCGGCTTCCATGGTCGAATCGGCGATGCATTTCTGATTAACGCTTCTCCATGAAATGGCTCCTCCTCCCATGCAAAACACACTACCCGAGGTTGACTTTCTTGAGTCTATGTCTGATTGGAAATCCGAGTCCGTGTATCCTACGGGAACTAGACTATCTGACTGGTAAATTAGCATCCGCTCACGAGTTCTTTTCAGATACCTCAAGATGCACTTTACGGCAGTCCAATGGTCTTTCCCGGGATTACTTTGGTATCTTGCCACCATGCCCACGGCAAAGCAGATATCCGGTCTCGTACACAGCATTGCATACATAAGGCTTCCTACGGCTGGAGCGTACGGAACACCTTTCATGTCATGTATCTCCGCTTGCGTCTTAGGGCTCATTTCTTTCGATAGATGGATTCCGTGCCTAAAAGGTACAAAACCTTTCTTGGAATCTTGCATGCTGAAACGCTTCAAAACAGTGTCAATGTATGAAGCTTGTGATAAGCCCAACATCCTCTTCTTGCGATCGCGAGTGATCTTGATCCCAAGGATGTGACCTGCTTCCCCTAAGTCCTTCATATCAAATTGCTTTGACAGTCATACCTTTACGTCTGACAATACCTTTACATTGTTTCCAATGAGCAGAATATCGTCTACGTATAATACTAAGAATACCACTGCAGTTCCGTCACGCTTCTTATACACACAACTTTCGAACTCGTTTTGATCAAACCCAAGTACGCGATGCTTGCTTAAGTCCATAGATGGATCTCTTAAGCTTGCATACGAGATTCTCTCGGCCCTTTTCAATGAAACCTTTGGGCTGTTGCATATAGATATATCTATCCCGTCAAGACTTCCGTTAAGGAAAGCCGTCTTGACATCCATTTGCCAGATCTTATAATCTAGGTACGCAGCGATCGACAAGAGAATACGGATGGACTTAAGCATGGCTACAGGCAAAAAGGTCTCCTCATAATCGATCCCTTCTTTCTGAGTATACCCTTTGGCCACAAGCCTCGCTTTGAAGGTCTCTACCCTTCCGCCCGGTCCTCTTTTCCTCTTGTACACCCACTTGCATCCAATGGGTTCTACCCTACTTGGTGGCTCGACCAACTCCCACACTTGATTATGATCCATCGAACCCATCTCGGCTTCCATTGCCATTTGCCATGACTCCGCATCTTTGTCTTGGATTGCCTCGTCGTACGTCCATGGGTCCGATTCAACACCGGGAACCAAATCCGAAGATTCTCCTATCCCCATGAATCTCTCGGGTTGCCTAGCAATCCTTCCACTACGACGGGGTTCCGGTTGTGAAGATGTGACGTGTGGTACATCATCTTGTATACTTGGTATCGAGGTTTGACCTCTCAATTCTTCTAAGGTAATTTCACTTTTAGGCTTCCGATTGTTCATATAGTCTTCCTCCAAGAATTTAAAGTGTGTACTAATCACGGTCTTTTGATCCTTGGGACTATAGAACATACACCCTTTCGTTCCCGTAGGGTATCCTATAAACAGCCTTAATTCCGAACGTGGATCCAACTTACCGGCTTCCTTGTCTAGCACGTATGCTGGACAACCCCAAATCCGCAAATGTCTTAGACTGGGCTTGCGCCCGGTCCACAATTCCATTGGAGTTTTAGGAACCGATTTGGATGGCACCAAGTTTAGAATGTAAGCCGCTGTTTCCAAGGCATTACCCCAAAACGACTTGGGTAAATCCGAATAACTCATCATAGATCTGACCATCTCTAAAAGAGTCCGGTTTCTTCATTCCGCCACACCGTTCTGTTGAGGGGTTCCCGGTGCGGTTAACTTTGATGCGATCCCTTCGTCCGATAAGTAGTTCAAGAATTCATCGCTGATGTATTCGCCTCCACGATCTGATCATAGAAACTTGATACTTTTTTCCCTATGTTTCTCGACTTCGGCCTTAAACTCCTTGAACTTATCAAAAGTTTCAGACTTATGCCTCATAAGGTAAATGTACCCATATCTCGAGTAATCGTCAATGAAGGTGACGAAATACTCATACCCCATTCTCGCTTTGATCGTCATTGGACCACACACATCGGTATGAACGAGTTCTAACACTTCCGTGGCTCTATTCCCCTTGGCTCCAAATGCCCTCTTGGTCATCTTACCCTCTAAACAGGATTCACAAGTTGGAAACGGCTCGACTTGGAGCGATTCCAAGGATCCATCTTTCACCAATCTCTCTATCCACTTTAGATTAATATGACCTAGTCTAAGATGCCATAGAAGTGTTTCGTTCATCTCCGAAGAACGCTTTCTTTTATTACTCAAAATGATCGACGTGTTATTAGATTCATTATTTGAGTGGTGTGCACACTTAATCATATAGAGATTGTTTACCAACGTTCCATGACAGATAACATCATTCTTAAAAGAAACAGTAACAACTTTATTAAAAGTAACTGAATATCCATCAAAAAACAACTTAGAAACTGAAATTAAATTCTTCATAAAGTTCGGAACGTATAAAACATCTCTTAAAATTAAAACTCTATCTTCAAAAGATAGGTGCACGACTCCCACTTCTTTGGCCGCCACTCTCGTAACATCGCCCAAAGTGATTGTGATCTCATTCGTGCTAAGTCGCCGGGTTAGCTGGAACCCCTGAAGAGTGAAACAAATATGATCAGTTGCCCCGGTATCCACTACCCAAACGTGGGCAGTATACGCCGCAACATATGTTTCAACGACTAAAGCATGAGACTTACCTTTCTTTCCCGCCTTCTTAGGCTTAGAACAGGTCGCCCTCCAATGTCCCTTCTCACCACAATTGAAGCACTTACCCTTAGCAGCTTTCTTTCCACCTCCTTCTCCCTTTGCCTTGGGTTTCACAACTGTTGGATTTGCTTGGGTCTGGCCTTTCGTCCTCTTCCTCTTCTTCCCTCCCTTGGGACTCGAAGAGGAAGACAGACCGTTTGCCACCATAGGAACGGTTTGGTGATCCATTAGAGTCTCCGCCGATACCAAAGCTTGCAAGAGCTCGGTCAAACTATTTGCCCAGTCATTCATTTGATAGTTCAACTAAAACTACTCAAAGCTCTTCGGCAGAGAATGGAGAATGAAATTGACCTTAGTAGGGAGGTCAAATTCCGCACCAAGTACTTCCAACTTATTGAGATAACCCATCATCTCGATAACTTGATCCCTTACGGGCGTACCTTCCACCATCTTCAATGAAAGCATCTTTCACATGGTGATTTGCCTAGTTGTACGGTTCTGATGTTTAAACATCGCTTCAAGATTGAGCATTATCTCAGAGGCGGTCTCCATGTGTTGGTGTTGGTGTTGCAACACATCTGACATTGAAGCCAGAATAGTACACCTAACCATCTCATCGGAGTCTAACCAACTCTTATGCTCTTTCTTGACCGACTTGCTCGCATCTTCGGCAGGCTCTTGGGGCTTAGGAGTAGTAAGTACCCATTTATGGTGTTGAGCGGTTAGGACAATATCAAGGTTACGTTTCCAATCAACATAGTTCTCACCAACAAGCTTGTTATCTTTAAGTATACTAAACAGTGGATTAAAAGGTTGCGACATGATGAACTGAGAATAAAACATACATTCATATCAATATCTAGAAAAATACGAAATTATCACATAATTCGATCACATCAATTATATTGAAACCTTAAAACAATATAATCATGCATCAGCCAACATCTCGAAATAATTTAAATGCGCCACGAGGGGTGGTCTATACATTTAAACACATTCAAGCGGATCACAAACTTTAAAAGTTACAAATCCTTAATTCAAAATTAATAGTTGGCTCCCACTTTGACCACATAGAAATTGACAGGGACTCCGAGGGGAGTAAGTTAATATCAATTTCCTATGCCTAAGTAATAACCATAATTAAATATAGGATTATTATTTCGCTTTGAGCAAGCCACTCGTGGTGAGGGTCAATACCGCCACTAGTAATAATCCACAATCATCCTTTCGGAATTTATTCATGTGAAATCCGTTCTTTTGGCCGATCCGAGGGGGAAATGTATTCCAAAAGAACTTCATAAATAAATAAATTATGGAGGCCAAATTAATCCAATTTTAATATCCGGAATAAAATTGCGATTAAATTAAACATACTTAGTAATTTTCGAAAGTAAGATTTTTCTTGGACAATTAAATTCATGCAAACACATATTAACAAATAATAATAAGTGCACGAAATAAAACATCCATCAAAACAAAATTAAACACATTGGAGCACTCAAATCCAATTGTCACGGTTTAATTTCTTCACGTCTTGATGCGAAAAATCGTCCTTGTTGCTTTCCGTCGTTCGTCTCGACACGCTCCCACTCGAACAGCAACACTTTATCAAAAATAGCATCGTTTGGGGTTCGGGACGACATTTAAAATCACACGAAAAAAAATGGAACTGAAAAAAATTCCAAGGCCCGAGATACGGCGCGCGTCGGCCCACGGAGTGGGCCCGCGCGCCTTTCGGCCTAGTAGCCGAGGTGCTACGTGCCGGGCGCTGAAGCGCCGCATGCGAGGCGCTGCAGGCCGCGCCCCGAGGCACGCACGCGCGCTTGCTCGCCGCCGGCCACCAGTCGCGCGCGGTCGTGCGCCTTGCACCCCGTGCGCCGGGTTTCGACGTTCATTCTCGTTTTCTTCACCCCATGCACGATTTTACATCCATGCATGCGCCGCGCACGCACGCGTCGTCCGGGTACGCCGTCTTTAATTCTTCGTTATTCGTCACGATCCGGTTACAATTTATTTTACAAAAAAAAATACTAGATCTAGACTAGTCTATTACAATGATCGAATCAAAATAAAACCAACTAATCTACTCGTGGATTTTCTCACGAGAAAAACGAATTCGAACGAATCGAATTAAAAACAATTAATTCACACGCATGAAAAATTAACAACATTAAAAACCATGACAATTGGATACCTACAAAAAAGATCTAGCAATTCTACTATCCAATTTCAATTTAATGTTTAACAATTTAAATTCCAATTTAAAGATCAGAGCCCGAAACCGTGGCTCTGATACCAGTTGTTGGGAAAATAGGGGTGCCCGGAATCTATTCGGGATGAATTTAAATACAAATTTAAATACAATTATTACTAGCATGAATTAATCCTAATTAATTCAAATAATAATTCCAACAACCAATTTAACATCATGCATGTTGAATCAATTCACATATAATCTATAGCGGAAATAATCAAGATGATATGTGATTAACGTACCTTTCGTAGAACTTGGCCTTTGAATAAGCGGGACTAACAATTACACGCTTTATCAACCCAAAAGCCTTCTCAAGTATTCCCTTTCACCTTATTCGATCACCGGTGGGAGATGCTATCGAACAATTTAAATAACTAAGGAAAAAGAAAAATATCTATGCTCATGATTTTTCCAACACATGGAATTATGTATTTGGGGATGAAATAATCATCCCCTATTTATAGAGGGTAATGGCCGAAAATTATAGGAATATTGGGCCTTGGAGAAATTTTTTTCTTAGACTCTAAGAAATCTTGAATATATCCCATATATTCTTTTCTCCATAATAAAATATTCCACAAAAATCTCACCCTCCTAAATAAGGGGTAATTTTCGAAAACTTCATGGAGAAATCACAAGATTTGGATCTTCTTGAATATATGAGATATTCTTGTATTCCAAGAATACATATCTTCCATAATATCTTTCCAAGAAAATCAACAAAATCTTATTACCTCTTGATTCCATATTTTTGAAAAAAAACAAAGAAAAATCAGCAAGATATTATCTTTTTATTTTAATCACCTTATCATTATTGGACTACTTAATGGGCTACTTGAGGGGCCTTTAAGGAGAATTAAGATTGGACCTCCTAATGGACTTCTGAATTTCAATATTGAGCCCCAATATAATTCAATCCATTAATATTAATTATTACCAGTAATAAATTAATATTGCACTATCCATCTTAATCCATATTTCGATAATATGGGCTCCCGGTTATTATTTCCCGCGTTTAAGCTTATCAAGTCCATTAATTAATTAAGCTTCTGAATAGCTCTAAATTAATTAATATATTTCACCTTGGAGTAAAGACAGCTCAACATTATTATCCGTACCGAAGAAACTGATTCTTCACTTGCAAGATTTGGTACGATAAAACTTCTGAGCCCACCAAGGGGACTAATCACACGAGCCGTACTCGCACGTGTTTCTCCGTATTAAATCTTAGCAACCGTCGTATGATTAATATTAGTGCCCAAGACACAAAGTTCGAAGTCACAATGATTCTCACCCAACATGAATCAAAGCAGTAACCATTAAGCACACACGGTCCTATTTAAGTGACGGAGATTAAGAAATCAACAGCCACTGAGGTCTAATTCTTCACATTTCAGAACAGAAGAATTTATCCTCGTTGTAGGTCCTCTTCAACACATACTAAATGTGCTAGTGCAATCTCTTAGTCAAGACAGACCAATCTGAGCCTTACACATCGACCTTTCACGGCGGATTGTTCAATTCCACCTAGGTCGTGAAAATGTACGTTTAGTTACAAGGAAACAGTTAATGTTGTCTTCCGTGATCGGGTATCACCACATTAACTACAATGTAACTAGTACCATTTATTGAATGGTTTGCAATAGAAATTCAACATTCAATCATAACTAAAGCAAATGTGATAAAAGAATTATTCTCATAAAACGAGTGTTTGATACACGAGTTATACAAAGTAAAAGCATACTTTCACGTATAACTCCAACAGTTCAGAGACTCAAGCTCCTACGTCCACGGTCCTGGTTTAACAGGAGAATCCACTAAGGATTGGCTTGTTTTTAACGTGCCAAGGTGCACCCAGATCAATACAACTATTGACCTTGCTTTACTTCCTTCTCCTCCTCCTCACCTCACTCAACACCTAACACTTCGCTGGAAAGGGTTTTGTTTGGTTTGGGTTTCTCCACCTAGGTGAGGTTTTCCCTTACAATGTGTTTGCTTCAAGCTAAGGTTGGGAAAACCTCTATAAGCTAAGATTTACAAGCTGGACACTCAAAGTATATATATGAAGACCCTAATGGTCAGTGCCCTAGGTGTGAGATGTGCTTCCTTATACCTCCCTTTGAACTGCACTAATCTTCTCACACCCTCACAGCTCGTAGGTGTAGATTTCTCCTATCACACACTTGAAACCGCAGGTGGAAGCTTGTATTTATAGTGTGGATTCAAATATTACCGTTGGAGGGAATCACATTTGAATCCAGACTACCAGTAGAGAAACCTACTTTTCATTAAATACGACGTTGTAAGTGATTGGTCCACGTGGACTGAATCCAACGGCTCTTTGGTTCAGTGGGTTTAATCAGGGCACACTGACTTCAGATGGCTTATCCTCCACTGACTTTGATGATCTTCAGTAGACATGAATGTCTTCAGTGTAGTTGTCCTTCAGTAGATACTTGAAGATATTTCCAAGAAGTTTGTCATAAGGCTGAATGACAAACTTCCCTGACCTCAGTAGCCTGACTCCTTCAGGGTCTACTAGGTACAGTATTGATCCTCCTGATCATACTCTTCACTGAGTAGTCCACTGACTTAGCTTAGAATAGTCAGGTTTATACTCAGTGGGACTTCCTTCAGGCTTCTCTTCAGGTTCAGGTCTTCTGACATGACTTTAGTCTGTTCTCTTTGTGATGTCATCTTGACTTTCTCAGGCTGTGTCAGTGAGTTCCCCCTCACTGTGTTTCCCCCTCAGCTGAGTTTTCCTCCACTAAGTGTTGTTTTACTGAGAGACAACCTAGCCTAACCTGAAACTAAAAGATACAATCCTGACTGCTTCAAACCTATTACATGTGGTTTTGGAAAAATATCAAAACTAGTTAATATATCCCAACACTAACGTAATTAGTGAATACGAAAATTAGATAGATTGGAAGTAAATATGTAAGTCGATTTCGTATTTAATTCGTATATTCGATAATCGAGATGCTTAGGGTGTATAACCGAAGTTTGGACGTGTATATTAATTTGTGCTTATTTTATTAGCTGAAAATTAAGCTATTTATACATGTTTGCCTAGCAGGAGGTATAAAAAACCTTTGACATTCCAAGTGTGCATGCATGACACTTGGAATGTTGACTATTTGACCTTATCTAAACTAAATTCTATCCTTTAATGCTGGACTTGCTCGTATTCAAGAGTTGTTCGTCCTATTGGACTTGTCCTTGGGGAGTCTTTAGCTTGATTTTGTTGGTCATCCTTCTTGATAGTTTGATGTCTTGACATTGTAATCAAATCTGTTCGCCGAGGTGCTAAATATGCTCGCCAGGGCATCATTTTGGTCCACATGGTCTCTTGGCTTAAAGTTATCCACCTGATCATTACTGTTCGTCGAGCAAAATCAGTTCGCTTGTCATTTCCAACTCAGCTTGGTTTTGTTGGCTTAATTTCGTCTTAAGCGTGGGTCCTTTGGGTAATCTTGTTCGCCCAATTGATATTTTTGCTTGCCTATCAACAATTGCCCCCTTGCCAGTCATTGTTTTGTGATGAAGGAGAGCGAGCAACTTATGGGCTGGCAACTATTCGGAGTTATGAAGGTGAGCTGATCCTACTTGGAGCTAACTACCTCAAACGGGCAGACTATCATGGTCGAGCAAACTTAGATGGGCAAAGGTTGGAATCACAAGGCCTGGGTACGGCTCGAGGTGTGACGTGGGTGGAATGATTGCCGCTGCCCACGCGCATGCGTAACCGAGGTGACGCGTCTCCAATTTTATCGGGGTAGGGCTGCACGCGATCGCTATTTGCAAATCAATTCTCACAATTTTAATTTTGTTTGCCTGGGACCCCATTTTCACCCTTGCTATAAAAGGGAAAAAATTCAATTTCTCACTTTTACTGTTCAATCTCAGTGCGAAACTTGGCACTTTTTCCCTTTGAATTTTCCGGCGATATTTCCTCCAATCCTAAGTATTTAAGGTAATATCTCACCATATTCTCCTTCTTCACCGTTTAATTCTGTAATTTTTGTGTTATTAAAACCACCCCAAAAACCTAAACTTCGCAGTATGAAGTCTAAAACTGCCGCCACTTCTTCATCTCCCCCACCGGAATCCGCCATTAAAGTTTCTTCAAGCTTTTTCGAACTTTTTCTTTAAGAAAAAAAACATTTGAACTTAATGTCCTCCCACTTCGAAACTGGATCCTATCCTCCTCGCCATCCTGAGAAGCGCCCAATCGAAGAAATCCCCATTTCTGTGGTAAACCTGGACTCAGATCCCGACGCGGCCTCCGTTGTTCGCTCATTAAACTCAGGAGCCCGCCCGTCTGGGGAGAGGATAGCGCGAGCAAACCCTGCTCGCCTAGTTGAAGAGGAGACCAGCTTCGATCTTTACGAGGAAGAGGAGGAGGAGGTCGAGGTGCTACACCCCACCAATCCAGACGAACTTACTTGGGGGTATTTGCAAGATATTCACTTCCCCATGCCAGATCCGCTCGAACATCAAGTTCCGGTCGCGGTTGCTCGCCAGGTCGACTGGAACGAGTATGAGAGGGAGTACTCCAACCATTTCACAGTTCCTATCCGCGGGAAACGAAAACTCAAAGCTACTAAGTATGCGGCGAGTTGCATTGTATCCGCGATTACCGAGGAGGAGTTGTCCGCGATTAGGAGGGAATACAAAATTCCTTACGACGTGCACATGTACGCTCCTCTCATTGATGATAGAGCTGATCGCCCACCACGCGGGCTCACGATGATCAACTTGGCTACACTTAATGTTGGGGTTACCTTGCCGCTACATCCATTGATCGGCAAGTTCTTGGAGCGAACAAATATGGCCATTACCCAACTTACCCCCATTGGGTGGATGAACCTTATGTCGATAATGGTTATGTGCGCCCTTGAGGGATACCCTAACAAGTTGTCCGCCGAGGAGGTCAACTATCTAATGATACCAACTGCCTGTACCGGGGAAGAGGCGGGCTGGTACTATCTCAAGGCGCGACCAAACTTGAGATTGGTGAGGGCATTCTAGGAAAAGTGCGAGATTAGAAGCACGACTGGTTTTGGATTGGTGGAGACTAACGTGTTTCTGCTCGCCCTTATGGTGGCCCTAAGCATGTTAACTCTCCGGCGGAGTTTAGGGACTTAATTCGTGAGTCTTATCGCTTTTCAATATTAAGAGTGACAGGACTAATTTTAATCTTCTTTCCTTTTGTTTCAGGTCCCAAGAACCTCAAGTGGCGAAGTGCCAAAGATAGTGTGGACGTCAGTTCTTGTTCACCGTCAGCCTGATCGCCCTCCGCCGCCCAGAAGACCGTAGTGTTAGCCATCTGAGTCTCGAATCGACCAGAAGGGTAGCTCGCTTCACCACCTATCCTCACCACCTTGAGGCCCAAGCCCAAGTTCCTGAGGGTAAACTTTCTCGATCCTGGCGAACAGAATTGTTCACATTATTATGTTGTATCATTTTCTAACGTTTATTATTTCTTTTCTTTGCAGACCAACTCATCACTGTTGCCCTCCATCTTTCCTATCTTATTCTAGATCAGCACGTTTGGAAAATACCGACCAAATGTGGATGGAAGAAAGCTGATCCTCTGGTGAAAATGATCGCACTGGCGGCAAAGGGGGGCAAAGATAACCCGAGACAAACTGGTGGGTCGAGCTCGGCACAGCAACTCGCTCCCATTAGCAGTTCGCTGAAGATTGCAACTCCCAGATTGAAGAGACTTCTTCGAGGAGATGGCACTCCCATCTCTGATACTGAAAAGACGACCAAAAAGGCCAAAGTTGGCCATGGGGATGAGGTCGCCACCGCCCGCCCAACTGAGCTCGACAGCGGGCGCACTCCTTCATTAGAGCAACATGCAGAGCAGCATGTGGTCCCGGCTGCTCCTGTAGGACAAATGGACCCTGCCTCCGATCCCACTTATCTCGGCTGGGATAAGGGTCATCATGATAGGTAAGCTTTTCCTCGCCCAGCTTACTTCTCTCTTTTTCTTCTTTTTTTAACACTTTTATTCACCATTGCTGCAGTTATGTGCCCGAGCAGTATCCTGGGCGATCAGCCTTGGTGCACCAATTTTCATGCTCGCGGGTGCCAGAATATTCCGCGAGATCCCAGACTCATTTGTCCGCCGCGTCTCCGAATCTATTGCTCGAGGCTGGAGCAAAGAGCTGAACGAAATCGTCAAAATACAAGCACCTCGTGATAATGGTCATATGTGTATCGTCGAGGTGGGCAACACTCTGGTGGCCATGCAGAGGTCGACCAGGTCGAGGACTTGGAGCGGGATGCCCGCCAGCATGCGGCTACAGTTAGCCGTATTACAAAGGAAAGAGATGATGCCAAAGCCAAGGCGAGGAAAATAGTGGCCAACCTTGAAGACAAGGTAAAGGCCCATCAAGTGAGCGAGCAGCGCGCCCTCGACCTGCATATCAAAGTATCTGAGGAGCTTAAGGCCAAAGTGGCCGAGAACGAAAAGCTGCACGCCAAACTCGTCCGTGCTCAGCAGCAGAAAGAGGTCGCTGAGAAGTTTGTCGCTGAGAAAGCTGCATGCCGAACTCGTCCGTGCTCAGCAGCAGAAAGAGGTCGCTGAGAAGTTTGCCACAGAGGGCGAGCAGACCCTACTGGCCGACCAAAGTGAGAAACCTCTCCAAGAGCGAGCTGATACTGAGGGGCTAATTGTCGAGCTCACTCAAGATGTCCCCATCGATCCTCTAATATCCGGGGTGCCCTTGGAAGATCCCAAGGATGACAACATTCCACCCCCTATTGGGGAGGGTTCTTAGTAGATAGGATTAGCTAGGTGTTTACTTGTATTTTTCTTTTGTTGTAGTTGTTCGCTCCCTTAAGGAGTTTATTTTGTAACTTTTTTGGGCGATCAAGCCTTGTTATCAATGAAACAACTTTTGCTCGATTTATCTTCTTTTACATTAATTGTTTTTGCATTTGCATTTATGCTTAACAATCTTAATGTAGTTGGCTTTATTCCTTAAGAACTTTTGCCTTAGAAACTTGATGGGCTTTGGCCTTAGGCTATGTTCATTTAAAAACGAACAGCCTTTGATGGGCCTGATTGTATAACCAATTTGTGCCTTAAGCTTGAATCTCCTTTGAACGAACAACTTAAGATTGAACTTGCTTTCAAAAATTACAAGTATAAATGACGACCTAATCTACAAACCATAATAAACTAAGCTGAAGTTGTTCGACCTCTACACATTTTGTCAAATAATCAACTTATCAAAACACATAATTTACATCCAAAGTTAAAGTAGCTCGACCACTATACATTCTCATCAAACTGACTTTGTACTTATCAACATAGGTTAAACTTTACAATAGGAAACATGTATTTGATCGCCAATAGCTCAAGTAATCAAGCTTTGCCCGACCACCAGTAGTTGGTGGAATTTTCCAAAAAATTAGGCAAGTTTTTGGATCTCACTTGTGCATATGCAGTGTTAGCTCGCCCATGTGACAAATTAGCTCACCCTATTGGAAGTATTACTTCAGGTTTGCTGCATTCCAGGAATATTATGCCGAGTTGTCATCTAAGTCTTCTATGTCATATGCACCATTGGGTAACCTGTCCGTTACCCTATATGGGCCCTCCCAAGTCGGGCCAAATATGCCTGGCGGTGGGGCAAGCTCCTTTCTCAAAACGAGATCGCCTACTTCAAACTTTCTTAATTTGACTTGAGAGTTATAGTAGTGTTCTGCCCTCTGCTTATATGTTGCATTTTTCAACTCAGCAGTAATTCTTTTTTCTTCAAGCAAGTCCAGCTGAACTGACAAGGCATAACTATTTACCGTTTCATCAAAGTTGACCATTCTTAGAGTTTTGGTCTTTAGCTCGACTGGAATAACGGCTTCAGTTCCAAAAGCTAATGCAAAAGGTGTTTCTCTGGTGCTAGACCTGGGAGAAACTCTGTACGCCCATAGTACATCTGGAAGTTCTAAAGACCACTCACCTTTACTTTCTATTAGCCGTATTTTGAGAATATGCTTGATTATCTTATTAACGGCTTCCACTTGGCCATTCGATTGTGGATGATAAGGGGTTGAATAGTGCTTTCTGATCCCACACTTATTACAGAAGTCCCGAAGCTTCTTTCTGTCAAACTGGGGACCATTGTCCGTTACGAGTGTTTGAGAAACTCCGAATCGATAAACAATGTTCTTCCATATGAAGTCAATCATCTTCTCTTGGGTAACTTTGACTAGAGCTTCTATTTCTGCCCATTTTGTGTAGTAATCCACAGCCACAACGGCAAACCGTACATTTCCTTTCCCAGGCGGGAAAAGTCCAATAATATCCATTTCCCATCGTGTAAACTGTTGGAGTTATACGAGAAAGTATGCTTTTACTTTGTATAACTCATGTATTAAATACTTGTTTATGAGAATAAATCTTTTATCGCATTTGCTTTGGATATAATTGAATGTTGAATATTTATTGCAACCAGTTCATTATAAGTAGTATGTGTTACATTGTAGTTAATGTAGTGATACCAGATCACAGAAGATCACATTAACGGTTTCCTTGTAACTAAGCGTACAAATTCACGACCTAGGTGGAATTGAACAAATCACTGTGAAAGGTCGATGTGTATATCTCAGATTGGTCTGTCTTGACTAAGAGATTGCACTAGCACATTTAGTATGTGTTGAAGAGGACCTACAGCGAGGATACATTCTTCTATTCTGAAATGTGAAGAATTATATCTCAGTGGTTATTGATTTCTTAATCTCCATCACTTAAATAGGACCGTGTGTGCTTAATAGTTACTGCTTTGATTCATGTTGAATGAGAATCATCGTGACTTCGAACCTTGTACTTTGGGCAGTAATATTAATCATACGACGGTTGCTAAGATTTAATACGGAGAAATGTGTGTGAGTAAGGCTCGTGTGATTTGTCCCCTTGGTGGGCTCAGAAGTTTTATCGTACCAAATCTTGCAAGTGAAGAATTAGTTTCTTCGGTACAGATAATAATGTTGAGCTGTCTTTACTCCAAGGTGAAAGATGTTAATTAATTTAGACCTATTCAGAATCTTAATTAATTAATGGACTTGATAATCTTAAACACGGGAAATAATAACCGGGAGCCCATATTATCGTAATATGGATTAAGATGGATAGTGCAATATTAATTTATTAGTGGTACTAATTAATATTAATGGACTGAATTATATTGGGGCTCAATATTGAAATTCAGAAGTCCATTGGATGTCCAATCTTAATTCTCCTAAAGGCCCCTCAAGTAGCCCATTAAGTAGCCCAATAATAATAAGGTGATTAAAATAAAAGAAAATATATTTGCTGATTTTTTTAATTATTTTCAAAAATTAGAATATTAGGAAATAAAAGATTTTGTTGATTTTCTTGGAAAGATATTATGGAAGATAAGTATTCTTGGAATACAAGATTATCTCATATATTCAAGAAGATCCAAATCTTGTGATCTATTCCTATTATTTTCGAAAATAAGCTTATATGAGAAGGTGAGATTTTTATGGAATATTTTATTATGAAGAAAAGAATATATGAGATATATTCAAGATTTCTTGGAGGCCAAGAAAAAAAATTTCTCTCCCCTATTCCATGTGTAAATTTCGAATTTCCCCTCTCCTATAAGTAGGAGATGATTATTTCATTTCCAGTTAAACAGTTTCATAATTCCATGTGTTTCCGAAAATCAAGAGCAAAAATATTTTTCTTTTTCCTTAGTTATTTAAATTGCTTGAAAGAACTTCCCACCGGTGATCAAGCGAGGTGAAAGGGAAATACTTGAGAAGGTCTTTTGGTTGGTATCACGTCCCATGATTAATCAAAGGTCATATCTACAAGAGGTACGTAGTCACATAATCTCTTAGTTTTCCGCCACAGATTTTATATGAATTAATTCAATATGCATGATGATAAAATTATTGTTGGAATTATTATTTGAATTAATTATGATTAATTCATGCTACTAATAATTTAATTTAAATTCATATTTAAATATCATCCCGAATAGTTCCCGGGCACCCCTATTTTCCCAACAACTGGTATCAGAGCCACGGTTTTGGGCTCTGATCTTTAAATTGGAATTTAAATGGTTTGACATTAAATTAAAATTGGATAGTAGAATTGCTAGATCTTTTTAGCAGGTATCCAATTGTCATGGTTTTAATGTTTATTTTTTCATGCGTATGAATTAATTATTTTTTAATTCGATTAGTTCGAATTCGTTTTTCTCGTGAGAAAATCTACGAGTAGATTAGTTGTTTTTATTTTATTTTGATTTGATCATTGTTATAGACTAGTCTAGATCTAGTTTTTATTTATTTTTTGTAAATAAATTGTAACCGGATCGAGACGAAGACGGAAACGAAGAATTAAAGACGACGTACCCGGATGACGTATGCATGTGTGGCGCGTGCATGGATGTGAGATCATGCACGGGGTGGAAAACAAGGACGAACGGCGAAACCTGAAGTACGGCGTGCGCAAGGCGCACGGCGCCATGCACGACGGGTGCCCGATACCGCATGGGCGCGCGCACGAGGCATCACCTCTCGGCGCTTCGGCTGCCATGGCCGAGAGGCACGCAGCCCACCTCCGTGGGCCGACGCGCGCCGTATCTCGGGCCGTGGAATTTTTTTTCTCGTTCGTTTTTTGTGTGATTCCAAATATCGTCCTGAACCCCAAACGAAGTTGTTTTTGATGAAGTGTTGTTGTTCGAGTGGGAGCGTGTCGAGACGAACGATAGAAAGCAACAAGGACGAACGTGAAGAAATTAAACCGTGACAATTGGATTTGAATGCTCCAATATGTTTAATTTTGTTTTGATGGATGTTTTATTTCGTGCACTTATTATTATTTGTTAATATGTGTTTGGATGATTTTAATTGTCCAAGAAAAATCTTACTTTCGAAAATTACTAAGTATGTTTCTTTAATCGCAATTTTATTTCGGATATTAAAATTGGATTAATTTGGCCTCCATAATTTATTTATTTGTGAAGTCTTTTTAGAATACATTTCCCCCTCGGATCGGCCAAAAGGACGGATTTCACATGAATAAATTCCGAAAGGATGATTGTGGATTATTACTAGTGGCGGTATTGACCCTCACCACGAGTGGCTTGCTCAAAGCAAAATAATAATCCTGTATTTAATTATGGTTATTACTTAGGCATAAGAAATTGATATTAATTTTCTCCCCTCGGAGTCCCTGTTAATTTTTATGTGGTCAAAGTGAGAGCCAACTATTAATTTTGAATTAAGGATTTGTAACTTTCAAGTTTGTGATCCGCTTGAATGTGTTTAAATGTATAGACCACCCCTCGTGGCGCATTTAAATTGTTTTGAGATGTTGGTTTATGCATGATTATATTATTTTAAGGTTTCAATATAATTAATGTGATCGAATTATGTGATAATTTTGTATTTTTCTAGATATTGATATGAATGTATGTTTTATTCTCAGTTCATCATGTCGCAACCTTTTAATCCACTGTTTAGTATACTTAAAGATAACAAACTTGTCGGTGAGAACTACAATGAATGGAAACATAACATGAAAATGGTCCTATCCGCACAAGAACACTATTAGATATTTAACGTTGACGTACCCAAGAAACCTAATGATAAGTCAAGTAATGGGGAAAAGACGGTATTCGATGATTGGAAGCACTCCAATGAGCACATGAAGCGTATCATCTTGACATTTATGTCTGAAGATTTGAAACGCATTCATGAAGGCATTGAAGCCGCTGTTGAAATCATGGATAGCCTTGAAGAGATGTTTCACCATCAGAACCCCATGGCGAATCTGTTCACCATTCGTGAGAAGCTCACGAAGGAAATGGTGAAGGGAACACCCGTAAGGGATCATGTTCTCAAATTTAGGCGTGAGTTTGATAAGCTTGAGTTTCTTGGTGCCGGACGAAGTGAAGAAAGTCAAATTGATTCCATACTCCTAAAGTTATCGAGCAGTTTTGATGGGTTCTTTTGGGAATATGTGTTATCGGAACACAAATTCACTTTGGATACCCTGCTCAAAACTTTGGAATTGGTAGAGTCGCACTTAGGGAGTAAGGATGAGGTTTTGGTGATCAAAAGCCTTCTCTCAAAATCTAGGCCAATGGAAGGTAAGATTGAGAAAAAGAAGATTGATCAGAACCAAACCAACCGACTCACTCTTAATGGCAAAGAAAGAGCAAACAAACCGTATGGTGTGGAGATAACCGGTAAAAGTAAGTGCTTCAATTGTGGTGAGAAAGGACATTGGAGGTCTGTCTGTTCTAAGCCTAAGAAGACGGTAAAGAAAGGTAAGTCTCATGGTTTAGTCGTTGAAACTTATGTTGCGGCGTATGCTACCCACGTTTGGGTAGTGGATACCGGGGCAACTGATCATATTTGTTTCACTCTTCAGGGGTTCCAGCTAACCCGGCGACTTAGCAAGAATGAGATCCTCATCACTTTAGGCGATGCTACGAGAGTGGCAGCCGAAGCAGTGGGAATCGTGCACCTGTCTTTTGAAGATAGAGTTTTAATTTTAAGAGATGTTTTATACCTTCCGAACTTTAGAAAGAATTTAATTTCGGTTTCTAAGTTATTTTTTTATGGATATTCAGTTACTTTTAATAAAGTTGTTACTATTTCTTTTAAGAATGATATTATCTGTCATGGAACGTTGGTAAACAATCTCTATACGATAAGTGTGCACACAACTCAAATAATGAATCTAATAACACGTCGATCATTTCGAGCAATAAAAGAAAGTGTTCTTCGGAGATGAACGGAACACTTCTATGGCATCTTAGACTAGGTCATATTAATCTAAAGCGGATAGAAAGATTGGTGAAAGACGGATCCTTGGAATCATTCCAAGTCGAACCGTTTCCAACTTGTGAATCCTGTTTAGAGGGTAAAATGACCAAGAGGGCATTTGGAGCCAAGGGAAATAGAGCCACGGAAGTGTTAGAGCTCGTTCATACCGATGTGTGTGGTCCAATGACGATCAAAGTGAGAATGGGGTATGAGTATTTTTTCACCTTCATTGACGATTACTCGAGATATGGGTACATTTACCTTATGAGGTATAAGTCTGAAACTTTTGATAAGTTCAAGGAGTTTAAGGCCGAAGCTGAGAAACATAGGGAAAATAGTATCAAGTTTCTACGATCAGATCGTGGAGGCGAATACCTCAGCGATGAATTCTTGAACTACTTGTCGGATGAAGGGATCGTATCCCAGTTAACCGCACCGGGAACCCCTCAACAGAACGGTGTGGTGGAACGAAGGAATCAGACTCTTTTAGAAATGGTCAGATCCATGATAAGTTATTCGGATTTACCCAAGTCATTTTGGGGTAACGCCTTGGAAACGGCGGCTTACATTCTAAACTCAGTGTCATCCAAATCGGTTCCTAAAACCCCAATGGAATTGTGGACCGGGCACAAGCCCAGTCTAAGACACTTGCAGATTTGGGGTTGTTCGGCATACGTTCTAGACAAGGAAGCTGGTAAATTGGATCCACGTTCGGAATTAAGGCTGTTTATAGGATACCCTACGGGATCGAAAGGGTGTATGTTCTATAGTCCCAAGGATCAAAAGACCGTGATTAGTACACACTTTAAATTCTTGGAGGAAGACTATATGAACAATCGGAAACCTAAAAGTGAAATTACCTTAGAAGAATTGAGAGGGCAAACCTCGATACCAAGTATACAAGATGATATACCACACGTCACACCTTCACAATCGGAACCCCGTCGCAGTGGGAGGATTGCTAGGCAACCCGAGAGATTCATGGGAACAGGAGAATCTTCGGATTTGATTCCTGGTGATGAATCGGACCCATGGACATACGACGAGGCAATCTAAGACAAAGACGCGAAGTCATGGAAAACGACAATGGAAGCCGAGATGGGTTCAATGGATCATAATCAAGTGTAGGAGTTGGTTGAACCACCCAATGGAATAGAACCCATTGGATGCAAGTGGGTGTACAAAAGGAAAAGAGGACCGAACGGAAGGGTTGAGACCTTCAAAGCAAGGCTAGTGGTTAAAGGGTATACTAAAAAAGAAGGGATCGATTATGACGAGACCTTTTCGCCTATAGCCATGCTTAAGTCCATCCGTATTCTCTTGTCGATCGCTGCGCACCTAGATTATGAGATCTGGCAAATGGATTTCAAGATAATTTTCCTTAACGGGAGTCTTGACGGGTTAGATATATATATGCAACAGCCCAAGGGTTTCATTGAAAAAGGCCAAGAGCACCTCGTATGCAAGCTTAAGAGATCCATTTATGGATTTAAGCAAGCATTGGAAGCAGTGTTTTGATCAAGTGATTAAGTCTTATGGGTTTGATCAAAACGAGTTCGAGAGTTGTGTGTATAAAAAGTGTGACGGAACTGCGGTGGTATTCTTAGTACTACACGTAGATAATATTCTGCTCATTGGAAACAATGTAAAGTTATTATTAGACGTAAGGGTGTGACTGTCAAATCAGCTTGATATGAAGAACTTAGGGAAAGTTGGTCACATCCTTGGGATCTAGATCACTCGAGGTCGCAAGAAAAGGATGTTGGGCTTATCGCAAGCTTCATGCAAAGACACTGTTTTGAAGCGATACAACATGCAAGATTCCAAGAAAGGTTTTGTACCTTTTAGACACGGAATCCATCTATCCAAAGAAATATGTCCTAAGACGCAAGTGGAGATAGATGATATGAAAGACGTTCCGTACGTTTCGAACGTAGGAAGTCTTATGTATGCAATGTTGTGTACGAGACCGGATATCTGCTTTGTCGTGGGCATGATGGCAAGATATCAAAGTATCCCCGGGAAAGCACATTAGATTGCAATTAAATGCGTTCTGTAGTTTTTGAAAAGAACTTGGAATGGAATGCTGATTTAACAGTCAAACGGTCTAATTCTCATGGGATACACGGACTCAAATTTCCAATCAGACATAGACTCCAGAATAACTACCTCGGGTAGTGTGTTTTACATGGGAGAAGGAGTCATGACATGGAGAATCGATTTGCAAAAATGCATCACAGATCCGACCATGGAAGGCGAATAAGTAGCTGCTTGGAAAGCAGCGAAAGAAGCGGTTTGGCTCAAGAACTTCTTAGTGGACTTGGACGTTGTTCCGAATTTGCCCAGCACAATCACTGTCTTTGTGATAATGCTGGAGCAGTTGCAAATTCAAGGGAAGCGAGAGTTAGCAAGACCAGCAAACACATAGAAAAAAAATCATCTTATACGAGAAATCGTTAAGAGAGGAGATAAAGAGGTGGCAAAGATAAACGTCGGAGGACAATCTAGTACATCCATTCACAAAGAGTCTGCCTCAGAGTACATTCAAGAGACATGTGGATGGAATGGGTGTCAAGACTATTGCCAATCTGCTTTAAGTATAAGTGGGAGGAATTATTAGGTTAGTATAGGTTGACTTAAGATGTCACGTAGAACTACACTAGATATGCATGATGTATACTAAAAAGCAGACTTTAAGTATAAGTGGGAGATTATTGGAGTTATATGTGAAAGTATGTTTTTACTTTGTATAACTCATTATTAAACACTTGTTTATGAGAATAAATCTTTTATCGCATTTGCTTTAGATATAATTGAATGTTGAATATTTATTGCAACCAGTTCATTATAAGTAGTATGTGTTACATTGTAGTTAATGTGGTGATACCAGATCACGGAAGATCACATTAACGGTTTCCTTGTAACTAAACGTACAAATTCACGACCTAGGTGGAATTGAACAAATCACCGTGAAAGGTCGATGTGTATATCTCAGATTGGTTTGTCTTGACTAAGAGATTGCACTAGCACATTTAGTATGTGTTGAAGAGGACCTACAGCGAGGATAAATTCTTATGTTCTAAAATGTGAAGAATTAGATCTCAGTGGTTATTGATTTCTTAATCTCCGTCACTTAAATAGGACCGTGTGTGCTTAATGGTTACTGCTTTGATTCATGTTGGGTGAGAATCATCGTGACTTTGAACCTTGTGCTTTGGGCAGTAATATTAATCATACGACGGTTGCTAAGATTTAATACGGAGAAACGCGTGCGAGTAAGGCTCGTGTGATTTGTCCCCTTGGTGGGCTCAGAAGTTTTATCGTACCAAATCTTGCAAGTGAAGAATTAGTTTCTTCGGTACGGATAATAATGTTGAGCTGTCTTTACTCCAAGGTGAAAGATGTTAATTAATTTAGACCTATTCAGAATCTTAATTAATTAATGGACTTGATAATCTTAAACACGGGAAATAATAACCGGGAGCCCATATTATCGTAATATGGATTAAGATGGATAGTGCAATATTAATTTATTAGTGGTACTAATTAATATTAATGGGCTGAATTATATTGGGGCTCAATATTGAAATTCAGAAGTCCATTGTATGTCCAATCTTAATTCTCCTAAAGGCCCCTCAAGTAGCCCATTAAGTAGCCCAATAATAATAAGGTGATTAAATTAAAAGAAAATATATTTGCTGATTTTTTTCATGTTATTTTCGAAAATTAGAATATTAGGAAATAAAAGATTTTGTTGATTTTCTTGGAAAGATATTATGGAAGATAAGTATTCTTGGAATACAAGATTATCTCATATATTCAAGAAGATCCAAATCTTGTGACCTATTCCTATTATTTTCGAAAATAAGCTTATATGAGAAGGTGAGATTTTTATGGAATATTTTATTATGGAGAAAAAAATATATGGGATATATTCAAGATTTCTTGGAGGCCAAGAAAAAGATTTTCTCTCCCCTATTCCATGTGTAAATTTCGAATTTCCCCTCTCCTATAAGTAGGAGATGATTATTTCATCTCCAGTTTAACAGTTTCATAATTCCATGTGTTGGAAAAATCAAGACCAAATTTTTTTTCTTTTTCCTTAGTTATTTAAATTGCTTGAAAGCACTTCCCACCGGTGATCAAGCGAGGCGAAAGGGAAATACTTGAGAAGGTCTTTTGGTTGGTAGCACGTCCCGTGATTAATCAAAGGTCATAACTACAAGAGGTACGTAGTCACGTAATCTCTTAGTTTTCCGCCATAGATTTTATGTGAATTAATTCAACATGCATGATGATAAAATTGTTGTTGTAATTATTATTTGAATTAATTAGGATTAATTCGTGCTAGTAATAATTTAATTTAAATTCGTATTTAAATTTCATCCCGAATAATTCCCGGGCACCCCTATTTTTCCAACACAAACGGCCAAAGACTGAAAACCGATACGAGTTCTTAAGCAGGGTACGGATACTTGGAGCAAATATTTTACATCGGTGACAAGCTCTGGCCATCTGGATTGCATCTTTTCGTAAGGTCAGCCAATAATAGGCTTGTCTTATGGTATTGTAGGCCAAAGCTTGCCCCCCAGCATGATTCCCACAGGCTTCGGAATGTATGTCTTCCAAAATAGTCCTTTTTTGCCCCCTAGACAAACACTTGAGTAGCGGGACTGAAAAACCTCTTTTGTAAATCTGCTCCTTTACCAGGGTATACCTAGCTACTTGTTTTGTTATTCTTGCAACTTCAAAAGGGTTGCTCGGTAATTCACCGTCTTTCAAGTATTTGGTTATTGAAGTTCTCCAATCATCGTCATCTTTCTGTTCGACCACCTGATTTACTTCATAATCAACCGTTGAAGGTTGGGTTTTTCTAGTGATGACGATGTATGTTAGATCTGTTGGCCCGTCACTTGTTGCTAGTCTTGCTAGGGCATCAGCTTGTGTATTGCTCGTTCGAGGTACCTGTTGAATATATACTTGATCTAACATAGATACCAAGTGAGCAATAATTAGTTGATACTCAATCATATGTTCATCTCTGGCCTCGTATTCACCTCGTACTTGGCTTACAATAAGTTGAGAGTCTCCAAAGATCTTGAGTCGTCTGGCTCTGACAGCAAGTGATAAGTGGAGACCTGCAATGAGGGCTTCGTACTCAGCCTCGTTATTGGTGGTCATAAACTCGAATCTGACTGCCGAAGTGAATACTTGTTGATCGGGGCTGATAAGAACTACCCCTACCCCCGAGGCCATGTTTGTTGACGATCCGTCTACATAAATCTGCCAAGGATGATCTAGCCCTCTTGTCGGATTTTGTGGAAAGGTTAGCTCGACTATAAAATCGACTAATGTCTGACCCTTAATCGCTGTTCGGGGTACATAGGTTACTCCGAACTGGCTAATCTCTACGGACTATTTTAATAGGTGGCCAGCTGTATCGGGCCGGTGTAGTATTTGTTTGAGTGGGAAAGTTGTTAGTACTTCGACCGGATGGTCGAAAAAGTATGGTCTTAACTTTCTAACACTCATGACGAGAGTATGCCAGCTTTTCTGTGGGTGAATATTTCACCTCGGCTTCATGCAGGGCCTGGCTGACATAGTAAATGGAAAGATGAAATTTGCCTTCCGCTCGTCTAGTACCGAACTTATGGCCACATTTGAAGCTGCCAGATATAAGTATAGCTTCTCTCCAGGGATTGGTTTTGATAGAATTTTAACATCTCCCAGATAATCTTTTAACTGTTCGAAAGCTTTCTGGTAGTTGCCCGTCCACATAAAATTGCCCTTTTTGATGGCTTCAAAGAATGGACGGCATTTGTCCCCCGATCGTGATATGAACCTATTTAAAGTTGCTAAGCATCCTGTCAGCCTTTGTACTTCTTTGATTGAACGAGGAGGCTTCATATCAACGATTGCTTTGACTTTTGCAGGATTGGCTTCAATTCCCTGTTTACTAACCAGGTAGCCCAGGAATTTTCTTGAATGTACTCAGAAACTGCTTTTCTTTGGATTCAGCTTCATGTTGTATTTTCGGAGAATGTTGAACACCTGGGATAAATGTTGGAGGTGGTCTTCTTTTCGAAAACTTTTGAAGACTATGTCGTCAACATACACCTCCACCGTCTCCCCGATATGTTCGTCAAATATTTTGTTCACCAGCCTCTGGTAAGTTGCTCCCGCGTTGATTAATCCGAACGATATTATTTTCCAGCAAAGTAAGTTCTTGTTTGTGTAGAAGGCAGTATTTTTTTTATCGTCTGGGTGCATCGGGATTTGGTGGTAACCAGCGAAAGCATCCATAAATGTGAATATTTCATGTCCTGCTGTGCTATCTACCAGTTGATCAATGTGCGGAAGTGGAAAATTATCCTTCGGGCATGCTGCATTCAGATCTGTGAAATTTATGCATAGCCTCCAGGTTCCATTCGGCTTCCGCACTAGGACAGGGTTTGCAACCCATTGCGGGCACAACGCCTGTCTGATCAGGTCTTTGTCTAACAACTTCTTCATTCAGAGCTTGATACTTGTCGGGCCCGTATTTCCATCGTTTCTGATGGATAGGTCTTCGGGCTGGATTGATGTTTAATCTGTGACAAGCATCTTTTGGATTGATTCTCACCATGTCTGCATGTGACCATGCAAAGACATCGAGGTTAGCTTTGAGAAATTCTACCATTTGGGTTCTGTAGGGTTCAGGAAGTTCAGACCCGATGTAAAGTTCAAGGTCATCACGGTTTGGGTTAACTTTAATGGCCTCCAGTTCTTCAACTGGGGTTGCTCGTCGTTTTTGTCCCTTCCATCGTGGATCGATAATTGGCCCTTCAGGATTTAGCTCATCTTCGATGTCCATGGGTTCAACACCTAGGCGGGGTCAAAATCGTTTGCTAGGTTGGGGACAATGCTGGCCGGCAGGGTTGGATCCTCCAAGTTAGTGTTCATAGGCATTGTCAAAGGTGATTCTGCTGCCGGGCAAAGTTGTTCGTTATTGAACAGTTGTTGATCGCCCGTATGCAAGTTCTGCTCGTCAGCTTCCACCTGATTGTCATTAAGCCCCAAAATATCATTGAGGACGGATGGCTCATCGTCACAGTGACTGGTGGAAGCCTCCATCATTGATACTTATCTATCAATTGGACGCAATTGAAGGAGACATTCTCGAGCTTTTCTTTGGTCTCCTTTTAACGTCCCAGCTCTACTGGTAATTGGGAACTTGATGCAGTAATAATAAGTTGAAACAACAGCTTTAAATTTATTTAAAAAAGGTCGGCCAAGGAACCCGTTGTAGGTGGATTCTTGATCTACAACCAGAAAATCCACCATTCTAGTGATATTCTTTTCGAGATCCTTGGTCATACAAGTTGTACTGACAACCTAATTATCCCTAACGGAACTGTTACAACATTTCCGAAGCCTAAAATTCGGTGATTGGAATCTTCAATGTAGCTGGCATAATCTCCCAGTTGGTCAAGCATCTTTTTTAAGATGATATTAGTGTAGGCTCTGGTGTCCACTAGTAAATGGTGTACTTTCGTCCCCATTATCTTGGCACAGATTACGAGGGAATCGTTATGGGGAATTACGATTCCATCTAAGTCTTTCTCCGTGAAGGTCAACTCTGTTGAGTGTAGAATTGATGGGTTGACCCCCATTTCTTGTACCTGGGCTACTACACGTAGCTCGGCCTTTCTCTTCCGGTTTGATATTGGTGGTCGTCCATCAGAACAACCACCAACAGGTCCAGCAGGCTCCATCATTTGGATTTCAGGAACCAGACCTCCTGCTGGTGCTGGAACTGGTCGCCCAGCACGATTTCTTCGGGGAGCTTGTTCAACATCGTCATCCTCGGACTCGTCTTCTCTGCCTCTCTTCCTGGGTTGTCTTTTCACAAATTCGAATAACTTACCCGCTTCATAAAACTGCCACAACTGCTTTAGCAAGTCACTACACTCACTTGTAAAATACCACACACTCTGATGCTAGGCACAATACTTGTTTTGGTTTAACTTGCTAGCGTCTTGACGTATTTTTCGCGGAGGGGTAAGTAATTCCTTATCCCGGACATTGTTGTACACCGCATCGATTGATATGGTGAGTACTTGATTCAGGTTGTCTTTCAGTTCTGCCCCTTCATTGAATGTTTTTATGTTCTTAGGGGCCCGATAACCTCTGCCACCAATCTTTTTGACATTTTCTTTTTGTTCTCATTTGTCTCCCAAATCTTTCTGTAGAGCTTCATGCATTGAGACAAAGACTGATGCCCGGTCGTGGAATTCAGCATAAGTTTTTGGGCATCTGAGATGTACATCTTTCCAAAGATCGGTGCCCTTCTTCAAACCAGCTAGGATTCGCTAACAGATTCCCCTTCTAACAAGACTTTGTCAAATCTTTCCAAGTACGAACGGTCTGACTCGTTATCAGCTTGTTTCAAGTCGGATAACCGATGCCTTTGGGATAGATAAAACCCGGCCGTGGAGAAATGGGGCAGCAACTCTTTGCCTAGCTGGGCAAACGAATGAATGGAAGTCGGTGGCAGAGCCGAGAACTATTTATGGATACGATCCCTCAAGGTTAATGGAAAGTTTCGTCATTGGGTGGCATCACTTACCCCCATTGATACATGTAATCAGAATATTTCATCAGATGCACCCGGGGATCCGCCGTGCCCTCATATTGTATACTTGCAGGGAACTGGATCTTCTTTTGAATTGGAGCTTTTAAGATTACTGAATATAACGGAGAGGATGGAAGGGAAGTATTCCCATAACCTCTCTGTAGGTCCAACTGACCCTGCATGCTTTCAATTGCTTTCCTCATGGAGACCAGTTCCTCCAGGGATCCCCCTTGACTTAGAGGATGTTCGGCGAACAGAGGTGCATGACCATCTATTCACCGCAGTCCCTCGCTTGGTATAGGAACCCCCTGGGCTGGCCTCCTAGGATTGGGTGCCCCATCTGGGCCTAGGCGACCAAAAGCTGACCTAGTCAGCCTCTCGTGGACTGACTGGCAAGCTGGTATGTGGGTCGGGCGAGCTACTTCAGCTCTAGGATGGATCTCCATTGCTCCCAGACCAAGGCGACCTAATCTGTTCAGTACACTTTGGCGTGTGCCCTGACTAACCCCCACAGCTTGGTTTGGGGTTGATTCTCCATTGCTGGTAGCTTCGGCGAGCTGTTTCTCCTTTCCCTTCATCTTATGAACTTGGGCAATGTCTACCTCATTTTGATGTTCATCCCTGATCTTCTCATATTCACGAGTTTTTGTTGGGCTATGCCTTACTCGGATATGAGATGGGTCAGGCTGTGCTTGTTGCTTTTGTAAGGCCTGAAGCATTGCAATTGTCCGAGCTAGGTCATCATGATTGCGAATAAAAGCATCTAGCTCAGGTGGCATTGGTTGATGTATAGCTGTTGGATGATTTTCTTGCTCGTGTCGAGCTATTTCTACTCGCCTACCTGCCTGGGACATCCTCGAACATGAATCCCTTGTCACATGCTGGGAGTGTGACTAAGGCATCTTTAATTAATGTGTGGGTGTTAGTATTCAAAAGGTTCTTAAATGAAAAACACCAAGAACACCTTTCTTCAAATCTTCAAGTTTTAAGTTTGAAGTTCTTGCTTAATCACACTTGAATCCTTAATCTGAGGTTCGAACCCTCCTTCTAGCGCCAATTTGTTGATGATCATATCTAATCGTGAGGATTAGTGGTTGTTTTTGTTCACTAATTAGATCACCAAACAATTACGTGTGATTGATCACTAACTTAATTAGTGAATATGAAAATTAGATAGATTGGAAGTAAATACGTAAGTCGATTTCGTATTTAATTCGTATGTTCGATAATCGAGGTGCTTAGGGTGTATAATCGAAGTTTGGACATGTATATTAATTTGTGCTTATTTTATTATCTTAAAATCAAGGTATTTATACATGTTTGCCTAGCAGGAGGTGTACAAAACCTTTGACATTCCAAGTGTGCATGCATGACACTTGGAATGTTGACTATTTGACCTTATCTAAACTAAATTATATCCTTTAATGCTGGACTTGCTCGTATTCAAGAGTTGTTCGTCCTATTAGACTTGTCCTTGGGGAGTCTTTAGCTTGATTTTGTTGGTCATCCTTCTTGATAGTTTGATGTCTTGACATTGTAATCAAATTTGTTCGCCGAGGTGCTAAATAATGCTCGCTAGGGCATCATTTTGGTCCACATGGTCTCTTGGCTTAAAGCTATCCACCTGATCATTACTGTTCGTCGAGCAAAATCAGTTCGCTTGTCATTTCCAACTCAGCTTGGTTTTGTTGGCTTAATTTCGTCTTAAGCGTGGGTACTTTGGGTAATCTTGTTCGCCCAATTGATATTTCTGCTCGCCTATCAACAATAAGTTCATTATTAAATTATTTATAATATAAATATTTGATTAGAAATATTAATAATCTCATTTGGAGTAGGGATGCTAAAAAATAATCGGAACTGCTGGTTCCACGGTTCCGGAATTGGAACCGCCAGTTTTATGGTTCCGGTTCTGGAACCAAATCAGAACCATCGGTTCCATGGTTTCAGTTCCAAAACCATAAATTACGCGGTTCGATTTCGGTTCCATCAAAGTCGGAATCGAACCGCCATTTAGATTTTGTAAAATTAAGCTTATTTTTTAGTATCAAAATTAGAATTTCAAACTTAGGCAACTTAGTTTTGAGTTTTATTTTTTTAAAATTAAGCTCAAGTCCAGTTTCTTAACCCCTCTGTAATGCCCCGAATCCAAATATATTAATTATATCAGATTCAAGCTGTCACTTGGGTCTAAAAACCGAAAGATAGTTTTTTTTAAGAAAGATAACAAAATCGAAAGACGAATTTCATACAATGGGAAAGTGGAAAGAGGTATTATAATGTATTATACGCCTTCATATATATATAAGTATAGGAAGTTTAGTATCTTCACGATATTACACACCGAGTTTTAGTTACTGAATCATAGGGAAAATGGTATCGTCTTGTAGTGTAGCGGCGATAACATTTATTATAGAAATAGAGTATAATAGGCATCATTGTATTAATAAAAGTGTTTTAATGGAACGGGGAAAACTTCGCGTCTTCCACATTACTGTCCCTACTCCCCGTACTCGAAATCTGCAAGGGGGTTAGAAAGGTATGACGTGAGATTTGAATTCTCACGTATGGGTGATTCGCAACGTCATGGGATCGGTAAATCCGAAGTATATTAAATTGTACTCATTGATAAAGTATTTAATTTATTTAAGCAGTTGACATATAAATATGAATAACATATATCACAAAAGTAACAAGTTCACGTAACAATTGGGCATAACAGGTTTCACATCATACAATTGATATATCACAAGTTGATTCACATTGAGGGGCAAAGCCCAAATCATTTTCACGTATCGACCCAATTTGCCAAATTCATTTTTCACATATTGTAAATCCCTTCCGAACCATTTTCATACCACATCCTTTCTCATTCTACCAATCTTCCAACCTCCGTACTCGTAAGAAAACAGTAAGCAGACAATCAATGACCTTAATTCCAGTGCATACGTAGGTGGCTGACCCGGGAGGCCAGATTTATCTGAATCAACAACCTTTTACCCGAGGGTGTCACAGACCGCTCCCCGGAGGTCGGATATCCCTTCGCATTAATCGATAGTACCATCCACCTCTTTCCGTAAACTGACATTCTCAAATTGTGGGGAGAATTTACGTAAATCGTACTTAAGTTGGTTCAAGCTCACGTAATGCCCTAAATCATGCAATGGTGATTGATTTGAGTAAAACAATGTGTATTTTGTTTCATATATAATTATATCACGTAATTTAAACAGTTATATAATAAAAGTACATTTATGTTGGATTAGTTGTTTTAGATTTATTTGGTCAAGTTCAGAGTATAATAGCACAACGTATTATAAGCAGATCAATCAACCGATCATCACCCACATGATCGTTCGGAGTCCCGAGAGTGGTGTACAGGCGGATGGTTGAGTCCCTGACGCGTATTCCCACTAGCATCAATTCCTAATATGAAGTCATTTGATTAAAAGTTGGAAAACTTGAGAGTTTGCATTATGCAAATCGAGGTGGTCGATGTCTTATAAACTTATTGGATGGACTTACTTAAAGGTCACACCCTATTTTGGTAAATACAGCACTTCTAAAAGGGTGGGTGTATTTGGGGTGTACTTACTAATTCTTTTGTTTGTATGACTATTTCTATTTCTATAAAATAATATTCTAAGATTCTAAGATTCTTATAAAAGTCTTTATAATTTTAAAAGTATATCTATAATTTTTTTTTTAAAAGAAATAAGAAGATAGGAATTCATTAAAATAGTACTAATATAATATAAGTCCCAAATTAATATTTTCCTTTCTATGATTTATTACTTCTTATTTAAAAATGAATTTTGGATAAAAGTTGATGTTTTATAAATAAATTTTATGTTTAAAACAAATTTCATTTGAAGAATTTTACACAATAATTACTAAAATAATATAATATATATTTTTCTTTATTATTAGTAATACTTGTTTTAAACAGAGTTTTTTCATGACAAATAAATTGAATAAAAGTATTTCTATAATACTAATATCACTAACCAAGTTGACTTATGTCATTTTTTTTTTTAAACAAAAGGAAAAAACATTATTTTCTACAAAGCCCTTTTTCATTTGCTACAAACATCGAATATGAGACAAGGGAGAAGACGAATTTCCCTTTGCCTTTAAACTCAAATAACAATATCAAAACTGATTTCAACACTAATCAACGATGCTAAATATCAGTTCAATCCAACTAAGTTAAAACATTTAAAACATTGAAGTCACTAACACTTGAAGACTAAAACAACGATACTAAACAATTGGAACAATGATACCATGCCACCAAACCAAAGATGCTAGAACAATTCGAACAACAGTAACCTAGAAATTATCCACTGCTTATCAAAACATAAATCTAAAGTCCAAACGTGCTAGTCTTCAAAAAACAGCCTTCGAAGAGAAGAAAATAAGTTTTAACTTTTCCCGTTCTTGTTACACGGCTCCGAAAAAGGTCTCCATTAAAATTTTGAAATTTAAATGAAGGTAGAAACGTTACGTTCTCCGAGTTCGAGGTGGTAAACGGGCGGCCTATCGGCGTCCTTCGGCGATTCGCCAGGAAATTTGGGCAGCCTAACGGCGTTGTTCGGGATTTCTAGAAATTAAGGCATTAGCAACTTGGATTAACGGCGTCATCTTGATCGGAAATCAAATGGAAAAGGGGTTACAGGTAAATCGGAATTAATCGTTAATAATAGAAATTGAAGGGAAAGGGGTTTCAATTACTTACTGGAAAAATGTGAGAAAGGGAGGCGGCGGCGCTGGGTTTGAGGAGGCGGTGGCGCTGGGTTTGAGGAGGCGGCGTTTGGCTCCAACTGGAAACAGGAAAGGCGTCGCGGCTCAATTTCCGTGCGACGGGGACGGCAGTCGTCTGGTCGTGCTGCGTGGAGGAGGAGCAAAAGGGAGGCGACGGCGGTGCTTGGCACGGCGGAGGTTGCTGCTTCGCGAGGAGGAAAGTGTCGGACGGCTCTGCTCTTCGGAGGGGGAAGCGTCGCAACGGAGAGGGAGAAAGAGTGGTGTGGACTGGGGCCACGGCGGCGGTCGTTCACCAGAAAAGAGGAGAGAAGGTAGAGCAAAATTTTGGGAGATTTTTTGTGCGTGAAGGAGTGAAGTGAGGGGAGAGAGAGTCATAGATACATATACTAATTTAACTACCTTTTTTGGGAATGCTTTTAAATCCGTATCCCTTAGGGTACGTTTGTTTTGGGATTTAAGTGTGCGGGGGAAGTCGTGACTTTGAAATCTTAGGATGTGAAAATCTTGATGAATAATATGAGTATGTGTTTGTTTTGGGATTTTAGTAGGGTGGGATTTTACTTTATGTCAAATCAATGTTTATTAGTGATTGATATTGTATTATTTTATTATATTGTGTATGAGAAAAGTAGGAGAGATGTTGAGTGGATGATAAAAAATTAATGATGTGATTGTATTTAATTATATGAAAAATAGTAATAGGTTTATAGGTAGGGATTGAGTTTCGAATTTGAAAACCCGATTTTAAATCCCGAACTCGTATGGGGCGTGGATTGCAAAGTCCAAAATTCATCCGTGTAAGTCCCAAAACAAACATAACCTTAGGATTTTGTCAATTTAAGAAAGTTTTAATTAAAAGGGAAAAGGAATTAGTGGCTGAGGTTTTTAAGGAAACAAATCTCCTCACATATTCTTTGACAGCTTTCGAATTAAGGTTCGTTTGGCTTTAAGAATTTAATTTGAAAACAATGGTATCTTTTAAATTAATTAACTATTTATTTCAATTTTGATTATCCACAAAATTACACGGATTGAAATCCTTGATTTTAATTTAATTCTCGTAGTTCCTTATTCGTTTGAAAGATTCGATTTTTTTCTACGAATTTTAGAATTTTATAAGCAGGGTATAAATTTAAATGACACAACACACTCAAAATAAATAAAATTAAAAGAAACGAGAGAAGAAAATAAAATAAGGTTTATAATAAAGAAAAAAAAGGTACAGAACGAGACGGGGTGTTACACCCTCCCCCACCAAATTTATTTTGTAAAATTTAAGATTTTAGGTTGTAAACTTGTAATTAGTAATTTGGAATAGTTCAATATTCAATTTGTAAATTTTTAATATTTCAATTAGTTGGTGGAGTAATAGATATTAGATATTTATTTTCAACTAGTGATATCTCTCGCCAATTTCGCGGACTAAAAATAAAAAAATTATTATTAATTCAAATTATAATAATAATTAATATTTTTGTTTTAAATATTTAATAATTTTAGTATAATATTAAAATTCTAATTGTAATTTAACGAATACTCAAATTACTAAATATGAATAAATAAACAAGTTTAAAAAATATTAAATAATTCAGACAATTAATCTCAAAATAGTATAAGACAATATTATTTCAAATTGTAAATTTCTGAAAACTTATCTGTAGACAATATTTATTGTATACTTGCATTGTCTTCCATTGAAATTAAGGTAAAGAATTTTCTATTGTTTTTAACTCTTGGGGCTACACCATGTAATTGTCCATGTGTAAAAACAGGCTTGGGAAGATATGCACCCACTGTGGGGGCTACACCTTGACTTTTATTTATAATTATTGTGAAACACAAAATAACAAAAAACAATCTCATTTAAATCCTAAATGACAAATTATCCGCCGAATTAGTCTGGATCATTCTGGGGGTGCATATACTTTACTTCCAATATTTCAACTTTTAGAATATGATTTTCAAGATTCGTAACTACCAATCTGGTTCCATTACACAACCCTGACTTTTGGTCAATATTTCTGAGAAACTTTATACACATACCAACCTTTAGAGCCATCAAAGTTAATTGGACCCGTTGGGCTGACCTGCACCTTATACATAAATTGACGGTTGAGTGAAATATTTTTTGGATCGTTTGAAGGCGGACCTTAATGAGCTGACCTATTTGGGGCGCGAGCTTTGGTAAGGTTAGGAATGGGCTTTGTCGGGTCGGCCCACCTCCAAATTTATTTTTCATTGTTTTGTACATTCTTAACCATTATAATATTATTTTTAGGACTATTTTGTAAAATTTATTTTTATAGATGATGTATTTAAATTGTAGAAGATTATTTTTATGAATTATAATGGTTAATATATTGTGAACTTCGATTTGTAGAAATTTATTTTTTATTAATAAATTATGAACTTTATTTGTAACATATTATTTTAATATTTTTATAATGATAATTATGAAGATAAATTGTTTGGTTACATTTTATTCCGATAAATTTTATGCATTAGAACTTTTAAATTACATTTTTTAAATTTAAAATTTTAAAATATATTAAAAAAATAAAAATTGGGCGGTCCGCCTAAATCCACACCAAAAAATAAGTGGGTTTGGGTTAGAGATTTTGCCCCTCTAATTTTCAGTCCGCATCACACCGATGTCCCATTGAAATTTGAAAATTATGTGGGAAAAATGTTAAAACGACATTTAATCAATATGTATCAATACATATATATAAGGTTTCAAGGAATAAAAGCATGGATTTTCGTAACCTGCATAAATATATTAATTATATAGAATTCACAAAACTGTAACACTTAAAAAATATTATCAATATGTAGTGTAGCAATTAAAAAAAATTATCAATATGTATTAATAAATCATCAAAAAATATTTTGAAATACAATTAAATGTATAAATTGTAAAACTCAAACTTGTAAATCTCTCAATATCATGACCATGTCCAACTTCATCAAACGAATAACTTTAATTTTAAAGATATGATCACACATTTCAAATCTAATAGTAATATTTGACCAAAATGATATCATTGTTAAAATGCAATATTATGCGGAAGTTTGTGTAGAAACAACTAATCAATGTGTTGATATTTATAATACAAAAAAAAAAAAATCAAATGATAAGAAATACGTTCTAAGTGAAATTTAAAAAAAAAAACTATATTCCACCATGCAAAGTTGACATCTTAAATTCTCCCTCTACAAAATTTGAATTCATACATACAAAAATCGAATTCCCCCTCTAATTCTTTTCCTAAATTATCTAAGAAAAAAATCTTTTAAAACTATGAAAATTCATATCTATATTTTACAATTTAATATTCTATTTAGATAATATAATTTTCTCCCAAAAAATTGGGTGAAAAATATCGAATTTAATAGCAAGATACAAAATTTGGTGGAAAATTTTTTGGAATCAAATAATATTTCGGTGACAATACTATTTCCAAAATAATCATAAAAAATATTAGAAATTAAAACTAAATCTTCTTCCAAACATGTTAGATTTTATTTATGTATAGAAATATTCTTGCTAATTTTTTTATATTAAAATATGAATAATTATTCTGAAAAACTTATTATTTTTTAGAGAATAACTAACAATTTTTTTAAAAAATGAAGGGATACTTTTATTTTTATTTTATAAAAAAATTCAAGTTTGATCCTACAAATTTCACATCTATCATTATCTTTCAAAAAAAAAAATTATAAATCATCTGATAAAAAATTGTACAAAATAATAGAAATTTAAATCTAAATTTTACAATTTAATAGTCTATTTCGGTAACAGAATTTTCTCTCAAATAACTTTAGTTCATCTATTCTTAATGGCCCCGTCAAAAGTATATATTCTTAATAGCAAAATATTACATTTGATGGAAAGATTTTTAGGAATCATACACTATTTCGGTCACAATATTATTTAAAAATAATCATAAAAAAAGAATACTAAAAAATCCAACTAAATCATAGAAATATTATTGCTTATCTTTTTATTTTAAGATATGAATAATTATTTTGAAAATTTTATGTTTTTAGAGAATAATTAACAAAACTTTGAAAAAATGAATTGGTAGTTTCACATCTACCATTATTTTGAAAGAAAAAAAAAATTGCTAATCGTCTAATAAAAAATCGGTACAAAATAATAGAAATTTATATCTAAATTTTACAATTTAATAATCTATTTTCGTAGCAGAATTTTCTCCCAAATAACTTTGGTGAATCTATTGTTAATGACAATATGTTACATTTGGTGGAAAGATTTTTAGGAATCATACACTATTTCGGTCACAATATTATTTCCAAAATATAAAAAACAATCATTCTACAAAATCAATCTAAATGTTACACATTACTTGTTTTGGGAAATATTCTTGCCAATCATTTTATTTTGAGAAATTAATAATTATTTTTGGAAACATATTATTTTAAGAGAATAACTATAATTTTTTTTAAAATGAAGCAGGATTTTTTTTAGAAAACTTTCGAGTTTTGGTCTTACAAATTTCACATCTACTATTATTTTGCAAAAAAAAAAACAAATAATCTAATAAAAATCAGTAAAATATATAAATTATATCTAAATTTTACAATTTAATAATCTATTTCGATATCAGAATTTTCTCCCTAATAACTTTGGTGAATCTATTCTTAATGGAAACAAATTACATTTAATGAAAGATTTTTAGAAATCATACAATATTTTGGTAACAATATTATTTAAAAAATAATAATAAAAAGAATATTACAAAATCACACTAAATGGTCGGCAATGCATGCTTTACTTTGCAAACGATTTTGATATCTTTAATTTGCAGAAGTTTTTTATATCCTCAATCGATCTAAAAAAGGAAAAATATCATACTTAGGAAAAAAATCAGATAAAAGATATTCGGAAAAATCAGCAACAAGCGAATATATGAATAATTAAACAATTTAGATCTGAACAAATAAGAACCTTCAATAATAGCAGAGATGATATCCATGTGCAATACTGGTGGAGATGGCGACCGTGTGTAGTAGATGTGGCAAGGCGGTATTCAAGGTGAAAGAAAAGAGAAAATAAAAAATATCATATTTAAGAAAACAAATCAGATTAACGATACTCAGAAAAAAAATGTATGGATGATTATAAAATTTAGATTTGAACAATTATGAACCTATTATAACGACAGAGACGATAGCCGCGTATAATAATAGTGGAGGCGGCGGACGGTGGATGTATAAAGTATATGTGGCGGAGCGCGGCCGTGTGAAGTAGATGTGATGGAGACATGACCGTATGAAATATATATGGTGGAAATGCGACGTTTGAAATAGATGTGGTGGAGGAACGTTCGTGTGAAGTAGATGGGGCAGAGACGACATTCAAGATGAAAAAAATAAGAATGAAACTTTGAGATTAAAGTTTAAATATATTGGGTTTTATTATAAAATTACTAAATTAATTTTAATTGTGTAGATTTAATTGTGTATAGGTCAAGGTTTAAGATAAAAAAATTTAACCAACTTTTAATGAGCACGCAGTATTTCGAAATGGAGAGATTTTAGACATATCACATCAGTCTAAGAATAAGGTAGTGTTGATACATCATCTTAGTGAGGTTTAGAAATATAGTATAATAAGATTAGAATTACTTAATTTGTAATAGTTCAATTACTAATGAATTTGTTTTCCATTTAATTTGTCATCTACATTTAGATTAAAAAAATACAAATGAAAAAACTAAATTATTTTTACAAAACCGGTGGTTTGGGAACTGAACTGAAACCGAATTGACCACAATTCAGTTCCAGTTCCATATTTTAAATTTTTGGAACTGGAACCGTGAGCACTCAGGAGTATCATTAATATAGGTCAGTGGTATTATATTGTAATTGTTGTAAATTTTCTTGAACCCAGATTAATGATAATCCCATGAAATTATTGACACTCCTAATCAAATATTCTATGCTTTAAAACAGTTTCATAATAAATTTATCATAAACTATTTTTATATAAAACCTACCTTTAATCTTTTTGTAGCCATGAGGCTCTGTCATGTACACCCGCTGCAAAAATCTCTATGTGTGCTTATAGTTGTGCTTATATATATGGTATAATAAATCATTGTATGCACATGATTTTATCTAAAAGTTTATCCAATACAACTACTTAGTTGTGATGATAAGTTTAGCTCCCGAAATATAAATTCTACTAGTTGTATCTCACATGCGTTGCACGTTGTCGATGAGTTTGCAAAAGTAGTTGATGTGTTTTTTTTAGCTGTATGGTAACTTGCATGGATATTTTTGAATAGTTGAAGGACCTAAATCTAATTTGGAAGGGCACAACTGAAAATATGAAGAGCACGTGACAATCTAATTTCGCATAGAATATGGAAAGCAATTCAATTTTTACTCAGATTTGTATGCAAAAGTTGCATCTTGCAAAATACTCCACTACTTAATTACTCATTATTTAGTTATATGATTAAGTATTTTTAATGTGTTCAATAAATTTATTCTCTACCTAAAAACACATATTGGGACAATGTCAGTTTTGAGTTGATCCCAAATATCCTGAAAAGATGATTTGCCTAAGTGTGTAATAGTCAGGCTAGTCTTGATAGGATTAGAACTGTTAGAGTATTTTATTTTCACATGTACTGAGTGAGAGAAGAACTCACTGATGACAATCAAGACTGAAGTCTGAAGAAACACAAGAGCACCATCACTGAACTTATGTTAGTCTTTCTAAGCTGGCTAAGTAAGTATCAGGATGAAGAGCATGATCCTAAGATCATTGCTAACTCAGCCCTTAAGGGAACATGCCAACTGAGTTTTGGGAAAGACTTGGAGTAGGATCCAAGCAAGCAAAATGAATGTCAACGATGAGCCATGTACGAAGATGAGAACAAAGATGAACTCGGAAAAGATAAGACTGAACTGAAGAATGAGTTCTGACATTCTCACCTACCTGATGATGTGGACCAATCAGGAGAGGACAACGCACGTATGGACCTGACATCAAGCCTGACCATCCCTGCAATTTTCAATGGGTATGCATTTACCAAATCCATGCAAGTAGGAGGCTTGTTGGTCCCGTTTTCTTTCACAAACAAGGACAATATGGGAAATTAGGAGAAAATTTTGTTTTAACACTGATGTTATGCAAGTCAGTAAAGCAATAAAGAACACAACAATGTAAAGTGGTTCGGAGGCTCAAGCTCCTACATCCACTGCCTGATTTAACAGGAAATCCACTACCCGGGATTCTTGTTTTTAACGTGCCAAGGTGCACTCACAACTGGACTCACACCCCTCCGCGGAGCTGCCTCTCGAACTGGCCTCACATCCATCTTCACTCAGGGACTGCCTCTCCTCACCTCACTGCAACACCTAACACTATTCTGGAAAGGGTTTTGTTTGGTTTGGTTCTCTCCAACTAGGTGAGGTTTTCCCTTACATGGTTTTAGCCTCTGAGCTAAGGTTGGGAAAACCTCTCTAAGCTTAGGATATATATGATGGGCTCGAGTATACAAACTGGAACACTCAAATATGACTATGAAGAACTCAGGTCAGTGTTCTTGATGGAGATGGTGCCTCCTTATGCCTCCCTTGAAACGCACCACTCTCACACCACCAGCTCGTAGGTGTAGATTTCCCTTATCACACTCTTGAAACCGCAGCTGGAAGCTTGTATTTATAGTGTAGATTCAAATGTTACCGTTGGAGGTAGTCACATTTGAATCCAGACTATCAGTAGGGAACACCTACTTTTCTTGGAACTCGGCCTTGTCAGTGTCAGATGAGTTGTCTTGACTTGATTGGTCCACGTGGACTGAGTCCAAC
Source organism: Ballota nigra (assembly GCA_947034835.1). Lineage (NCBI taxonomy): Eukaryota > Viridiplantae > Streptophyta > Magnoliopsida > Lamiales > Lamiaceae > Ballota > Ballota nigra. The sequence goes on from OX344720.1 coordinate 29,889,456, forward strand.
GGCTCTTTGGTTCAGTGGACTTGATCAGGGCACACTGACTTCAGATGACTTATCCTCCACTGACTTGATAATCTTCAGTAGACATGAATGTCTACAGTGTAGTTGTCTTTCAGTAGACTTTTGAAGATCTCTCCAAGAAGATTGTCATAAGGCTGAATGACAATCTTCCCTGACCACAGTAGCCTGACTCCTTTAGGACCTACTTGGTACAGCACTGATCCTCCTGATCATGCTCTTCACTGAGTAGTCTACTGACCAGCTTAGAATAGTCAGGTTTATACTCAGTGGGACTTCCTTCAGGCTTCTCTTCAGGTTCAGGTCTTCTGACATGGCTTCAGTCGATCTCTTTGTGATGTCATCTTGACTTCCTCAGGCTCTGACAGTGAGTTCCCCCTCACTGAGTTATCCCTCAGTAGAGTTCCCCCTCAGCTGAGCTTTCCTCCTCTGAGTGCTTCCTCAGCTGAGTTCTTCCTCCACTGATAACCTGTTCTACTGAGAAATGACCTAGCCTGATCTGAAACTAAAAGATACTATCCTGACTGCATTCAAACCTATTACATGTTGTTTTGGAAAATCATCAAAACTAAAATATCCCAACAATTTCCCCCTTTTTGATGATTCCAAAACTTCTAACAAACAGATTTTTTATTACAAGAATGAGGTCAGAGCACATGTAATAGTTTGAAACATGCAGAAATTCCCATAGTTTTAAAAACATTTAAGATCTGCTCGGTTGACCAATTTTCTTAACAAAACTAGATCAGTGGTCATGTGAACAACCCGCTCTGATACCAATTGTTGGTCCCGTTTTCTTTCACAAACAAGGACAATATGGGAAATTAGGAGAAAATTTTGTTTTAACACTGATGTTATGCAAGTCAGTAAAGCAATAAAGAACACAACAATGTAAAGTGGTTCGGAGGCTCAAGCTCCTACATCCACTGCCTGATTTAACAGGAAATCCACTACCCGGGATTCTTGTTTTTAACGTGCCAAGGTGCACTCACAACTGGACTCACACCCCTCCGCGGAGCTGCCTCTCGAACTGGCCTCACATCCATCTTCACTCAGGGACTGCCTCTCCTCACCTCACTGCAACACCTAACACTATTCTGGAAAGGGTTTTGTTTGGTTTGGTTCTCTCCAACTAGGTGAGGTTTTCCCTTACATGGTTTTAGCCTCTGAGCTAAGGTTGGGAAAACCTCTCTAAGCTTAGGATATATATGATGGGCTCGAGTATACAAACTGGAACACTCAAATATGACTATGAAGAACTCAGGTCAGTGTTCTTGATGGAGATGGTGCCTCCTTATGCCTCCCTTGAAACGCACCACTCTCACACCACCAGCTCGTAGGTGTAGATTTCCCTTATCACACTCTTGAAACCGCAGCTGGAAGCTTGTATTTATAGTGTAGATTCAAATGTTACCGTTGGAGGTAGTCACATTTGAATCCAGACTATCAGTAGGGAACACCTACTTTTCTTGGAACTCGGCCTTGTCAGTGTCAGATGAGTTGTCTTGACTTGATTGGTCCACGTGGACTGAGTCCAACGACTCTTTGGTTCAGTGGACTTGATCAGGGCACACTGACTTCAGATGACTTATCCTCCACTGACTTGATAATCTTCAGTAGACATGAATGTCTACAGTGTAGTTGTCTTTCAGTAGACTTTTGAAGATCTCTCCAAGAAGATTGTCATAAGGCTGAATGACAATCTTCCCTGACCACAGTAGCCTGACTCCTTTAGGACCTACTTGGTACAGCACTGATCCTCCTGATCATGCTCTTCACTGAGTAGTCTACTGACCAGCTTAGAATAGTCAGGTTTATACTCAGTGGGACTTCCTTCAGGCTTCTCTTCAGGTTCAGGTCTTCTGACATGGCTTCAGTCGATCTCTTTGTGATGTCATCTTGACTTCCTCAGGCTCTGACAGTGAGTTCCCCCTCACTGAGTTATCCCTCAGTAGAGTTCCCCCTCAGCTGAGCTTTCCTCCTCTGAGTGCTTCCTCAGCTGAGTTCTTCCTCCACTGATAACCTGTTCTACTGAGAAATGACCTAGCCTGATCTGAAACTAAAAGATACTATCCTGACTGCATTCAAACCTATTACATGTTGTTTTGGAAAATCATCAAAACTAAAATATCCCAACAAGGCTGCATGAAGATTATATCCGTTTGAAATATCCTACAAGCAAGATGACTATGAAGTTATCTCTCCAACAGATCGTTTTCCAAACCCACCTATAAATACATAAGACCTTGACCCAAACAAGGTTACGGGAAATTTCAAAGCCAAGAAGTTACTCAAGACTCTCACGTATTCAAGCATTCAAAGAAGCACTCGAAACCCTATTAATTTTCCAAGTGTTTCTTATAGTCTAGAGTCTATTCTGTATTCCACTGACCTCACTATACATATCTCAATCTTAGAGTGATAATCCAATCCTTAGAATAGGTTTTCATTGTAAGGATTATCACAAACTAGTTGGAATCCAAACTGAAACCACAACCCTCACTGATAGGCTTGTTGGTTGAAGTTGTAAGTTGGTTAGGAGAAGGAGGACTAGAAATCAAATTCTAGGGATCAGTGTGACTGGTCATTGTGCACCTTGGCACGTTAAAAATAAGCTAATCCATTAAGGGATTCTCCTGTTCAATTAGGACTGTGGACGTAGGATCTTGAGTCTCTGAGTTCTTTATTGCTTTGATATACTGCTTTACATTACTTATCATTGTTCATTCACTGCAAGTTTTGTCAGTTTTGAATTAATCAGCCTGACCCTTGAACTCATTGCACTACCCTTCTAACCACGGCTTTGTAAGAAAGAAACATTCAGTTTTCAGAAAACACTAAAATAAGTCTTTAAACTTTCAGGGCTCACACATTTGCGCACAAGACATAAATAGATAGTTAACCAACTGACTTGCTTCAGAGCAGTTATTAGGTGTATTATCTATTAAGTGCCTAACACTAAGACTCTGAGTTAAGGGGACTCAGTTTCGAAAAAGAAAGAAAAATTGTATATGTGTATTCCGCCCCTATACACATATTACTCAGACTTGTACGGGACTAATAAGTGGTATCAGAGCTTGTGGTTCAAAAGATCATTTACTTTGAATACTAATAGTTTCAGAGGAGAAACTGTTGGTGGTCGCTGAACAGATCTAAGTTTGCTTTTTCTGAAAACTTTGCATCATGACTTCAAGGAGGCTCGAAGCTTCTTTGTCTAAATTCTATGTCTCTAACTTTGTCTATTGGAGATTCAGGTTGCTAGCACATTTGAATGCAATTCATGACCAGATGCCTCGTGTAATCAAGGACGGCCCCATCAAGATCACTATTCCAAACGTCAAAGGACTGGGATATGATGATCAACCCATTGGAGCTCCAATGCCGAAGGACAAGAACCAACTGACCAATGATGAGATCAAGATGATAGGACTGGACAACGTGACCAAGAATATCATTCTTCATACGGTATCGTTCGAGGAGTCAGTCAGGCTGATGCACTTAAAGACTGCAAAAGAGGTGTGGGATAAGTTGAACCAAATGTGTGAGGCATCTGAGAAGATCAAGGAGAACAAGAGGAATACTGTCATTCAAAAGTTTGAGAGTTTTGAGATGATGCCTGAGGAGACCATTGATCAAATGGAGTCAAGATTCATCAAGATGATGAATGAGTTGGTGTTATTAGGGAAAGAAGTCCCTAACAGAGAAATTGCTTCAAAAATCCTAATGTTCTCCCTAAGAGATGGGATAACAGTGTTATCATGCTCAAGAACACTCGGGATATGAGCAACATTACTTCAGCTCTACTTTTCTCAGAACTCAAAGCATTAGAGTTTGATCTAAACAAGAGAAAGAAGAAAGTAATAGTTGAAGAGGAGGAGAAAGCTCCAGAGAAGAATGTGGCATTCAAAGCTAAATCAGAACCTACAGAATCACCATCAAAGTCATTGATGGAAATGAGTAAAGAAGAGCTCGTTGAGAGTACTGTATGATGGCCAGACGGTTTAAGAAGCTGAATTCTAGGTTTGGTCGTTATAAGAAGTACTATCAGGACACAAGAGATAGGAAATATGAGGGAAACCACAATAGTTCCAGAAGGTATGGAGACTGGAGGAACACTGACCAGAGACACGATCGAGGTGAAGAAAGGAGGTACTCTGACCCAAAACCTGATCGTGAGGAGTTAGACCAGAGATGTGCTCGTGACAACAAGTACTCTAGCAAGAATGAAAGCTCATCAAGACGGAGGGAACCTGACTCAAGAAGGAACCCTGAAGCTAGAAGAGAAGGTGGAGATGAGCCAACAACGTGTTACAACTGTAACAAGAGTGGGTATTATCAGTATGACTACCCTGAGTTAAGTGCAAGGGAAAGAGAAGACAAGAGGACTAAGAGAGGCCTGAGATATGCGGATAGGAGAGTTATGCTCGCTGAAGACGCCACTGACTCGGATGGTCCTGAGGAAAGGTCACTTGAACTCTTTTCCGACGATGAGTACGATGATCTGTGCCTTATGGCTAGGGAGGAGCCTGAAGTAAATTCTAACTCTGAATGTACTTCATACACTAGTCAAAATCCTGAACCTAGCTCAGAGTCAGTTAGAGAAATTAACCTTCAGATCTGCCTTGATCAATTGATGGTTGATTTCTCCAGACTACAGGAAACTAATGTCTTCTTGGTGAAGGAGAACGAGAAATTGAGTACTGAAATCTAAACACTGACTGAACAGTTGACTCAGTCAAATCTGAAAGAATCCTCTCAAATTGTATGGCTAACACAAGAGATTAACTTGATCAATTCTCAGCGTCTTCCAAGAGAGAAGATTCTCAAGGAAATGGCTGAAGACCAACTGGCCAAGCAGACTGAACTAAGAGAACTCAAGAGTAAGTTTGATGACCTTTATTCCAGACATAAAATCCTGAGAAAGAGTGAGGATGCTCTCAAGAAAAAGGTAGCAGCAATGAATAAATCCTCAGTGGTTGTAGAGGAAATAAATAGCTGCCAAAAGCTTGGGAATGAAAGATCTGGGATTGGCTTTGATTCCAGGAAATCCTCACAAGGTCAGTCTCATATTGCTTCAGGGAGCAACACTGAGAGGGTGTTTGTTCAGGCAGGCCCGAGCACAAAGAAGGTTGTGTATAAGGCCCGCCAAACTGATAAGGGCAAGGAAACTATTAAGACAGTCAGGGTTGCCCTTAAGGTTATGAAGCCAAAACCCAAGGGAAAGGCTAAGCAACCTAAATAGGTCCCTGAGAGCTTAGGCCAAAAAACTTCTCAGTGCAAGCCGAGGAGAGCTCACGCCAAGAGCACTCAGACTGCTCAACGGGGATATTATGCTTGGCAATAACCTCATAGAAGGCCAAACATGATAGCACCCCCATGGTTTTGGCATCCTGAAGCCTATAACTGCTATCAGTTCCCTCACTTGCCTAGTGGGAATAGAAAGCAAGGCCCAAGTTAGGAACAAACCCCAAGGCCTGTTGCACCTAGGCTTAGGAACTACAGGAAGGCTGCCCCAAAGGCAAACACTAAGGCCCCTGTGACTCCAAAGCCTGACACTCATACATCATCTTTCTCTCAGGCAAAGAAGAAGAAAGCAGTGTATGTGGATGTTAATGGGATACATATTTACTCCTCCGAGACAATCAGGGTGGCTAACAATGTAGGACCCAACACCCAATGGGTATCTAAAGCCTGATTTCGTTGTAGGCGGTTGTGGACTACAAGAAGAAGGAAGACTCAAACAAAGTTTTTTGGTACCTAGACAGTGGTTGTTTAAGGCACATGACTGGAATGAAGAGTCTTCTTCAGGATTACACTGCAAAAGATGGCCCACAGGTAATTGATTAGGCGTGAAATTGTGATGTTTTGGTGCCCAATTAGTCCATATTTTGAGTGTTTTTTGTGAGTATTTAGAGTTATTTGAGTAACATTTTCATAAACTGATCAATTTATCTCTTTTGTATTCATATTTAGAAAAAGGGCAAAAAAAGGAGTTTGTAGGATATTGAATCGACCAAAACGGACTCCCGGTTGAGAAGATATGAAGGTTTTTAGAACAAGTGTACAACAGCCGAAAAGTGCTCGAACTGGAGGCACTCGAGCGGAAAGTGCTCGACCTCCGACAGCTCGAGCATCCTGAATGTTCTGTGAGCAAAAAATGCTCGATCTGAGAGGGCTCGAGCGCCAAGTGTTCGAGCGGGGGCCCAGCTCGAGCGGCCTGAGCGTATTTTTGCCCTATTTTCGCCCGAATCATATAAATATCCGTCTCAAGCCTATTTTTACACATCCACACATATTTTTGACATAATTTTTGGAGAGGAAGAGCTTGGGAAGGTGATTTTGAGTCTTTGGCAAGGTTTTGAAGATTGTAATCGAGGTTTTTAGCATACGAATTTGTTAGATTAATTACTACTTTGAACGGTTTAGATTTTCATTGTGATTTCTTGAACTCTTGATATTCTTAGACCTAGTTTTCTAGAATTTTATAGATTTGATTTTGAAACTTGAATCCATTGATTTCTTAGTTAGTTTATGTTCTTGATTTCTTTCTTAGTTTTAATTATGTTGATGATTGTTTATCTTATGATTGCTTTTATTCTTGAAATCACCATGTTAGGCTAGAACTCTTGTATGCTTAGGATAGTATGAACTCGTAGAAGTAGGATGTTGGTACGTAATTAGGATAATTCATGATGTATAGTTTTAATTCTCTTAATAATTGAATAATTATAATAAAACCTAGAATAATCATAGAATTAAGTACGAAAATTGGTAGAGAGAAGATGACCGCATCACTCTTTAATAACGAATAGGCTTAAGGAGAGGGTTTTTGAAGGGGTTTATAATCAACCGGTTTATCTAGGGAGGACGGCCGCATCACCCAAGTTAAATTAGGGCCTTAATAATTAAGCACAACTCATATAATTTAATTAGTGGGTTAGTGAAGTAAGTTGTTAGAACTAAGTAATGAGATTAATTCTGAGCTTTTATTCTTTCAATTCTTTGTGCTAGATTAGGGAAGTTGATTGCCTAGTTTATAGTACACTTAGGATTTTAACTTTGAACATCACAATTATTTTAGTTATCATACCAACTCCGTTAGTATATGTAGGGATTCCTATTTCAAGCATCACCATCATATTCGCACTCTAACAAGAGTTAGTATAGTTTTAAATTTTATCTTTAGAATTTAGTTAGTAGATAATAATTAGTAGAAGTAGTTTAAACTAATCATAACATTCATATTAGCTACGACACGTACATTTCTAGGGATTTATTCGCATACAAACTCTCCCTTGGGTTCGATACTACTTGGCCCATATACTCGTCCATACTATAGTGCTCCCATACTCTTGTGGGGTAACTACTAGTCAAGCTAGTATTTTGCATTCAAGTCAATGGTGTCGTTGTCGGGGAAGGTGATATATGCTCATTGAGTAAAACTTGGAGATAGTTTAGTAGCTAGTAGTGAGTATTTTTCTTTTCTGTTTATTATTCATTTTCTAGTTGCATTTGATTATTTCTTTTTGTGTTTCAGGTATATGAAAACACGCTCAAAGGGAAAAACGAGCGGAAATAGAATGAAGCTAGATCCTGAGACTATAGCCAGAAGAAATAGAGCCTTCCAGCGAAGGATGACTACTGCAGCTGGTGATTAGATGAATCTGGATTTAGGCGGAGATTTGGATCTCGATGGAAAAGGGATCAATCAGAATGTGGAACGGATTGAAGGAGCGAATGGTGTGAATAGTCAAAAGCAAGCACCCCAAGGGGAAAGCACCAGCTAAAACCCGCATCCACTTAACCAAAACAACCCCGCACTAAGCCAGAATCAGAGCCAAAACCAAAACCCAAACAACCCTTTCAACAATCCAGTTTACCAACACAACCACCAGCTTTACCCATACCCTTATCCACCCTACTATCTACCATACTACCCTCCACAACCATTTCATAACCAACCAAAAATCCCACAGATCCCTCCACCACCAGTCTACCAACCACAAGATGGAGTATGGCGATTAGAGGAAGGTTTGAAGCTCAGCCTCAACGGTATTACGATGGAGTAGCTATGCCACCAGTTGAGGCAAATAACTTTTCTTCCAGAATTTTGAAGATGCTCGTGGAGAACCAGTTTAAGGGAGAAGTAGGGAAGGACAACCCACATATCCATTTGAGGAATTTCCTCATGATAGCCTATACCTTTCACTACAATGGGATGTCTGAAGATGCAAAGAGGCTCAGATTGTTCCAATTCTCTCTAACTGGAATAGCTAAAGAATGGTACGATAATACGCTTCCACGGGGGGAGGGGATGTGAATACATGGGCTGAGCTCGAGCGTCTGTTCCTTAAGCGTTTCTACCCTCCGTCTAGAATGGTGAAGGCGAGGAAGGAGATCTCCTCATTCAAGCAGAGACCGGGAGAAGAATTGAGTCAAGTTTGGGAGATATTTTCGAACATGCTTATTGAGTGCCCGCAGCACGGGTACAACGAGGGAGACATTATGGTCTACTTCTATTGTGGGGCTTGTAAGGCTGGTCAAGGCCATCTCGATGCATGTGTAAATTGAGCATTCCAGAATCGAAGTACAGCTGAGTGCAGACAGATAGTAGAGGACATAGTGAAGAACACGGGGCAGTGGAATGAAGATCAAGAGAATCAAAGAGTCTATCAGATGGAAGACAGTGAGGGGACGATAAAGCTGCTCATGGCTATGATGGAGAAGATTAGTAATTTGGAGGTTGGGCAAAGTTTGAGTGGTGGAAGTAGTTCTTTGAGTGAGAAAGTGGATCAGCCAGGATGCCAGCAAGAGGAGGCCAACTATATGGGAAGGCCTAATTATAATTAGGGTGGCTATCAGCAAGGTGGAAATCAGCAGGGCCGACCTGTTTATGGTCAACCGTTTGTACCACTGGGTCCACAGCCTCCTCATGAGTGGAGAAATAATCAGGGATACCAAGGAGGGCAGCAACCAACTCAGAACCAGTGGAGGAAGAACGATAACTTCTCCTACAACAATCCGAAGGCCGGAATAATTGTACCTCCAGGTTCGAAACTCCCAGGGGGAGAAGGCGATGCCTCAACTGATGAGATGCTACGAGCTATTTTGTAGAAGGTGCAGGAGGGTAATAAGAGGTTTTCCTCTTTGGAGTACGATGTGAAAGAGATGAGTAAGAAGAATGGCTAAAGGGATCAAGAACTTCAGAGGAGGGACATGGACCTCAATAGAATTCAGCAAGAGAACAACAGGCGGTTCACTTCCATGGAGTTTCAAATTAGCCAGATCGCAAAATCGTTGGGTAGAGAGTCGGGTAAATTTCCTTCTATGCCAGAAGGTAACCAGAAAGAGCAATGTAAACCGATTCAGTTGAGAAGTGGCACCAAGTATGAAAGTCCATCATTACCTGTTGATGTGGAGGAAGTCCATAGAGAGATTGAGAAGAAGAGCGATAAGGAAAAGGTTGAAGAAGGGAAAGTGGAAGAAGAATGGATTCCAAAGTAGAAGAAGGCAAAAGAAGCTAAGTGAAACGTGAAGGAAACCGAGCGAGATGAATGAGGTGTGCCAAAATTAGTGATTTCGGTACCATATCCGCAGCGGTTCATGAAAAAGAAATTGGATGAGAAATTCGCTGAGTTTCTTGAGGTCTTTAAGAAGTTGCATACCAACATCCCGTTTTATGATGCTTTGGAGCAAATGCCGAACTATGCCAAGTTCCTGAAGGACTTGATTGCAAAGAGGAGAAGAATGGACGGGCCTGAACTTGTGCAGCTGAACCATGAGGTGGGTGCTATGGTGCATAAAGTGCTTCCCCCGAAGTTGAAGGATCTCGGTAGCTTCACACTCTTGTGTGACATCGGGAATGGAGTCAAGAGGGGAGCGTTGTGCGATCTTGGGGCGAGCATAAATCTTATGCCACTGTCACTTTTTAAGAAGTTGAATGGAGGTGAACTTCAACCGACGATGATGACTCTTCAACTCGTCGATAGGTCTATCATAAGACCTCAAGATGTGGTTGAGGATGTCCTTGTAAAGGTGGCGGATCATGTGTTTCCAGCTGATTTTGTAGTCCTTGACATGGAGGAGGACGAGCACGTGCCCCTAATTTTGGGAAGACCGTTCTTAGCTACAACCGGGATGGTGTTGGATGTGGCGAACGGGAATATCACGGTGAAAGTGGATGATAAGGAAGTGAAGATCTCCCTCTATGAGGTTATGAAACATCCAATGGAGAAAGAGAGTGAAGAAGTGAAATGTGTAGACATGGTCCAAGTGGAAGAAAAAGGAGGAGTAGATTTGGAGAAGACAAAAATCAGAAAGTTGCACGACAAGGCACCTCCGCGGAAAGCTAAAAAGAAATTGAAACCACCACCAGAGGTGAATAAGGTATTTAGGAGTGGGTCCCTTGAGATTGAGAAGGAGGATGGGAAGGGATTCATGATAAATGAGCATCGAGTAAAGAAATTCTACAATTTCTCTTATGAGAATAAGGGAGGTACCTTTGAGTCTCATGACCCATGAGCTCCTTTGAGCTCGGTCCGGCATTATGACCTTAAAAATAGTGTTGAATGGGAGGCAACCAATTTTTACTTGCTTTTGAGTGTTTTTAATGTTTTAGTGTGATGTCTATTAATCGAGTGATTTTGACCTCGTTCTTGAGTATTTTTATTGTAGGCTTGTCTTGAGGATGCACGGATTTTCAATGAGTGATGAAGGGAAGCAATTCAATAAAAGGGAGTGTGCTACATTGATAAGTGTCAACCGGTATTATGTGTATGAGGTAACCCCGAACCCCAAACTTAGACCGCTTCACAAAGTCGAAGTTTGGGGGGTGGAGTGTTTATAAGTTTTATGGTGATACATATGCACTGGCGCACTTGAGAGGTTTAATTGACATTGCACAGGCGCACGCCCTCTCGTTGAGTTGAGTTAAGTTATATATTGTGCATTGATGGGTATTTGAGCTGATGGTGTGTACTAATTCGGTGCTACTAATTATTTTCATGTTTATTAACTCTTCTTTGCTTATTGATTGCTATCATTGAGTGTGGAATTATGAATTGGTGATTGTGAATTTGAATTAGGACTAGATTATGTGAGTCTGGTGAGTAGAGTTGATTTGAAAGGGAATTTGTACATTTACGAATTTTCCTTTTGAATACTTGTGTGGTAGTGATGAGAATTCACTAGGTCTAGTATGGATGTGAAAAACTGTGAGATTTGAGCCTTATAAGAGATTAAAATTCATGTAAATTGATCTCATTCGTTTGTGAGTGGATCTTCACCTTAGAGGTGCTAGAACTTGTGGGTACTCTCGCTTCTTGATTGTGTCTAGTATGAAATGCCGGAAGTGATTTAAGACCATCTTTTGAATTGATAAGTCACTTAGCCAAAATAAGTCTACCAATGACATTAATCCCTTGTTAACCCGTTTGAGCCCGAGCCTATTATTTACTAGCACATTTGAATTTATCTAATTCCTAAACTCTTTTTGTCCCAATTTGAGTGGAGAATAAAAAAAGTCGTGAATGAAAGGGGATTTAAGTTGAGAATGTGGAATTGTTTATGGATGAGTGAGTATGAGAAAAGGGCGTAATGAAATTGTAAGTAGTGGGGAAGAACAAAAATTTGAGAATGAGCAAAAAGAAATTATGAGCTCATGGAGAGTTTGAGAAAAAGGAAGTGCATTGATTGAAAAAAAAAGTGAAAAAAGAGTTAGAAGAAAAAAATAGTTGAGGTGTTGAGAGTAGATGGAATTGAAAGTGTCTTGTATGAAGATATTTGAAGTATTATGTTCCTTGTATTGAACTACCGAAGCTTGATTTTCTATTCTCCATTCACTTGAGCCAGTTATCCTATATCTTTACCCCACCTGTCCAAAGAGTCGTACATTACAACCTTGAAAAAGTCCTTTTTGATTAGGCATGAATTCTAGTTTGCGGTCGAAGTTGAGAGTGCTTACAAGTCTATGGTCACTAATTTGTGTGATTGATTGATTGAGAGAATCCCTATTTATTGATAAATACTTGTGAGAGAGTGAAACACATCACCGAGAGCACATCCATATTTGATTTTGGTAGTTTTTTATTGATTATCCATGAGTAGGATGAAGGGGGTGAGTTTGTGTACGGGTGATCGATCTTAGAAGCATGAAAACTATTATTTGCATGAGTTAGTACTTTGATTCATTTCTAATAATTTCACTTGATTTATCATTTTATTTATTGAGGACAAGCAATATGGTAAGTTTGGGGGGTTGATTAGGCGTGAAATTGTGATGTTTTGGTGCCCGATTAGTCCATATTTTGAGCTTTTTTTAGAGTATTTAGAGTTATTTGAGTAACATTTTCATAAACTCATCAATTTATCTCTTTGGTATTCATATTTTGAAAGAGGGCAAAAAAAGGAGTTCGTAGGACTTTGAATCGACCAAAACGAACTCCCGGTTGAGAAGATATGAAGGTTTTTAGAACAATTGTACAGCAGCCGAAAAGTGTTCCAGCTGGAGGCACTCGAGCGGAAAGTGCTCGACCTCCGACAGCTCGAGCGCCCTGAATGTTCTGTGAGCAAAAAGTGCTCGATCTAAGAGGGCTCGAGCTCCAAGTGCTCGAGCGGCCTGAGCGATTTTTTGCCCTGTTTTCGCTCGAATCATATAAATACCCGTCTCAAGCCTATTTTTACACATCCATACATAGTTTTGACATAATTTTCGAAGAGGAAGAGCTTGGGAAGGTGATTTTGAGTCTTTGGTAAGGTTTTGAAGATTGTAATCGGGGTTTTTAAAATATGAATTCATTAGATTAGTTACTACTTTGAACGGTTTAGATTTTCGTTGTGATTTCTTGAACTCTTGATATTCTTAGATGATGTAGGGTGTATTCGCTGAACCTGTCATAGTTTAGTATTTTGGTCATAACTTTCTCTAGAAGAGTCTGATTCATGCACCATTTGTAGCATTGGAAAGCCAACTTCATTTTCTTTCCAACCATGTATTATGGAACATCAGATTCAAATTATTCAGAGAGTTATGATCATTCAAAGTTCATCCAGAAGTCAAAGAGTCTCCTTCGAAGCTTGAACTTATTTACTCCTTATCAAATGAACCTATCTTATCTTGTATCCTGTAAATACCAAGTATTCTGAGGTTTGAAGACAGATTTGAATATTGTATGAATTATTTTTCAAGATTGAGAATATAGTTCTCATTTTCTTATTATACCCGACTTGGAAGTCGAATTTAGCATACTATCTTATTTCATTCCTATTTCTTTGTTTCCATCCCTCATCATTTGGTATCTAGAGCCAACGTACGCTCTTGGTATTGTTGTCTTTCTGCAATGGCAGCAAGAAGAGGAAGAGGCATTCGTGGCATTGGAAAGCCAACTTTATTATCTTTCCAACCATGTATTATGGAACATCAGATTCAAAGTATTCAGAGAGTTATGATCATTCAAAGTTCGTCCAGAAGTCAAAGGGTCTCCTTGGAAGCTTGAACTTATTTACTCCTTATCAAATGAACCTATCTTATCTTGTATCATATAAATACCGAGTATTCTGAGGTTTGAAGACAGATTTGAATATTGTTTGAATTATTTATCAAGATTGAGAATATAGTTCTCATTTTCTTATTATACCCGACTTGGAAGTCGAATTTAGCATACTATCTTATTTCATTCCTATTTCTTTGTTTCCATCCCTCATCATTAGACCTATTTTTTCAGAATTGTATAGATTTGATTTTGAAACTTGAATCCATTGATTTCTTAGTTAGTTTATGTTCTTGATTTCTTTCTTAGTTTTAGTTATGTTGATGATTGTTTATCTTATAATTGCTTTTATTCTTGAAATCACCATGTTAGGCTAGAACCCTTGTATGCTTAGGATAGGATGAACTCATAGAAGTAGGATGTTAGTACGTAATTAGGATAATTCGTGATGTATAGTTTTAATTCTCTTAATGTTTGAATAATTATAATAAACTCTAGAATAATCATAGAATTAAGTATGAAAATTGTTAGAGAGAAGACGACCGCATCACTCTTTAAAAACGAATAGGCTTAAGGAGAGGGTTTTTTAAGGGGTTTATAATTAACCGGTTTATCTAGGGAGGACGGCCGCATCACCCAAGTTAAATTAGGGTCTCACTAATTAAGCACAACTCATATAATTTAATTAGTGAGTTAGTAAAGTAAGTTGTTAGAACTAAGTATTGGGATTAATTCTGAACTTTTATTCTTTCAATTCTTTGTGCTAGATTAGGGAAGTTGATTGCCTAATTTATAGTACACTTAGGATTTTAACTTTGAACATCACAATTATTTTAGTTATCGTACCAACTCCGTTAGTATACGTAGGGATTCCTATTACGAGCATCACCATCATATTCGCACTCAAACAAGAGTTAGTATAGTTTTAAATTTTATCTTTAGAATTTTGTTGGTAGATAATAATTAGTAGAAGTAGTTTAAACCAAGCATCACATTCATATTAACTACGACACGTACATTTCCAGTGATTTATTCGTATACAAACTTTCCCTTGGATTTGATGTTGGGAAAATAGGGGTGCCCGGAATCTATTGGGGATGAAATTTAAATACAATTATTACTAGCATGAATTAATTCTAATTAATTCAAATAATAATTCCAACAACCAATTTAACATCATGCATGTTGAATTAATTCACATATAATCAATGGCGGAATAAACAAGATAATATGTGATTAACGTACCTCTCATAGAACTTGACCTTTGAATAAAACGGGACTAACACGTATGCGCTTTATCAACCCAAAAGCCTTCTCAAGTATTCCCTTTCACCTTATTCGATTACCGGTGGGAGATGCTATCGAACAATTTAAATAACTAAGGAAAAAGAAAAATATCTATGTTCTTGATTTTTCCAACACATGGAATTATGTACTTGGGGATGAAATAATCATCCCCTATTTATAATATGAGGGGGCCGAAAATTTGAGTGAAATATGGGCTTGGAAAAAATCTTTTCTTAGACTCTAAGAAATCTTGAATATATCTAATATATTCTTTTCTCCATAATAAAATATTCCACAAAAATCTCACCCTACATATTAAGGGGCTATTTTCGAAAAATTTAAGAAGAAAATCCAAGATTTAGATCTTTCTTGAATATATGAAATAATCTTGTATTCCAAGAATACATATCTTCCATAATATCTTTCCAAGAAAATCAACAAAATCTTTTTTCTTCCTAACAACTTATTTTCGAAAATAATGAAGAAAAAACAGCATAATATATTCTTTACTTGAGGGGCCTTTAAGGAGAATTAAGATTGGACCTTCTAATGGACTTCTGAATTTCAATATTGAGCCCCAATATAATTCAATCCATTAATATTAATTATTACCACTAATAAATTAATATTGCACTATCCATCTTAATCCATATTACGATAATATGGGCTCCCGGTTATTATTTCCCGTGTTTAAGATTATCAAGTCCATTAATTAATCAAGCTTCTGAATAGCTCTAAATTAATTAATATATTTCACCTTGGAGTAAAGACAGCTCAACATTATTATCCGTACCGAAGAAACTAATTCTTCACTTGCAAGATTTGGTACGATAAAACTTCTGAGCCCACCAAGGGGACTAATCACACGAGCCGTACTCGCACGCGTTTCTCCGTATTAAATCTTAGCAACCGTCGTATGATTAATATTACTGTCCAAGACACAAAGTTCGAAGTCACAATGATTCTCACCCAACATGAATCAAAGCAGTAACCATTAAGTACACACGGTCCTATTTAAGTGACGGAGATTAAGAAATCAACAACCACTGAGGTCTAATTCTTCACATTTCAGAACAGAAGAATTTATCCTCGCTGTAGGTCCTCTTCAACACATACTAAATGTGCTAGTGCAATTTCTTAGTCAAGACAGACCAATCTGAGCCTTACACATCGACCTTTCTCGGCGGATTGTTCAATTCCACCTAGGTCGTGAAAATGTACGTTTAGTTACAAGTAAACTGTTAATGTTGTCTTCCGTGATTGGGTATCACCACATTAACTACAATGTAACTAGTACCATGTATTGAACGGTTTGCAATAGAAATTCAACATTCAATCATAACTAAAGCAAATGTGATAAAAGAATTATTCTCATAAAACGAGTGTTTGATACACGAGTTATACAAAGTAAAAGCATACTTTCACGTATAACTCCAACAATCTCCAATTTATACTTAAAGTCTGCTTTTAGTATACATCACGCATGTCTTAGTGTAGTAGCTCTACGTGACATCTCATGTCAACCTACACTAACCTAATAATTCCTCCCACTTATACTTAAAGCAGATTGGCAATAGTCTTGACTCCCATTCCATCCACATGTCTCTCGAATGTACTCTGAGGCAGACCCTTTGTGAATGGATCCGCTAGGTTGTCACCCGACGCTATCTTTGCCACCTCTATATCTCCTCTCTTAACGATTTCTCGTATAAGATGGTATTTTCTTTCTATGTGTTTGCTGGCCTTGTGGGCTCTCGGTTCCTTTGAATTTGCAACTGCTCCGGCATTGTCACAAAAGACAGTTATCTTGTCGGGCAAATTCGGAACAACGTCCAAGTCCAATAAGAAGTTCTTGAGCCAAACTGCCTCTTTCGCTGCTTCACAAGCAGCTACATACTCGGCTTCCATGGTCGAATCGGCGATGCATTTCTGCTTAACGCTTCTCCATGAAATGGCTCCTCCTCCCATGCAAAACACACTACCCGAGGTTGACTTTCTTGAGTCTATGTCTGATTGGAAATCCGAGTCCGTGTATCCCACGGGAACTAGACTATCTGACTGGTAAATCAGCATCCGCTCACGAGTTCTTTTCAGATACCTCAAGATGCACTTTACGGCAGTCCAATGGTCTTTCCCGGGATTACTTTGATATCTTGCCACCATGCCCACGGCAAAGCAGATATCCGGTCTCGTACACAGCATTGCATACATAAGGCTTCATACGGCTGAAGCGTACGGAACACCTTTCATGTCATCTATCTCCGCTTGCGTCTTAGGGCTCATTTGTTTCGATAGATGGATTCCGTGTCTAAAAGGTACAAAACCTTTCTTGGAATCTTGCATGCTGAAACGCTTCAAAACAGTGTCAATGTATGAAGCTTGCGATAAGCCCAACATCCTCTTCTTGCGATCGCGAGTGATCTTGATCCCAAGGATGTGGCCGGCTTCCCCTAAATCCTTCATATCAAATTGTTTTGACAGCCATACCTTTACGTCTGACAATACCTTTACATTGTTTCCAATGAGCAGAATATCGTCTACGTATAATACTAAGAATACCACTGCAGTTCCGTCACGCTTCTTATACACACAACTTTCGAACTCGTTTTGATTAAACACATAAGACTTAATCACTTGATCAAAACACTGGTTCCAAGTACGTGATGCTTGCTTAAGTCCATAAATGGATCTCTTAAGCTTGCATACGAGATTCTCTTGGCCTTTTTCAATGAAACCTTTGGGCTGTTGCATATAGATATCTATCCCGTCAAGACTTCCGTTAAGGAAAGCCGTCTTGACATCCATTTGCCAGATCTCGTAGTCTAGGTGCGCAGTGATCGACAAGAGAAT
Organism: Ballota nigra; assembly: GCA_947034835.1. NCBI lineage: Eukaryota > Viridiplantae > Streptophyta > Magnoliopsida > Lamiales > Lamiaceae > Ballota > Ballota nigra. The sequence continues at coordinate 29,907,095 of OX344720.1, forward strand.
ACGGATAGACTTAAGCATAGCTACAGGCGAAAAGGTTTCCTCATAATCGATCCCTTCTTTCTGAGTATACCCTTTGGCCACAAGCCTCGCTTTGAAGGTCTCTACCCTTCCGTTCGGTCCTCTTTTCCTCTTATACACCCACTTGCATCCAATGGGTTCTACCCCATTGGGTGGCTCGACCAACTCCCACACTTGATTATGATCCATCGAACCCATCTCGGCTTCCATTGCCGTTTGCCACGACTCCGCATCTTTGTCTTGGATTGCCTCGTTGTACGTCCATGGGTCCGATTCAACATCGGGAACTAAATCCGAAGATTCTCCTATCCCCATGAATCTCTTGGGTTGCCTAGCAATCCTCCCACTACGACGGGGTTCCGGTTGTGAGGATGTGTTGTGTGGTACATCATCTTGTTACTTGGTATCAAGGTTTGACCTCTCAATTCTTCTAAGGTAATTTCACTTTTAGGCTTCCGATTGTTCATACAGTCCTCCTCCAAGAATTTAAAGTGTGTACTGATCACGGTCTTTTGATCCTTGGGACTATAGAACATACACCCTTTCGTTCCCGCAGGGTATCCTATAAACACCCTTAATTCCGAACGTGGATCCAACTTATCGGCTTCCTTGTCTAGCACGTATGCCGGACAACCCCAAATCTGCAAATGTCTTAGACTGGGCTTGCGCCCGGTCCACAATTCCATTGGGGTTTTAGGAACCGATTTGGATGGCACCAAGTTTAGAATGTAAGCCGCCGTTTCCAAGGCATTACCCCAAAATGACTTGGGTAAATCCGAATAACTCATCATGGATCTGACCATCTCTAAAAGAGTCCGGTTTCTTCGTTTCGCCACACCGTTCTGTTGAGGGGTTCCCGGTGCGGTTAACTGGGATACGATCTCTTCGTCCGATAAGTAGTTCAAGAATTCATCGCTGAGGTATTCGCCTCCACGATCTGATCGTAGAAACTTGATACTCTTTTCCCTATGTTTCTCGGCTTCGGCCTTAAACTCCTTGAACTTATCAAAAGTTTCAGACTTATGCCTCATAAGGTAAATATACCCATATCTTGAGTAATCGTCAATGAAGGTGACGAAATACTCATACCCCATTCTCGCTTTGATCGTCATTGGACCACACACATCGGTATGAACGAGTTCTAACACTTCCGTGGCTCTATTCCCCTTGGCTCCAAATGCCCTCTTGGTCATCTTACCCTCTAAACAGGATTCACAAGTTAGAAACGACTCGACTTGGAATGATCCCAAGGATCCGTCTTTCACCAATCTCTCTATCCGCTTTAGATTAATATGACCTAGTCTAAGATGTCATAGAAGTGTTTCATTCATCTCCGAAGAACGCTTTCTTTTATTACTCGAAATGATCGACGTGTTATTAGATTCATTATTTGAGTGGTGTGCACACTTAATCGTATGGAGATTGTTTACCAACGTTCCATGACAGATAACATCATTCTTAAAAGAAACAGTAACAACTTTATTAAAAGTAACTGAATATCCATCAAAAAACAACTTAGAAACTGAAATTAAATTCTTCCTAAAGTTTGGAACGTATAAAACATCTCTTAAAATTAAAACTCTATCTTCAAAAGATAGGTGCACGACTCCCACTGCTTCGTCCGCCACTCTCGTAGCATCGCCCAAAGTGATTGTGATCTCATTCGTGCTAAGTCGTCGTGTTAGCTGGAACCCCTGAAGAGTGAAACAAATATGATCAGTTGCCCCGGTATCCACTACCCAAACGTGGGCAGCATACGCCGCAACATATGTTTCAACGACTAAAGCATGAGACTTACCTTTCTTTCCCGCCTTCTTAGGCTTAGAACAGGTCGCCCTCCAATGTCCCTTCTCACCACAATTGAAGCACTTACCCTTAGCAGCTTTCTTTCCACCTCCTTCTCCCTTTGCCTTGGGTTTCGCAACAGTTGGATTTGCTTGGGTCTGGCCTTTCGTCCTCTTCCTCTTCTTCCCTCCCTTGGGACCCGAAGAGGAAGACGGACCGTTTGCCACCATAGCGACAATTTGGTGATCCATTAGAGTCTCCGCCGATACCAAAGCTTGCAAGAGCTCGGGCAAACTATTTGCCCAATCATTCATTTGATAATTCAACTGAAACTGCTCAAAGCTCTTTGGCAGAGAATGGAGAACGAAATCGACCTTAGTAGGGAGGTCAAATTCCGCACCAAGTACTTCCAACTTATTGAGATAACCCATCATCTCAATAACGTGATCCCTTACGGGCGTACCTTCCACCATCTTCAACGAAAGCATCTTTCGCATGGTGATTTGCCTAGCTGTACGGTTCTGGTGTTTAAACATCACTTCAAGATTGAGCATTATCTCAGAGGCGGTCTCCATGTGTTGGTGTTGGTGTTGCAACACATCTGACATTGAAGCCAGAATAGTACACCTAGCCATCTCATTGGAGTCAAACCAACTCTTATGCTCTTTCTTGACCGCTTTGCTCGCATCTTCGGCAGACTCTTGGGGCTTAGGAGTAGTAAGTACCCATTTGTGGTGTTGAGCGGTTAGGACAATATCAAGGTTACGTTTCCAATCAACATAGTTCTCACCAACAAGTTTGTTATCTTTAAGTATACTAAACAGTTGATTAAAAGGTTGCGACATGATGAACTGAGAATAAAACATACATTCATATCAATATCTAGAAAAATACGAAATTATCACATAATTCGATCACATCAATTATATTGAAACCTTAAAATAATATAATCATGCATCAGCCAACATCTCGAAACAACTTAAATGCGCCACGAGGGGTGGTCTATACATTTAAATACATTCAAGCGGATCACAAACTTTAAAAGTTACAAATCCTTAATTCAAAATTAATAGTTGGCTCCCACTTTGACCACATAGAAATTGACAGGGACTCCGAGGGGAGTAAGTTAATATCAATTTCCTATGCCTAAGTAATAACCATAATTAAATACATGATTATTATTTCGCTTTGAGCAAGCCACTCGGGGTGAGGGTCAATACCGCCACTAGTAATAATCCACAATCATCCTTTCAGAATTTATTCATGTGAAATCCGTTCTTTTGGCCGATCCGATGGGGAAATGTATTCCAAAAGAACTTCACAAATAAATAAATTATGGAGGCCAAATTAATTCAATTTTAATATCCGGAATAAAATTGCGATTAAATAAACATACTTAGTAATTTTCGAAAGTAAGGTTTTTCTTGGACAATTAAATTCATGCAAACACATATTAACAAATAATAATAAGTGCACGAAATAAAACATTCATCAAAACAAAATTAAACACATTAGAGCACTCAAATCCAATTATCACGGTTTAATTTCTTCACGTCTTGATGCGAAAAATCGTCCTTGTTGCTTTCTGTCGTTCGTCTCGACACGCTCCCACTCGAAAAGCAACACTTCATCAAAAATAGCATCGTTTGGGGTTCAGGACGACGTTTAAAATCATACGGAAAAAAACGGAACCGAAAAAAAATTCCACGGCCCGAGATACGGCGCACGTCGGCCCACGGAGTGGGACCGCGCGCCTCTCGGCCAAGCGGCCGAGGCGCTGCATGCCGAGCGCCGAAGCGCCTCACGCGAGGCGCCGAGGCGCTGCATGCCAAGCGCCGCACGCGAGGCGCCGAGGTGCTGCACGCCGAGGCCGAGGCGCTGCAGGCCACGCCCCGAGGCGCGCGCGCGCGCTTGCACGGCGCTGGCCACCTGTCACGGGCGGGTCGTGCACCTTGCACCCCGTGCACCGGGTTTCGACGTTTATTCTCATTTTCTTCACCCAATACACGATTTTACGTCCATGCATGTGCCGCGCACGCATGTGTCATCCGGGTACGCCGTCTTTAATTCTTCGTTCTTCGTCACGATCCGGTTACAATTTATTTTACAAAAAAAATATACTAGATCTAGACTAGTCTATTACAATGATCGAATCAAAATAAAAACAACTAATCTACTCGTGGATTTTCTCACGAGAAAAATGAATTCGAACGAATCGAATTAAAAACAATTAATTCACACGCATGAAAAATTAACAACATTAAAAACCATGACAATTGGATACCTGCAAAAAAGATCTAGCAATTCTACTATCCAATTTCAATTTAATGTTAAATAATTTAAATTCCAATTTAAAGATCAGAGCCCGAAACCGTGGCTCTGATACCAGTTGTTGGGAAAATAGGGGTGCCCGGAATCTATTCGGGATGAAATTCAAATTTAAATACAATTATTACTAGCATGAATTAATCCTAATTAATTCAAATAATAATTCCAACAACCAATTTAACATCATGCATGTTGAATTAATTCACATATAATCTATGTCGGAATAAACAAGATAATATGTGATTAACGTACCTCTCGTAGAACTTGGCCTTTGAATGAAATGGGACTAACACGTACGCGCTTTATCAACCCAAAAGCCTTCTCAAGTATTCCCTTTCACCTTATTCGATCACCGGTGGGAGATGCTATCGAACAATTTAAATAACTAAGGAAAAAGAAAAATATCTATGCTCTTGATTTTTCCAACACATGAAATTATGTACTTGGGGATGAAATAATCATCCCATATTTATAATATGAGGGGGCCGAAAATTTGAGTGAAATATGGGCTTGGAAAAATCCTTTTCTTAGACTCTAAGAAATATTGAATATATCTCATATATTCTTTTCTCCATAATAAAATATTCCACAAAAATCTCACCCTACATATTAAAGGGCTATTTTCGAAAAATTTAAGAAGAAAATCCAAGATTTGGATCTTTCTTGAATATATGAGATAATCTTGTATTCCAAGAATACATATCTTCCATAATATATTTCCAAGAAAATCAACAAAATCTTTTTTCTTCCTAACTACTTATTTTCGAAAATAATGAAGAAAAATCAGCATAATATATTCTTTTTATTTTAATCACCTTATCATTATTGGGCTACTTAATAGGCTACTTGAGGGGCCTTTAAGGAGAATTAAGATTGGACCTCCTAATGGACTTCTGAATTTCAATATTGAGCCCCAATATAATTCAATCCATTAATATTAATTATTACCACTAATAAATTAATATTGCACTATCCATCTTAATCCATATTACGATAATATGGGCTCCCGGTTATTATTTCTCGCGTTTAAGATTATCAAGTCCATTAATTAATCAAGCTTCTGAATAGCTCTAAATTAATTAATATATTTCACCTTGAAATAAAGACAGCTCAACATTATTATCCGTACCGAAGAAACTAATTCTTCATTTGCAAGATTTGGTACGATAAAACTTCTGAGCCCACCAAGGGGACTAATCACACGAGTCATACTCGCACGCGTTTCTCCGTATTAAATCTTAGCAACCGTCGTATGATTAATATTACTGTCCAAGACACAAAGTTCGAAGTCACAATGATTCTCACCCAACATGAATCAAAGCAGTAACCATTAAGCACATACGGTCCTATTAAAGTGACGGAGATTAAGAAATCAACAACCACTGAGGTCTAATTCTTCACATTTTAGAACAGAAGAATTTATCCTCGTTGTAGGTCCTCTTCAACGCATACTAAATGTGCTAGTGCAATCTCTTAGTCAAGACAGATCAATCTGAGCCTTACACATCGACCTTTCTCGGCGGATTGTTCAATTCCACCTAGGTCGTGAAAATGTACGTTTAGTTACAAGTAAATTGTTAATGTTGTCTTCCGTGATCGGGTATCACCACATTAACTACAATGTAACTAGTACCATGTATTGAACGGTTTGCAATAGAAATTCAACATTCAATCATAACTAAAGCAAATGTGATAAAAGAATTATTCTCATAAAACGAGTGTTTGATACACGAGTTATACAAAGTAAAAGCATATTTTCACGTATAACTCCAACATTTGATACTACTTGGTCCCTATACTCGCCCATACTACAGTGATCACATACTCTTATAGGGTAACTACTAGTCAAGCTAGTATTTTGCGTTCAAGTCAGTAACCTTTGGTGATAACTCAAAAGGTTTAACTAAAGGTTTTGACACTCTTGTTATAGGTACGGTCAGGGTGGAGAATGTGTCTTATGTTGAAGGACTGAAGCACAACCTATTATCAGTAAGTTAGTTTTGTGACAAAGGTTTCAGTGTTGAGTTCACATCGAATATTTGTTTGGTCAAGAACAAACCAACATTTCAAGTGCTTCTAACAGGTATTAGGAAAGGTAATGTTTATTTAGCTGATTGGAGCAACACTATTCCTGAAGTGTTTTGTTGCTAAAAGCTCTTCAGAGCTCAGTTGTTTATGGCATAAAAGATTAAACCACCTGAACTTCAAGATTCTTAACAAAATTTCTAGACTTTCACTTGTTGAAGGTTTACCTATCAAAGTTTTTAGCAAGGATCATGTGTGCAAGGCTTGTCAGGAAGGAAAGCAGGTCAGTGATATATTCAAAGAGAAAGCTACCTTCTCCACAGACAGAGTTCTTCAGCTCTTGCACATAGATTTGTTTGTCCCTGTAACACCTGTGAGTATGAATGGTAAGAAATATACCCCTGTGGTCATTGATGATTATTCTAGATATACTTGGGTTATTTTCTTGTTAAATAAAAAGAAAACACAGGTGAAGCTTCTAGAGTTTCTCAGGAGACTCAACAATGAGCAGAATCAGTCCATTGTGAAAATTAGATCTGACAAAGGCACTGAGTTTATAAATTCATATATTTCTGACTTTTGCAATGAACTTGGTATAACTCACGAGACTTCTGCAGCTAGAACCCCACAACAAAATTGTGTTGTTGAAAGGAGAAACAGAATACTGAAGGAAGCTACCAGGACCATGCTGGCTGAGTCAGGATTGTCCAAGAAGTTCTGGGCTGAGGCAATCAACACTGCATGTTATACTCAGAATAGATCCATGCTGAACAAACAACATTGCTCAGACCCCCTATGAGACATGGAACAAGAGGAAGCCTCTTATTTCCATATATTTGGGTGCAAGTGCTTCATCCTCAACAATGAGAAGACCCAATTGAAGGCTTTTTATAACAAATATGATGAAGGAATAATCTTAGGGTATTCTACAGTCAGTAAAGCATTCAAAGTCTATAATTGTAGGACCCTTGTTGTGGAAGAATCACCACATGTTGTTTTTTATGAATCTGTCACTTAGTCTAGGGTAAAAGTGGTGGATCCTGACTCTGAGGAGGTCACAAGGAGAATGGCAGGGCTGAGCTTAAAGAATCGACCTGATCCAAAGGTCAAAGTTGTGACAATTCCAAGTTGGGATGATGATGACGATCAGGATGACAATTCAAAAGTCACTCCTAAACCCAGTACTTCAGGGATTATTGAGCCTCAAACTGAGGAACGGGCTCAACCTGAGGTAAGTACCGTCAATGAAGATGCGATCGCAGCTGAGACGGCCACTGAGTCACTATATCAATTATCAAGGGGGAATCGATGTCCCTGACATTGAGCTCATTAATCCCTTTGGTGTAGACTCAGTTCCATTCTCTTCTGTTCAATTTCCTGAGTTTATGGAACTTGTAGACACTAACATTGCAGGTACTTCAGGAACAACTTCAGGCAAGAGAACATGGCTAGAGGATCATCCCATTGACCAAGTCATTGGTGATCCAACTAAGAGAGTCAGGACCCGAAGGTTCCATGGTGAGAGTGCTCTATTCTGTTACTTTCTCTCTGAGCAAGAGCCTCAGAATATTGAAGAAGCTCTCACTAACTCGAACTGGATCATGGCCATGCAAGAGAAGTTAAATCAGTTCACAAGGAATCAGGTTTGGGAACTGGTAGATAGACCTAGACATCAAGGTGTGATTAGTACCAAATGGATCTTCAAGAATAAGAAGGATGAGAATGGAGTTGTGGCAAGGAACATGGCAAGGCTGGTAGCTAAAGGATATTGTCAGTCTGAAGGGATAGACTATGATGAGATCTTTGCTCCAGTGGCTAGGATAGAAGCAATCAGGTTGTTCCTTGCATGTGCAACATACAAGAAGTCCAAAGTGTATCAAATGGATGTGAAGAGTGCTTTTCTTAATGGTATCCTGAATGAAGAGGTATATATTTTGCACTATAACAGGATAAATTGTACTATATAAACGAAATTTATATTGTATACTGTAATTGCACAATGATAATTCTGCCAGTAAGAAATGTGACAGTTATAATTCATGACCGTTAGCAATGTATCCGTTGTAAAGAATGGAATGAGAAAATATTTGCCTATATATATACATATCATTCCAACACTCTAACAAAATTTCAACTACTGATTATCCAAAATACACGAAATCATATTGCAATACCTGTGGTAGATCAGCTTGGATTCGAGCGAGTGAAACACAGAAAAACCCAAATAGATTGTACTACCACTGTAAAAGGCATGGATTTTACTAATTTGTGTCATTCAATTGGATGGGAAAGCAATTACAAGGGAAATGATGAAGTGAATAACAAGGAAGGCATCCAACAACAAGACAGAGCAACCATCGAAACGAATGTCGTTCCTTCATATGAAATAAAGATGCATACATTATTGGTTGCAGACTTGATTACGGTTGTCTCAATACTCATCCTGAGTGGTTTAATTAAAGATATGTTTATGTAATTTGTAGTAGTAAAGGTAGTACTAATGAGAAGGTCTATCTATGTATTCTGTTGGGTGTGAACTGTAACAATGTTGAATGGGTTTTGATAACATAACTTGGGTGAATTAAATGAGAAATCAATTTTTTCCATAACTTCCTAAAACATAATGCATAGATATGTTTGCAGAAGTTGATACAAAAATTCAATGGAAAATCAAACTAATATTGGTTAACATTAATAAGTAAAGTTGCTCAAGTACTTGTCCACAAACAAAAAGGAAAAAGAATATATCTCCCAGAATAACTTTGATAACAACAATTAATCTTCTGGGCCAACTGATCTGGAAAATAAAAGAGAAAGCTATGTTACACTCACAAAAATGAATAGACAAAAGCTGGGATTAAAATAAATTGCAGAAAAATTGTGAGTAAATATATCCCTTGGACAGGAAACACCTAACAATATTAAAACTCCCCCACAGACTTGATACGAATTTTTTTTGGACGTCCAGGAAAACGCTTCAATAGTGGAGGAAGTATCTTAGGTGAGTTGTTGTCAAGAGGCTGTAATTCAAACTTCAGAGTCTCTGGGACTGGGTGCATATCATACATGTAGCATTTCTGATAAGACTTCGTGTTGTAACATTCATCAACATATGTTAATATGGAAGCTCCAATTTCATTTTAAATGACAACAATTGTGTGATTGCAAATAAACCCTTTTATTTGCCACATACAGCATGAGCATGTGCGTTGTTCCAGATTGATGGTAACAGATGGTGTAGAACCAATAGTAAATTCAACTCTAGTTGATTGTGTTATCTTCCAAGACCGTGCTAAGTCTTATTCAACATACCAATGGGTGTTCTTGATAGGGCACAATAGAGTGGTCCACTCACTGCTTTTGGTTCTTCTCTCGAGATATCAACGACTAATTTCTGAAGATGTTAATTATCGTATAATAAGTACAAAACTGATACTCTTTCAAAGTATACAAAAATTAATTTAGGTATAATTGGTATTGAGTGATAACCTGAACGGATGAGGTCAATCATGTGTGTAATTGGTAGGCCACGTGCATCCTTAAGAAAGGAATTATATGATTCTGCCGCATTGGAAGTCATTTCACCGTATCTGGTTATATCGGGTGAGAAAGCTACAACCTATGTCTCATAAGAGAGACCTCCCAACCATTCTGTAGCGCATTCACCACCAGCTTTTAGGAGTTTGTTCAATTTGATATTGAAATTCGTTCATTTGGAGCATACGCACAATCCTTAAAAAGATCACACACACCTTCTCACGTTGGGGATTGGTGCAACCACGACCAAATTTTCCCCTTAGATTGGACAAGAGATGGAAAAGACAGAAGAAATGAAGTGGTTTGGGAAAAACCAAAGGAAAAGCTGCCATTAAACCATAATTCATATCCGATATATAGCATATAGTTTTGGGATGAGTGCATGTGCCACGAAGCTTAGCCAAAAACCATGACCAATTAACAGTGTTCTCCGACGACACAATGGTTATAGCCACTGGAAACAACCCTAACATATTGACCAAAAAAATATGCAACACAGTATTAGTACTATGACATTAAACTATTGGTATAAATGCAAAAAAAGTATCTCCATAGATTATAATTGTTTTGAAATCTAGAAAAAGTTACGCAAAAACTAACCATTGTTCTCATCCTTCGTTGTAGCAGTTAACAATAGCATGACCAACCATGAAGGTGCCGTCAAGAAATAGCAAAGGCTGACAGTGCCTAAATCCATCTATGCATGCTTTGAAAGCAACAAAAACACGCTGAAAGTGATATGTTTTTGGACAATACTCCAGGTCAGCAATACTGCATATCATTATAAATAAGTGCCACACATTAAGAACAACAAATCTGTAAAAACTTATAGTAACAAATTTTCCAAATTAGTACAAAAATGTATATAAAAAACTTGGATTGGTACGACGCACAACTTCACAATACCATTGGAGTTGATCGTAGGATTGTTCATAACTACCAAATAAATGGACCTTCGCCGACTTACTAGTACGCCATCCTTTATAGTAAGGGATGTTTATACCATAGTTATCACTCAAGATGTCTACAACTTCTTTACCACTAATATCCGGATGAGATCTAACATCTCCATGAACTAATTTACCGATTATTTTAGGGGAAAACCTTCTAAATTGTTTATTTATAACTTTCACAAGGCACGTGTGACTGAAATTGGCTTTATAAACACGAGCAACACCAATAATTGGTTTAACAATAGCTTTGACAAACCAGGGACATCCTTCGTCCAATTTACACTTACATTCAACATGAATATACTTGTCATTATTTACAACATACTTAAAATTGAAACGAAGTAGAGTAGAATGCTTGACCAAAGCAATAAATAATTCATCCTTCCCACCCTCAAATACAGTGTCCACCCCACCACTAAAAATACCCAACCAATAATCACTCAATAAAGGTGTCTTCTCAACAGTCGGGGCTATGTCAAATTTAGGTACACTGCAAGAACCACAAAATTCAATATACTCACCACTTAAACGCCTCTTCTTAACACTATGAAATGAAATTTTCTTAGAAACAGGGCTACTACTAACAGAGTTTCAGAATTTATGGGGGATACCTTTTCAACACCAATAGAATTCACATAATTAACAGACTTGTTGCTACCAGAAACACTAGAATTATCACCCTCTGGGGACAACACAGAAACTTCAACATGCACAATTTTCTCAGAGGTATGCTTACACAAAGCTAACAAATTGGACAAATCACAGTCGGATTGCAAAACACAAGAATTAATACTACCAACATAGTACCTAATAAAACAGGTACCATCAACATTCAATTGTTGCCACGTCGTAAGTACCTGATCGCAAAAATCAAAGAACTTTATTTCATCCCGTATTGCAATGATTTTGCAGTCTCCGGCAAATTTAACGGCGAGAATAACGTTGGAAGACATTTGTGGGTAAATTGGACAGAAATATTTGAGAAATAGATAAATATAAGCTGGGAAATGAATTTGAATTTGGTTTTTCCTACAAGAAATAGATAAATATAAGCTAGGAGTTTGAATTTTGAATTTGGTCATAGCTGTGATCGAATTTGAAGTTGTACTTGTCTGGAAGGAGAAGAATCAAGGAGAAGGCCCATTTGATGGGACTGGCCGAAAAGTGCAGGATTGGAGAGAGAAATGACTTTGTTCCAATATTCATCTATTGAGAGCATTTAAGGTATTATACTACAATAAAGTTAACTTACATGTAAATTTAAAAAGTGTACCAACTAGACAGTAATTATGAATAAAAAAAAATTAACCTAGTTGTAATTTTTCCTATTTTATTTAATATCATGTTATTAGTTCTAAATTATATAATTTTCACATTAGTATATATGTTAACTAAAAATATTAGAATTAGAGGTTCTTCAATTTGTTTAAATAAGTTTTTTTTTTAAATTAATGGTTGTGTATGATTAATTTTTTTAATATAGATATTATTTTAATATTTTATTTTATTTTTTAAAATGAGATAAAAAAATTAGGCGGGGAACGGGGAATCCCTGCGGGGGAGGGATCCCCGACGGGGTGGGGGTGGGGGAAAAAATTTCCCCATTTATTTCACAGGGATGGGGATGTAATGGGGAAGAGAATCAAAGAAAACCAATAGATGTTGAATATCTAAAGATTTTTTTAAGACTTTTTAAAATCCGTATAAATTTCTGGTTATTAGAAGAGATTTTGGAGAGTTAAATCTATTTATATTTTGGAAAAGAATAAAAGAAAATTCATAGAGTATTAAAATTCATATACTATTGAATACTTAGAAATTTTTTAAAAAAAATTGAAAATTTAAATTGAGTACTCCAAGACTTTAAAAATCTTAAAAAATTCTATGAACTTCATAACCAATACATACCCTCAGTCGGCATTATCAAACTCTATATTGCCTCCACCACTTAAGCGAGGTTTATCTTTCAGATATAATAGGAAAAACTCAATATGAAAAGTTTAGTAGTACTTTGATAATTCAACTTTGTATCACTTTTTTTAAAGATACACCAAATCATAAATATATAATAGCAAAATAACTTCTTAAAATAGTTTTGGCGCCAATTGTTTTCGTCCATCGATTGCTTTTTGTAGTTTTCGTATTAGCCATTGGATCGTATGGACATTTATTATGGTATTGTTTTAATGTTTGCCTTTAAGTTGTATTTAGTGTGGTTGAATAATTCTTTCATTGTCATGGTTTTATTTTGGTATTGTTCTAATGGCTGACTTAATTCGTGTGACCGTTACATTTTTCGTTTGTCTATAAATATGTTTGTTTATTTCTCATTCATTCATCATTCGAACGTATCGCATTTGAGTTCGTTTTTTTTTCTAGGAAAAATGTATCTTGGAGTAGATTTGTGGTGTTTTATCATCGACCTTGCGGGAATATTTTATATCTTTTTTTTATTTTTTTTTATTGTGTAGCTCACTTTAAGGAGTGTATCATTTGTCAACTACGGATTTGATGTGTTTGTATCTTTTAATTTATCAAGTAAAAGATTAGGTTTTTATTATTTCTGTATAGATGTATAGATTATTGTTCTTTTGTATTAGACTGAATAGCTAGAAATATTATTTTATCGAAAAAATAATTTCATTAATTCATTAATTTTTTAATTCATGGATTTCTGGTTGAAGATTTATTCCGAGATTTGAAGATTTTTTCGAATATATGAAGACCTCCGTTGCAGCTTTCAAGATATAAGGTTCCAAAGTGATAATTAGAAAATCTACGATTTGAAGGTATTACAGATTGGATCAAATATTTGTTAGCAAATATTTTTTTTTCGAAAATTATATATTTATTATTCTTATGTACGTATTATAATTTTTTTTTTTATGTATTTGTTTGTTGTTTTTTCAGATTTTGTAATGTTGTCAATTCTAATGAAGGATTCAAGTGTATTTTTATAAAAGAATATTGTTCTCATTTTTATATGTGTGTTTCACGTTTGTTGTCATTAATATTTGAGCAAATAATTATTTAACTTAAACCTTATTCCCAGTAATACTCACTATTTGATTCTTATGTATAATCTTGAAAGGTGTACACAATAAAACAAGAGATATTACAACCACGGTAAAATATCTAATCAAATATTTTTTTATGTGTATTTCATGTATTTAGACATTCACTATCGAATAACTAAATGAGGCGTGATTTTTGGGTTAAAATTGAATAATTGTATAATGGCAATTTTTATTTACAAATTACACAAATCATGAGATAATTGTAGTTTTTTTTTAATCATGTTGTCGTATATTCATTATAATTGATTTCTCATATGAAAATTATTATTGTATTTTATATTTTAATATAATGAATTTATGTTTAATAATATTAATACTAAACTAAGTGGGAATATGTGTAATGTTTACAAGTATTGTGTTATGATATTATATATTGCATAACCTGTGCAATCATATATTCGATTAAATTTTTAATTGTAAATTTAACTATAATTATAACCAATTTAAATTTATATTACAATAATGTGATTTTTTTTATAATATACTTTAAATTACACATATTTTAAATAATAGTTTTTATTCTACGTTTTCTTGAAACTCTAGCCTACATCATTTATATATGGAGTAATCAATTTTTTGCACCGTGTAGTTTATTTATTGAGTCTCATTTTTATGGTAAATTTGAATATAATTGCACAAAAAAATTGTATTTTTTCTTTGTTGCATGATTTATGTATTCCCTTTTTGTTTTAATTAATAAGACTTTTATTTATTAATATTTCATTTCTGCATCATTCATCATCACTGTATATTTTTTTATTTAGTTGTTAAGGTAGATCAAAATATAATTTGTAATTGATTTGCTACAAATTAGTAACATTTACACAAATGTGGTCTATTTATACTCTTAAATAATCAACATCCTAACCACTATTTGTAGATTTCTAAATTCTAACGATACAAAATATGGTATAATTGCAAATTGTGGGATTGACTTTTTTATTATATGAAAATTAATTACTATTAGCTAGAGAATAATAATACCGAAATCGTAAGAACACATGTGCCCAATTTGAGTATGTATTTTATCATATACGTAGTAACATTTGAACACATGTGCCCAATTTATACTCTCAAATAGTCAACCTCTTAACCACTTTGTAGATTTCTAAATCTAATGGCAAAAGATATGGAATAATTGATTTTTTAATACATGTAAATTTATTACTGCTAATGACTCCTAACTGTAGGTCAAGTGTTGGTAGCTCAAGTGGTTGAGGCCACCACCTAAGATCCTAGAGGTCTTGGGTTCGAGACATGGAGAGGGAATTTATTTCCCTCTTGTGGTGGGGTGGTGTTCCCCTATTGTGGTGGGGTGGTGTTCCCCTCTTGTGGTAGTTGCGGTTCCGGCTGCAGTGCGGTTGTGGTTCGGAGTTGCGGGTTCAGGTGGTCCCCCTCTTGTGGTGATTGCGATTCCGGTCTACAGCGAGATAAAAAGATATTGCCATGTACCCGGTGGTCGAAGGAACTATTGTAATTGATTATGTTAGGAAACTATTGTAATTGATTACCTTTAAAAAAATGACTCCTAACTGTAGGAGTGTCTTTTAAGGAATTTAATGTATACATGTTTGTGTGTGTCTTATCTTATGCTTATACATTTATGATTATTATAACATAAAATGTTATCAATGTGTATCAAATAAATGACAAAGTATTATATGAAAATAATTCATTACAAACTTATCATGAAACTATATTAAAGTATCGATAATCTCGCCAGATGAATGATACTCCCGGTGAGATTATCGATACTCCTGGTCAAATATTTGATATTTTAATACAGTTTCATGATAAGTTTATCATGAATTATTTTCATATAAAACTTACTCCAAATAAATTGATTTGTTTAAGTGTCCATTATATTCAAACTTTTGGAATATTATAAAAAAATGTACTTTAAATTTGACAACATTAATACAAATTGTAAATTAAATTTGATATACATTAGTACAAATTTGATATACATTAATACATACTATTACACCAAATTATATATCTCCAAAGTTTTCAAAGTTTATATTTTTGTTTATTTTTTTCCCCTTAAAATTTTATTAAACAATCAATTGTCGTGGTTATAGAAGCCCACATACAATCTAAAGTTTATAAAAAATTTGAGCATAAACTGATCACAATAAGTTATTTTCATTGGCAAAGTAGAGTGAAAATATTTTGTACACTAATCATTATAAGAGTATTAGTTGTTTCCACTAGAAAAGTATTAATTGTTTTCACTTAAGGGTTTTAGTTGTTTTCACTGAAGGATTTTTGTTGAAGGATACAAAAAGTATTAGTTGTTTAACTAAATAGTATTATTTGGTTAGCACTAAAGGGTATAAGTTGTTACACTGAAAAGTATTGCAAAATGATTCATAAGTAAACAGAGAATCAGAATAATATATATATATTAAATAAATATATGTTAAATGGTGGTAACGTGAATATATATATATATATATATATATATATATATATATATATATATATATATATATATATTATACACATGTATATATAGAGTATGTATAGAGAGAAATTGGTTCATACATATTAGTTGTTTTTACTAAAGAGTATTAGTTGTTTTCACTTAAAAATATTAGTTATTTTCACCAAAGAATCTTAGTTTGTTTTCAATATACAACTAATACCTTTCAATGAAAGCAACTAATACCTATAAGTGAAAACAAGTAATACTCTTTAGTGAAAACAACTAATACCCTTCAATTATTCATATATGAATCTTTCTCACTCTATACTTTGTCATATATACTCCCTCTGTCCTGGTATAAGTTTTTTTATTTCTTTTTGTTGTTTTGTTTAAGAAAGTGTATTGTTTATTAATATATGGTGGCTCATGTGTTGACTTTTGTGTAAAGTACTGGGGAGTTGTCAAAAAGTATAGATTAGTTGTTTAAGGAAGTATTTGTTCATTAATATATGGAGTGTTGTTTTTGCTTTTTATTAAATAGGAAACTTATAGTGGGATATCCAAAAAAGAAAAGTAGGAAACTTATAGTGGGACGGAGGGAGTATATAATATGGAAGACAGATTTAAAACACAAGTAATAAGTAAGATTAAACAACTAATTTGATATTATATTTTTTCAAAATATATAAGCAACTTCAACATCTATAAATTAAAACTAAATTAATTTATTTTTACACGAACAATTTTATCATTCTTTTTCCTACCATATTTTTTTCTCTAATGTTTAAAAGTATTCCCTCTGTCCACCAAATTTTTACCCGTTTTTCTTTTTGGCCTGTCCACCAAATTTTTACCCACTCTTCTTTTGGAAATAAACTACACTTACAAACAAATAAATGACTCCCACAATACCCACCACAATACTCTTACTTTTTCTACTTTATCCACTTTTTCAATAAAATATCAATTTTCATTCAAGACTGTGCCCAACAATAAACGGGTAAAATTTTCGTGGAAAGAGGAAGTATTATTTAATAATAAAATTGTATCAGTGATTAATGCTACAATAATTTAAAAAATTCATAATTTTAATTAAATCTTTAGATATAATGGTATTCTTATAAGTTCTAAATAACATCTTTATTGATGCAACACAATATAATTTTTTAAATGTTTCAATATTTAAATATTTGCGCAGGAATTGTTGTTTCTAAAATAATATTGTTGTGTACACCATGCAATATTGATATATTTAAATTTAATATATTTTTCATCTTTTTTTAAGCACAGACCTCTGTCGGGTGAAAACTTTTTTGTGAAGAATCAAGTTTATTGTGTTGAAGTATATCAACTTTGAAGAATTTTTCATTTTTTATTGTGAATCCAGGTTTAACGGCTACACGGATCGTCGCATGATTCATCTTACTAAAACTTGCTATAATTTATTAGAATTGTTGAATTCAATAAAAATGATATATTATTTTTAAAAAGTAAAAATGGTATTGATGTCAGAGCATGAACGATTTTCGTTGCTTATGTATAAAGAATGAGTAATTGATATTGATCTTTTTAATTAAGTCACTCTATTGATTATTTTATTTGTATTGTCAATTTTCAATGACAATATATTATTTTGTTGTTTTATCGAAAATTTATTATTTTATGTGGATATTAAACAATTCATTGTTGGATAACCTATATTTGAGTTTTGTGATTTTAATTATGACCTGAGGTATTTATTTTTGTCATGTTTATCTTAAATTATTTGTTTTTTTTTTTTTTGTGTTTATTACCATTATGAATATATATTTTATTTTTGAAATTTTAAAAATAACACTAACTTTATTACTATCAACCTATTTAAAAAAATTAATTTTAATTAAAAATCTAATATTTAAATTATTAATTTTTAATCAAATTAAATATGAATTTTTAAAAATAAATTTATTATAAGCAAAACTATCTACAAACACTATTTTATTAAGTTCACTCACTTTTAATAATTTTATAATTTTTAGTAAATATATCCACTATAAAATAATAATTTTATCCAACATGTAATACATGCACACACATTCCTAAAATACTTCCCCACTATAAAATAATAATGTTATCAAGTATGTAATGCATGTACCCACACCCCTAAAAATATTATCACACCTATCTCATTCGATTTCAAATACAACCACCAAATATACTCAGTCCCTCAATTTTCTAATACTGCATTGAAATCCATATTAGTGTCTTTACACATGTGTAGACATTAGGCAAAGGGATTGACAATTAGATGTGAAAGAAACCAATAAAATAAGGTAATGCGTTGTTATGTATTATGATTTTTTTAAATGCTACTCCCTCCGTCCACAAAATATAGTCCTGGTTGCCTTATTGGGCCGTCCACGAAAAATAGTCATGTTGCCTAAAATGGTAAGAATAAAATTTATCTACTTTTTCAACACACACATAACATTTTTAAAATAATTTATTTTGTACTTGATTTGACACAATATTCTTACTTTTTACATATTATATCAACTTTCTTAATAACCGTGATAAAAGTAACAAGCCAATTTTTCATGGACGGAGGGAGTAATTAATAGAAGTGTCTTTTTCTTTGTATCATATTATATTCTTTCGTCCCCTATTAATCTTCACATTTTTCAATTTGGGACGTCCTATAATAATCTTTACACCCAAAATAAGAATATAACTCACAATCTAAATACCCTTACAAGATTAATTTAATTTCAAAATTACCATTGTGGTTGACCAACTTTATGTGTGAACAGTGATGAAAAAATGTTACTTGATCATGTATAGACAATTTAAGTTTTTCTGAAAATATTTTGACTGAAAGTTAAATTGATCATTTTGAAGATAATGTTAAAAGAACATTGATGTTGGTGAAATCATTGAGCTTTCTATCGAATGAAATCTATTGAATTTAAATGTTGTTTGGTGAGATTTAATTTCTCTAGAGAGTGTATATAGAGTGAAATTAATTCATATATTAATCATTGAAGAATATTAGTTGTTTTCATTAAAGAGTATTAGTTATTTTCACTGAAGAGTATTAGTTGTTTTAACTAGAGAGTCAGTAAACAACTAATACTCTTCAGAGAGAATAACTAATACTCTTACGAGAGAACAACTAATACTCTTTAGTGAAAACAACTAATAACTATTTAGAGAAAACAACTAATACCCTTCAATGATTCATGTATGAACCATTTTCACTTTATACTTTGTCTTCTTTAGATGCATATCAACATATTTTTTTTATTGAATTTATAAATTTAATACTCTCTCCGTCCCATAATTGTTTTCTACATTACTATTTGCACAGTTTTTAAGAAAATAGTTGTTTATTAGTATTTAAAGTGATAAAATACATGCTTTTGGTTAGAAGTGTATGGATAATAAAATATTGAAAAGTATTATTTTTTTTTTTTTTTTTTTTTTTGCAAAAATGGATGTAGCAATTGAGTATGGAACATAGCTTTTTGACAATGTAGCAAACAACTTTGAGACGGAAGGAGTATGCCTTTCATCTTTCTTGTGTTTTAGTACATATCAATGTTGGGTGTAAATTTTTTGGAGAAAAATAGGGGTCTAATATTGAAGTATGTCAATACAGAAGAATTGTTAATGGTTTATTGGTGACACAGATCATTGCATTCTTCGTCTCATTAAAATTTCGTATAAATTTATTAGAAGTGTTGAATTGCATAAAAAGAATAGAATTATCTTAAAAGTATAATTGTATTGATGTTGGAGTAGTAATAATTTTCATTGTTTGTGTGTTAAAGTTGAGTAATTTATATTTTTCTTTTTAATCAAGTCACTGTGTTGATTTTTTTTATTTGTATTTTAAATTTTAGTGACGAACAAATATGTTTGAATGGTATCAAAGATTTTTATTTTGTATGAATGCAAAGATTTAAAAATATTTCATTGTCTGGTAATAGAGATAAGAGTTTAGTGATTTTTTATAATGACATGAGATACTTATTTTTATTATCTTTATCTTAAGTATTTTTATTTAATTATATTTGTGTGTTTGTTATTATAATTAATATAAAGTTGATATGGTAAAAGTTTTAAAACATTGTTGACTTTATTATTATGCTTCTGTTTTTTAAATAAACAAGTTATTCAATTATGGAAATTAATAATTTTTAATCAAATTAATATTAAATTTTTATAGATACATTTATCCTGGGGCACATATATCTACACCACTATTAGACTAAGTTCACCAACTTTTGAATTCACTCGCCTAATTGTATAATTATTATTAAATATACTCACTATAAAAATTATAATATATTTGGATGCATATCTATTATTTTTTAATAAAATCGTAAATTTAATATATTTTCGTCTTTTCTTTTAGCACATACCAGTGTTCAGTTAGTTTTTAATTATTTGTAGAATAATCAAGTTTTATTAAATTGGATCATGCATATAAGAATTGAAGAATTGTTCCCCAATTATTATAAATTCAGGTTTATAAAGGACAATGCTTCGTCGCATATTTCATCTCGCTAATGTTTGGTATAAATTTGTTAGAAATGTTAAATTGCATAAAAAATGATAAAATTATTTTTTTATTATGATTTGATGTACTTACACACATATTTCTAAAAATACTCACCCACTAATCGCATTCATTTTCAAGACAACCACCAAACATACCCTCTCCTTTATCACTTTAATCAAGCAGTGAAAACCATGATTGTTGTCTTTGTATAATAGTGTATATTAGACAAAGTGGCTTAGAATTGAGAGCGAAAGAAAACCAATAAGCAAGTTAATTTATTTTTTAAAACATAAATGTAATGGTCATTTTTTTATGACATTGTATTTTAACATTGATAAAAAAAATGTTATTGGAAATTGTATAGGCAATTTAAGTGTTTTTCCAAATATTTAGGCTGAAAGTCAAATTAATCATTTTGAAGGTTATGTTGGAGAAATCATTGTGGTTTCATGCAATAATGCTGAATTTGAATGTCTTTAGGTAATATTATATTTCTTTAAATACATATATTTAAAAAATTACTACTGAAACTGTAAATTTAATATATTTTTTTAGCACAAAATATTGTATAATAAATTTTTTAAAAAGAATTGGGTTTTAAAATATTCAAGTATATTAGAAGTTAGAATTGAAGATTTGTACCTGGTTTATTGTGAATCCAGGTTTATTTGTGATACACATCGTCGCATGCTTTGTCTCACTAAAAATTGATATATATTTGTTAGAAATGTTAAATTGCATAAAATAAAAAATATGTTTTTAAGTAGTATAATGATATTAGCTAGGGTTGGATTAAGGATGATTTACATTGTTTATGCACCAATATTAAGTATTAATCTTTTTAAATATGTTATCTTTTTATTCATATTGCTAAATTTAAATGACGATATAATATTTTTTTTATTAGTTGGAATTTAAATTTGGTGTTTTTTATTGAGGTAATTATTTTTTATATTTTTTCTAAAATAATTTGCTATTTAATTTTGTTTATGTGTTAATTATTGTTATTAATATAACATTGATATTCTGAAAATTTTAAAAATAACATTGATTTTATTCTTATGTAATTATTATTTTTTTAAATATGATTAATGTCTTTGCACAAGAATGTCTATTAGAGCATCTAATAGTGAAGAATCTTATGTGGAATGCTACACTTCACTTAAAATGTAGGAAGGAGTTTCTTGATGGGGGATGATGTGGTATGGAAAGGGGAAATGAGTGTGGTGCATTCCTCACTGGGCAGAAGGAAAAGAAAATGAGTTACCCTCTCTCCTCAAACTTTAATGGTATATTTTTTAATTCAATAAAAATAGTCAATAAATAAAATAGGATATATAATTTGATAGGGTCCCACTAATAGTTACTTTTGGGGTAAGATACATGAAACTTTGTGGTGTCAAACATGTGGCATATATGCACTTTGATTTTGAAAAAATAATACCCCAAACATAAATCAATAATACTCTAAGAAGCAATCATGAATACTCCTAGAAGTAATCAGCTCAATTGCAAAAAAAAAATTACAGTTTGGCGTGTTAGTGCATGATTTGAAAAAAAAATCAATATTTAAGTTAAAATTGAACTTAAAATCCAAGTATATGTTATACACTTGAGTGCATACTAGAATTTGTGATGTGGCGAACTCCTTCCCGAAAATTGCTCAGTTGCATTGGAAAAGCTCTTACGCACTGAAATTTAAAATTTACAGCGAAAGAAACCAAGAAAACAAGATAATTTGTTTATATGTATTATATTTTTTAAATCTTAATGTAATAGTTTTTTTTCTTTGTGCTTGTTGGTGAACGAATCTAATCGTAAGGATTAGTGGCTGTTTTAATCCGTTTTTACGTCACCAATCAATAACGTGTGATTGATTACCACCGTAAATGGTAAATCGGGATTTGGATTTATCGAATTTGTAAATTCGGTAGTCGAAATTGGACTAATTTCGTGTATGCGTGAGTTTGAGTGTGTTTGTGTGTATTTTTTGTCTGAAATTCGAAAATTACATGAATAAGCTGGAGAACAACTATTTATAGAGACTAGCAAGCATGAGGTGTCTAAGACTCTTGGTCTCCCTAGCCTGCATGCTTGACATGTGTCCCTTTGATCTTATCTAAGCTGAACCTTAGTTACAAAGTCTTCTTTGGTCCTTATCTCGGACTCACTGTTGTTCGCCTAGGTCGGCTTAATTGATCTTGTTGATTCTCCAACTGAAAGTTGTTCGCCTCTTGAGGTTGTACTTTGGAAGTTGCTCGCCTTATGGCTTTGTTCAGCTTGGCTTTGGGATCTTTGTCCTTTGTTCACTTGTACACACCTCCTTGGCTATTTATTGTATTATATTTTGACCAAGTTGTTCGTCATGGATGACTTCACAGTTGGCTCATTCTTGGTCCCGGGCCTTAATACCTGTTCGCCCATTAGTTGTTCGTCGGGAGAGTTGTTCGTCACTTCATACACCTCCCAGGTTGGTTAATGCGCCCAAATAGTGATTTTCTTTGTTTTAGACTTCAATAATTGTTCGCTCCATATTTAGATGATGTTCGCCTATCAACAATTGCCCCCTATCCTGACTAGATGTTGCATCAGACGAATAATTTTGTGGCGAGCAACTGTAGTTAGGATATCGTCTTGGCCAAGATTTGGACGAACAGCATCTCTGTGACGAGCAATGTTGGAATAACCGTTTCGTCTTCCCATGATCTGGGGAGATCACGAAGATGACGCCAGCGCAATGATTGCGCGCCGCACACGCGCGAGCAGCCCCCAAGGCCACGCGCCCCTATAATTGTTTATAGGTCCTTCATCTTCTAGCTTAGCTCGGAATTTACCCCGCCTTCTTCCAGTTGAGCCCCAGAACTTTCGGAAAATTATGCCTTGGACCCCGTTTTTGTTTGGGGTATAAATAGTGGGAAAACTGAAATTTTTCCCACTTTTCCCCCTCTTGCAACAGTGCTCCGGCGAATCCTTCCTTCCTCCGGCGATTCCAAGCTTCTCCGGCATCTATTCTTCCAGTGTTTGGCTTCCCATCCTCGAAACAAGGTAGTTATCCTCTTATTTCTTTTCTTTTCTTTACTTTTTCTCTCGAAAACGCCATCGCCGCCGTGTGGGTTCGAGCGCCATCGTCTCCTCCGGGATAGCGCCGCCGTCTGCAACTCTTTCTACCGCCGCCTGGATTTTTCTTCCTCTTCTATGTCTTCGCACTCGAGCAACAAGACTGAGGAGACTTTAGACCCACTCTTTCCAGTCACGATCCCCGTCGACCAACCTCCCTTCGAGATTTTCTCGGCGTCGGATCTTCACGTGGATTCAGTGGTTCGCTCTGTGGAGGACACCGGTGTGGGCCCATCTGGGAGAGAATTAACAGTTGTGGCGAACAACAATCGGGACGAAGGTTCTTCGTCTTCCGCCGAATTTGAAGATCCAGATCTTAACGAGCTCACTCACGAGTTTCTGGAGGGTATCAATTTTCCATCCCCAAGGATGCGGGAAAGTGAAATCCCGGCTGGGGTTGCTCGCCTATTCGAATGGCGAGCATATGCTGAAAGGTATGCGAACAGCTTTCCTCGTCCACAAAGACAAATAATGGACAAGGTGAAGACTGATTACCAGGCGAGCAAGATCAAGAGTGTTGTTCGCGAAGATGAACTGGATACTATCCGGAAGGACTATAAGATCCCATATGATATTCATATGTGGGCACCTCAGAGGAAGGAAAGAGCTGATCGCCCACCTCCAGGGTGCACGGCGATCAACATCCACACCTTGATTGCTGGGCTGAAGTTACCTCTTCCACCTGTTGTTGGTCGATTCTTAGAGGCGACCAACTTGGCTATCACTCAAATTACCCCAATTGGGTGGATGAACCTTTTAGGCTCTATGTGCCTGTTCGCTTTGGAGGGGTACGTTGATCGGATCACTGCGGAAGAGATCAACTACCTGATGACAATCACAAGTTGCCCCCGAGGAGAAGATGGCTATCACTACCTCAAGGCCAGGACTGGGTTGAAAATGGTGGAAGAGGTGCCGAACAAGATTCGTGATTGGAAACAGCACTTCTTCTGGATTGGGGGTGATTGGCGAGCATCTTCTGGTCCACACGGCGGCCCTGGACGAATAAATTCTCCAGCAGCCTATGGAAAACTGAAACGTAAGTTCAATTCTTGCTCGCCTTTAGACAGTTGTTCTAATTTAACTTTTTTTGTTTGTTCGCAGGCCCTCGTCTACCCAAGTGGAATTCGGAAGAAGAGTTGAGCTCCGAGTTTCTGTTTACATCGTGCCTGGTCGGCCTCCGTAACCGAGCAGATAGAACTATTGACTATCTTTGCCGATCAAGGTGTCAAAAAGCTGCTCGCCTCTTGACCTATCCTCACCACCTGGAGGCTCAAGCTGAGGTGCCCCCAGGTATGAAAATTTCTAACTTCCGGTTTAAATGTTTTGTTCGTCAATGTTTTGTTTAACTTGCTCGCCTAATATTTTTTTTTTTTTTTTTTTTTAGCCGAGCAAGTAACAGTTGCCGTCCCTCCAAGCTACGCCCTTCTCGAGCAAAGGGTCCTTGAAATGGGGCCACCAAGAGGGAAGAAAAGAAGAGGTGATCCTCCCCAAGCTGTGCTCGCCATGTCGAACAAGCCTGAGGGGGCCAAAGTTCCAAGACCGGCTGCCCCCCCAGTTCAAATTCGGTCTCCTCCCGTCTCCCCACCTCGTGGTGGTAAGCGCCTTAAGAAGGCAGATGGGACCCCACTGGCCGGAGATGTCCCCGGTAAGGGGAAAGAAAAGGTGGGCGAAAGTTATGCTCGCCACGAGGAGGATGTTATAAGGCGTTCTTCTGGGGAGCCCACGGAAAAGTCGGGAAAAGCGAGCAAAGATGTAGGCTCACTCCGTGGCCCAGAAGATCTTACATTCCTAGGATGGGATGATCGGAAGTTTGCCGAGTAAGTATCTATCCTCTCTTGCCGAACAACTTTCATCCATTTTTGTATTTTTCTAAGTATCAATTGCTTTTTTGTTTGCAGATACCGTGCCGATGATTATCCCGGCCGAGCAAGTGTTGTACACCAGTATGCTTGCTCGAAGACTCCCGTAAACATAAGGGAGATTCCTGGCGAACATGTTCGCAAGGCGACGGAGTTGGTCGCCCGGGCCTGGACGCGTCCTCTGGACAAGGCCATCCTTCAGCAGGGGCAAATGGACAATCTCCATCTCTCGATGATGCTCGTCGCCAACGGTCTTGTTACTGCTCAGAGGGCAATCACCCAAGTTGCCGAGCAAGAAAAGTCTGCCCGCCAATATGCGAATACTGCTCGGCAGCTTACTGAAGAAAAGGATGGCCTGGTGAGCCAATACGAGGCCAAGATTGCTCGCCTTAACAACCAGATCAATGTTTACATTGATGCTGAGCACAAGCGCCTTGAAGAGATTCAGGCCATGTCCAAAGAGCTGAAGGATAAAGAGGCCCTGCTTGGGGACAAGGAGGCTTTGCTTGGTGAGGGGGAGAAGAAATTGACGGCGGCCGAACAAAGAATTGTTGAGCTTGAGGCGGAGAATGCTCGTCTCCGGGAGGCAGAAGCCAACCTCTTCACCCGCGAGCAACTAGAAGAGGAGGTTCAAGCTCGTACCGGTCCCATCTCCAACCTTGGATACATTTGTGCCTACGCGGACAGCATCCGTACGGCCGATGCCTATGATTACAAAGAGATGGTGGAGGAGATGAGCAAGGATTTGAACGAGTTCCTTGAGAACTATCCTCCGCCGAACAACGTTACAATCCAGTTGGCGGATCTGGCTGTGCTTGGGGTTAAACTGGATAAACTCGACCCCAGTATCACCATCACTCATCCTCCACCAATTGTTGATGATGGCGAGCAAGGAGATGAGCCGGCTGCCGCGGACGAGCAAATTGCTAAAGAGGCGGAGGATAAGGCAGCTGAAGACCTTGCTCGAGACATGATTGTCGACCCTTCTGCCGAGCAACCTCAAGATCTTCCTCCCGCCGAACAGCAGTAGTCTTAGGACTTAGCTTTTTTCTTTTCTTCTTTGTAATAGTTGTTCGCTCTTTTTTGTAGTACTTGTAATGGCTGCTTCCAGCTTGTACTATTTTTGAGGCTTAATGCCTTTGATTAATGGAACGTCTTTCTTATATTCGCTCATTTTCTTATATATGTTAATTGCCTTTACATTTCTGTCAATGCCTTTACAATTATAACATATAGTGTTGGGCTTTTGTTCGAATTGAACTTTGCCTTTAGTGGAATCAGGGTTTAGCCTTAGGTTCTGTTCATTTTAAAAAACAAACAACCTTTAAGTGGCTTTGGTCCTTAGGTTCTGTTCATTTGTAAAACGAACAACCTTTGAATGGACTTGTACCTCGAGCTTTTGGACTTTTCCTCTTTTGACGAACAACTATTATATTTACATTGCAAAATAATTACAAGTGTTATAAGACTGTCCATCACTATCATATACAATCTGACGAACAACTTTAAACACAAACTAAAACTTGCTCGCTTATAATATTTTGCCGAGCAACTCTATCTATAAAACCAAAAGCACTAGCACCAGACTATACAATGTGCCGAGCAACTTTTGAATCCATTCCTAGGAAAATTTAAAAAATTTGGCAAGTTTTTAGCCTTCCTTCAGCTCATACGCATCCCTTGCCCCCCAAGACATTTGTTCGCTCAACTTTATTGATAGTACTTCTTTAGATGTACAGCATTCCAGGAGTATTGGGCCGGCTTGCCTTCCAGGTCCTCAATATCGTATACGCCATTGACGTATTTTTCTGTAATTCGATATGGGCCCTCCCAAGTTGGTCCCAATACACCTGGAGGTTGGGCGAGCAACTTTCTTAGAACCAAATCTCCAACTCTGAATTCCCTAACTTTTACATGGGAATTATAGTAACGTTCTGCTCGCTGCTTGTATGTGGCATTTTTTAGCTCGGCATTCAACCTTTTTTCTTCGAGCAAATCCAATTCAGCATTTAGAGCAGAGTTGTTCGCCTGTTCATTAAAGTTGGTCGTCCTAAATGTAGTGGCCTTTAACTCAATTGGTATTACAGCCTCTGTCCCGAAAGCCATTGCAAAGGGTGTTTCTCCGGTGCTTGACCTGGGAG
The DNA here is from genome assembly GCA_947034835.1 of Ballota nigra. Lineage (NCBI taxonomy): Eukaryota > Viridiplantae > Streptophyta > Magnoliopsida > Lamiales > Lamiaceae > Ballota > Ballota nigra. The sequence goes on from OX344720.1 coordinate 29,934,906, forward strand.
AAACTCTGTATGCCCATAAGACTTCCGGAAGTTCTGTAGACCAACTGCTTTTACTCTCCGCCAGTCGTACTTTTAATGTATGCTTTATGATTTTATTTACGGCTTCAACTTGTCCATTCGACTGGGGATGATAAGGTGTGGAGTAATGTTTCTTGATTCCCCACTTCGTACAGAATTCTCTTAACTCTTGTCCATCAAATTGTGGACCATTGTCTGTCACAATTGCCTGTGGAACTCCGAAACGACAGACAATGTTCTTCCAAATAAAGTTGATCATCTTCTGCTATGTTATGTTCATCATGGCCTCTGCTTCCGCCCATTTTGTGTAATAATCGACTGCCACGACGGCGAATCGAACATTTCCAACTCCAGCCGGGAAAGGACCAATGATGTCCATCCCCCATCTTGCAAAAGGCCATGGGCTGTATACTGACACAAGTTCCTGAGCCGGGGTATGGATGCCTGGGGCAAAAATTTGACATTGATGGCAAGTTTTGGCTTTTTTGATTGCATCCTGACGTAAAGTCGGCCAATAATAGCCTTGTCTGATTGTCTTGTATGCCAAAGCTTGCCCCCCAGTATGATTTCCACATACTCCAGCATGTATCTCTTCAAGTACTGCTTGCCCTTGCCCCCTAGGCAAACACTTGAGAAGTGGGATTGATATTCCCCTTTTGTAGAGTTGCTCGCCCACCAGAGTATATCTGGCGGCTCGCTTTATTAGCTTGGCAGCTTCAAAAGGGTTGTTTGGTTTTTTCCCATTTTTCAAGTATTTGACTATACTTGTTCTCCAGTCTTCTTCTTCACTGGTTTGATCGTCGAGTTGATTGACATTATAACTTACTGTTGATGGATCTTTCATCTTTGTAACTATAATATCTGCCAACTCTATGGGGCCTTCACTTGTTGCTAGTCGGGCAAGTGCGTCTGCTTGAGTGTTGCTCGTCCTTGGAATTTGCTGTATGAAGACTTGCTGCAACATGGACATCAGGTGAGCAACAATCCGTTGATACTCGATCATGTGATCATCTTTTGCTTCGTATTCACCTCGGACTTGGTTCACGATCAATTGTGAATCGCCAAATATTTTCAAGCGTCTGACACCAACTGCGAGGGATAGGTGGAGACCAGCGATAAGAGCTTCATACTCAGCTTCGTTGTTGGTTGCCATGAAACCAAATCTGATTGCCGAGGTGAATACTTGTCTGTTTGGACTTATTAATACTACTCCTGCCCCCGAGGCTATGTTGGTTGATGATCCGTCCACATAGAGATGCCAAGGGTGATCAAGTCCTCTCGTCGGATCTGGTGGGAAAGTGAGTTCGACTATAAAGTCGGCTAATGCTTGCCCTTTGATCGCCGTTCGAGGAGCATAGGTCACCCCGAATTGGCTAATCTCCAGTGACCATCTTAAAAGACGACCTGCAGTGTCGGGGCGATGGAGAATTTGCCTGAGCGGGAAAGTTGTTAGAACTTCGACTTGATGGTCAAAGAAGTATGGTCTTAACTTTCTCACGCTCATAACCAAAGCATACGCCAGCTTTTCAGTTGGGGCATATTTGATCTCTGCTTCGTGTAAAGCTTGGCTGACGTAATAGATTGGTTGATGGAACTTGCCGTCCTCCCGCACCAAAACAGAACTGATGGCAACTTCTGATGCGGCTAAGTATAGAAAGAGCTTTTCTCCTGGGATTGGTTTTGATAGGATTTTGACATCTCCCAGGTAGTCTTTAAGTTGATCGAAAGCCGCTTGGCAGTTGTTAGTCCATGCAAACTTCCCTTTTTTGACGGCCTCGAAGAATGGACGGCACTTGTCCCCCGACCTGGATATGAACCGGTTCAATGCTGCTAGGCACCCGGTGAGTCTTTGCACTTCTTTCACCGAACGTGGTGGTTGCATGTCCATGATGGCTTTAACTTTTGATGGGTTGGCCTCAATTCCCCGCTGGCTAACAAGATGACCCAAGAATTTTCCTGAGTGAACTCCAAAGCTGCTTTTCTTTGGATTCAACTTCATGTTATAGTGTCGAAGAATTTCGAACACTTGAGTCAGATGTTGAAGATGGTCTTCCTTCTTGGGACTTTTGACTACGATATCGTCTACATAGACTTCAACCGTATCTCCAATTTGTTGATCAAACATCTTGTTCACCAGTCTTTGATATGTTGCTCCAGCATTTATGAGGCCGAACGGCATTCTCTTCCAACACAGCAAGTTTTTGTTAGTATAAAAAGCTGTGCTTTCTTGATCGTCAGGATGCATTGGGATTTGATGATACCCTGCAAAAGCATCCATGAATGTTAGCATTTCGTGACCCGCAGTGCTGTCCACCAATTGATCGATGTGCGGGAGAGGAAAGTTGTCCTTCGGGCATGCTGCATTCAGATCTGTAAAGTCTATGCATAGCCTCCAGGTCCCGTTTGGTTTCCTCACGAGTACTGGGTTTGCTACCCATTGTGGACAGAGTGCTTGTCGAATGAGATCATTGTCTAGCAACTTTTTAACTTCTTCATTCAAGGCTTGGTATTTGTCCGGGCCGTACTTCCTTCGTTTTTGATGGACGGGCTTTCTTGCTTGATTTATGTTCAGCTTGTGGCAAGCATGTTTCGGGTCTATCCCCACCATATCCGCATGAGACCAAGCGAAGACATCTAGATTCTTGGTGAGGAACTCTTTCATTCGGGATATGTAAGGCTCTGGGAGCTCAGATCCTATGAATAATTCAAGATCCTCGTTGTTGGGATTAACTTTGAACGCCTCCAGCTCTTCGACTGGAGTTGCTCGTCGTTTTTGTCCCTTCCAACGGGGATCAAGTATGGGTTCCTCAGGGTTGGAATCATTTTCGATGTCCATCGGCTCTGCCCCCAGGCGGGGTTCAAGATCATCAGTTGGCTCCGTCCCATTGTTATTCGTTTGTACTTGGCCCTCCAAGTCTTCTACTGAAGGTTGTTCGTCATCACCCCCTTGTTGTTCGTCAGATGGATTCTCCTCCCGGGTGGTAACGAGTTGTTCGTCCAACACTTGCTCATCCAAGTGTTGTTCGTCCGTATCCATGTGGTCTTCCATGTCCATCATATTGTTCAGTATTGGTGGTTCGTTGACGGGATAACTTGTTGCTTCCATCATGGATATTTGTACAAATTTTGCTCGTAGCTGTTGAATGCATTCTCGTGCTCTCCGTTGGTCTCCTTTAATTGTACCTGTTCCACTAGCTGTTGGAAATTTCAAACAATAATGGTAAGTGGAACACGCAGCTTTGAATTCATTGAGAAAAGGTCGGCCAAGAAACCCGTTATAGGTCGACTCCTGGTCTACAACCAAGAAATCTACCATTCTTGTTATATTTCTTTCGGGTTCATTAGCCGTTACAAGTTGTACTGCTAATGTTACAATTCCCAACGGTGTTGTCACAGCATTCCCGAAGCCTATGATTCTATGTGTTGTATTCCGAACGTAACCCGAATAATCTCCCAGATTATCGAGGGTCTTCTTGAATAAGATGTTCGTGTAGGCTCCGGTGTCCACCAACAGTCTGTGGACTCTGGTCCCCATAATCTTGGCACAGATTACGAGCGAATCATTGTGTGGAGTTAAGACGCCTTCAAGGTCTTTTTCGGTGAAAGTCAATTCCGCCGTTTGCATGATAGACGGCTTAACTCCCATCTCTTGTACTTGGCCAATCGCTCGTAGCTCCGCTTTCCTCTTCCGGTTAGAGTCAGGTGGTTGTCCATCAAAACACCCTCCTGCGGGACCTGCGGGTTCCATCATGAACAGGTCTTCTAAAGGTTGAGCTGGCATACTGGGAACTGGTCGCCCGGGTTTGTTGTTTCTCTGAGGTTGACCATCCTCTTCATCTTCTGAGTTGTTCTCCCGAGCTCTTTTCCCAGGTTGCCTCTTAACGAAATCGGAGAGCTTTCCCTCCTCATAAAATCGCCAGAGTTGCTTAAGCAAATCTCTACACTCACTTGTAAAATGCCCCACACTTTGATGGTAGGCACAATACTTGTTCGGGTTGAGTTTGCCAGTATCCTGGCGGATTTTACGTGGTGGGGAGAGCAACTCTTTCTCCTTTACGCTCTCATACACAGTATCAACTGATACTGTCAATACTTGGTTCAATTTTTCTTTCAAATCCGATCCTTCAGTGAATGCTTTCATGTTTTTCGGGACCCTGTAGCTTGTCCCGACGGGCTTTTTGTTATTCTCCTTAGGATCAGCTTTGTTCTCCCCTAAATTTGTTTGTAGGGCCTCGTGCATGGAAACGAAAATACCAGCTTGGTTTCTGAACTCGGCATAAGTCTTTGGGCACTTCAGACGTACCTCCTTCCATAACTTCGACCCTTTTTTCAATCCGGCCATCACATCGACGATCTTTGTATCTTCACTCACCGGTTCTCCCTCTAGCAAAACTTTATCGAATCTTTCCATAAACGCCCGGTCAGTTTCATCATCATTTTGTCTCAAATCTGATAGCCGGTGTTTTTGGGAAAGATACGACCCCGCCGTTGAAAAGTGAGAAAGAAATTCTCGACTTAGTTGGACGAACGAGTGGATTGATGCCAGCGGCATTGATGAAAACCACTTGTGAACCCGATCGCCCAATGTTAAGGGAAAATTCCGGCATTGGGTGGCATCGCTGGCCCCCACGGAGACCATGTAGTCCGTATACTTCGTTAAGTGGACCCGGGGGTCGGCGATGCCTTCATATTGAATGCTAGCCGGAAATTGAATCTTTTTCTGTATCGGGGCCTTCAAAATGTGGGCTGCCAAAGGTGAGGATGGCATGCTAGTCGTTCCCATCCCCCTCTGTTGGTCTAGTTGCCCCTGCATGTTCTCTACAGCCCTCCTTAGGCTTGATAATTCATCAAGAGGTGCCCCCTGACTTGGAGGCTGTTCGGCGAGCAAAGGCATTAACCTTTCTGCTCGTCGCAGTCCCTCGCTTGGAGTGGGCACTTCTTGGGCTTGCCTCCTAATGTTATTCGCCGCATTTGGCCCAAGGCGCCTAAAGGCTGACTGGGAGAGTCTTTCATGGACTGATGGGCGAGGCTGATCAAAAGTTGCTCGCCCATCTTCTGCTCCCTGGCGAGCAGCTTCTCGTTGATGGGGTTGGCTAAGTCTGTCCTGGGCACTGGAACGTGTTGTTCCATGGCTAGACATAGTTGTTCGTCCGCGACCAGACTCAGCCTGTACTTCTCTTTGGTCGACCACCTTGGCCTTTCCCTTATTTCGTCTGACTTGAGCACTATCAACTTCTCGTTGCTCGCCCCTGGTAGTCTTGGGCCTAACAACCTCTAGGGACTTGTCCCTTGGCCTTGCTTGTGTTGGCCTAACCTGCTCTTGTTGCCTCTGGAGGGCCTGGAGAGCAGCTATGGTTTTAGCCAACTCGTTGGGGTTGTTCGCCAAAGCCTCCATCTCAGGGGGGAGGTTATGTGTTATGGCTGTATGCTGTGACCTGTTCGCATGTCTTGGGTCACGGTCCTGGTGGTCGGCCGACGTGGCTCGGGTCTGAGATGCTCTCTTCGACAAACGTGATCCTTGGGTCTCTTTAGATTGAGGCATTTCAATTTAAATTATTTCTTAATTTTTAAATTGAAGAACACCAAGAACACCAAGAACACTCTTGTTTGTATCTTCAAATATTTCTTGAGATTTCCTTTGAATCTTCAAGTCTTCAACTTGAAGTTCTTGAGTAATCACACTAAACCGAAGGTTCGACACCCTCCTTCTAGCGCCAAATTGTTGGTGAACGAATCTAATCGTAAGGATTAGTGGCTGTTTTAATCCGTTTTTACGTCACCAATCAATAACGTGTGATTGATTACCACCGTAAATGGTAAATCGGGATTTGGATTTATCGAATTTGTAAATTCGGTAGTCGAAATTGGACTAATTTCGTGTATGCGTGAGTTTGAGTGTGTTTGTGTGTATTTTTTGTCTGAAATTCGAAAATTACATGAATAAGCTGGAGAACAACTATTTATAGAGACTAGCAAGCATGAGGTGTCTAAGACTCTTGGTCTCCCTAGCCTGCATGCTTGACATGTGTCCCTTTGATCTTATCTAAGCTGAACCTTAGTTACAAAGTCTTCTTTGGTCCTTATCTCGGACTCACTGTTGTTCGCCTAGGTCGGCTTAATTGATCTTGTTGATTCTCCAACTGAAAGTTGTTCGCCTCTTGAGGTTGTACTTTGGAAGTTGCTCGCCTTATGGCTTTGTTCAGCTTGGCTTTGGGATCTTTGTCCTTTGTTCACTTGTACACACCTCCTTGGCTATTTATTGTATTATATTTTGACCAAGTTGTTCGTCATGGATGACTTCACAGTTGGCTCATTCTTGGTCCCGGGCCTTAATACCTGTTCGCCCATTAGTTGTTCGTCGGGAGAGTTGTTCGTCACTTCATACACCTCCCAGGTTGGTTAATGCGCCCAAATAGTGATTTTCTTTGTTTTAGACTTCAATAATTGTTCGCTCCATATTTAGATGATGTTCGCCTATCAACAGTGCTTTATAATTTTTATCATTTTATGTTTGAACAATGATGAAAAATGATATAGGACTATGTATAGTCGTATAAACAATTTATATTTTCCTCCAAATGTTTCTGGTGAAAGTCAAATTGACCATTTTGAAGATGATGTTAAGTGTTGGTGGAATCATTGTTCTTTCTCTGAAATACAAATAATCAAGAATTTAAACGTCTTTTAGTGATTTTTTTTAGATGCATTTTTTTTATTTCTTACAGAATCTGTAAATTAATATTATTTTCATCCTTTTTTTCAAAATATATCGGTGTCTGGTGTAAACTCTTTAGATCAAAAATATATTTTATTATATTAAAGTATGTAAATCGAGACTGTAGATTATTCCCGGTTTATTATGTGTTGTTTTTTTTTATTAAAATCAAATACAAATTTTTAATTTTTAATCAAATTAAATATAAAATTCTTTATGGATAAATTTATTATAGGTGCAACTATCAATACCACTATTTTACTAAGTTCACGCAACTCATTTCATAATGTGTACAGTGTACTAAATAAATTTATCTAATATATAAATATTTACGTTCACAATTCTAAAAATATTTATCTATCAATCTTATTCAATATTAATACTTATCAAAGATACTCACTCTTCCACATCTCTAATTATCCAGAGAAAATAATTGACTTTATAATACTTAACGTGTCAAATGGAATAATTATTCCCGGTTTATTAAGAATACAGGTTTATCGGTGGCATATATCGTCGTATGCATTGTCTCACCAAAACTTGATATAAATTTGCTAAAAGTGTTGGATTTTATAAAAAAAAAAAATTGATAAATCTATTTTTTATAAGTATAATGACATTGATGTAGGAGCGACATCGATTATCGTATTCATATTGATCTTTTTAATTTAGTTATTTTGTTGATTTTTTTATTTGTATTGCTTTATTTGAATGACAACAAAATATTTTCTTATTTATTATAAATTTATTATTTTATGTGGATGTTAAAGTTTAAAAAAGTTCTGTGATTATAAATATCTATCTTAATTAATTTGTCATTTAATTTTATTTGTGTTTTTGTTATCATTACTAATACTCCATATGTTCCAACTATATCCTCACACTTTTTTGGAATTATGAAGGAGATTTCACTAAAGCGTGAAGATAAAATTGAGACGAAAGTAGTATAAAACTTTTATTTCAAAAAGTTTTAAAATAACACCGACTTTATTATTAGGGGAAATTGCTGAAGTAAGCCATTTGGTAATGGACATATTGGTTTTTTTATCCACAAAGCTCTCCATTCGCTCCATTCTCAGTGTCAGCTCCACCATTTGCTCCCTTCTCAGTGATGTTATGGTTCTATCATTCGCGCCCCCCAATGTTGCAACCGTTCCTTCTCTAATCAGCATCACCATCTCCCATTTGCATCTTTTTGTAGATTGCACAAGAAACAAAATAGAAAACCAACACTAAAAATCGCAATAGTGATTCATAGTTATTGATGTCACCCAAAGGGCAAAACCCTAGATCTACGAAGGATGTACGATCGATAATCCATAACCTTTTTAAATCTCAAACTCAGTAGTTGAAAAAACCAGTGACACACCACGAACAGATCTAGAATTTGATTGTCATCTAGCTTCATGAATCCCAATCACTATCTAACTTTTTGGCTGTTTTTTGTTTCTTCTACAATCGAAGTAGAGATTCGAAGTGATTTCTTCTAACTTCTTTCTTTCGTTTGGGCGACATTTGTAGTAGTGGATTTGAATGGAGCACTGGGGAAAATCTTTGGAGCAGAGTGAAACACAAGAGCAGTGTGGAAGAGAGATGAAGAACAATGCATTTAGAGAATAACACGAATGGAACATACATGGTATTTTAGGGTATTTTTAACTCAAATGGCTATAAAAAAAATGATTTTTGTCAATGTGGAAAAGATACAATATGACCATTGGAAAATGACCGAAAATGAATTTCTCCCTTATTCTTATGTAATTGTTTAAAAAAAACTAAACAAGTTTTTTGTTCTAAAAAAAATTAAATGTTGAAATTCTTAATTCTTAATCAAATTATTTATTTATTTAGTTATATATAAATCTATACTAGGGTGCAAGTGCAACTATCTACAACCATTATTTTTCTAAGTTTATCCACCTCATTCATATTTTTTACTAAATATATTCACTTAAATACTATTGATGTTATAACGAAAATGAGCACATGTCCATCAAAGAACACAAACTTATAAGTCCACCGTCATTGTGATAATGATATATAAGCAAATGATTCACTATTATTTTAATTGTTTATAGAAGAAACGTGTTATAATGACTTCAGTTGTTATGCAATATTATATTGTAAATAATTTTTTATTGAACAAATTTAGATTATATTTATGATAAAGATGAGTCGATGGTAAAATTAGTCTCCATATCCACTAAAAATATGCTTGGACTGTTCTTTTTTTACCATTCAATCATCACTTAATTATCTCATATGTCGTAGATTTTACATTCATAAACAACCATTTAATTTATAAATGAATCACAAAATACACTAAAATGCTCTTACTTTACATGTTTTTATCTATGTTTTCTTCTAACCTGTCAATACCCAATAACATACTTTTAGTTGATAGAAGGAATATAAAATAATTATTTATTTTATAATAAAATTATAAACTTTTTATGGTACACTTACATATAATTAAAAAAGGTTGTATTAAAATTTTTATACTAAATTATTGTGGGAAGAAATTATTATTTGTAAAACATAAAATGTATAAAATTATAGTAAAAAATTGTAAACAATGTCTTCCGTGCGAAGCACGGGTAGTCAAAACACTAGTGCCTCTACAAGATACAAATGTTTTTAAAAGTCTGGGTGACACATCAATAATGGCACGCACCTTCACTAGTGATATTAAAGACAAAATCATGTGTGAGCCAATTTTATTATATTAGAAAACACAAATTAGAATTTATTTCTACTAAAATATTATAATTTCCACCACTCAAACTTCAAAATCTTATAAATACACTTCATAATTATAAAAGCAATAATAGACATATATAAAATAACTAAGTCATCCTTATATAAATATGGGTAAATTATCTTTTAAGTTTTTATTACTTTGACTTTAGTTTTTGAAATTATTTACTTTTAAAATTAGTACATTAAGTTTAAATTAATTAATTTTTTATTTTCCTTTAAATATTTGAAATTTTAAAAAAAATAGAATTAAAAATTAAAATATGAAAAATATTTTTAAAAATCGGCTAATTATTTAAATAATAAAATTATATGAAATTTAGAAATTCAACTAGAAAAGGTCTTTAAATTTTGAAAATTGTTTTTTTTTAAATTAACTATATCTTCTAAATAATTCAATCAAAAATAAAATCTGATTATAAAAAATAACTAAATTAGAAAAAAATTCAAAACTAAATAAAAATTAATTAATTTTTAAGTTAATTAGTTATGATGATTGAATTGATTTTTATAAAAAAAAAAATTAATTTTATTTGGTTTAACCTTATTCTTTTTAAGTATTTTTATTTTTTAATTTTTTGAAGATTAATTTTATTTTCTTAATTATTTAAAAATTTATCTAGTTTTTTATTTTCAAATTTATATTGTTAATTAATTTTTAAAATATTATTTATTCTTTTAAAATATCTTTAAGATTTTTATTTTATTAATTAATTTTTTAAGATTTAGTTGATTTTTTTTTAAGAATATTTAATATTTTAAGATTTTTTTTTTCAAATTTTGATATAAAATTAAAGAATAAAAAGAGTTTTTTTTTCCTTGAAAAAAAGAGATTTATGAGAATACGAAATTATAGAAAAATATTATTTTTTATTTTAATTGTGTAAGAATATTATAAGAATAAATTAAAATATATTTATTAATACATATATATTTTATTGGAGTATATTTAGTAGATGGAGTAATTTTAAAAAAATTTGAAGTTTAAATAGTACTCCCTCCGTCCATGAGTAAACTTCCCACTTTACTTTTCGGGCCGTCCACGAGTAAGTTTCCCATTCCATAAATGGAAATAACAACATTCTATTATATATAAACCTTAACCTTCAAACTCACACAATATTACCAAAAATATCACTCATTCACTTTACTTTTCAATACTATTCATTACTTTATCTCAAAAATCAACATGTGGCCCACCATATATTAATAAACAAATACACTTTTTTAAACCATTCAACAAAAAGAAATGGGAAACTTACTCGTAGACGGAGGGAGTAGAATTTAAATATTATTCTCCATCCCTCCATCTCATATCACAAAACTATTTCATACAAAACCTACTCTATTAAAAAAATTGAAGAAAAAGCAAGACCTTCCAATCCATCCTCCTCACATCACCTCTTCTCGATGTTATATTGGTAAAATTAAATACGATTATTTTTAACACAAATTCAACAGTTCAAATATAATTTCACAAATTCGAAAGGTAGTAAAAAATACTTTTTGTAGAAATTAAGAAAGAGACAGTGAAAATATCATTTCATTTGAATTAACATAACTAAACAAGCCTAAAAATGACCCAAAAAAAGAGAACATATGAAACAGTAATCAAACATCGCCTTAGTTGATTAATGCTTAAGAGCTGGTGAACTTCGTAACCGCCTTCGTCCCCTCTGAAACAGCGTGTTTAGCAAGCTCTCCAGGCAATACTAATCTCACAGCAGTTTGGATTTCTCTTGATGTGATTGTAGGTTTCTTATTGTACCTTGCCAATTTGGAGGATTCCTGCGCGAGCTTCTCAAAAATGTCGTTGATGAAGCTGTTCATAATCCCCATCGCCTTGCTGGAGATTCCGATGTCCGGATGAACCTGTTTCAGCACCTTGAAGATGTAGATCTTGTACGTCTCAACGTTTTTCTTCGACCTCTTCTTTTTCTTATCTCCGGCGGCGGAGGCGCCGTCCTTAGGGAGCTTCTTTCCAGCCTTGGGCTTCTTCTCCGCCGCCGGAGCCTTTTCCGCCTCCGCGGCTTTCTTCTCCTCCGCTGGCTTTTTCTCTGCCGGCTTCTTCTCTGCTCTTGGTGCCATTTCAGTTACCGGAAAATGGTTTGAATGAGGTTAATTGGAAACTGGAAACTAAAGATTGAATTGTTGATGAGAAAAGTGCAAGTATAACATGAATTTATATTGGGGGAGAGGATGATTTTGATTGGTGGAAATAGTGTGACTTGGACTCTTACTGTGTGCCGTTGATTAAAGTGCGATCTAATGGTGAGAGATTTTGGCGGTACTTCGTTATTTAATCATGTGGGTGTTTTGATTGGTTATCACCGATGCACACGGATCCGCAATACAGGCCGTTGATTATGATACGAATTGACGGAGTAGATTTTTGTTTTAAGGGCGGGAATGTTTTGTTTCTCGCGGGTAGATTTTGAAATATTTTCAGTATTTATGGTGGGAGAGGAATTTCGTTTCTTTGTTATCCTATCATGATTTTATTTTTTTTTGTTTATTTGCAAATAAAATTATAATTTTTTCGCAAATTGCAATTTCATTTAAATTTTTTAAGCATTGGATATAAAATTTCAAGTTAAAATTTGCTAACAATTCTAATCAAAACACTGATTTCAAATTGTCCCGAATATAATACTCCCTCCGTCCCAAACTTAAGTTCTCGTTTACTGCACGGTTATTAAGAGTGTTTATTAGTATTTAAAGTAATAAAGTAGATGTTTTGGTTATTAGTGTATGGAGAATATAATATTAAAAAGTATTGTTACTTTTTTGTCAAAAGTAGATGTAGCAAATGAGTATGGGACGGACCTTTTTGGCAAATGGGAACTTAAGTTTGGGACGGAGGGAGTAGTTAATTATGTGTTCTCATCCGAACTAATCTAAATATATTAAAACAATAAATTCTTAATTGTCCGATATGTGAAACATCATCTTGTGACCTTGAAAAAATTATTTGTTGGTTCAAATTGCAACCAAATATTAAATTAGAATTTTGTTTGCAAAAATTCAAAAGTTTATTTCGATTAAATTTTGCATAAAGATTGTGATTTTATTTTCTATTGATTTTTGTTGTTTTTTTTTTTACCTTCAATTACTTGGAAAATAGTATGAATCCCACAAATGGGAGGTTAACAACGAATGGTTGCTCCAAAAGACTATTTTTATTAAGGGTGCAAATGTCGAAAATCGGTAATTGGGCGTCTGACGCCTAGATTTTTTTTTTTTTTTTTTTTGTATAATAGAGCCGCCTGGGTACGCTTAGGGCCGAACTGCCTAGGGCCGCGCCTAGGCCCGAAAACGTCTAGAACCACCGATTTTACAGAAATTTGGTTGGGAGGAGGCCGTCTAGCCTGAACTCTGCATCACTGATTTTTATCACCAACAAAGTTATAATTTTAAGTTTGTCTCAATTCATAGTATAACATTGTGTTAAATTAAACGTATTATATAATTAACCACAATGTATAGGTTATGCATGAACTAAATCTCCCTTTTTTATTTAGTTTGTTATCTGAACGTAAATGGCAGTTTAGAACTTATATTTGACATCTAGGCCGGTCTGATTACTTCATAGATTATATCAAATTAAAGTTTAATAATGATTGATATTGTGTAATGTATTTGATTACAGTAAAGTAGGAAAAAAAATGTACTGTGTAAAAGTAAAATAAATTTAATGAGAATTTATCAGTAAAAATTGTGTTTACTTTACCAAACAAAGGTCATTTAAAAGGATAGTAGGCATTTATCAAATATTTATTTTGTATGTTGATTCTCCCGAGTTAACCGTTCGACCCGGGATAAACTCATGTTAAATGAGTCTTTTTAATCGGTCCATGATGGATAGATATTTTTTGTATCGCATTTTTTACCGTGAAAAAAAAATCAAAACTCACTTTCAGACAATGATGTAAATGGCGGCCGCCTAGGCGCTTATCAGCTCCTACCGCTAACGATTAATGCAAAGCGATCGTATTTGGCGGAAATCTTGTTTGGTAACGCCTAGGCGGCCTCGGCGGCTTTGGCGGTAGGCGGCGCCAAGGGTTTATATATATTTTTAATACCTTTAAAATATTATATAATTAAAAAAATTAAAATATATAATATAACTATAAGCGCCGCAAGCTTCAGCCCTAAATCCTAAAGGCTAAATTTATAATTCTGCCCATAAGCGTCGTAGAGCTTCAGCCCGAAACAGATCTGCCGTCCGGCCTCAGCGCCGCCGCTCTACTCTGTCTCCCGCCGCTGCGGCCCACCATCGCCGAAGGTCTGGTGTAATTTTTTTTCTTAGATAGGATTTGAGTTTTTTTTCCCTTAGGGTTTAATGTTAATCTGGATATTGCAGCAATGTGGGATGACAAATATAATTGTGAATTGATTATTAATTGCGGTAGCCTGGAATGATTGTGTGCTTACTTTGGAAATTATGATTATACCATTCATGGATTTGCTATATTACTTTGGAAATTATGATTATACCATTCATGAATTTGCTATATTATTGTGGTAGCCTAGTTGAATTGCAAGATTGTGTAAAAATAAAAATAAAATCTTGGCGGCCGCCTAGGCGGTCTCAGCACTCGGCAAGCGCCTGCCGAGCTTCAAACGCCATTTGCACCCTTGCTTTCAAACTCTCAACGTGGAAAGTATGATTAGCTAGTTTCCGTATCTTGGCCCATTTTTCACCCTCATTTGTGTTAAGTGCTTCACCAAGCAGCTTCTTTGTGTACCCTTCCATTTTCATTTTCAGAAAGGCGCCTTCTCTGTTTATCAATACCTCATTGATCACCTCTGCTTCTGTGACGAATAATTGGCACTCTGAACAAAGGTTGAAAATATTGGTCGATGGATATATCGAGACTTTAAATTTCCACAAATTTACAATAGAATTTGGAAATTGAGCATAATATCGAGACCTTAAATTTCCATAAACTTTCAATATATCATAAATGTGAAATTTGGTCAAATTCTATTGTAAATTTAATGTATTAAAAGTTTGTCATTAAAATTTCATAATTTTTTTAATTACATATTTTTTCGATATATTACTGATATTATGCTCAATTTACAAAAAAAATAGTCAAAATGATCTTATATATTGATATTTATCAATTTTTTTACAAATATCATGGAAATTTCGTTATTCTCAATACCGATATCGGTGACCAAGAAAAATGGATATATCGGGGGTATATCATGAAAATTTCCGGATATTTCCATCCTTACTCTCAACCATGCCAATTTAGAAAGTTCTTCCTAAATATGGATTCGGATGGGTGGTTGTTGTCAGAAAGTTACACAATTTCTTTGATTTGTGGTCGGATTCAATGATATAGGTTATTAGTTAGTGTGCAAAGGGTTTCACACAAATTGGACAACTGAAAGAAAATTAATTGGGTTGGAAAATATAAAATTTAGGGGTATATTAGTACTTTTATTTATTATCCATACAAAAACTTGAAAAGTAAACATACTATTTTAATCATTATACAAATCACACAAAGTAAACAGTTGATATTGTTGTAAATCTAGAAGATTTATTATTCCAAATCTAAAAGATTTGATGTGGACATTACTAATGGACCAATAACCCAATGGGCTTCATATCTTAGACTAGGGTTTTACTCTTATAAATATACCATTATACTAAGAATTGTAAATACTCATACACAAGAATATTAGTGAAAAACTCCTGGCTTGGCTCGCCCCCAGACGTAGTCGTTCCCGACGAACTGGGTGAACAAATCTCGTCTTTTATTTTACGCACTTATTTACAACACGTTATCAGCACTAGACTCTGCCCGAGATTAAATGGTACACTCTAAAATTAATTCTCTATGAATTATGTGAATTAATTCTCTATGAATTATGTGAATTAATTCTCATATAGAATTATTTAATCCATGGATCACATGTTTTAAGTGTACTTGATTTATTGATTCAATTTATTTTTTGTTCTTGCAATTAATTTGAATTAAATTTTGTTTTGAGTTGAATTAATTTTGGATTGAGAATCGAACCGACGAGCAACGGCAGTCGCCCGAAGACGAACGGCCGCCGCCCGTCAACGGCGTGTAAGGGCACTAGGCCGCTGCCCCAAAGGGCGCCGCGTAGTAGTGCCCGCCGCGACGCCGCCCATCGCCCTCCCGCGCGACGCTGTCCGCCGCAGCCAGCGCGACGCCCGCACGGCGCTGCCCGTCGCCGCCAGTTTGCCATCCGCGCAATGCCTCCGTGCACTGCCCATCGCACCCTGTGCCGCGATGCCGTCCGTCGTCCACTGTGAGCGCCGCCTGTCGCACCCCACCTTCGCTACCTCCGTGCACGGCGTCGAGGCGGCGCAACTCCTACACACGGCTCGCATCGCGATCGGAGGGATTCCCAGAAATTCGACCCCAATCGCACCTGCAGGACGCGATCGGGGGTAGGAGTCGCGCCCTAGGTACGCGATAACCCACGGCAGTCGCGCCTGCAAGACGCGACTGCCCCCAATTTTCAATTTCCTCTATTTTTCGACTCTCTCCTTCCGCTACGTATATACAATTGTTTTCGTCCCTACTAGGTAGGGTCAAAATTTATCAAAGGCATACACGACCGCCAACAACTCATTTTCGGTCGTAGTGTAATTCACTTGAGCAGAATTCAGCATCTTCGAGGCATAGTAAATAGCGTGAAAACACTTCTCACGAATTTGCCCCAAAGCAACCCCCATCGCATAATCACTCGCATCACACATCAGCATGAACGGGCTAGACCAATCCGGAGTCACAAGTATTGGGGCATTCACCAACGCTTCTTTCAACCTATTAAAAGCCACTAAACACCCATTAGTAAACTCAAAAGCGACTTCTTTTTCAAGAAGCCGCGAAAGTGGTTTAGCTATTTGTGAAAAGTTTTTGATAAAGCATCTATAAAAACCCGCGTGTCCTAAAAACGACCGAATTCCCTTCTCGGTTGAAGGTGGTGGAAGCTTCTCAATAGCAATCACTTTCGTCTTGTCAACTTGGATACCTTTCGAGGAGACATGATGTCCAAGAACAGTACCCTCTCTCACCATGAAGTGGCATTTCTCCCAATTAAGCACTAAGTCCGTTTCTTCACACCTGCTCAACACAACTTCAAGATTGATTAGACATTTATCAAATGACTCCCCGTAGACGGAGAAGTCGTTCATGAAAACCTCCATAATCCTATCAATCACACCATGAAAAATCACCAGCATACACCTTTGAAAGGTGGCGGGTGCATTGCACAACCCAAACGGCATCCTCCTAAAAGCAAAAGTCCCATAGTAGCATGTGAAGGTGGTTTTCTCTTGATCCTCGGGGGCTATCATGATCTGATTATACCCCGAGTACCCATCTAAGAAACAGTAATACTCAAAACCACCTAATCTATCAATCATTTGATCAAGGAACGGTAAAGGAAAGTGATCCTTACACGTTGCCTTGTTCAATTCCCTATAATCTACACAAACACGTCAATCTGTCACTAATCTAGTGGCTACCAATTCATTAGACTCCGTCTTAATCACAGTGGTACCCCCCTTCTTAGCAACTACGTGTAACGGACTCACCCATGGACTATCAGAAATAGCAAAGATCATGTTGCTATCTAACAACTTCAAAACTTCCTTATGAATCACCTCTTGAATTACCGGATTAACTCTACGCTGATTTTGCACTATCGGTTTTCTACCCTCTTCTAATCTAATCCTATGCATGCAAATCGAGGGGTTAATCCCCTTAATATCCGCGATCGACCATCCTATAGCAGATTTGTGCTTACGAAGCACCACTAAAAGTCTCTCTAGCTGATCATCAGATAAAAGGGCGGATACAATTACCGGATATTTGTCGGTCTCATCCAAGTAAGCGTACTTGAGGTGATCGGGAAGTGGCTTCAACTCTTTTTTCGCTTCCAATGGTGGTGCTTTATCGAACATCTTCTCGAAGGTTGACTCCTCGGCCTCCAAGTCGTCCTCATCCTCTACTTTCTTCAGATCCAAAAACTTGACATCTTCATTGTCTTCCAAGCTGTCAAAATAATCAAGATCATAAGAATCATAAGATAGATCATCAAGGACAGGATAATCAAACTGATGCACATAGAAAGAGCAAGGGTCTAAGAGTGTGTCTTCAACACAAGTGTCTGTGATGTCAATGAAGTGGCAACTCTCATCTCCCATCGGGTATTTCATAGCTTCGTAAATAGTTATCTTCACTTCTTGATCATCAACCTTGACCGTGATCTTCCCATTCGCTACGTCAAGCACCATCCCGGCAGTAGCTAAAAACGGCCTCCCTAAAATCAGCGGGACATGCTCATCCTCTTCCATCTCGAGTACTACGAAGTCGGCGGGAAAAACGTGATTCTACACCGTCACTAGAACATCCTCCACTACTCCTTGAGGTCTCGTGATGGACCTATCAGCAAGCTGGAGCGTCATCATCGTGGGTTGAAGTTCGCCCACCTCTAACTTCTTGAACAGCGAAAGAGGCATCAAATTAATGCTCGCCCCGAGATCACACAAGGCTCCTTTCTTGATCCCGTTCCCGATATCGCAAAGAATTGTGAAGCTCCCGGGATCCTTCATCTTTGGAGGAAGCGCCTTGTGCACCATCGCACTCACCTCGTGGTTCAAGTGCATTAACTCAGGTCCGTCTACTCTCCGTCTCTTCGCTTCAAGTCACCTATCTCCCTGGAATTTTGTGAAATCCTAATCTAATCCCAGTTTAGTTTTAGGGTATCATAAAATTCTAATTAATTTACTTTAAAAATCCTGAAAATATTTCGTTAAATTTTATTAATATACATGAAATATTTAGCCTCATGAATATGCATGTTTATTAAGTCGTAAATTTTTCTTGAAATTATTTTCATGTGATTATCGTTCATAATAAATTATTTAATTTGCATGTATCTATGATTTAATTATCTTACATGCATTATTCCTTCCGCACATAGTTTATTTCTTATAGTCCGCATATTATGCCCGAGTAGGCGGCGCCCGGTACTTGTCGGACCGTAATTTATATTTTTGGGTAGACGACACCCAATTCTTGTCTCTATGTGCTCTAGAATAATCAAATAAATCCTTGTTTCACCGTTGTCAATAAATTTGGTCACACCTCTTACCATGTCACTTTAATAATTGTAGTGAATCATGTCTGATATTACCAAAAGGGAATTCGCTGAACTTGCTCTTGATGGTAGTAACTACATGACATGGGTGCTAGATGTTGAGATGTTGGGTTTTTGAGGCACGAACACCATGTTCGGCGCAGCGGAAGATAATGATTCACCAACAACGAATCTTAAACATGGTTGTATAACATAAAAGCAAAAGGATAAATAATAACATATAAATCCTTACAGCGATTTGTACGCGGAATCCTCAACTATGGTATCCACGTAATGGCTTTCTACCAACCTGCACCGATATGCCAGCGTTGAATCTCGAGACGAATTTGCTAAGAAAATTCCGACTGAGATTTTATGGAGAAATTATATTTCTTGTGTGTTTTCGGAATTCCCATAAGACACATATTTATAGGGATTAACTTGGCTTAATTTCTAAGCAAGATATCGGGCCTAGCCCGTAATATAATCTCTACGGATTATATTTCCCTAGATATGTTCCTACGAATAATATCTTTACCAAATCTATTATTCTTGTATAATAATATTCCAGATATTATTATTGGGATTTCATATTTAATTAAATCCAATTTAATTAAATAATAATAATAATTAATTCTAAATATAATTATTATTATATTCTCCATAAATTAAATATTATATCCAATACAAATTTTAATCAACCAACTATAATTGGTAGATGTCATTACTTGTTGTGTGACCCATAGGCCCTCGTATATCGAGTGATTGGTCAAACTAACGATCTTAATTGAACCCTAGACAATAAATCAGACATTCTCAATATACGAGGTACGTTGCGAGGAAATCTGCAACTACCTGTAATACTGTAGGCTATTGTGATATCTTCCTTTCATTCGCGAATACCCGATTAAGTCTTGTACATGATGAAGTGTCTATTCAAATAACTTAATCATATTATCTCAAATCACTAATTGATCAAGTATATCACACTTAGCCACAAAGTCTAAGTTGATGTGCGTCGGCCGACGACTTAGATCCAATTATGATGAGAACACGAGTATTCTCTCTAAATCCACATTGAGGAATGAATTTTATTCTTGGCTCAACTACCACGCACATGCATTTTGTGATGAACCCAATCCATGCCATATCTACCCGTGGAAGGGTGCAAGCGTCGGTCATGGTCAAAGTTCACCACTCTACACATGTCGTGCGTATTAACCTCAAGTCAGAGGAGTATCACATCGCTCCCACTAACCGAGATACCCGTAGACACATTATGTGGAATTACATCAAACGGTTTCTCGGATGGGTATACCAATACCCTCTAAGGTATCTGTGCATCCATCATGAGATACCCGTTATCTCGTAGTAAGTGAGATCTTACTACACTCTCTAAGAGTATGATACAGATCGCACACCAATCTCAATTGTATCATCAATATCCCATTCTTAATGATCCTTGATCGGGGCTATTTGAGAATCATACTTAAGTCATCTGAGTTCTCACTCACTTAATGACAGTAGTGATTCACGGGAACACAAATAAGAATATATACAAACAATCAAACATCATATTCAGATAAGTGTAATGTCATACATTTAATATTAAACCAATAATAATATTAAACTAAATCTGAATATTATCTTAGTATTATGTCCTTTCGATGGATTGTCTCTAGGACACTAACACTAACAATCCCCCACTTGGACTAGAGCCAATCACCTACATGTCTAACCCCTAGACCATCAAATGTCTAGTGTGTACATGAACAGTGAAAATGATTTGCAAGATTATCCTTTATGGGAAATGTTTTAATTTCATTTCTTCTATCTATCTGATCTCTCAGATCAAATGATAACGCCTCTGTATATGCTTATTTCTGTTATCAGATCTCGGTTCCTTTGCTCATGCAATCGCACCAATATTGTCACAATACAACTCTATTTAACAACTGGTACTCGGAACTACCCCTAGTTCTCTCAAGAACCTTAAAATCCAGAAAGCCTCAAAGGCTTCTGATACCACAATGTACTTAGCTTCGGTTGTTGAATCTGCAGTCAGATCTTGCTTGGAACTATTCCAACTTACCGCCCTATCATTGAGATTGAAAATATAATTTGACTGTGATTTGTAATCTTCACAGTCTGACTGGAAACTCGCATCAGCATAGCCCGTAACGACTAGCTCTGACTGCCTACCGTAGACAAGAACATGTTATTTAGTACCCCTGAGGTACTTCATAATATTCTTGACAGCAATCCGGTGAAACTCACCTGAATTCTGGTGGTATGTACCAGTGATGTTGACAGCGTAAGCCACATCTGGCCTCGTGCAAGTCATGGCATACATGATGGAACCCAATTGCAGATGCATATGGAACGTCCTTCATGTGCTCAACATCAGCTTCGCTAGAAGGACAATCCTTCTTCGACAGCTTTATCCCATGATTTGCCGATAGAGATCCTCTCTTAGAGTTCTTTGTCGCAAAACGCTTCAACACCTTATCTACGTAGGTGGATTGTGACAGCCCTACCATCTTCTTGGATCTATCCCTATGGATCTTGATCCCTAAGATGTAGCATGCCTCACCAAGATCCTTCATCATGAAGGTCTTTGATAACCAATCTTTCACGGACTGCATTGGCGGGATGTTATTTCCTATAATCAATATGTCATTGATATATACGACTATAAAGACAATACTCTTCCCGTTGCATTTACGATAAACGCAACAATCTTCCAAATTTAAGATGAAGTTAAAAGATTTGACAGCTTCATCAAATTGGATATTCCAATTCCTAGAAGCTTGCTTCAATCCATAGATGGATCGTTTGAGCTTGCACACAAGATTAGATTTTGGCTTAGATATAAAACCCTCAGATTGAGTCACAAACACTTCCTTATCAATGTTACCATTGAGGAGAGCTGTTTTGACGTTCATCTACCAAAACTCATAATAGCGCTGTGCTGCTATCGCAAGTAAAATTCGAATGGACTTGATCTTCGCAACTGGCAAGAAGGTCTCGTCATAGTCAATGCCTTCGCATTGACTATACCCTTTCGCCACCAACCTATCTTTATAGGTTTGTACTTTGCCATTTGCATCGGTCTTACTCCTGAAGACTCACTTGCAACCTATGGGTTTAACCCTTTTCGGCAACTCAATTAAGTCCTAGACTTGATTGGTGTACATCGAGTCCATCTCGGATTTCATGGCTTTATGCCACTTCTCTGAGTCAACATCTAATGTTGCTTCAGTATAAGTTCTAGGTTCATCTTTATCCGGAATCTCCACGTCATCATGTTCCTCCACGAAGAAACCATAATACCTAGTGGTTGGATTACGAATCCTAGTCAACTTACGGAGTTGTGGTTGTGCAGGCTGTACATTCTGATCGTGAAAATTTTGTGGTGCAGCGACTTCATCGTTGACCGGAGAGTCCTCAAGAGCGATATTTTCATATGTCTCTTGGGCGGGAGTTTGAACTATGTTATTCTCATTCAGCCCACTTGGAGGTTGTTGCGAAGGCAATGCAACTCCAATTATGCTCCCACTGGCTGAAAGAGGATCACCTAGTGATAAACTTCCACCATGAGAGTCGCTAAATGCTCCCACTGATTCTTTTTCATATTGCTTTGACAAATCATCAGTCTCTATGTTAATTTGTGGTTCTTGAATCTCTTCAAGTTCTATCTTCTTACGGCTTTGTTCCATAAAGACATACTCGTCTTCTAGGAACTTAGCTTCCCTAGAAACAATCACTGTTTGTTTCTCAGGTAGATAGAAGTGATATCCTCTTGTCTTCTTAGGATATCCCACAAAATAACCATTTTCACCTTCGGATTCCAACTTATCAGTTAGCATTTTCTTCACAACTGCGGGGCAACCCCACGTTCTAATGTGTAGAGAAGATGGCATCTTGTCGTGCCATAGCTCGTATGAAGTCTACTCAACTGATTTGGACGGAATCATATTCAGAATGTAGATTGAGGTTTGTAATGCGTATTCCCATAAGAATGTTGGAAGAGATGAAAAACTCATCATGGACCTTACCATGTCTAACAAGGTTCGGTTTCTCCTTTCGGACACACCGTCCATCTGAGGTGTTCCGGGAGGAGTCTATTGTGTTTGTTCCCATGAAGATTCATGTAATCCATGAATATGGCTAAGGTACTCACCTCTTCGATCCAATCGAAGAGTCTTTATACTCTTACCAAGTTGTTTCTCTACTTTGTATATTAAGAACATCATGTCCATAACTCAACAAATGCCTAGCAGTTTGAACTATTAGTGAACATGTTCATCTTAACAACAACCATACTTGTTCTAGCAGCTAAAACACCTTGTGTTTTCTTCTTGGTTGCTAGAACCTTATAGTCTTTCTTCCAATGCCCCTTTTCTATTGCAGTGGGGCACACATCCTTATCAACCCGCTCTTACTTTTGAACTCCACCTTTTGCTTCCAGGAAGATGGGCTTGGATCCCTCTTAGCCTTACTTCTTCGCTTCTTCTCGCCTTTCAGGTCAGAAGAAGTAGAAGCACTCACTATGAGCACCGGCTTTTCCTTAGCAGTGGAAGACTCAAAAGTCTTAGGCATGTTATGAGGCTCCGGCATTGTCGCTTCCGTCTTCTTCATATTAAATTTACTACGAAACTAGAATATGAATCGGGGAGCGACTTGAGGATAGCACATGAGGTGAAATCTTCCCTCCTTTCGCTAATCGGCATTGGAACAGATCTCTCATCACTTCATAAATCTCAAACGAGATCTAGAATCAAAGAGATCTTTCAGACGCTTAAGCATCTCGAAGGGATCCATTTTCTCATGTTTGCCATTGCAATTCGGAAGTCATGCCGAGCAATCATAACATAGAGTTTGGGAAGCATCAGCTTAATGCTTTTTTTGAGCTGTAACGTAAAACGATGCAGCCTCAACTGAACCAGCCTCAGGGGTAAAGGGATTATCGTGTCTAACACGTACTCAATCTCTTCTTGTCTTAACACCAAACACACGTTTCAGTACCAGTCCAGAAAATTTTGCCCAACCAATTTGTTTATTTCCAGAACAATTTTCAATGACAAGTTATTCATTTCAACAATTTTAGAGAAATAAACTAAAACGGGAATTAAACACATAACTCCTATGAACAATATTCATCAATCAAAATAAACATGACCTTTTAATTTATTTTGTCTCCATTATTTTCACATACTCAACGACCTCATCGGAAGAGTACGAATTTATATCTAATATAAATTGTAATGGACTAGGATCCACATTCCTACTATTACAATGACTGCTTGGGCTGAACATTGCAACAACAAAACTGGTAGGTCTTTAAACCAATTACCTCATGCAATTCCTAGTTGATTGAACCTAGTTCAATTGGATGTCGCCTAATTCTCGGTTCCCTGCTTGGGCTGGTGAAACAGAATTAAGTTGGTTTACAACCATTAAGCGGCGACAAAACATGTCCCCATAAAAGTCCCGTTATATGTAGATCCGAGCAAAAGACTTGGGCCTTAAATACTCATTGGAACAAAATCTCCGGTTTACTTTTAATTTTAATGGAAGATATCATTCAATTTAATGAAAATCTATATTTTAGTGAGGATCATTTTAAAGGCGGGGTATTAATTGCTTAATCGAGATCCGATATGTTAAACTATATCACATTTGAACAATTATAAGGCGCCGCCTACCCAAACATGATTTTATGCGGACTAACACTTATTTGGGCGCCGTCTACCCAAAACATATATAACGGTCCGATAAATATTGGGTGCCGCCTACCCAAACAATTTAATGCGGGCTATAACTACTAATGTAAATTTCGATTCACATAGCAGTTATACAAGTGGGGAGCAACTAATCAAGTTCTCATGCTTTATTTTAAAATTTAAATTTGCATAAATAAAGCATATATTAAATATTTAGCACATAAATCAAATAAACATGCAAAATATTTAATACGTAAATTATATAAACATGCTTAACAATAAATTATTCGTAGGTAAAATATTACTAAAATTAGAAATACCAACGAACTCCAAGCTCTTGGTCAATTTCTAAAGTTATTTTCAAATTATTTTGCCCAAAATCAATTTATTTAAATTTCTTGAATTTGGTCCAACCAAACAAACTATTATTTGATTTTCGGGAATTTCCAAAATGCGTTCAAACCAAACAAGACTTTAAATATTTTCTAGAAATTTAAAATACAACTCAGGGATTAATTTGAGATTTTCCTAGAAAATCACAATTATAAAAGAACTCCACAATTGTTCAGAATTTTCAAATTCAACCCAGGGTTCAAATTTCAATTTTTTTTTAGATACGGGATATTTGCACAAAAAACCCTTGTTTTATTCTAAATTCTCTCAATCATGGTCCTTACGCTGTCAAACAGCGGTAATCCCAAATTATGTCCGCCAATCGATCGCCAAATTAAGATCACTCAACATCACGACGATTTATTTGTTCATGATCTAATCGCAATCGCCATGGAGATGGCGAACTCCTCACCATCGCTTCACGCTAGCGAGAACACCAGTCGGGAAAAACAGCGATCCGATCGCGATGGAGAAGGCAATTGAATTGCCTTCATCGCCATCTCTTCCCGGACTGTCCGACGCTGGCATCGGAGGAGATATTTGGTCGAGCCGGTGCCCAGCCCCGTCAATAGATTCAGTCCAACTGCGATTTACAACCGCCGCGAACGAGAATCAACAGTCACCACCCCATTAATTCAGATACCCGCCTCCACCGCGAATCCAATGGCCCAACCACAATTCCGGCAGTGATTTCCGATCGGATTTCATACAGCGAGCCAATTCAAAATTTAAGGCCACGAGATTGAGAATCTCCGCAAAGGAAAACGCAAACCCAATTTGCGCATTATCTCAATTTTTTTATAAAATAAATAATAAAATCAAATTTTATTATTCAAAGAGGCTAGACGTCAATTTACCCAGCGAGATCCGAAAGGAAAAACCCAAACGCGAACCCGCGTATTGTTTCAATCCCCTTTTTATTATTATTATTATTATTAAATAATAGGTTAGATTTTATAATTCCAAATAATAAAACCAAGATTTATTATTCTTATAGCTAAATCATAATTTCAATCCAATTGAAATATATAATTCAACATGAACGGGGCAAAATTAATTTCAAAATATATATGCATATATTTTACCTACCAATTTTCACAAAATTATGTATACAACCGAGCCTGAAGCTCTGATACCACTGTTGGGTTTTTGAGGCACGAACACCATGTTCGGCGCAGCGGAAGATAATGATTCACCAACAACGAATCTTAAACATGGTTGTATAACATAAAAGCAAAAGGATAAATAATAACATATAAATCCTTACAGCGATTTGTACGCGGAATCCTCAACTATGGTATCCACGTAATGGCTTTCTACCAACCTGCACCGATATGCCAGCGTTGAATCTCGAGACGAATTTGCTAGGAAAATTCCGACTGAGATTTTATGGAGAAATTATATTTCTTGTGTGTTTTCGGAATTCCCATAAGACACATATTTATAGGGATTAACTTGGCTTAATTTCTAAGCAAGATATCGGGCCTAGCCCGTAATATAATCTCTACGGATTATATTTCCCTAGATATGTTCCTACGAATAATATCTTTACCAAATCTATTATTCTTGTATAATAATATTCCAGATATTATTATTGGGATTTCATATTTAATTAAATCCAATTTAATTAAATAATAATAATAATTAATTCTAAATATAATTATTATTATATTCTCCATAAATTAAATATTATATCCAATACAAATTTTAATCAACCAACTATAATTGGTAGATGTCATTACTTGTTGTGTGACCCATAGGCCCTCGTATATCGAGTGATTTGTCAAACTAACGATCTTAATTGAACCCTAGACAATAAATCAGACATTCTCAATATACGAGGTACGTTGCGAGGAAATCTGCAACTACCTGTAATACTGTAGGCTATTGTGATATCTTCCTTTCATTCGCGAATACCCGATTAAGTCTTGGACATGATGAAGTGTCTATTCAAATAACTTAATCATATTATCTCAAATCACTAATTGATCAAGTATATCACACTTAGCCACAAAGTCTAAGTTGATATGTGTCGGCCGACGACTTAGATCCAATTATGATGAGAATACGAGTATTCTCTCTAAATCCACATTGAGGAATGAATTCTATTCTTGGCTCAACTACCATGCACATGCATTTCGTGATGAACTTAATCCATGCCATATCTACCCGTGGAAGGGTGCAAGCGTCAGTCATGGTCAAAGTTCACCACTCCACACATGTCGTGCGTATTGACCTCAAGTCAGAGGAGTATCACATCGCTCCCACTAACTGAGATACCCGTAGACACATTATGTGGAATTACATCAAACGGTTTCTCGGATGGGTATATGATTAGGCGTGAAATTGTCATGATTCGTCACTCGAAATGCCCTAATTCTGGCCGATTTTATCGAGTATTTGGAGTCAATTGGGCATTATTTCTATACATTGATGAATTTGTTTCTTTAATGCTTGTAGGTGAATCGAGGGAGAAGAACGGAGTTCGTAGGACTTTGAATCGACTCAAACGGATGCCCGGATGAGAAGATATCGAAGGAATACGATTGGTGTTAGTGTTGAAGAAGAAAAGTACTAGTTGGAGAAATTTTGGGAGCATTCGAGTGAACCACTCGAGCACTAGTGCTCGAGCACGTTGCTCGAGCTCCCAAAACATACAGAAAATTTTGAGTGCCACCGCTCGAGCGTGTTGCTCGAGCACCCCAATTATACAGAAAATTTTCACTGCTCGAGCACTTGTGTCATTCGAGCTCCATGCTCGAGCGGGTCTGCTCGAGCACCTTCACGTTTGGCATTTTAAAAGGCGTTTTTTGGTCCATGAGTTCACGATTCGGCCCGTTGCATATATATACTCGTCTCAAGCTCGTTTTTGGGGGATACCACACATCACTTGATAGATTTTGACTTTTAGAGTTCGTTTTTGGAGAGGAAGGAGAGAAGCAAGCTTTACGTTTACGTTTTTGAGGTTTTCGTTACGAATTCAAATTATGATCTTACTTTTTAGTTTCGTTTCTTTATATTTTAATTCTTGAACACGTTGAGACATCTTTACTTGAGTTAATTTCAGTTTATTCTTTTATTTCGTTAAACCCTAGTTTATGTTTGATCTCTTCTTCGTTTTAATTATCATGTTCATGTTCGTTACTTATTCAATTGCTATTATTTACGTAAAACGTATGTCTAGCTAAAACCCTTGCATGCTTGGGGTAGGATGAACTCGTAGAAGTAGGTTGTGGGTACGTAATTAGGGTAACTTGTGACGTTAGGTTTTAATTCTCTTGATTAATGAATTCTTAAAATTAATCTTAACTTTACTTTTGAATTTCGTTCGAAAAGTGTTAGTGAGAGGACGACCGTATCACTCTTTAACAACGAGTAGACTTAACTAGAGGGTTTAGAAAGGGTTAATTCATCTACCAGTTTAGCAAAGGAGGACGACCGCATCACCTTAGTTAAATTAGGGTCTCATTAATTAAGCACAATCTGTTAACTTGCTAGTGGATTATTGAAGTCGAGTGTTAGGGTAAAGTATTAGGGTTTAGAATCTTGAGCTTTCACCTTACATTCTTTTACTTAGGTTATTTCTTGCGCGTCACGATTATTTTGATTATGTACCTGCTCCATTAGTATACGTAGGGATTCCTATCCTGAGCATCACCATCTCTCATTTAAAAACAAGCCTTCGATTCTTAGTTTAATTTTGTTTTTTGCATTCCTAGGATAATTTTAGTCTTTTAATTAATCTTTCAAAAAATCCAAAAACATTACACTCATATTAACTACGACGCGGAGATCTTCAGGGGTCTGTTCGCATACACTCCATCTCGTGGGTTCGATAATACTTGGTCATTATACTTACTCATACTATAGTGAACCCGTCCGCTTGTGGGGAAGCGACTAGTAGAAGTTAGTATTTTCGCTTCAAGTCAATGGCGCCGTTGTCGGGGATGGCGTTGTATGCTTTTTGAATAGGACTTGTAGATAACTTAGTAGTTAGTAGTGAGTGATTTTCTTTTCTGTTTTTTTTTATTTTGTACATATTCGGCCGTTGCATTTTGATTCTTTTGTCAGTGTTTCAGGTTTATGAAAACACGCTCACAAGGGAATACGAGCGAAGATAGGTTACCGTTAGATCCTGAGACAATAGCAAGAAGAAACCGAGCCTTCTTAAGAAGGATGAACGCTGCCGGAGGGAAAGAACCGATGGACATCACTAATGAGTTGGATGATGTCGAGAATGAGTTCAATCAGGCATTGAACCACGTTGACGACACTGATGGCAATACCAGTAAGAATCAAGATCCATTAGGAGAGAGCCAGAGCCAAAACCTGGGTACTCAGAACCAAAATAGCCCAGCTCATAACATTGTCCAAAATCCTCATAACAACCCTGCTTACCCACATCTTAACTTACCACAAAACAACTTACCTTATCCACCCTACCCATACTCACCTTATCCTTACCCACCATACCCGTATCCTCCACCTTCAGTTTTCAATCAACCACCTGTTTACCAACCACCACCCCAACAAGTACCCATACCAGCTGCTAATCCTCAACACGTTCCTCAGAACGTAGATCAAAATATGGCTATTCGAGGGAGGTTTGCATCGCAGCCACAACGGTACTATGATGGAGTGGCATTGCCTCCTGTTGAGGCAAATAACTTCTCGATTTCCCCGGGAATTCTTAAGCTGCTTACCGAGAACCAGTTCAAAGGGGAAGTTGGGAAGGAGAATCCTCATACTCACCTGAGGAGTTTCCTTATGATAGCCTCCACATTCAATTATAACGGCATGTCTGAAGATGCCAAGAGGCTTAGGCTGTTCTCATTCTCATTGACGGGAATAGCTAAAGAGTGGTATGACAACACGCTCCCACGGGGAGGTGTAACCACATGGGCCGAGCTCGAGCGTCTATTCCTCGAGTGATTCTACCCTCCATCGAGAACTATTAAAGCAAGAATTGAGATCTCTTCCTTTCGCCAGAAGTCAGGAGAGGATTTACGCCAAGCGTGGGAGAGATACTCAAATATGTTGATCGAGTGCCCGCAGCACGGGTACAACGAGGGAGATATCATGGCGTTCTTCTATAGTGGAGCCAACAAGGCTGGCCAAGCCCATTTAGATGCATGTGCGAGTGGAGCTTTTCTGAACCAAGGGATAACGAGATGTAGAGAGATCGTGGACAACATTGTCACGAATGTCGGTGCATGGAACGAGGATCTAGAGTTTTAGAGAGTTTGCAAGTTGGAGGAGAATGAGGGTACTAGGAAGCTGTTGATGGCAATGATGGAGAAGATCAGCAACCTTGAGATGGGGCAGAATCTGGTTGGAGAGAATGTAGCGGTGAATGAGAAAGTAGACCCACCCACGAGTCAGCAAGAAGAGGCCAACTATATGGAAAGGCCTAACTATCCACAAGGGGGGTATCCATAAGGTGGAAATCAGTTTGGAAGACCCAACCATTTGTACCTCCAGGTCCTCAGCCGCCTCAAAATCAATGGAGGAACACACAAGGATATCAAGGAGGCCAGCAGCCTCCTCAAAACACATGGAGGAAAAATGAGAACTTTTCATATGCTAACCCAAAGGCGGGTATTACAGTTCCTCCAGGTGTCGATCCAGGTTCTAAACCTCCTAGTGGAGAAGGTAGTGCCTCAACTGAGGAGATGTTGAGAGCTATCCTTCAGAAGGTGGAGGAAGGTAGCAAGAGATTATCCTCTTTGGAGTACGATGTGAAGGAGTTGCATAAGAAAGGTGATCAGCGTGATCAAGAACTCCAAAAGAGAGATGTAGAGCTGAATCGAATTCAGCAAGAGAACAATAGGCGGTTCACCTCAATAGAGTTCCAGATAAGCCAAATTTCAAAATCATTGAATAGGGAGCCGGGTAAGCATCCTTCAATGCCTGAGGGTAATCCTAAAGAGCATTGTAAGGCTATCCAGCTTAGAAGTGGGACCAACTATGAAGGTCCTCAGATGCCTGCTGATTTTGAGACGCCCCAAGATAGAGATGAGATTGAAGAGATGAGAGTTGAGACCAAGGTTGAGGGTGAAAGCACTCAAGCGAGCAAAAAGCTTGAAGAGGAAGGCATTGAGAAGGTTGAGAGAGTTCCTAAGTGGAAGAAGGCAAAGGAAGCAAGGGCAAAAGTGAAAGAGACCGAGAAAGATGAATGGGGGGTACCCAAATCTGTGATACCCGTCCCATATCCACAACGCTTCATGAAAAAGAAGTTGGATGAGAAATTCGCTAAATTCCTTAATGTGTTTAAACAATTGCATATTAATATCCCTTTTTATGATGCTTTGGAACAGATGCCCAACTATGCAAAGTTTTTGAAGGACTTGATCGCGAAAAGACGGCAAGTGGATGAGCCGAAGTTGGTGCAGTTGAACCATGAGGTGAGTGCATTAGTGCACAAGGCGCTTTCTCCAAAGCTAAAGGATCCAGGGAGCTTCACCATTCTTTGTGATATCGGGAACGGGATCAAGAAGAGAGCGTTGTGCGACATCGGAGCGAGCATTAATTTGATGCCGTTGTCGCTTTTCAAGAAGTTGGAAGGTGGTGAACTTCAGCCCACAATGATGACGCTTCAACTTACCGATCGGTCTATTACTCGAGCTCAAGGTGTAGTTGAAGACGTCCTCGTGAGAGTTGGAGATCACATTTTTCCAGCCGATTTCATGGTCCTAGAGATGGAGGAAGACGAGCACGTGCCCCTGATCTTAGGAAGACCGTTCTTAGCGACGGCGGGGATGGTGCTAGACGTGGCAAATGGGAAGATTACGTTGAAGGTTGATGATCAAGAAGTGAAGATTTCCCTATATGAAGCCATGAAGCACCCGAAGGAGGATGAGAGTTTGTATTGCATGGATGCCATTGATCCTAGTGTTGAAGACACACCTCCTATCCCTAATCCTTCTCATATTCATGAATTTTATAATCCTTCACTTGATGATTTAACCAATGTGCATTATGATCGTGATTATTTTGATAGGGATAAAGTGAAGAAGTTGAAGGATAAAGAGGTGAAAAGTGTGGACGTGATCCAGTTGGAAGGGAAAGTAGGAGTTAAGAAGAAAAAGTCCAAATTCAAGAAACTGTTTGGTAAGACCCCTCCAGATAAAGGTGAGAAGGAGTTGAGACTCATAACACTTGGGATGAGAAGAAAGCAAAAGAGCTCATGATGGAGGGGCATCAAGGAAAGACATGCAAGCACCACTCTTATGAGAGTAAGGGAGGTAAATTTGAGTATGATGTTCCATAAGCTCCTTTGAGCTTGGTCCGGCATGGGGACCTTAAAAATAGCGCTGAATGGGAGGCAACCCATTTTTATTTGCTTTTAAGTGTTTTTAGTTATTTGAGTTCTATGTTATGTGGGTGTTGTTGAATCGTAGGTTTTAACCTCGTACTTGAGAGTTCATTATGTAGGCTTGTCTCGAAGGAGTGCCAAATATGTGGAGATTGAAGGAACTCAAGCAAGGGAGTGTGCAACATTGTTGAGAGAAACTGAATTGTTTGGTTGAGGTAACCCACAACCCCAAACTTAGACCTCTTCGCAAGGTCGAAGTTTGGGGGGTGGAGTTTTTTATGTTTCTTGTTACATTGCACTGGAGCACCCCTTATCTTTGAGTGTGTTTGGTTATTTGGTGCCTTGAGATGCTCCTTGGGGTGATTTTGATCTGATTCGCTATTGCATATTTCATGCCTATCAATCATCTTATGCTTGTTGATTGCTATCTTTGAGTATGATTTGATGAGTAGGGTGATTTGTGGATTTGAGTTAGGGACTCTTTTGTGTGAGTGGTCGAGCTAGAGTTGATTTGAGAAAGAACTTGTATGCTTGTGAGTTTGTTCTTTTGAGTACTTGTGTGATGAGAGTGAGAATTCACTAGGACTAGCATGGATGTGAAAGCTGTGAGATTTGAGCCTTATGAGATTTTGATGCATGAATTAATCTCTTCGTTTGTGAGTGGATCGTCACCTTAGAGGATGCTAGAACTTGTGTGTGCTCTTGCTTCTTGATTGTGTCTAGTTTGATATACCGAATGTGATCTTAGGCCATCTTTGTTTTGATTGAGTCACTTAGCCTAAATTTTCCTTACCATGGATATTTGTCCCTTGTTAGCCCCTTTGAGCCTTAAGCCTAATTCATTTGCTAGCACATTTAAACACTATTCCAAGTTCCTAAGTCTTTTTGTCCCAATTTGAGTGGAGAATAGGAAAAGTGTGAATGTTGAAGGGATTGGGTTGAGAAAAGGAATTATGATGGTTGAGATGTGATAAAAGAAGGGTGTGATGAAGTTTTGAGTTGTGGGAAAGACCAAAAATTTGAGAATGAGCAAAAGAAAATATGAGCTCATGTGTGTTGTGAAAAAAAAAGAGAAAAAAAAAGAGTTGAGTGATTGAAAAAGTGAAAAGAGTTGAAAAAAAAAATTGAGGTGTTGAGAGTAAAGGAATTGATGTGCATTATGTGAAGATGTTGAAGAAGTATGTTCCTTGTATCGAAGTACCAAAGTTTGAATTTCTATTCTCCATTCACTTGAGTCACTTACCCATATCGTTATCCCACCTGTCCAAAGAGCCTACATTACAACCTTGAGAAAAGTTATTTTTGATTCGGCATTGATTTCTAGAGTATGGTCGGAGTTAAGAGTGCTTACAAGCCTATGGCTGCCGATATGAGTGATTGATTGTTTGAGTGAGTCCCTTGATCATTGATATACACTTGTGAGGGAGTGAAACACATCGTTGAGTGCATATCCATGTTTGATCTTGGTGTTTCTTGTTATTGTTGCATGAGTATGATGAAGGAAAGTGAGTGAGTATACGTGTGATTGATCTTTGAAGCTCGAGTTCATCTGCTTGCATGATTTGATTCTTTGACTCATTCCTAACAATTTCACTTGACTTGTTATTTCTTTGCTTGAGGACAAGCAACATGGTAAGTTTGGGGGGGTTGATTAGGCGTGAAATTGTCATGATTCGTCACTCGAAATGCCCTAATTCTAGCCGATTTTGTCGAGTATTTGGAGTCAATTGAGCATTATTTCTATACATTGATGAATTTGTCTCTTTAATGCTCGTAGGTGAATCGAGGGCGAAGAACGGAGTTCGTAGGACTTTGAATCGACTCAAACGGATGCCCGGATGAGAAGATATCGAAGGAATACGATTGGTGTTAGTGTTGAAGAAGAAAAGTACTAGTTGGAGAAATTTTGGGAGCATTCGAGTGAACCACTCGAGCACTAGCGCTCGAGCACGTTGCTCGAGCGCCCAAAATATACAGAAAATTTTGAGCGCCACCGCTCGAGCGTGTTGCTCGAGCGCCCCAATTATACAGAAAATTTTCACTGCTCGAGCACTTGTGTCATTCGAGCTCCATGCTCGAGCGCGACCGCTCGAGCGGGTCTGCTCGACACCTTCACGTTTGGTGTTTTAAAAGGCATTTTTCGGCCCATGAGTTAACGATTCGGCCCGTTGCATATATATACTCGTCTCAAGCTCGTTTTTGGGGGATACCACACATCACTTGATAGATTTTGACTTTTAGAGTTCGTTTTTGGAGAGGAAGGAGAGAAGCAAGCTTTACGTTTACGTTTTTTGAGGTTTTCATTACGAATTCATATTACGATCTTACTTTTTAGTTTCGTTTCTTTATATTTTTGTTGTTGAACACGTTGAGACTTATTTACTTGAGTTAATTTCAGTTTATTCTTTTATTTCGTTAAACCCTAGTTTATGTTTGATCTCTTCTTCGTCTTAATTATCATCTTCATGTTCGTTACTTATTCAATTGCTATTATTTACGTAAAACCTATGTCTAGCTAAAACCCTTGCATGCTTGGGGTAGGATGAACTCGTAGAAGTAGGTTGTGGGTACGTAATTAGGGTAACTTGTGACGTTAGGTTTTAATTCTCTTGATTAATGAATTCTTAAAATTAATCTTAACTTTACTTTTGAATTTCGTTCGAAAAGTGTTAGAGAGAGGACGACCGTATCACTCTTTAACAACGAGTAGACATAACTAGAGGGTTTAGAAAGGGTTAATTTATCTACCAGTTTAGCGAAGGAGGACGACCGCATCACCTTAGTTAAATTAGGGTCTCATTAATTAAGCACAATCTGTTAACTTGTTAGTGGATTAGTGAAGTCGAGTGTTAGGGTAAAGTATTAGGGTTTAGAATCTTGAGCTTTCACCTTGCATTCTTTTACTTAGGTTATTTCTTGCGCGTCACGATTATTTTGATTATGTACCTGCTCCGTTAGTATACGTAGGGATTCCTATCCTGAGCATCACCATCTCTCATTTAAAAACAACCTTTCGATTCTTAGTTTAATTTTGCTTTTTGCATTCCTAGGATAATTTTAGTCTTTTAATTAATCTTTCAAAAAATCCAAAAACATTACACTCATATTAACTACGACGCGTAGATCTTCAGGGATCTGTTCGCATACACTCCATCTCGTGGGTTCGATAATACTTGGTCATTATACTTACTCATACTATAGTGAACCCGTCCGCTTGCGGGGAAGCGACTAGTAGAAGTTAGTATTTTCGCTTCAAGTCAGTATACCAACACCCTCTAAGGTATCTGTGCATCCATCATGAGATACCCGGTATCTCGTAGTAAGTGAGATCTTACTACACTCTCTAAGAGTATGATGCAGATCGCACACCAATCTCAATTGTATCATCAATATCTCATTCTTGATGATCCTTGATCGGGGCTATTTGAGAATCATACTTAAGTCATCTGAGTTCTCACTCACTTAATGACAGTAGTGATTCATGTGAACACAAATAAAAATATATGCAAACAATCAAACATCATATTCAGATAAGTGTAATGCCATATATTTAATATTAAACCAATAATAATATTAAACTAAATCTGAATATTATCTTAGTATTATGTCCTTTCGATGGATTGTCTCTAGGACACTAACACTAACATGAGATACATCTAGCCTCAACCAACCTAAGCGGTGCAATTGTCGATAATTCAAAATCAACTGATGCCCAGAAGGTGAAAGCTCTGATTTTTCTTAGACATCATCTTAACCAGGACCTGAAAAATGAATATCTCATTGAGAGAGACCCCGACACATTGTGGAAGTCCCTGAAGGACCGTTTCCAACAACAAAATGACATACTTCTCCCTCAGGCTCAATACGATTGGTTGAACCTCCGTTTTCAAGACTTTAAGTCCGTAACGGAGTACAACTCAGCCCTACATCGTATTGTGTCTCAGTTAAAGTTATGCAAGCAAACTGTAACTGAGGACGACTTAATCCAGAAGACTTTGTCGATTTTCCACGTCAGCAACCTTGTACTCCAGCAGTAGTGTAGGGCTAAAAACTACACTGTACACTCTGAGCTAATTTCTGCACTTCTAGTGGCAGAAAAGCACAACCAACTCCTTATGCAGAATCATAACTCGAGACCGGTTGGCTCAAAAGCTGTGCCCGAAGCACATGCTACAGCTCATGGTAGTACAAGTGGTCGCAAGCGTGGAAGAGAGAGAGGAAGTAAACGAACTCGTAGTAAGTCCGGTGGTCCAGGTACCTTGAATGACAATCAAGCTCAGGCTCGTGGAAAGGCTACACCTAACCCGAATCCCGCTACTAAAAAATCTGGCAATCAAGATAAGGTTGAGCAGTCCTGCTACAGATGTGGATGCAAGGGCCATTGGTCACGCACGTGTCGCACTCCCAAACACTTGGTTGAGGCTTACCAAAAGCAGCAGAAGGACGATAAGGGGAAGGCTCCTAAAGTTGAATCTCACCATTCCAGCCTGCCCGAAGCAGGCCCTGACCAAGACAACGTCGATCCCATGGGCATTGAGCTTAAGGATTTTAGAGATGATGAGTGATTTGTGTATTTGATTAATTCTAGTACTTTGTTTTTTAATAAGACAATTTCATGTTTTGGATCCTTTCTTTCGGATACTTTATTTTATTTTATGAATGATACTATTATTTTAGCTTTGATGTGTTTACCTTAAATCGTTGTACATTATATTTATTTGGATATTGTTGTTCTCATTTATGGCTTGTAA
Organism: Ballota nigra; assembly: GCA_947034835.1. Taxonomy (NCBI): domain Eukaryota; kingdom Viridiplantae; phylum Streptophyta; class Magnoliopsida; order Lamiales; family Lamiaceae; genus Ballota; species Ballota nigra. Next base: position 29,971,719 of record OX344720.1, read on the forward strand.
ACATATCAGCTATTAGGTTTGGACAATTTCCTCTTGCATGATGGATGCACATAGTGATTTATGTTTGGTAGATAGCCCCACCACACATACAATCCTAAAAGATAGGAAGTATTTTTATAACTTGATAGAAACGTAAAGGGAGTATAACTACAATAGCCAATGATAGTACGTTGATAGTGGGCTCCGGAAGAGCTTCCATTGTCCTTTCCATGGGTACCGAACTCATAATCGATAATGCTTTATTTTTTCCACAATCTAAGCGTACCCTACTCAGTTTTAGAGACATTAGGATAAACGGATATCACATTGAAACTGAAACTGAGAACAATAACGAATACCTTTTGATGACTATTACTCGAGGTAACCGTAAACAAGTTATAGAAAAACTTCCTTCCTTCTTTTCCGGATTGTACCATTCCTACATCCGGCCGTCTAGTTCCCATCTAGCTATGAGTATGAAATTCCATGACCCGAATTCTTTTAAATTGTGGCATCAGCGGTTAGGTCATCCAAGATAAACTATGATACGTAGGATTCTATCTAATTCAACTGGTCATAATATTTCGAATAATAGAATCCCTCATGTTGATGAATTTATTTGTGATGCATGTTCTAAGGGTAAGTTAATAGTACACCCGTCGCGCACTAAGGTTGGACTAGAGTGTTTGGTTTTCCTTGAGCGAATTCAAGGAGACATCTGGGACCGATTCACCCAGCATCAGGACCATTTCGTTATTTCATGGTCCTTATTGATGCCTCCACTAGGTGGACATATGCCTGTTTGTTGTCCACCCGCAATCAAGCTTTTGCGAAGCTCATTGCAAAAACTATCGAGCTTAGAGCTCAATTCCTGGATTATCTGGGTCGCGCTGTCGAGACGCGTCAAATTACAATAAATAAATAACCCTCAATTACTCTACTAACTCGTAGTAGTGACAAGCAAGGGGTCGATACACGGGGAACTTAGAAATCAAAATTATGCCTTTTAAAATGATTAATGGGACAAACAAATAAGGGGGGAGTTTGGATTGGTTTTCCTAACACTACTAAAGCAAAAATTTAAATAAACTAAGGAAACAAATAACACAATAGAAATTCAATTAATTAACGTATTCCAATTCACGGTTCATTCACCACTTGGTCTTGACTATGCTAATCAAACGTATTATTCGCTCAACTTATCTCACGGATTATTGACCCTCGACAAACAACAAGCTCTGTTTATCGGTTTTATCCCTTAATAACATTCAATTGAAACAAGCTCTCCAACAAATCTTTCTAATCAAACAGTCTAAATACGCTCTTAGATTTAATTTGGTAGAAGCATTAAGTCCTAGGATAACGATCAAATAAATTTCTAAACACACAAGCTCGGTTCGAAAGAATTCGATTTATATCACCCTAGTAAAATACTAGTTGCTACCAATTGTCATATAATCGCAACAATTACGGATTACGAAATATGAACTAGCAAACATGCACGAAATAATTAACCTAGGTGATCAAGCTAAATTAATTACTCAAACAATTAAACAGTGAAATTAGATGATATAAATAATCCGTGTAATAAGTCTCACGAATAAAACGAGTTCAAATAGCAATCATAAAAAACACAAGTATCGAAATCCCCGGAATCGGAAATAAAAACAAACTAACTAGGTGTGGTTGTGGGCATCGCCATAGAAATCATCTTCTTCATCTCGGAATATTGCTCACGTCCCACGTATGGTCGCTAGCTTCGCTGCTTGGTATGCTGCTCTACACGTCCCCCCTCCCTTGGTTGATAGGTTCGGCCTCCTTTTATACTACTAATAAGTAATTAGGGTAGATAATCTATATAGAATATATGATAAATCCGTCCCCTTCTTGTTCTCCACGTAAGATTCTTTCCTTTTTCATCAAATCAGCAATCCACGTTTATTTTTGCTCAAATGGGTCTTCAATATTGGAAAGTGGACTGCTCTAATTAATTTAATTTGGTTCCAAGTGGGCTGCAAATTGGGCCCGATTCTCGCCCAAATTTCCGAGTGTAATTGAGCGTCAATTTTGTTTCATTCATATCTTGAGCTCTCGATCTCCGATTGTCTCGATTCTTTTTTTGTTGTGATTCTGATTTCGAGACGCTTCACATGGTTCAGGTTTCATCTCCATTACTCATCTGTACCAGTCTCAGTAATTTTTCTCCTCTCACTCAAAATATTCCAAAATACCCTGAAATTCATAGAAAAATATAAAATCAATGCATTGAGACCATAATGACATAAATCGAATAATTACGAGCAAAATATAGAATTATTATTAAACAACGAATTAAAGCACACAATTTACTCAATAATTACGACTTATCAGTATCCAATTAAGTCGATTCGCATAGATAATGCTGCTGAATTTAGCTCAAAGACCTTTACAGATTATTGTATGGCCCTGAGAATTAAAGTGGAGAATTCGGTCTCCTACGTCCATACCCAAAATGGTCTTGCTGAGGCGCTAATAAAACTTATCAAACTTATCGCGAGACCATTGCTTATGAACTCCAAACTACCCACTTCATGCTGGGGGCATGCAGTCCTATATGCATTGCACTTAATACAAATCCGTCCAACTGCATATAATGATCATTCCCCCCTACAGTTAGTACGTGAGAAAGAACCTAGCATTTCCCATCTGTGTATTTTCGGATGTGCGGCATATGTTCTGATAATATTACCAAAGCGGATCTCTATGGGCCCACAAAGGAAACTCGGTATTTACGTCGGATTTGACTCTCCATCCATCGTGAAATACCTCGAGCTTTTGTCTGGGGATCAATTAACGGCCCAGTTTGTTGATTGCACGTTCGATGAAGATTACTTCCCGACATTATGGGGAGATCTGAATTCAAAATTGAATGAATACCGGGACCTTACGTGGAACGTAAGTAATCTTCAGTATCTAGATCCACGCACTAGTCAATCTGAACTAGAAGTTCAGAAGATCATTAACTTGTAAAATTTAGCAAATAATCTGCCAGACGCGTTCACTGACCATAGAGGTGTAACTAAATCGCATATACCTGTAGTAAATGCTCCCCAAAGGGTTGAGGTCCCAAGAAAAAATGAGTACTCATGCCCCCACACGCCAAAAGCGTAAAGGACCCTCAAGAGATAGTAATACACCTAAACAAAAGGCTAGCAAATCTGGTCAGTCGAATGTAAAATCTCTAGAAGAGATTCGTCTAGATAACTCAAAGTCTCTAGGAGACGAGCGTCCTAGTGATGAAGCTCGTGCACAAAATATTCAATGCACTAGGACCGTGGAATGACCAGACCTAGATACACTGGGAAATAAGGAAGGTCTGGTTGACGTATCGTCGAAGTCTCTATGAATTTCACAGATACGGGAGAAACATATAATAGAAATATTATTGTCGTCGATGACACATTTGCAGCGTCAATTGCTCTTTCCATTATAAATGATCTAGATCCAGAACCCAAAACAATCACTGAGTGCCGAAAGCGCTCTGATTGGGTTAAGTGGAAAGAGGCAATTGATGCAGAGCTCGCATCGCTTAACAAAAGACAAGTATTTGACTCTATCGTTCATACACCCGCGCGCGCTATCCCAGTAGGATGTAAATGGGTATTTGTACGAAAATGAAATGAGAACAATACTGTGGAGAGATATAAAGCGAGGCTTGTAGCTCAAGGGTTTTCGTAGAGACCCGGGATTGATTTCGATAAAACCTATTCTCCCGTCATGGACTCAATAACGTTCCGCTACTTGATATCTTTGGCAGTTAAAATGAATCTCCAAATGAGATTTAGTAACCGCGTACTTATACAGATCACTTGATGCCGATATTTATCTAAAAATCCCCGATGGATTTGACATTCCTCAGATGAGGGATGGTGAAAACCGTAGTATGTATAGCATAAAACGCAGAAGTCGTTGTATGGCCTAAAACAATCGGGCCTCATGGCCTAAAATAACCCACTTAGTAAATTTCTTCAGAAGAAGTAATACACATTCGATAAAGCTTTCCCATGCGTATTCACGAAGAAATCACAAAATGGTTTTTGCATCATATCCGTCTATGTTGATGACCTTAACATAATCGAAACATGCAAAGAGATTGAAGAAGTCAGTTCAATCTTGAAAGCTGAATTCGAAATGAAAGCCTTGGGTAAAACCAAGTACTGCCTCGGCCTGCAGATCGAGCATCTCCCAGAAGGAATTCTTATACATCAGTCGACCTACGTGGAGAAGGTATTGAAGAGATTTCACATGGATAAATCTCATCCACTTAGCACCCCTATGGTTGTTCGATTCCTCGAAGTGGATAAGGGCCCATTTAGACCAAAAGAAGATTCAGAAGAAATTCTGGGGCCAGAAGTTCCTTATATTAGTGCTGTTGGAGCATTGCTCTATCTCGCAAATTGCACTCGGCCGGACATTGCATTTGCTGTCAATTTGCTTGCGAGACATAGCACTTCTCCTACAAGGAGACATTGGAATGGTGTTAAGCATGTTCTACGGTACCTCCAAGGGTCTCAAGATCTTGGACTGTTTTACCGTAAGAACCAAGACAAAGCCTTAGTAGGTTATATATTGTCTGATCCCCACAACGCCATATCCCAGACTGGTTACGTTTTTCTCTGCGGTGGTACCGCGATCTCATGGAGATCGGTTAAACAAACCATGGTTACCACGTCTTCAAACCACTTAGAGATAATAGCTTTATTTGAAGCCGCACGAGAATGTGTTTGGTTAAGGTCCTTGGTAAAATACATTGGTGACTCGTGTGGTATCACTAAAGGCGATACACCTCCCACCGTTATATTTAAAGACAACGCAGTTTGCATTGCACAAATGAGTAATGGGTACGTCAAGGGAAACCTGACGAAAAATATTTCACCTAAGTTTTTCTACCCATACGAACTCTAGAAGAGTGACATGATTACCATTCAAAAGGTGCAATCTAGTAACAATCTAGCAGATCTGTTTACTAAGTCCTTACCTACGTCTACTTTTGAAAAGTACGTTCGTGGTATTGGGATGCAAAGACTCAAAGTGTTGTTGTCTTCAGGGGGAGCGGTAACCCCAAAATGAATCTAGAAGATTTGATCTAGAAGATCGAATACATTCCTCCCTAACTTATTATTTTGGCTGATACCTAGCACGTGGAGTTTTTATGACAAGACATTTATGTTATGTCGTAATGTCCAAGGGGGAGTGTTGTAAATTTAGAAGATTTATTATTCCAAATCTAGAAGATTTGATGTGGACATTACTAATGGACCAATAACCCAATGGGCTTCATATCTTAGACTAGGGTTTTACTCTTATAAATATACCATTGTACTCAGAATTGTAAATACTCATACACAAGAATATTAGTGAAACTCCTAGCTTGGCTCGCCCCCAGACGTAGTCGTTCCCGACGAACTGGGTGAACAAATCTTATCTTTTATTTTACGCACTTATTTACAACAGACATCTTGAGTTAATTTAGCCAGATTTAAACTTATCTACACAATCCTCTCAACGAAAGTAAAACACAACCAAAATGTATTAGGTTGTCAGCCTATTGAATTACCGCTTGAGTTTGTATGTGATTTGCAAATAAGAGGCTTATTAGTCGATCTTACTTTTTCAGCCTAGCTTGTACACTGGTTATAGATGGTGGTGGATGGGATGAAGATGGAGATAGAAAAAAGATGATTTAGGTAATCCAATGAATAGTAAATCTGTGTTTGGCTAGAGATGGAGAAATAGTTGGATGGAGTTTTATGTTAAATCAAAATAGATGATATAATACTTTAATATTGTTAGTTAGTGAGATAATGATTGAATGGGAGAAAAATAGAAGAGATGATAAGAAAAATTAGAATAGGTGATAAGAAAAAGTAGGAGATAGAATAAATTTATAAAAAAAGTAGGAGCAATAACAGTGGATAGGAAAAAATAGGAGATAAAAGATGCATGAGTGATTGAAAAAAAAAGATGTGATTGTATAAAATAGAGTGAAAATATGTGTGTAAAAGTACAATATGGCAGATGAGTATTTGGATGGGATGTGTCCATCCAAAATCAGATGGGATGGAGAATTGTCCATCTCATCCGACTGGTCTCATCCCTAACCAAATCATTGGATAATACTCATTTGTCCATTTGTGAATGATTTTTTTTAAAGTAAATAAAATAGATAAAGTAAGAGTATATTATATGAAGATATTGTGGGGTTCGTCTATAAATAAAATAATAACTTGTGAGCATGAAAATAAAGTGAGTGTTTTTATAAAATGAATGAATATATTTTTAATGGACGGACAAATAAAATAAGTGAACATATTCTTAATGAATGGAGAAAGTAAAAACTTAACAAGGCATTAATTTAACACAGTTACAAAAGAATAACAAAACTAAAGTCATACTATTACAACTCCAATAGGTGAGCACAAAAGAATATTACAGGGCATACTAAAATGCACCCTACAAAAAAAAATCACATTTAAAGAGGGAGTTTAAATAAGGGATTAAAGCCCTCATACTAAAGAGGCATTACCAAGGAAAAAAGTTAAACGAGAGAATTATCAAGGACAAAAATTTCCACACCTGTAACAAGAGAATTAACAAGGGAAAAAATAGTCCTTTGGTATTAAAGAGGGCAGGGGCCCCTTGACCCTTGGGAAATTATACAGGGCAGGCCCCTCGATTATTGTTCCACAATATATTTATAGAGGGAATTGGCCCTCGTATAATTAATTAAAAAGGATTGGGGCACTTGTAAATTCAAAATATGTGTGTGTACATATGGGTTCATATATACGTGCATGTTTATGCAAGTATTTATAGTTCTTAATTATTTAGTCTTAGTTAATAACTATTTATTAACTCAAAATAAAAACCTAACCTAACAACCTAAAAGCCGCAGAGATGACATGTGAATCACATGTCGATCCCATGTCCATCTCGCAGCCGGAGCCCGAGAAAAAATCCTTGCTAATCAAGGGAAAACGGAACCCCTCTAAAGAGTAACATGGAAGTATTCATGGTTCATATCATAGTACAAGAATTGTTCCAAAAAAGCTGGACAAACAGCCATATAAGTAGCATTTTCATGTCGTTTGGCAAGTAGATCCGGTCTGTTCCCTTCGCAAAAAATATGAGCAATCCTGATCTCCATCTTGTCCCAAAGCCGTGCACAAGTATCCCAAAAAGGCCGAATTCTCCAAGGAGGGGCCGCCGAAGCCGAAGAGCTGAACAAATGCACGGCCAAACTCGAATCTGACCCAACCCATAGCTTTGTCCACCCAAGCGTGTAAGCCAAACCCACCGTGTGTAGAATAGCATAAATCTCAGCCTCGTACGGCGTTCCACAACCAGCAACGTGGGAGTAGGCTACTGCAAAAAAGCCCCAAGAGGTACGGAAAATACCTCCCACTGAAATATTCCCAATACTGTCGCAGCTGCCATCCACATTAATCTTATACCAGCCCGGGTCCGGAGGCTGCCACCTGAAAGATAGAGGTGTCACCACAAAATATGTTCAATTTGAAGAGGAGTTTAGAGAGGGCTTTGGAGAGGGGAAGGGCTTTAGAGGGGGCTTTGGAGAGGGTTTTTAGCCCTCTCCAAAGTGCTGGTCGTTAGCATATTAGTGAGGGCAAAAGTGAGCCCTCTCTAAATAGAGAGGGCTTTAGAGAGGGTTCTGACACCATCTTTTTAGAGAGGGCTTAGGGCCCTCTCCAAATTAGTGAGGGCGGGGCCCTCTCTAAAGCCCTCTCTAAAGTTGCAGGTTTGACTCCCTCGGTTCTGTTGAAATTAACGAGGGCGAGGGGGCCCTCTCCAATTTGGTGACCATTTTGGTGAGGGCAGGCCCCTCGCCAATTTTTTCCAAAAAAAAAATTTGTGGGCACCCGGATTCGAACCCCGCGACACTGGGGCACCACGAGCACCCCCCCACCACTGGACACCGCGGTACTGTAGCATTATAGGCGAATTTTCGCCTCCCATGAGACTCGAACACGCGACCTCCCGGTATGTGGAGGCCTTATGTGTTCCCGTCTAACCGATTGGGCTAGACAAGTTATTGCTTATCTTTTCTTTTTATTAATATATGTATCATATAGTATGTTTTCTTTATTTTTTTTGTTTCTCTCATTTAATTTAATTATTTGTTATATATGGTATCATATATTATGTTTTCTTTCTCTAATTTAATTTAATTGTTTGTTATATATGATATTATATATTATGTTTTCTTTATTTTTTTTCTTTCTCTCATTTAATTTAATTGTTTGTTATATATGGTATCATATATTATGTTTTCTTTATTTTTTTCTTTCTCTCATTTAATTTAATTGTTTGTTATATATGTTATCATATATTATGTTTTCTTTATTTTTTTTTCTTTCTCTCATTTAATTTATTTGTTTGTTATATATGGTATCATATATTATGTTTTCTTTATTTTTTTCTTTCTCTCATTTAATTTAATTGTTTGTTATATATGGTATCATATATTATGTTTTCTTTATTTTTTTCTTTCTCTCATTTAATTTAATTGTTTGTTATATATGTTATCATATATAGTAAAATATTATAAACACTCACAAATAATCATAACACTCACATAATAATAATTAACACTCACATGCGCTATTAATTAATACATAATAAAATATTATAAAACAATGTTGAATTCATCAATCATATTCATCAAGACATAATTAAATTATCCGCATCATGTTCAAAAATTAACCTAAGACATAATAAAATATCCCGGTGATCATCATGACAAATTTTACATAAAACATTAAACATAACAAATAAAATAACATAACAAATTGTTCAAATATTCATCGATCATCATCATCATCATCAGCATCATGTCCTTGGGAATCATCAGCATCTCTTTGGCGAACCAATGAATTAGGATCATATGTGCCTGTTCTGAGAAGCTCAGTGAATAAAGCAGGGTTGTGAGTGGGATTGTCAATGGAATTACGACGACGATTGCGAGCGCTGGAAGCACTGGGACCTGAAGGAGCACGAAACTGAGGAGTGGGAACGGGAAAACCACCGGTGCCCTGCATCCCTAATAGGGAATTAAAACCCAACTGTTGGGAACCACCGGTTCCCTGCCACCCCTGTGGAGCAAAACCCCACTGTTGGGAACCACCGGTTCCCTGCATCCCCTGCTGTTGGGAACCAAGCATTCCCTGCATTCCCTGCATCCCCTGCTGTTGGGAACCAAGCATTCCCTGCCCCAGCATAGAAGTAGCACCTGTCGACTGGGAACCACCGATTCCCTGGAATAGCCCTAGAAATTGGCTCACCTGGCTCCATTGACTCTGCATGGTGTTTATAATCTCTTGTTGGGCTGCCACCTGTCTAGCCAACTCCTCACGTCGCAACCTTTCATTTTGGAGCTCACGCTCCTGTGCCTCCAAGCGCTCAGCGTCAATTTGAGAGTAGCCGCCGAAACTGGTGCCCCTAGAGCTCCCGCCTGGGCCAGATTGAATGCGCCCCATTTGCGCCATTTGACCCAAGCCCTTGTATTTCCCGTGGCTATAGGTCACCTCACTCGTATAAAACTGGCTGGCTTGTCGAACTCGCTCTAGCTCGTCCGCCCCCTCGGCTATCTCATTCAGGATGCGCTGATGAACACGTTCCTGACATATAAATATTTTGGATAAACAACGTTAATTCAAGCACTTACAAGTAATTAAGTTGTATGTTGGATAAAAAAAAACGTAAATTCAAGCACTTACAAGTAAGGCTTCCATTTCCTCATATGTTTCTCCCTTCTTGTGAAAGCGCTTTACGAGCTCCCATGCACCTGGGAGGCGTCCATGCTGCTTGTACTGGTAATATTGAATATTTTTTGTTAATTATTATAATTAAGTTATTATATATGATGAACTAATGTAATTAAAATATAAATTTGTTAAATATGCAAAAAAATACTTACAAATTCATATGAATAATCTGCGGCTCCTTTTGAACCGCCTTTGTGCATAGCCCCTTTTGATGCACGATTTTTACGGCACTGATCGCTTTTGGCTTTTACGTCAGGCCGATTCCAGTAATCTTTCAGTGCCAACCACACCTTGTTGTCCCACGGGGGCACCCTTCCTTTCTTGGCATGTAACGTCTTCCATTTGTTGAGGAGATCTGAATATCGTTGGCTTGCCTTCCGCGTAAATAGCTCCTTTACATGCTGCGTATTAAACCTCCGCTGATCCCAGATAACATCCCTCTAACAAATTAAACATTAATTGATTAAATATAGGTAATTAATAATATACTGAACGATATACTTAAATTAATCAAACGAATATATATATACCTGAAAGGTTTCCCACCACCTTTCTTTTCTATCATCACTGACTGCAGCCCAATTAAATCCGCCCAACTCCATGTTCCGGGACATGATGTTCCGGATTATCCTTGAGCACTTATTAGATGGCACCAACCTGTAAATTAAATTAAAACAGTGTTACACATGTACATATATATATATATAAATCAAAGATAAAGAGATATAACATACTGATCCTGAAACACCTCGATCTGTAATTGGGTGGTTGGTGGACCATGGTTTCTGAGCTCGGCCTCGAGGGCATTCAATGAACTATTATCCCCTCCTTCAGTAGACTCATGGTCCCCTCCTTCAGTAGACTCATCAGCAGTACTGGAAGGTGGGTCATCTTCATTTGTCTCCATCGAAGGAACCGGTACTTGATACCCCTGCTCTTGATTGTCTTCATCATCATTATCACAAAGAGACCTGGAGCCTGATCTCCCGCTCCCACTGTTAAATAATCGGCCAATACGCTTCCCGATGCCTTTGCCAGTCATCTGTAAGTTAAACAAATTAAATATATAAATATGAATAATAATCTAATTAAAACAATTACGTACGTACACAACTAATTAATAATTAAACAAACTAATACTATATACATAAACAAGTAATACTTAATAATTACACAACTGATACTAAACAATAAGACAACTAATACTAAACAATAAGACAACTAATATTACACAACTAATACTAATATATAAAAATTAGTTTCACAATTATATTCTAATCTGAAGTATCATAATCTTCTTCCTCTTCTTCTTCCTCCTCTTCTTCATCTCCTTCTTCTTCAATTTCTTCATCTTCTCCTTCTTCTTCTTCTTCATCTCCTTCTTCTTCTTCTTCTTCTTCTTCTTCTTCTTCTTCTTCTTCTTCTTCTTCTTCTTCTTCTTCTTCTTCTTCTTCTTCTTCTTCTTCTTCTTCTTCTTCTTCTTCTTCTTCTTCTTCTTCTTCTTCTTCTTCTTCTTCTTCTTCTTCTTCTTCTTCTTCTTCTTCTTCTTCTTCTTCTTCTTCTTCTTCTTCTTCTTCTTCTTCTTCTTCTTCTTCTTCTTCTTCTTCTTCTTCTTCTTCTTCTTCTTCTTCTTCTTCTTCTTCTTCTTCTTCTTCTTCTTCTTCTTCTTCTTCTTCTTCTTCTTCTTCTTCTTCTTCTTCAACAAGTGCACCGTTCAAATCTGCCAAAATGACAGGATCATTATCTATTTGCACATTCATTTGGGGCGGTATGTCTTCCTCTTGCAATGGGGGAAGCTCCGGTGCGATATTTCTATCAAACTCCACTAAGGATCTCGGCTTGGTGGTGCAAACAGCCCACCAATCTCGGCCCCGCACGGATCCAGGGTACTTGCAATAATAAACTTGGCTAGCTTGACTTGCTAGCACGAATGGATCATACCGACCGTATCGTCCAATCGGATTAACGTCCACGAGTTTATAATTGGGATGTATTCTTGTTCCCGCTGGCACACTTGGATCAAACCACTCACACTTGAACAACACTACTTTTTTTTCAGTAAGTCCCGGATACTCCAATACCACCACCTCCTCGAGTATCCCGTAGAAGTTATTTTCATTTGAATCGTAGTTTGTTCCCTTAATGCAAACTCCACTGTTCATAGTGGCTTTAGATGCGCCATAAGCTCGTGTGTGAAATTTGAAACCATTCACGTAATATCCAGGGTACGTGGTGACACTACTAAGAGGACCGCTCGCAAGATTGCGTATAGACTCATCTGAAAAGCGATTGGTCTTCACCTATATATTATTGACGAGATACTTATTAGGATTGTGTATATAATTTTTTATACTATAGTATATTAACTGAAGTCTGCAACTATTTCACTTACAAGTTGATCAAACCACGATGCGAATTGTTGTTGAAGAACTTCATCTTTTTGAGCATTCGATAGATTCGGTTGAACGATATGCAGGTTCTCATAAAACATACTACAATTGTAAATATCGATGAGAACTTGCGATTGTAAATATCAATTAATGCATATTATTGAATCAACTTACGTAACATACGGTTGCACCTCGTTGCAATTCAATAGCACGTACGTATGAGCTGTTCGTTTCTCCAAGTCTACAAACGATCTTCTACCTCTCTTTCCAAGTGTATTACCAGGAGGCACAAATATCGAGAGACTACCTGCCACTGATCGTGGGACTTCACGAGGTACATTGCAAGGTCTATTTTGTCGCCTCGTCAACACATGTTCCTCAAAGTAATGGGAACAAAACATTGAAGCTTCTTTTGTTAAATAGGCATTTGCAATTGAAGCTTCCACATGTGCCTTGTTGCCCACACTTAACTTCAAATTATGAAGATACCTAATTCGATTGAATGGATAAGTATAATTGTCTAATAATAAAGATTATCGAACAATTGAATGAGTTAATATAAATTATGTACCTCTCGAATGGATACATCCATCTATATTGTACTGGACCAGCAATCTTTGCTTCATATGCAAGATGGACAGGTAGATGCTCTATCGAATTAAAGAAGCTGGGTGGAAAAATACGTTCCAACTTGCACAAGATCACTGGGATATCATTGTCCAACCGAGTCATGTTTTCTACCGTAATGGTCCTCGATGTTAACTCCTTGAAGAACAAACTAATCTCAGTGATAGCTTTCCAAACGTTAGGCGGCAGAATCTCACGGAAGGCAATTGGGAGTAATCTTTGCATAAAAACGTGACAATCATGACTCTTCATCCCAAACATCTTCAATTTCTTCCAGTCTACACATCGAGACAAATTTGACACATAGTCATCGGGGAATTTCAACTGATCTACCCACTTTAACACCATATCCTTCTGTTTCTTATCAAGGGAATAACTAGCTTTGGAGTACTTTCCTGTGACTAGACATTTCTGTAGTGAGGGTCGACGACAGTATTCATTAAGTTCATCCCTGGATTTAGTCGTGTCCTTTGTTTTCCCTTCGACATTCATCACCGTGTAAAACAGATTATCAAACACATTTTTTTCGATGTGCATCACATCCAAATTGTGTCTGATCAACAGTGTGCTCCAATACGGCAAATCCCAGAAAATACTTTTCTTCTTCCAACCACAGTCTAAACCTTTGTTGTGAGCATCAGCACCCACTTCCGTTACTTTCATCAATCCAGTCCAATCAATCTGCTGGAGGAGCTGAACACCTGTACGAATGGGAGGTGGATCGTCCTCAACTACTACATTCTTTCTGAATGCAGTTTTATTCCTTCGGTACGGATGATGTCTCTCTAAGAACTTACGATGGTTGTCAAACCAAGACTGCTTGCGACTGAGCTTTAGAGTGAAAGCATCAGTATACTCTGCACAGTATGGACAAGCAAGCCTTCCAGCTGTGCTCCATCCAGATAACATCGAGTAGGCTGGAAAGTCACTGATGGTCCAGATTAGTGCAGCCCGCATCGTAAAATTATGCTTTGTAGCAACATCATACGTTACCACTCCATGTTCCCATAGAAATATCAAGTCACGGATCAGTGGTTGTAAAAATACATCCAATTTATCCTTTGGATTTTTTGGACCGGGCACCAGAACCGTCAGAAACATGAATTGATCCTTCATGCACAACCATGGGGGTAGATTGTACGGTGTCACTATCACTGGCCATGATGAGTACTGTTTCCCATGCGCCCCGAACGGTTGAAAACCGTCAGTGCTCAAGCCCAATCTCACGTTCCGAATTTCTAAAGCAAATTCAGGATGTGACTGGTCTAAGTGCTTCCAAGCCTGCGAGTCTGCAGGGTGACGCATAACGCCGGAGTGGTCATTAGAGCAACGTGCATGCCATGTCATATCATTCGCAGTAGCATTCGATTGATACAATCTTTGCAATCGAGGAATGATAGGAAAATAGAACATTTCCTTGAAAGGACAGTTCTTTTTCAATCGACCATTTGCATCACGTCTAACAGGTTTGAACCGTGGCAGACTGCAAAACTTACAACATTCAAGTTCACTGTCTGCACCCCAATATAGCATGCAGTTCTGTGCACAACAATGAATCCTCTCCACCGGAAGACCCATCTCACTCATCAGCTGTTTGCTATCAGAAAATTTCTTCGGCACCAAACTATTCGGACAAAGATCACGAATCGCCTGAACCATTTGATTATAGCCCCTTTCAGACATCCTATTTTCAGTTTTAATGTTCAACAATAGGGCATTGTATGACAACTGTGAGTGTGTTTCGCAACCAGGAAATATATCCTGATTCGCTGCATTAAGCATGTTATAAAAATGTGCAGCATGCTCATTAGGGGGTTCCTCATTAGGGGGCTCATCATCCACATTTAAGTGGGGACCAAAAGTTAAATCTGTCATCATGTCGTGGCACGAGCTAGATCCAAATGTCTTATCAACCCGCGGCCCGTGTGAAGTCGATGCAGACGCATGATCATCGTATAGACCCCATATTTCCTCACCGTGATCAATCCAATTACAATAATTGGGCATGAACCCATTTGTATACAAATGTGCTCTCACAGAATCAGGTTCATGATACATCTTGTTCCTACATCTAAATTTGTTGCAGGGACACCTAATCTTTCCCTCAATATTCATCCCATTACTAATGGCGAAATCTATAAATGACTGGAGTCCGTTGTAAAAATCGGGAGATATAATACCATTAATCGATCTTGGACCATACATCCAACTAAAACGGCTAGAATAATCCATATCATCAACCTGTTTTACATATACGAATTAATTAATATTCAAAAGTCTAATTAATAATTTTATTCCAACCAAAACATTAATTAATTAATTTATTTATAATTCCTAAAAATTTCGGCAGAGTTTCGTTTCATTTTATCGTGCTCCCCAATTAATCAAGATCCTACGTGCATCCATTTCCGACTTAATCAATTAAAATTAATTAAGTCGGAACGCACTAATATCTACAACAAGCAACCAATTCATCAACATCCATCCCTCCACTCCAACGTAATTAATTAAACTAATTAATACTATATATACACAAATAAGATAAATAAACATGCTAAATAATTAATTAAACAACTAATACTACACATAAATAAGATAAATAAAGCTAATTACCCTAAATTAAGCTAGGAAACAAGCAATAATATCCACGAGTTTAGACGTATTAGCTAGTTTAGACGTATAAGCTAGGAAACTAATACTATATACATAAACAACTAATACTAAATAATACACAACTAATACTAAATATGCATGCGCACAATATACAAACCACTACACATTTAAAAAACTAATACAAAACAATAAGACAACTAATACTAAACAATAAGACAACTAATACTAAACAATTACACAACTAATACTAAACAATTAAATAAACTAATAATAAATACATAAACAACTAATACTAAACAATTACACAACTAATACTAATTAATCAATATACTAATACTAAACAATATTGAAATAAATAATTCAACAAGCTTAATACTAATTAAATAGTTAATTAAAAAAAAAAAACTAACCGTATAAATATACTTGTGAACGGAGAACGAACACCGGACGGCGAAGTTGCAACCCCCTCTTCTTCCTCCACTTTTTTCTCCTTTTCTTTCTTCTCTTTTTCCTCCTCTCCTCCTCTTTCGTTTTTGAGCAGAATGTGGAAATGGGAAAATGGTGAAGGAGTTTCGAATTTGTGCTGAGATGGGTAGGTGGGGGTAAATGTTTTGGAATTAACGAGGGTCAAAGCCCTCGCCAAATGCCACTTCCGCGGCCCCCCATGCGCTGACACACGCCGCTGACACACGCGCAGAACGGTCATGTTGACCTGAAAATTAACGAGGGCGAAGGCCCTCACTAATTCTGACAGCGCCTAATTAACGAGGGCGACGGCCCTCTCTAATTTTGATGAGGGTGCTCCCCTCTCTAATACCCTCGTTTTGTGCTCCCCTCTCTAATGCCCTCTCCAAATAGTGAGGGCTCCACTCCCCTCACTAATTGCCCTCTCCAAATGAATGTTTTTTTGTAGTGTGTCCGCAGCTGTCTGGCATGAAGCGCGATCCTGAGTCTCCTCAACACAGCCAAGTCCCCAACAGTGTTCGAAGCGTATCCAAGGTTCAAGTGCTCCCCCTCCTTAATCAACACCAGCAGCTTAGTCAAAGAAGCATGTTTATCCGGCTTCAAGGCCGCATGCTTTGCATCATTCCGAGCCATCCAAATGAGCCATACAAAAGAAACAAAAGCAAGACGCCAGAAGCTCTTTATTTGTTGAGAAAAGGACAGCCTCAATGCATGGACAACCATATGCAAAAAATCATGATCAACGCAAATTTGAACATAAAAAATACGCAACAAGTCATAAAAAATAGAGCGGGCAAAGACACAAGTAGTGAAAAGGTGATTGATATCATCAACACCATCATGGCAAATATAACAATGATCAAGAGAAAAAGACAACTTCCCAAGAATCGCCCTCCAAATAGTAGTACTCCGGCATCGAGGAATGAAAGATCCCCAAATCCAGGAAGCCCATGACACACGAAGCAAAGGCACCCTAAGGAAATCATAGGCCACACTTGCCGTGAGCCTCCCATCAGCAAACTGCGGCCAAATACGAGTATCAACTGAAGCCGGATGGACGTTGAGAATATCAACAGTGATGCCCGGAAAGCAGATCAGAAAATGAACATCAAAATGCCATATGCCGTCATAAAAGTAATCCCCCACCACACTAGTAAGTAAACGGGCAACCTCGGGCGGAAGTCCAATCTTCTCAGCAATAGAATATCCCATCCAGTTGTCATTCCAGAAATTAATACTAGAATTAAGACCAAAGAGCCAACGCGATTCCTCCTGAATTCTGGGCAAGTGAGTACGAATACCAGCCCAAATTGACGAGCTCCGAAAGAACGCTTTCGGCCTCCCATTTGGAAGCAAGTAGCGCCGCCAAAGGAAAGAAGACGCAACAGAATCCTCAGTCATCAGATCCCAAGATAACTTGCAGAGGAAGGAATGATTGGCTAAACGAACAGATCGAATGCCAAGGCCCCCTTCAGATAAAGGAGCACAGCAGCGACCAAGCCACCCGAGGAAGGCCCTGCTTGTGAATGTTGCCAGTCCAAAGAAAATTCTGCACAACACGTTCAACTTGAAGAATCAAAGGCCTCGACCATAAATAAACCATCATTGAATGAACCATAGACCCCGCAATCACCGAATTAACAAGACACTTTCTCCCTGCGAGCGACAGCGTGTTACCCTTCCATCTACTGAACTTGGCAACCACATTATTCGCAGTTGCCTGAAGGTGACGAACTTTAGGTGCACCCCTAAAAAGAGAAACCCCCCAAATAAACAAAAGGAAGATCCCCTTCCGCAATACTAGTAATATGAGTCATGTGCAATCGAACATGCAAAGGGACTTGCTTACCAAAATAGACCTTAGATTTCCGGGGACTAAAGACCTGTCCAGAAAGGACCCCATAAGCGCCAAGAATCTCCTTCAATCTATCAATGTTGACCACCGTGGCACGAGTGAAATTGTAATTTATAGGTATTTAGTAAAATTATATCAGTTGTAATTTATAGGTATTTAGTAAAATTATATATTAAGTAAGTATATATATGTCGCGCGTGCATGTATGTATGTAGTTGGGGGTGTATATATATATATATATATATATATATATATATATATAAATTAGTAATTAATTAGTATATATATCATGTTTATAGTATTATTATTATTAATCAGTATTACTATTAATTAGTATTAGTAGTAGTATTTGTGTATATCTATCTATCTTGTCATGATCATATTATTAATTAATTAGAATATTAATTTAAATAGAATATTTAAAAAAAAACGATATATGTATATATGTACCAAGATTGTAAATGAACAAAATACTTTTGGTTGAGAAACTCTCTTGTGGAATATTTCACATTGTGAAATATACCTAAAATAGAAAAATATTAAAAAATTCTTGGGTCGGGTCACTCCAGGTAAATTTCGCGGATCTTGCCCGGGTCGGGTATGGTGGGGTTTTTTTTTTCAAAATCTCGCACAAGCCTAGTTTCAGAATTTTCGCTCCCAGTTTGTGTTACCATATAGGCAAATGTATGTTACTATATGGGCAAATGTGTGTTACTATTAATTTATAAACAAGTATTTGTACTTTAAAATAACAATAATTACAAATATATATTTTTACATGAACAAATATGAGTTTTTAATTTATTTCTCATCCCTTTAAATTAATTGTTTTATACATTAACACATATTTGCTCCAACAATAACATACATTTGTTTTTTGCTCCAACATTAATATACATTTGCAATACTACACATTTACTCTAAGATAAACACATATTTGCTCTAACATTAACACACTTTACTTCAATAGTAACACATATTCCTCTAACATTAACACACATTTGCTCCAATAGTAACACATATTTACTCTAATATTAACACACATTTGCAGTAACACATATTTACTCTAACAGTAGCATATATTTGCTCCAATATTAACACATATTTCTAGTAACACACATTTGCTCCAATAGTAACACAAATTTGCAGTAACACATATTTACTCTAACATTAACAAACATTTGCTCCAATAGTAACGCAAATTTGGTCCAATAGTAACATATATTTTTAGTAACCCACATTTCCTCCAATAGTAACACATATTTTTAATAACACACATTTACTCCAATAGTAACACATATTTTTAGTAACACACATTTCTTCTAATATTAACACACATTTGTTCCAATAGTAACACATATTTTCAGGGATTTTTTCAAGGCATTAGATCGAACAGGTGACATACATAATTTGTTATAAGACTTTTGCATCCTTGTTAACATATTATGAATTGTCGCCCTATTTGCATCATGTAGACTTGTTATAAATAAAAATTGACCATGTGCCTATTTGAGCATTTAATCCTTTGCATCATAGAGTAATACGCGCTAACATAATCGAGAAGATGTACATGTGTGTATATATACTGGTGTTCTCATTAAATCATCAAATATACATGCATTGCTATGGATAAAGATAATGTTGGATCTGCCCCAGGACCAGTAAAGCCAAGAAAATTAAATGGTGAGGTTGTGAATCAAAGGAATGCTTTTCCGGTGACAATCGTTATTTCATTCCGGTGATGCGGTGCTTTTCCTTCTCCAATTTCCGGCAAAAAATCAAGCATGAGCTTTTCCGATGCCGTCTTCTTCAAATTTTCAGGCAATTCACATTCTTTCTGACACAGTGGTTCAATTCCCGACGAATATCTATGCTAATTCTTGCATCCACGTTTTCGGTATTAAAGACGAGAACTCATTTCTCTCTCTTCTCTGGTATAATGGCGTGAATTGGCACGAGGATCTGTTTTTTCAATATGGATTATTCTACGGATCTAGGATCCGTAAAATATTTCATATAACAATTTGTCAATTAGTAACGGGTATAGACTACTTGAAATTTGGAAAACTAACAAAAAATTAAAAAATTGACACCCATCAGGTATCGAAACCATGACCTAAAGGAAACAATTATAGGCTTCCGTCCACTAGGATATTCGATACTTAAATTTAAAGTTTATTAAATCATAAATATATTAATATATATGTATATAAAAATAATTCAGGGCACCAAAAAAGTCACGAAATTTGTAGGCCCTAGTCGATGGACTCGTTCGCCTAAAAAAGGCACGGCCCTGCGGATGACTTGTCCTGTCCAAACGACATGGCAGAACGTGTAAGACCTCCGCATACACAAAGGTCGTGCTTTCAAATCACAACAAGCATTTTTGTGCATATATGTGGCCCATCGGATTCGCTGAGCTGCATGATAGCGAGACGTCACAGATTCGATACCCAACCTTCTCCTTTTTTGTTGAAACTTTTTTTGTGGTGGCAACTCTAGTAAGAACTCTACATTCAACAATCTATAATATATAAAACACACTATTTTGCCTAAAATAGTTTTGGCGGGAAGTCTTATAGGCCGTTCATCAGACTTTCAATCCTTCATCATCACCGTTCATTTTGTTCCATAGTCATTAAGGTAAATTGACATTTAATTTGTCCACGATTAGCTTAAAATTAGGAACCGTTACATTTTGATGTCTATTTATACTCTTTGAAGTCAGTCTCTTCCCATCATTCTGTAATTTTGTGGCCTGTTTGTAATTGAATCATTCTGTAAATTTCGTTAATTTGTAATTGTTGTTATGTAGATAAAATTTTAGATGCTATCCAGCATAAATAAAATAAAAAATTATTTGAATTTGTATTATTTCCAGATTTTAATGTTGGACCAGGATATATATTGATATGAATATTTTCAGTTATAACCCATGTGATTGGTGCAACAGGCAAAGGCGATGAAGTACAACAGCGTTTTGTGCGATTGACAATGGTCAATATTTTTTCAGGGCTTACCTCATAATTTTCGGCGTCAAATTGGCCTCCTACTTCACTTTTACCCTGCCCTATTACAACCATGGCTTTTCATGCAACAATGCAGCAAATGTTGCCATTTTTTTTACAACAATTTTAGAAGAAGCTGGCTTAATAACATAATCTTTAGTTGACAATTTGTGGTCGGTAGTTTTGATAATTTGTAGACGTGATTTTGCAATGAAGAGTTTTTTTTTTTTTTTCAGACGTAATTCTGTAATGAGATGCGAATCCTTATAAATTATTCAGAATTATGGTATTATTTAATTTTTTTCCTTAAATTTTTATAATTTTGTATCAACGGTATATTGATTCAAAAGCTTATATACTTATATACAGAGTATATTCACACATCTAATAACCAGTGGATCTCTTAATCTAGGAAACAATACATTACAGTCAAATTTAAAATTAACTTAGGTAAGTCAAAAGATATGATTCCTATAATTCTGCACAAGAAATTTTCAATTTTATTTTCACTATCAAGAATTATTATAAATTTTGATAGGATGGGCTGTTAAAAATTCTTTTAGTTTCTTGCGTTAATTTAGCTTAGGTAACCCATTTATGTATTTAAAAAAAAAAAACCATATCCATCAAAATTTTTTATTTTTTTGTTAAATTGAGCCCTATTCAAGAATTAAAATAAAATACTGACAATTTCCTGATAAGATTTCAGAAAATTTAGGGGGAGAAATCACGCAAAACAAATCAATGTGCATGGACTAATTTTTTTTTTTATTAAATTGAGCATTATGAAATATTAGTCAATTTTATAAATATAAAGCAAATTAACTTGTGTTTATTTATTAATTTATTTTGAAAGGATTTGTGTCAATTTATTAACATTACAGAATATTGGAAAATATTAGCAAACTATACTATATATAAAAAAAAAATGTAAACTTAATATATACAAAATCATGACAATGGAGCAATTATAGGGTGTAAACACTAAACATAAACATACCTCTATTCCACGCTTTAGGCTATAAATATGCACAATTTTCATAATATATTTAATATCACAATGTAACTAATAAATTAAACAATCTTAAAATAATTATTCAGTTATTTTGATTACTAATCAAATAAATATGACAAATTCTAGCATGCACTTAAATGTATAGCATGTATTTGGATTATAAGCTAAATTTTGACTTCAATTTTGACTTTTTCAAAACACACACACTGAACTGTGTGTTTTTTTATCAATTAGGGTATTACTGATGTCTTTTAGGGGTATTACTGATTATTTGTTGGGGTATTGCCGATTTTTGTTTGATTTTTTTTTTAAATTAAGTGCATATTATGCACTCAAGTGTACACTAGAACTACTCGATAAACATTCCTTAATATCCCTCAATTAATTTTTTAGTATTGTTATTCTCTTTATCATTGTACTAAAGACTTGATTGAATCCAAATTAAAGAATGTGTTACCAAACGTGTGTAACAACATTAATATAAAGTTGGTTTCCCAAAATATTTTAAAAAATAAAATTGACTTTAGCATTAGAGTTTGTTTGTTTGCATCGAAAAGAAAGGATGTTGATTGTTTTTCCCAGAATTTTATTATTTGGTAAAATTGATTTTGTTTACCGAAGACCTGGTAAAATTGACAAATCCGCACTTTTATTACCCAATTTCAGTTGATTGTACATAGCACTTGGGAGGTGGTATTTGTAATACCCTTCATTATCCCACATATGAAGTAAAATATATCATACAACTTATTATTTTATATCCCCAAACAAACGGACTCTTATGTAATTACTTTAAAAATAAACAAATTTATTTTTCTTATTAATAATTAAATGTATGAATTATTAATTCTTAATCAAATTAAATAGTTAACTTTTTTATAGATAAATTTATTATATGACGCAAATATCTACACCCTTTATTAAGTTCACCCACTTCCAAACTTACCTACTTCTTTTTATATTTTTTAATAAATATATATTTCACCATAAAATTTTAAATTTATCAAACATATAATACTTAAATCTCCATTCCTAAAAATACTCACCCACTAATCTTTTTCAATTTCAATACAACCACAAATCATACCTACTCATCCACCTCTCTAATCCATCAGTGGAAAACATGATTTTTTTTATTCTTTTTTTTTTTTTTGCGTAAAAGTGTCATTAGGTAACTGAACTCAGAGTGATTATGAAAGAAAATCAATAAAGCAATGTAATTTGTTGATATGTCTTACAGTTTTTTTTTTCCTTTTTTGTCAATGTTATTAACCTTTGTTTCTTTGTATTACATTTTTTATTACTTTATGTGCTGAGCAACGATGAAAATAACTATTGGACCATATATAAAAAATTTAAATTTTCCACCAAATATTTTGGTAAAACGTCAAGTTGATCATTTTGAAAATGATGTTCAAGGAAAATTAAACAAGTGAATATAGGTGAAATCATTGAGTTTTTTATGAAAGGCAATAATCGTGGAATAATACATCTTTTGGTGAGATTTATATTTTCATGGATGCACATTCTTTTCCTTACTTGAACTGTAAATTTAATAACGATCATTCTCTGGTTTCAGAGATTTGAGTTTGGTGATTTAAAGGATCGTAAATTTAGACCGTGGAAAAAATAGGACAATATCTTTTTTGGACTGACAAAATGAGAATCATTACTTTTCGTGCTGACATATTAAGGATTATAATTCTTAGAATCGTGAATTTAGGCCAAATCAGTCCGAATCAATTCAAAATGAGTCCTAATTCATCCCGCCTACAAGCTAAATCAGTCTAAGTATGCCAAATTTTTGCTTGAATTCAGCACAAATTACTCGAAGTAAACCAATTTGGGTTGGTTTGGCTTCAATTAGTGGCTTTTAGAAGTTATTTAATTTGCTAGCCTATAAAAGTTACAGTCCCTATTTTGTCATACTCTTAGTCATGATCCTTAAAAACTATTTTTTTTATGACTTGCGGTGCTTATTTTTGTTATATTTTTCTTAGATATTAGTTTTTTTTGTTACTGTTATTAATATAATTGATATTTTGGAATGTAAAAAAATAACATTAACTTTATTATTATATA
Organism: Ballota nigra; assembly: GCA_947034835.1. Lineage (NCBI taxonomy): Eukaryota > Viridiplantae > Streptophyta > Magnoliopsida > Lamiales > Lamiaceae > Ballota > Ballota nigra. Next base: position 29,995,574 of record OX344720.1, read on the forward strand.
AATATTTTATAAGGAGTTTTGCAAATAAAATCACAATCTTTTTGCAAATTGCAATTTAATCTAAACTTTTAAATTTTTGCAAATAAAACTCCAACTTAACATTTGGTTGCAATCCAAACCAACAAATAATTTTTTTATTGTTCGGAAATAATATTTTACGTACCTGACAGTGAATAATTAATTGTATTAATATATTTAGATTGGTTTGGGTGATGAGGCATAATTAATCATCATTTTCGGGTTGATTGAAATCTATCTTTTGGTTAGAATTGCAACCAAATGTTAAGTTGGGGTTTCATTTTCAAAGATACAAAAGTTTAGATTATATTGCAATTTACGGAAAGGTTGTAATTTTATTTGCAATTAACCCTTTTAAAAATAAACAAGAATGTTTTTTTAAATAAAGGTTATATATGGAAATTATTAATTTTTATTCAAATTAAATACGATATTATTCATAGATAAATTTATTATAGGACACAATTATTTACACCCACTATTTTTTACTAAGTTCGCCCACTTCTTCACTCACTCTCCACTTTTTATAATATTTTAATAATTATATCACTTTAAAATTATAAATTTATTCAACATGTAATACTTACACTACATCACTAAAAATACTCACCCTCTAATATCTTTGAATTTCAATACAACCACCAAACATGATCACTCCCACACTTCTAATCTAGCAGGTAAAATCATTATTAACGTTATTGTACAAAAATATCTATTAGGCAGACTAGGGACTAAGAAAATTGAGTGTGAAAGAAACCAACAAAGTAAGGTAATTTGTTGATATGAATTATATTTTTTTAGTGTTAATGTGATAATCTTTTGTTCTTTGTGTTATATTATATTTGTTTATTAAGGGATGGAAATTTCTATTAGATCATGCATAGACAATTTAAATTTTCTCCAAATATTTTTGCTAAAATTAAATTAATCATTTTGAAGATGATGTTAAAGGAAAAATATATAGAATCAGTAAATTCATTTACCTTTATGTGAAATGTAATAATGCAAAAATAAAATCTAAATGTTATGTGGTGATATTTATATTTCTCTAAATGCACATCAAGTTTTTTATTTGTTATTGAAACTATAAATAAATATGATTTTCAACTATGTTTAGCAAATACCAATGTCGGGTGTAAATTATTTTGGAAAATAATCGGGTTTTATTATTTTGAAGCATGTCAGAACGAAAAAAATTATTCACAATTTATTATGTAACCATATTTATTGGTGCCATGAATCGTCTCATGTTTAATCTCACAAAACCTTGATATGAATATATTAGAAGTCTTGCATTGCAAAAACATAAAAAAAAATTAAGAAGTATAATGATATTGATATCGGAACAAGAATGATTTTAGTTTTTTATATACCAAAGTTGGGTACTTGATATTGATATTTTAATTAAGTTCCTATGTTAATTTTTTTATTTGTATTATAAAAAGTTATTATGTTATTTTTTTAATATTTATCATTTTACGTTTAGAAATAATTAATTATCGGGTTACAAATATTAGAGTTTGGTGATTTTAATTATAGCATGACGTAGTTATTTTTGTTATATATGTTTTGAATTATTTTTTTATGTAATTTTATTTATGAGTTTGTTATCATTATTGATATAAAGAGAATCTTTTAAAAGTTTAAAATTTACTTTATTATTGTATAACTATTTTTAAATAAAAAATTTTGTTTTATTTTTTTAAAATTAAAAATCAAATATAAAATTATTAATTCTTAGTCAAATTAAATATGAAATTGTTTATAATGTCTGTGCAAAGGACTCTAATCGTGGTTGGCCGAATCCGCGTGCGACAATTCATGTGTTGTAATCTATTAGTTATATATATAATTTAAATGGTATTTAATGTAATATTATTAGTAATCATTTTATGATGTTTTATAATCTATTAATTATAAAAGGAGTAGATTTTATATGAAAACGCTTAATAATAAGCTTAACATGAAATAATTTTAGAGTATCATTAATCTCATCAGAAGTATAATTAAACCTGTCAGGGGTATCATTAGTCTGAGTTCAAGAAAATTTAAAAAAATTCTTGAACTCAGACTAATAATATCCCTGATAAAATTAATGATACTCTCGATGAGATTAATGATACTTTAAAATTGCTTCATGATAAACTTATCATGAACTATTTTCATATAATACTTTGCCTTATAAAAGAGACATGTACTAATGTATTATGTGCTTGTCCAATGCTCTCTCTGTCCCGTTTAAGTATAACATTTTAGGAATATAACATGTTTTAAATAATACAATACTTTATTGTAAAATTGTTGATTGAAAATATAAGAAAACGAATTAGAGAAATATTTAAAAATGTACAGAGTGTAGTGTATATATAATTTATTTTTAAAAAATCTTTTCAAAAAGAAAATGTCAATCTTATAAAGAGTGACTGTTTTGGCAAAATGTTTAACAAAAAAGAATGGATAGAGTTCTATATTGTAGCTGATTTTAAATTATACAATTTTATATTATACTTACAATTTATATATGAGAAGTCATTTGAATAAAAATAATTTATGTTGAAAATAAAAGAATAATTATTATTTGTTTACTAATGTATATGTTATAATAAAAAAATCATGATAATATTATATTTAGTTAGAAAAGGTAATTATATAAATTCTTTTTTATAAAGCACGAGTTGTGAATATAAGATATATTAGGTATGAAGGCTAAAACAAAAATTACAAAAAATGTAAATCATTATATTAAAAGTTTCGTGATGAACACGACTTCCGTGCAAAGCACGGATGGGTTTATACTAGTACTAAATATAGAACAAATAATATACTCCCTCTTTCCGTCCCAAACAATTTGCACACTTTCCTTTTTTGTTAGTCCTAAACATTTTGTACATCTTATAGAAACCTCTACTTAACTTGATTTAATTCACAATATTCACATTTTTACACAAAATGTCACTACTTTCACTTCAACCAATTTCATTACTTTATAATAAAACATTACACATCATCATCGATACTACTATACTCATTACATATTTTAAAAAAATGTGTGCTCCAAAGATGTGAAGATACTTGGGGAGGAAGGGACTGTGAGCTTTGTCAATGTAGAATTCTTTTACACCCCATAAGATACATCCAAAACTATTTGTTTATTTAAGATCGACAAAATATATCATTTAACAAAATTCCAAACCATAATTAAATTAAGGGGTGCTAGGTTAAAAAAAATCCAATGGAAATGGCAGTGAGAATGAACATACATTAATTATAGTAAAATATTAACAAGAAAAAAAAATCAATTCATCCACATCATATTTCAAGGTAATGAAATTCAAAATAAACTAATCGATCATTAATCTATTTTGATTAACTAATTCCCATCCTACAACCATTTCTCTTCAAGCGTTTCAATATTCTTCGACCACAATCATTTTAGTACTCACTTATTATAATTATAGCAAGCCCTAAAGGTATAAACATAGTTTTCATTGTCATTTCGTTGAAGAAGACCCCCTAAGTACCAATAATCTATAGAAACCCCACAAAACCACAGCTTTATACAACTTACAAGTATCAATATCTTAATTAGCTACAATAGTCCAAGAAAAAAAAGAACATTTTCACCTTCTATCTTCCACTCGTCGCCGCCAGAGAATTAACCACGGGCGAGTGTCCAATGAACAACGCAACATGCCCCATGAGCTTATCCTTACGAGAAAAATTCGTCCCACACGAGCAAACCCACTTCACGTCCCCACAATGCTTCTCGTGCGTCCTCAAATCCGACAGCACGGAGAATTGCTTCGTGCCGCACCTCTTGCACACGTACATCTTCGGACAATGGCTCCTCTTGTAGTGATTCTTCACACAAATCATCGACTTCAAAGGCTGAAACTTGGCATGCCTCATATTCCACCGGCACCCTTCTTCCGGGCACGAGTACTTTTTTCTCTCGCTCTTCAACTGCGGTGGCTTGCTCAGGGCCGCGCTCGACTTGTACTCGTCCCCGTGGGCCCGCATATGCATCCGCAGATTCGCGTCCCGCTTGAACCCTTTCCCGCACACGTGGCAGTAGTGCGTGTACTTTGCCAGTAAATCGGCAGCCTTTAATTCCACTATATCGCATGCTTCGGTTTTCTCTGGGGCATTTCCACAAACACCTTCTGCGCGATCGTACGCCCAGTGGTCGACCTCGTCGTTGGAGAAGAAGTGGGTTTCGCGCATCTGTTGGCAAGAGAACATCAAAGAAGAAGCGGTGGCGATGATTTCTTGAATTAAAGTGGCCATCGTTGGTGTGGCGATCGCCGTTGACTCGGGCGATAGGAAAATGGTGGCTACGGATTCTATTTGCAGAATTTTGTCTTTGAGAAGGGAGAGATTGTAGAGAAATGATCCTTGAGATGATGAAGAGGTGGTTGCATGATCAAGAGAGGAAGGAATTAAATCTTGATCATATATTGGGGCATTTGGATTAGGGTTACAAGGATTGATCATCATGGAAATAAGTAAACGAAATTTATGATTACTTGTTTCTTTCAAAGCAAAGATTAATCTCCCCCTTTTTTTCAGATATTTCTCTTTTGCTGGATTTGTTTCAAATCTTTCCTCAACAAAAAACCCTGGATATATATGTGTATTATTGCCCAAGGAAATATATATATATATATATGCTGAAACAGACCTTATGGTTGACATATTGCAACAGGAAATAAAGCGGGCTGTTTGATCCGTTTTTAGTAATACTCTCTATACATTCAGTTTCTTTTTAAATTGTTTATATGGAACAATGCAAATTTTAGTGAAAAAATTATACTCCCTTTGTCCCAATTTTGTTTTTCCATTTGCCAAAAAGGTATGTCCCAATTTTGTTTTCTCATCCTCAAAATGGCAATAAAGTGATTCACCTTTTTAAACCCCATCCCTACAATTCAACTACTTTATTCATTTAAATATTACTTTATTCATCATTCTCAAGACTATTTTATTCATTTAAATACTACATTTCAACTCTCGCATTAAACTCCGTATAAAGTCAAATGGAAAAATAAAATTGGGACGGGGCGAGTATTATTAGTATTAAAGGGAGTAAAGTTGAGGGTATATTAATTATTTTTATTTTGTTTGGTGGGGTTTAGTTTATTATTTAACGATATATTGTAAAATGGAATCACACAAGATATAAATAAGGAATATTTGTAAGTGATTACTTTTAGAGTGTAAAACAATTTTTTTATAATTTTGAGCAATCTAAACATGGAAGGAGGGAGCACTACTTCATATGCTAAATAATAAATTGATTCACTATAAAAAAGTTTCATGAATCCCGTTTATATAAGGTAGAATTTGCTTTTAAGTTTTATAATGAAATGAGCATGAAAATATCATTTTCTTCTGTGGAGGAAAGATTGTCCTTATGGAGATTATATTATTTATTAGTTTTTATTTTAATTTTGGAAAGCCGAAAAAAAAGGTTGTTGGAATGATTCAAGAGAAATAATGGTGGAGGACAAGAGGAAGAGAAATAGTTAATGAAAATGGACAGTGATTATTTTATTTAGGAGAGAAATGAATCACATAAGTAATTGGTCAAATTTTATTCTCATTGTGTAAGTTTTATATGAAAATATTCATAATAAACTTATCATAAAACTATTTTAAAGTATCAAATATTTAATAAAGAGTATGGATAATTTCACCCGATATCATTAATTTGGGTTCAAAAAAATTTACAACAATTACATTATAACCCAGATTAATGATACTCCAGCTGGTGAAATTATCGATACTTTAATATAATTTCATGACAAATTTATCATAAACTATTTTCATATAATATTTTATCATTCTCATTATATTATCGCATACTCATTCTCATTCTCATTCTCATCCCTAATCTTTAATTAATTTGTTGTGTATGTATCATTGGTGTACAAACGCGATGGTGTAGGAGAGTATTTCTTGAAGCAATGAAGTCAACTTTCGAGCTTAAGTTCATCACCACTTAATACCTTCCTCAAATGCCACCGTTTTCATGTTTAGACAAAACGCTTTGTTTTTATTTTATAAGTTAGCATGGGATAGGCTAAAATAATGATAATGTACAGCGGTTATATATATATTTTGTTTGCTCAAGTTGGCTTAATTTTAATGTGTTCAACCTTAATTTTTCTTGTAGCAAAAGGCGAAGCCCTCGCCCCCAGGGCCCCCACCCCCTGGCCCGACAGGATTGGGTGGAGGAAGTAAATCATGGTGACTCAGCGGCCACAACCTTAATTTTTCTGGTAGAGTTTCTGGTGTCAAACACGCACGAAATAGAAAGTTGAACTTTTCAAAATTGCAAAAACGTTATCTTAACATTAAATATTGACCTTGTCATGATTCATGAATGCTCATTGGTTACACTATATATGACGTGTCATATATATATATATACATTTTTTTTTTATCAAGGTGACGTATCATATGTTTGAATCTAAACAAAATTATATATAAATCTGTTTTACCATGCACTTGAGAATTTTGAGTGTATTTTTAAATTATTTATATTCAAATTGAGCAATAGACACAATTCATGTTCAATTGATAAATATATATAGTTTTCATTTTTTTTTATGTAGCTCAAGTTACAATCGATTTGATCTTATTTGATGCATTATATTTCCATATTATTTTGCTGGAAATGGAGTATTTTGTGGAAAAAACGTTTACATGTGAAAACTAATATAGTTCAGGTAAGAACGAGTGGAAAATAACCTTGTGAATTATTGACATAAAGATGGAGCTCATTTTTATCAGCACAATGAAAAGACTATCGCAATGATCCAAAAATTAAGGAAATTGGAATTCGGGAACTAAAGTTATGAACAAAACAATTTTACATTTTCAGTGGTTGTACCACTTGACCATGCGATTCAAATGTTGAGGGATTTAAACCAAATCCGTCCTCTATCTTTTCACCTTTATCAAAATGGTCCTCTATTTATTTGCTTTATCTATTTAGTCCTGTATCTATTCAAGTTTCGCCAAAATGATCCTAATTGGATAAAAAAATGTATAAAACCTCACCGTTTTGGTCCTGTATTTATTTTCTTTACCAGTTTAGTCCTATATCAATTCACATTTCTCCAATTAGGTCCTAATTGAACGCATAAAACATAAAATGCCACATTTTTAGTCATGCGCACTAGTTTTTTAGGGGGAAACCTATGATGTGGTTTTTTAGTGGCTAGCTTTGCCAAATAAAAAAAATGAAATAAAATACGAAAAATCAATTTGAACCATTTTTCACCAATTTAGGAAAAATTTGGCGAAACTTGAAGAAATACAGGACTAAATTGATAAAATAAATAAATAAATGACCATTTAGATAAAGGTGAAAAGATAGAGGATGAATTTGGTTTAAATCCCATCTTTTCATCTTCATCCAAATGATCATTTATTTATTTGAAATGGTACGAATTGATTTTTTGTATTTTATTTTCAAGATTTTATTTTATTTGGCAAAGATGGCCACCTGACGTGCCACATTGTAAAAAAAAAAAAATACATCATAGGCTTCCCCAGAAAAACTAGTGTTATACTTTTTGCGTTCAATTAAGACCTAATTGGAGAAATGTGAATTGATACAAGACTAAATTGGTAAAGTAAATAAATAGAGGACCAAAATGGTGCAATTTTGTACATTTTTAGGCCAATTAGGATCATTTTGGCGAAACTTGAATAGATATGGGACTAAATTGATAAAGCAAATAAATAGAGGACCATTTTGATAAAGGTGAAAAGATGGAGGACGAATTTGGTTTTAATCCCCAAATGTTGAGGTTGAGTAAACAACATATTTACGTGAGTTTGAGACCACTCAACCACCCGAGTGATCCCACTCAACTCATATAATTATACTCGACCCTAGTGGAGGTGAAGAAATAACAAGGATATAAGCACTAAGTAGTGGGTTTTATCTCACTTGTCCAACCACCTGATCCAAGTGGTCAACCGGAGCTAGCATATTTTTCATGAACATTTTTAGAACTTTCTGCCTAAAATTCCAATGTATAAATAGTCCATTATTCATATTTAAAGACATAAAACTTTAGCACATCACCCACAACGGTCTTGTCCTGATGCTGACATTCCTTTTGCATTGCTCGACCCTACTCCAAGTCTTTTCCCATTACTCAGTGTCATCCTATTCCCTACAGGACTGAGTTAGTAGTGACCTCGGGGTCATACTCTTCATCACTGACATTTACTCAGCCAGCTTAGAGAGACTGTCGTAAGTTCAGGATGGTGCTCTTGTGTCTTCAGGCTTCAGTCTTGATTGTCATCAATGAGTACTCCTCTCATTGAGTTCCTGTGAAATGTAAAATGACTAAGTACAGATCTAACCAAGACTAGCCCGACCACTAAGGCAAATAATCTTTTCAGGGGCTTTGAGATCTAATAAAAACTGACATTGTACCAACAATTTAGGTTCGATCTTAAGTTGCTCTCTTTATTTATGAGCTCTTCGGCTCTATTTATAGTAAATCCTAGGTTACAAGTTATTGTCTTAGCTATATTTTTGTATTTACAATGATTGCTAATGATTTGGTATCCATTACTTATGCTTTATCGTTGGTGTGAGGTGGCCCTTGCTGGCTGTATCCGCATGTCGTCCTCGTCCAATAGGAGCATGACAGCTAGCCCACAGATACTGCCTCACAGGGCGCCCTTCAGTCCTTTCCTGCGCCTGAAAACTCTGCACCTGCAGTGTTGGAGTTATATGTGAAAGTATGCTTTTACTTTGTATAACTCGTGTATCAAACACTCGTTTTATGAGAATAATTCTTTTATCACATTTGCTTTAGTTATGATTGAATGTTGAATTTCTATTGCAAATCGTTCAATATATAGTACATGTTACATTGTAGTTAATGTGGTGATACCCGATCACGGAAGACAACATTAACAGTTTACTTGTAACTAAACGTACATTTTCACGACCTAGGTGGAATTGAACAATCCGCCGTGAAAGGTCGATGTGTAAGGCTCAGATTGGTCTGTCTTGACTAAGAGATTGCACTAGCACATTTAGTATGTGTTGAAGAGGTCCTACACCGAGGATAAATTCTTCTGTTCTGAAAGGTGAAGAATTAGACCTCAGTGGTTGTTGATTTCTTAATCTCCGTCACTTAAATAGGACCGTGTGTGCTTAATGGTTACTGCTTTGATTCATGTTGGGTGAGAATCATTGCGACTTCGAACTTTGTGTCTTGGGCAGTAATATTAATCATACGACGGTTGCTAAGATTTAATACGGAGAAACGCGTGCGAGTACGGCTCGTGTGATTAGTCCCCTTGGTGGGCTCAGAAGTTTTATTGTACTAAATCTTGCAAGTGAAGAATTAGTTTCTTCGGTACGAATAATAATGTTGAGCTGTCTTTACTCCAAGGTGAAATATATTAATTAATTTTGAGCTATTCAGAAGCTCAATTAATTAATGGACTTGATAATCTTAAACGCGGGAAATAATAACCGGGAGCCCATATTATCGTAATATGGATTAAGATGGATAGTGCAATATTAATTTATTAGTGGTAATAATTAATATTAATGGGCTGAATTATATTGGGGCTCAATATTGAAATTCAGAAGTCCATTAGGAGGTCCAATCTTAATTCTCCTTAAAGGCCCCTCAAGTAGCCCATTAAGTAGCCCAATAATGATAAGGTGATTAAAATAAAAAGAAAATAATATTGCTGATTTTTTCCTTTAAATTTTCGAAAATTGGTTTGTTGGAGTAAGAAAAGATTTTGTTGATTTTCTTGAAAAGATATTATGGAAGATAAGTATTCTTGGAATACAAGATTATCTCATATATTCAAGAAGATCCAAATCTTTGATTTTATTTCATTATTTTCGAAAATTGCTTATTTATAAAGTAAGTGAGATTTTTGTGGAATATTTTATTGTGGAGAAAAGAATATATGAGATATATTCAAGATTTCTTAGAGTCTAAGAAAAGATTTTTTCCAAGGCCCAATATTCCTTAAAAAAATCGGTCACTATGCTTATAAATAGGGGATGACTATTTCATCCCCAAGTACGTAATTCCATGTGTTGGAAAAATCAAGAAGCATAGATATTTTTCTTTTTCCTTAGTTTATTAAATTACTTGAAAGCATCTCCCACCGGTGATCAAGTGAGGTGAAAAGGGAAATACTTGAGAAGGTTTTTGGGTCGATAGAGCGAGATCGTAATTGTCCCGTTAATCCAAAGGCCAATACTACAAGAGGTACGTTAATCGCATATTTACTTGTTTATTCCGCCATAGTTAATATGTGAAATTAATTCAACATGCATGATGAAAATTAGTTGTTGGAATTATTATTTGAATTAATTAGGATTAATTCATGCTAGTAATAATTGTATTTAAATTCGTATTTAAATTTCATCCCTAATAGATTCCGGGCACCCCTATTTTCCCAAAAACTGGTATCAGAGCTACGGTTTCGAGCTCTGATCTTTAAATTGGAATTTAAATTGTTAAACATTAAATTGAAATTGGATAGTAGAATTGCTAGATCTTTTTTGCAGGTATCCAATTGTCATGGTTTTAATGTTGTTAATTTCATGCGTGTGAATTAAATGTTTTTAATTCGATTTGTTCGAATTCGTTTTTCTCGTGAGAAAATCCACGAGTAGATTAGTTGTTTTTATTTTGATTCGATCATTGTAATAGACTAGTCTAGATCTAGTATTTTAAAAAAAAAAATAAATTGTAACCGGATCGTGACGAAGAACGAAGAATTAAAAACGGCGTACCCGGACGACGCATACAAGCGTGGCGCGTGTATGGACGTAAAATCATGCAAGGGGTGAAAAAACCGAGGACGAACGGCGAAAAATGGCGCACGGCGCACGACCCGGGCGCGACGGGAGGCCGGCGCCGCGCGCACGCGCCTCGGGCGCGGCCTGCGGCGCCTCGGCGCGCCTCCGTGCAGCACCTCGGGTGCGCCTCGGGGCTGCGCCTCGGCGCGCCTCCTGCAGCGCTTCGGCGCTTTTTGGGCCGGGAGGCGCGCGGGCCCACTTCATGGGCCGACGCGCGCCGTATCTCGGGCCGTGGAATTTTTCGGTTCGTGTTTTTTTTTCCGTGTGACTTTGAACGTCGTCCCGAACCCCAAACGATGATGTTTTTGATGAAGTGTTGCTGTTCGAGTGGGAGCACGTCGAGACGAACGTCGGAAAGCAACAAGGACAATTTTTCGCATCAAGTCGTGAAGAAATTAAACCGTGACAATTGGATTGAGTGCTCCAATGTGTTTAATTTTGTTTTGATGGATGTTTTATTTCGTGCACCTATTATTATTTGTTAATATGTGTTTGCATGAATTTAATTGTCCAAGAAAAACCTTACTTTCGAAAATTTCTAAGTATGTTTAATTTAATCGCAATTTTATTCCGGATATTAAAATTGGATTAATTTGGCCTCCATAATTTATTTATTTGTGAAGTTCTTTTGGAATACATTTCCCCCTCGGATCGGCCAAAAGAACGGATTTCACATGAATAAATTCCGAAAGGATGATTGTGGATTATTACTAGTGGCGGTATTGACCCTCACCCCTCGTGGCACATTTAAATTGTTTCGAGATGTTGGCTGATGCATGATTATATTGTTTTAAGTTTTCAATATAATTGATGTGATCGAATTATGTGATAATTTCGTATTTTTCTAGATATTGATATGAATGTATGTACCTATATATACCTCTTCCAAACACGTTTTGACGGATCCCCGAACTTTAGAAATCACTTTAGACTTAGTTTTTGGAGAGGAAGGAGAGGAGCAAGCTTTATTTACGTTTTGTTGAGGTTTTGCATACGAATTCTAAGTTTCTTTTCGTTTATTAGTTTCTTTTGTCAGTTTGATTTCTTTGAACGCTTTGAAACTTCGTTTTGGTTAATTAAATTTCCGTTCTGAATATTTATTTATTTTAAAACCCTAGTTCATGTTTCTTATTTTCTTCGTTCAATTCATTATGTTTATGTTCGTTGTTTCTTCTATTGCTTTTATGTTTGTTAAATCTATGTCTAGCTAAAACCCTTGCATGCTTAGGGTAGGATGAACTCGTAGAAGTAGGATGTGGGTACGTAATTAGAGTAACTTGTGACGTTAGGTTTTAATTCTCTTGGTTAATGAATTATTAAAATTAATCTAGACTTCGCTCTTGAATTTCGTTCGAAAGGTGTTAGAGAGAGGACGACCGTATCACTCTTTAACAACGAGTAGACTTAACGAGAGAGTTTAGGAAAGGTTAATTCATCTACCGGTTTAGCGAAGGAGGACGACCGCATCACCTTAGTTAAATTAGGGTCTCATTAATTAAGCACAATCTATTAACTTGTTAGTAGATTAGTGAAGTCGAGTGTTAGGGTAAAGTATTAGGGTTTAGAATCTGGAGCTTTCACCTTGCATTCTTAGACTTAGGTTATTTCTTGTGTGTCACAGTTATTCTGATTATGTACCTGCTCTGTTAGTATACGTAGGGATTCCAATCCTAAGCATCACCATCTCATACTTGAAAACACACCTTTTGTTATTTCGTTTAATTTTTCTTTTGCATACGTAGGATAATTTAGTTTAGTTTAATTAATCTTTCCAAAAATCCAAAAATAATACACTCATATTAACTACGATGCGTAGATCTTCAGGGATCTATTCGCATATACACTGTCCCTTGGGTTCGATATACTTGGTCGTTATATTTGCTAATACTACAGTGAACCCGTCCGCTTGCGGGTAAGCGACTAGTAGAAGTTAGTGTAATTCGCATCAAGTCAATGGCGCCGTTGCCGGGGATGGCGTTATATGCTTTTTGAATAGGACTTTTAGATAGCTTAGTAGTTAGTAGTGAGTGATTTATTTTCTGTTTTTATTTTTATTTCCATTCATTAGGCAGTTGCGTTTTGATCCTTCTGCTAGTGTTTCAGGTTTATGAAAACACGCTCACAAGGCAATACGAGCAAAGAGAGGTTGCCTGCAGATCCTGAGACAATAGCTAGAAGGAACCGAGCCTTCTTGAGAAGAATGACTACTGCCGCGGGAAACAAAGATAAGATTTCTGATGAACTTGGGGAGTTAGACAAAATAGCTGCAGAGTATACTGCTCTTGTGGAACGGGCAGAGGGTGCCAATGGAAACAACAGTAATCAGCAGATACCCATAGGGGGAACTGAGAGCCCACACCCGAACCCACAAGACACAATTAACTCTGCACAAACACAACCCAAAAACCAGAACCAAAACCCTGCTTACCCACAAAACCCAAATAACCCTTTCAACAACCCAGTATACCAACATTACCCATACCCACCTTATCCTTACCCACCATACCCGTATCCTCCACCCCCAGTCTATAATCAACCACCTGTTTACCCACCACCACCCCTACAAGTACCAGTACCTGCTGCTAATCCTTAACACGTTCCTCAGAACGTAGATCACAATATGGCTATTCGAGGGAGGTTTGCAGCGCAGCCACAACGGTACTATGATGGAGTGGCTTTGCCTCCTATTGAGGCGAACAACTTCTCGATATCCCCGGGGATTCTAAAGTTGCTTACCGAGAATCAGTTCAAGGGGGTGATCGGGAAGGAGAATCCTCACACTCACCTGAGGAGCTTTCTCATGATAGCCTCAACATTTAATTACAATGGCATGTCTGAAGATGCCAAGAGGCTTAGGCTGTTCCCATTCTCACTGACGGGAATAGCTAAAGAGTGGTACGATAATACGCTCCCGCGGGGAGGTATTACTACTTGGGCCGAGCTCGAGCGTCTGTTCCTCGAGCGATTCTACCCTCCATCTAGGACGATCAAGGCTAGAATTAAGATCTCGTCCTTTCGCCAGAAGTCTGGAGAGGATTTACGCCAAGCGTGGGAGAGATACTCAAACATGCTGATTGAGTGCCCGCAGCACGGGTACAACGAGGGAGACATTATGGCATTCTTCTATAGTGGTGCCTACAAGGCGGGGCAAGACCATTTAGACGCCTGTGCGGGTGGAGCATTCCTCAATCAAGGCATAGAGAGGTGTAGGGAGATCGTGGACAACATTGTCACGAATGCCGGTGCTTGGAGTGGAGATGCAGATTTTCAGAGAGTGCATCAGGTTGAAGATGGTGAAGGAACGAGAAGGCTATTGATGGCCATGATGGAAAAGATCAACAACCTCGAGTTGGGGAAGAGTTTGGGTGGAGAGCATGCAGCAGAGAATGAAAGAGTAGACCAGCCAAGTGGACAGCAAGAGGTAGCTAATTACATGGGAGGTCCGTATTACAATCAGAATGGCTACCAAGGTGGGAATCAATATGGAAGGCCTTCTTATGGCCAACCATTTGTACCTCCAGGTCCACAACCACCTCAAAATCAATGGAGGAACACACAAGGAGTTCAAGGAGGCCATCAGCCTCCTCAAAACACATGGAGGAAGAATGAGAACTTTTCTTATGCTAACCCAAAAGCTGGTGTTACTGTTCCTGCAGGTGTTGATCCGGGTTCAAAGCCTCCGGGTAGAGAAGGCGGTGCCTCAACCGAAGAGATGTTGAGAGCTATCCTTCAGAAAGTGGAGGAAGGTAGCAAGAGATTGTCATCCTTGGACTACGATGTGAAGGAGTTGCATAAAAGGGTGATCATCGTGATCAAGAGCTCCAGAAGATGAACGTTGAGTGGACTAGAACTCAACAAGAGAACAATAGGCGGTTCACTTCTATAGAGTTGCAGATGAGCCAGATTGCGAAGATGGTGAATAGAGAGCCGGGAAAATATCCTTCCATGCCGGAGGGGAACCCGAAAGAGCATTGCAAGGCGATCCAGCTTAGAAGTGGAACCAACTATGAAGGTCCTCAGATGCCTGCTGATTCTGAGACGCCCCAAGGGGAAGTTGAGACTGAGGAGAAAAAAGTTGAGAAGGGGATTGAAAGTGAAAGGATTGAGAAGCATAAAGATGTGGATGAGTCCCATCAGAGCAAAGAGCTTGAAGAGGAAGGCCTTGAGAAGGGTGAGAGAGTTCCTAAGTGGAAGAAGGCAAAGGAAGCAAGGGAGAAAGTGAAAGTGACCGAGCGAGATGAATGGGGGGTACCCAAATCTGTGATACCCGTCCCGTATCCACAGCGCTTCATGAAAAAGAAGCTTGATGAAAAGTTTGCAAAATTTCTTGATGTTTTTAAACAACTTCACATTAACATTCCTTTTTATGATGCTTTGGAACAGATGCCCAATTATGCAAAGTTTATGAAGGACTTGATTGCGAAAAGACGGCGAGTGGATGAACCGAAGTTGGTGCAACTGAATCACGAAGTAAGTGCACTAGTGCACAAGGCGCTTCCACCGAAGCTGAAGGATCCCGGGAGCTTCACCATTCTTTGTGACATTGGGAACGGGATCAAGAAGGGAGCGTTGTGCGACCTCGGAGCGAGCATCAATTTGATGCCGTTGTCGCTTTTTAAAAAGTTGGAAGGTGGTGAACTTCAACCCACAATGATGACGCTTCAACTTGCCGACCGGTCTATCACGAGACCTCAAGGTGTTTTTGAAGACGTCCTTGTGAGGGTTGGAGATCACATTTTTCCAGCCGATTTTGTGGTCCTAGAGATGGAGGAAGATGAGCACGTGCCCCTGATCTTGGGAAGACCGTTCTTAGCTACGGCGGGAATGGTGCTAGACATGGTAAATGGGAAGATTACATTGAAGGTTGATGATCAAGAAGTGAAGATCTCCCTATATGAAGCCATGAAGCACCCGAAGGAGGATGCGAGCTTGTATTGCATGGATGCAATTGATCCTCGTGTTGAAGACACACCTCCTATTCCTAATCCTTCTCGTATTCATGAATTTTATAATCCTTCACTTGATAATTTAACCCATGAGCATTATGTTCTTGATTATGTTGATAGGGATAAAGTGAAGAAGTTGAAGGATGAAGAGGTGAAGAAAGTGGACGTGGTCCAGCTAGAGGGAAAAGAAGGAGTTAAGAAGAAGAAGTCCAAACTCAAGAAACTGTTTAGTAAGACTCCTCCAGATAGAGGCAAGAAGGAGTTGAGACCCATAACACTTGGGGATGAGAAAAGAGCAAAAGAGCTCATGATGATGGGGCATCAAGGAAAGGAGTTCAAACACCACTCTTATGAGAGTAAGGGAGGTATTTTTGAGTATGATGTCCCATAAGCTCCTTTGAGCTCGGTCCGGCATGAGGACCTTAAAAATAGCGATGAATGAGAGGCAACCCATTATTTTTATTTTTTATTATTTGCTTTGTTTTTAGTTATTAGGGAGTTATTGTGAGTCGTATGTTTAACCTCATTTTTGAGTGAGTTGCTTGTAGGCTTGTCTCTAAAGGAGTAAAGGTATCATGGAGTTATTCAGATTGAAGGAACCAACTTGAGACAAGGGAGTGTGCAAAACTATTGAGAGAAAAGGAATTATTTGGTTGAGGTAACCCACAACCCCAAACTTAGACTTCTAGCAAGGTCGAAGTTTGGGGGGGGTGGAGTTTTTTATGTTTCTTGTTACATTGCACATGCATGCACGCCCTTATCTTTTGAGTTGAGTTTGATTGATTATTGGTGTTGAGATACTCCTTGGGGTGATTTTGATTTGACTCGCTATTGCATATTTCATGCCTATCAATCATCTTATGCTTGTCGATTGCTATCTTTGAGTATGATGTGATGAGTAGAGTGAGTTGTAAGGATGAGTTAGAAATTCTTTTGTGTGAATGTTTGAGTTTGAGCTGATTTGAGAAAGAACTCGTATGCTTGTGAATTTTTCTTTTGAGTACTTGTGTGATGAGAGTGAGAATGCACTAGGACTAGCATGGATGTGAAAGCCGAGAGATTTGAGCCTTATGAGATTTAAATGCATGATTTAATCTCTTCGTTTGTGAGTGGATCATCACCGTAGAGGATGCTAGAACTTGTGTGTGCTCTTACTTCTTGATTGTGTCCAGTTTGATATGCCGAATGTGATCTTAGGCCATCGTTGATTTAATTGAGTCACTTAGCCAAAATTTTCCTTACCAATGACATTGATCCCTTGGTAGCCCCTTTGAGCCTAAATCCTATTTTATTTGCTAGCACATATGAACACTATTCCAATTCCTAAGCTTTTTTTGTCCCAATTTGAGTGGAGAATAGGAAAGTGTGAAGGTTGAAGGGATTAAGTTGAGTTGAGTTGAGACAAGGAATTATGATGGTTGAGTGGTGATAAAATAAGGGTGTAATGAAGTTTTGAGATGTGGGAAAAAGAAAAAAAAATTGAGAATGAGCAAAAGAAAAAAAATTGAGCTCATGTGTTTGTGCGAAAAAGAAAAAAAAAGTGAAGTGATTGAAAAAAAAAGTGACAAGAGTGAGAAAGAAAAAATTGAAGTATTGAGAGTATGGAATTGAAGGTGAGTTGATTGAACATGTTTGAAGTATTCTGTTCCTAATCTCGAAGTGCCAAAGTTTGACTTTCTATTCTCCATTCACGTTAGTCACTTTATCTTATATTGTTATCCCACCTGTCCAAAGAGCCTACATTACAACCTTGAGAAAAGTCCTTTTTGATTCGACATTGATTTCTAGAGTATGGTCGAAGTTAAGAGCACTTACAAGCCTATGGCTGCCAATTTGTGTGATTGATTGTTTGAGTGAGTCCCTTGATCATTGCTATACACTTGTGAGGGAGCGAAACACATCATTGAGTGCACATCCATGTTTGATCTTGGTGGTTCTTGTTGTTGTTGCATGAGTATGATGAAGGAAGGTGAGTGAGTATACGGGTGATTGACTTTTGAAGCTCGAATTTATGTACTTGTATGATTGGATTCCTTGACTCATTCCTAACAATTTCACTTGACTTATTATTTCGTTGCTTGAGGACAAGCAACATGGTAAGTTTGGGGGGGGGGGGGGTTGATTAGGCGTGAAATTGTCATGATTCGTCGCTCTAAATGCCCTTGTTTTGATGGATTTATATAAGTATTTAGAGTCATTCGAGTATTATATTCACAAACTAACAAATTCGTGTCTTTGATGCTTATAGATGGATAGAGGGCGAAAAGAGGAGTTCGTAGGACTTCGAATCGACTCAAACGGATACCCGGATGAGAAGATATGGAAGAAATACGAGAAGTATTAGTTCGAGCGAGCAAAAGTGTCATTGAAGTACTCAAGGTGAAGGAGCTCGAGTAAACACTACTCAGGCACTCGAGTAGTGCACTCGAGCCAGCTTCGGTCGAGTAACCAATACTCAGGCACTCGAGTAGTGCACTCGAGCAGAAGCCGGTCGAGTAGCAAGTACGCAGGCACTCGAGTAGACTACTCGAGCAAGGTCCGGTCGAGTAGAGCTACTCGAGCTAAGGGGCTCGAGCAATTTTCACGTTCTGTACAAATTTGACACTCGAGCTTGCATTGCTCGAGTACTTGTTACTCGAGCTCTACTCGAGCTCGACGGGAATTTCGGCCCATGAGATCCCGTTTCGACCCGTTGCCTATATATACCTCTTCCAAACACGTTTTGACGGATCCCCGAACTTTAGAAATCACTTTAGACTTAGTTTTTGGAGAGGAAGGAGAGGAGCAAACTTTATTTACGTTTTGTTGAGGTTTTGCATACGAATTCTAAGTTTCTTTTCGTTTATTAGTTTCTTTTGTCAGTTTGATTTCTTTGAACGCTTTGAAACTTCGTTTTGGTTAATTAAATTTCCGTTCTGAATATTTATTTATTTTAAAACCCTAGTTCATGTTTCTTATTTTCTTCGTTCAATTCATTATGTTTATGTTCGTTGTTTCTTCTATTGCTTTTATGTTTGTTAAATCTATGTCTAGCTAAAACCCTTGCATGCTTAGGGTAGGATGAACTCGTAGAAGTAGGATGTGGGTACGTAATTAGAGTAACTTGTGACGTTAGGTTTTAATTCTCTTGGTTAATGAATTATTAAAATTAATCTAGACTTCGCTCTTGAATTTCGTTCGAAAGGTGTTAGAGAGAGGACGACCGTATCACTCTTTAACAACGAGTAGACTTAACGAGAGAGTTTAGGAAAGGTTAATTCATCTACCGGTTTAGCGAAGGAGGACGACCGCATCACCTTAGTTAAATTAGGGTCTCATTAATTAAGCACAATCTATTAACTTGTTAGTAGATTAGTGAAGTCGAGTGTTAGGGTAAAGTATTAGGGTTTAGAATCTGGAGCTTTCACCTTGCATTCTTAGACTTAGGTTATTTCTTGTGTGTCACAGTTATTCTGATTATGTACCTGCTCCGTTAGTATACGTAGGGATTCCAATCCTAAGCATCACCATCTCATACTTGAAAACACACCTTTTGTTATTTCGTTTAATTTTCCTTTTGCATACGTAGGATAATTTAGTTTAGTTTAATTAATCTTTCCAAAAATCCAAAAACAATACACTCATATTAACTACGACGCGTAGATCTTCAGGGATCTATTCGCATATACATTGTCCCTTGGGTTCGATATACTTGGTCGTTATACTTGCTAATACTACAGTGAACCCGTCCACTTGCGGGTAAGCGACTAGTAGAAGTTAGTGTAATTCGCATCAAGTCACTTGCTCAAAGCGAAATAATAATCCTGTATTTAATTATGGTTATTACTTAGGCATAGGAAATTGATATTAACTTACTCCCCTCGGAGTCCCTGTCAATTTCTATGTGGTCAAAGTGGGAGCCAACTATTAATTTTGAATTAAGGATTTGTAACTTTTAAGTTTGTAATCCGCTTGAATGTGTTTAAATGTATAGACCACCCCTCGTGACGCATTTAAATTGTTTCGAGATGTTGACTGATGCATGATTATATTGTTTTAAGGTTTCAATATAATTGATGTGATCGAATTATGTGATAATTTCATATTTTTCTAGATATTGATATGAATGTAAGTTTTATTCTCATTTCATCATGTCGCAACCTTTTAATCCACTGTTTAATATGCTTAAAGTTAATAAACTTTTTGGAGTGATTTATATCGATTGGATTTTTTTTTTAAATTTGTCCTTACTGCACGAAAACACAATTGGGTTATTTATGTTAATATACCCGGCAAGCCTAATGATAAGTCAAGCAATGGGAAGAGGCAGTTTATGATTGGAAGCGTGACAATGAACACATGATGTGCATCATCTTGACATCTCTGTCTGAGGATTTGAGGCGCGTTCATGGAAACATTGTATCCGCTGTTGAAATCATGGAACACCTTGAAAAGATGTCTTCACATCAAACCCACGACTAATCAGTTCACCAGACATGACTCGGTCAAGTTGGAAATGGTGGAGGGAACGCCCGTGAGGGAGCACGTTCTCAAGATAATGATATACCTTAACAAGTTGGAAGTACTTGGTGCGGATTTTGATTGATTTCATATACCATTCTCTACCGAGAAGCTTTGAGCAGTTTCGTCTGAACTGTCAGATGAATGAACGGACAAATCGTTTGCCCGAGCTCTTGCAAGCTTTAGTTTCGGTGGAGGTGAAAATGGAGCACCAGTCTAGTGCTATGGTGGCTAATGGTCCGTCTACCTCTTTTGGTCCCAAGGGAGGGAAAAAGAGGAAGAGAACCAAAGGCCGGATCCAAGCAAATCCAATTGTTGCGAAAGGCAAATGCAAAGGCTAGCATCGAAGGGGAAGTGTTTTAGTTGCGGTGAGAGAGGACAATGGAGGTCTGCCTGTTCCAAGCCTAAGAGGCTAGGAAAGTTAGGTAATTCACACACCTTAGTCGTCGAAACTTGTGAAGTGGCGTATGCTGTCTATTCGTGGATAGTGGATACGAGAGCTACTGATCACTTTTTTTTCATGGGTTCAAGCTAACCCGACGACTTAACGGAAGTGAGATCCCCATCACATCGGGCAATGCTACGAGAGTGGCAGCTGAAGCAGTGGGAGAAGTGCGCCTATCTTTTGAAGATAGAGTTATGGTCTTGAGAGACGTTCTTCATGTTCCTAGTTTAGAAAGAACTCAACCTTCAGTTTCTAAACTGTTTGAATAGATACTCAGTTTCTTTTAATAAGGATGTTATTATTTCTTGAAACGATGAGTTTATCTGTTCCGGAACTTCAATGGATGATCTTTATACCATTTTTTGGGCACACCACTCACAAAATTGAATCTAATAACACATCTCGATTATTTCGAGTAATAAAAGAAAGCGTTCTTCGGAGATGAACGAAACACTTCTGTGGCATTTTAGACTAGGTTATATTAATCTAAAGTGGATAGAGAGATTGGTGAAAGACGGATCCTTGGAATCATTCCAAGTCGAACCGTTTCCAACTTGTGAATCCTGTTTAGAGGGTAAAATGACCAAGAGGGCATTTGGAGCCAAGGGGAATAGAACCACGGAAGTGTTAGAACTCGTTCATACCGATATGTGTGGTTCAATGACGATCATAGCAAGAAGGGGTATGAGTAAATTGTCTTTTTCAATGATTACTCGAGATATGGATACATCTATCTTATGATGCATAGGGAAAGAAGTATCAAGTTTCTACGATTTGATCGTAGAGGCGAATACCTTAGCGATGAATTCTTGAACTAGCTATCAGACGAAGGGATTGTATCCCTGTTGAACGCACCGGGAACCCCTCAATAGAACGGTGTGGCGGAACGAAGGAGCCAGACTCTTTTAGAAATAGTCAGATCCATGATGAGTTATTCGGATTTACCCAAGTCGTTTTGGGGTAACGCCTTGGAAACAACGACTTACATTCTAAACTTGGTGCTATCCAAATCGGTTCCTAAAACCCCAATGGAATTGTGGACCGGGCGCAAGCCCAGTCTAAGACACTTACGGATTTGGGGTTGTCCGGCATACGTGCTAGACAAGGAAGCCGGTAAATTGGATCCACGTTCAGAATTAAGGTTATTTATAGGATATCCCATGGGAACAAAAGGGTGTATGTTCTATAGTCTCAAGGATTAAAAGACCGTGATTAGTTTGCACTTTAAATTCTTGGAGGAAGACTATATGAACAAAAGAAAGCCCATAAGTGAGATTACCTTAGACGAGTTAGGAGGGCAAACTCCTATACCAAATATACAAGATGATATACCACACGTCACACCTTCACAACCGGAACCCCGTCGTAGTGGGAGGATTGCAAGGCAACCCGAGAGATTCATGGGAATTGGAGAATCTTCGGATTTGATTCCCGGCGATGAATCAGACCCATGAACGTACGACGAGGTAATCCAAGACAAAGACGCGGAGGCGTGGCAAATCGCAATGGAAACCGAGGTGGGTTCGATGGATTATAATCAAGTGTGGGAGTTGGTTGATCCACCTAGTGGGGTAGAGCCCATTGGATGCAAGTGGGTGTACAAGAGGAAAAGAGGACCGAACGGAAGGGTAGAGACCTTCAAAGCAAGGCTTGTGGCCTGTGGCCTGTAGCTATGCTTAAGTCCATCCGTATTCTCTTGTCGATCGCTGCGCACTTAGATTACGAGATCTGGCAAATGGATGTCAAGACAGCTTTCCTTAACGGAAGTCTTGATGGGATCTATATGCAACAGCCCAAAGGTTTCGTTGAAAAAGGCCAAGAGCACCTCGTATGCAAGCTTAAGAGATCCATTTATGGACTTAAGCAAGCATCGCGTACTTGGAACCAGTGTTTTGATCAAGTTATTAAGTCTTATGGGTTTGTGATCAAAACAAGTTCGAAAGTTGTGTGTGTAAAAGGTGTGACAGAACTGCGGTGGTATTCTTAGTATTATACGTAGACGATATTCTGCTCATTGGAAACAATGTAAAGGTATTGTCAGACGTAAGGGTATGGCTGTCAAATCAGTTTGATATGAAGGACTTAGGGAAAGCCGGTCACATCCCTGGGATCAAGTTCACTCGAGATCGCAAGAGGAGGATGTTGGGCTTATCGCAAGTTTCATACAAAGCCACTGTTTTGAAGCATTTCAGCATGCAAGATTCCAAGAAAGGTTTTGTACCTTTTAGGCACGGAATCCATCTATCTAAAGAAATATGCCCTAAGACCAAGTGGAGATAGATGACATGAAAGACGTTCCGTACGTTTCGGATGTAGGAAGTCTTATGTATGCAATGTTGTGTACGAGACCGGATATCTGCTTTGTCGTGGGCATGATGGCAAGATATCAAAGTAACCCCGGGAAAGCAAATTAGATTGCAATTAAATGCGTTCTTTAGTTTCTGAAAAGAACTTGGTATGGAATGCTGATTTAACAGTCGGACGGTCTAATTCCCATGGGATACACTGACTCAAATTTCCAATCAGATATAGATTCCAAAATAACTACCTCGGGTAGTGTGTCTTGCATGAGAGAAGGAGTCATGACATGGAGAAGCGATTTATAGAAATGCATCGCCGATTCGACCATGAAAGCCGAATAAGTAACTGCTTGTGAAGCAGCGAAAGAAGCGGTTTGGCTCAAGTACTTCTTAGTGGACTTGGACGTTGTTCCGAATTTGCCCATCACAATCATTGTGCCGGAGCAGTTGCAAATTCAAGGGAACCGAGAGCCCACAAGGCCAGCAAACACATTGAAATAAAACACCATCTTATACGAGAAATCGTTAAGAGAGGAGATAAAGAGGTGGCAAAGATGTGCGTCGGGGACAACCTAGTAAATCCATTCACAAAGGGTCTGCCTCTGAATACATTCGAGAGACATGTGGATGGAATGAGAGTCAAGACTATTGCCAATCTGCTTTAAGTATAAGTGGGAGGAATTATTAGGTTAGTGTAGGTTGACATGAGATGTCACGTAGAGCCACTACACTAAGACATGTGTGATGTATACTAAAAGCAGACTTTAAGTATAAGTGGGAGATTGTTGGAGTTATACGTGAAAATATCCTTTTACTTTGTATAACTCGTGTATCAAACACCCGTTTTATGAGAATAATTCTTTTATCACATTTTCTTTAGTTATGATTGAATGTTGAATTTCTATTGCAAACCGTTCAATATATAGTACATGTTAAATTGTAGTTAATGTGGTGATACCCGATCACGGAAGACAACATTAACAGTTTACTTGTAACTAAACGTACATTTTCACGACCTAGGTGGAATTGAACAATCCGCCGTGAAAGGTCGATGTGTAAGGCTCAGATTGGTCTGTCTTGACTAAGAGATTGCACTAGCACATTTAGTATGTGTTGAAGAGGTCCTACACCGAGGATAAATTCTTCTGTTCTGAAAGGTGAAGAATTAGACCTCAGTGGTTGTTGATTTCTTAATCTCCGTCACTTAAATAGGACCGTGTGTGCTTAATGGTTACTGCTTTGATTCATGTTGGGTGAGAATTATTGCGACTTCGAACTTTGTGTCTTGGGCAGTAATATTAATCATACGACGGTTGCTAAGATTTAATACGGAGAAACGCGTGCGAGTACGGCTCGTGTGATTAGTCCCCTTGGTGGGCTCAGAAGTTTTATTGTACCAAATCTTGCAAGTGAAGAATTAGTTTCTTCGGTACGAATAATAATGTTGAGCTGTCTTTACTCCAAGGTGAAATATATTAATTAATTTTGAGTTATTCAGAAGCTCAATTAATTAATGGACTTGATAATCTTAAACGCGGGAAATAATAACCGGGAGCCCATATTATTGTAATATGGATTAAGATGGATAGTGCAATATTAATTTATTAGTGGTAATAATTAATATTAATGGGCTGAATTATATTGGGGCTCAATATTGAAATTCAGAAGTCCATTAGGAGGTCCAATCTTAATTCTCCTTAAAGGCCCCTCAAGTAGCCCATTAAGTAGCCCAATAATGATAAGGTGATTAAAATAAAAAGAAAATAATATTGCTGATTTTTTCCTTTAAATTTTCGAAAATTGGTTTGTTGGAGTAAGAAAAGATTTTGTTGATTTTCTTGAAAAGATATTATGGAAGATAAGTATTCTTGGAATACAAGATTATCTCATATATTCAAGAAGATCCAAATCTTTGATTTTATTTCATTATTTTCGAAAATTGCTTATTTATAAAGTAAGTGAGATTTTTGTGGAATATTTTATTGTGGAGAAAAGAATATATGAGATATATTCAAGATTTCTTAGAGTCTAAGAAAAGATTTTTTCCAAGGCCCAATATTCCTTAAAAAAATCGGTCACTATGCTTATAAATAGGGGATGATTATTTCATCCCCAAGTACGTAATTCCATGTGTTGGAAAAATCAAGAAGCATAGATATTTTTCTTTTTCCTTAGTTTATTAAATTACTTGAAAGCATCTCCCACCGGTGATCAAGTGAGGTGAAAAGGGAAATACTTGAGAAGGTTTTTGGGTCGATAGAGCGAGATCGTAATTGTCCCGTTAATCCAAAGGCCAATACTACAAGAGGTACGTTAATCGCATATTTACTTGTTTATTCCGCAATAGTTAATATGTGAAATTAATTCAACATGCATGATGAAAATTAGTTGTTGGAATTATTATTTGAATTAATTAGGATTAATTCATGCTAGTAATAATTGTATTTAAATTCGTATTTAAATTTCATCCCGAATAGATTCCGGGCACCCCTATTTTCCCAACATGCTGTCGTCATTTTCTCAGGTGCGGGTGCGATTGCAGGCTGGTGGTTATGTCCTTCTTATCCGCCAGTTCTCCAGCTGTATTATTCGGGGCGGGCTTTATTTAAGCTCGTCCCAGCCCTTAAGGTGAGGTCCTATCTTGGCGTGGCCAAGGTGAGTTGAACCGCTTGGGGCGGCGAGGTCGCTTGACACGTAACGACTTTCTACCAACCCGCACCGATATGCCAGTGTTGAATCTCGAGACGAATTTGCTAGGAAAATTCAGACTGAGATTTTATGGAGAAAATATATTTCTTGTATCTATTCGGAATTCCCATAAGACACATATTTATAGGGATTAACTTGGATTAATTCCTAAGCAAGATATCGGGCCTAAGCAAGATATCGGGCCTAGCCCGTAATATAATCTCTACCGATTATATCTCCCTAGATATGTTCCTACGAATAATATCTTTACCATATCTATTATTCTTGTATAATAATATTCCAAATATTATTATTGGGATTTCATATTTAATTAAATCTAATTTAATTAAATAATAATAATAATTAATTCCAAATATAATTATTATTATATTCTCCATAAATTAAATATTATATCAAATACAATATTTAATCAACCAACTATAATTGGTAAATTGCCATTACTTGTTGTGTGACCCATAGGCCCTCGTATATCGAGCGATTAGTCAAACTAACGGTCTTAATTGAATCCTAGACAATAAATCAGACATTCTCAATATACGAGGTATGTTGCGAGGAAATCTGCAACTACCTGTAATATTGTGGGCTATTGTGATATCTTCCTTTCATTCACGAATACTCGATTAAGTCTTGAACATGATGAAATGTCTATTCAAATAACTTAATCATATTATCTCAAATCACTAATTGATCAAGTATATCACACTTAGCCACAAAGTCTAAGTTGATGCACGTCGGCCGACGACTTAGATCCAATTATGATGAGAAGACGAGTATTCTCTCTAAATCCACATTGAGGAATGAATCCTATTCTTGGCTCAACTACCACACACATGCAATTCGTGATGAACCCAATCCATGCCATATCTACCCGTGGAAGGGTGCAAGCGTCGGTCATGGTCAAAGTTCACCACTACACACATGTCGTGCGTATTGACCTCAAGTCAAAGGAGTATCACATCGCTCCCACTAACCGAGACACCCGTAGACACATTATGTGGAATTACATCAAACGATTTCTCGGATGGGTATACCAATACCCTCTAAGGTATCTGTGCATCCATCATGAGATACCTGGTATCTCGTAGTAAGTGAGATCTTACTACACTCTCTAAGAGTATGATGCAGATCGCACACCAATCTCAATTGCATCATCAATATCCCATTCTTGATGATCCTTGATCGGGGCTATTTGAGAATCATACTTAAGTCATCTGAGTTCTCACTCACTCAATGACAGTAGTGATTCATGGGAACACAAATAAGAATATATGCAAACAATCAAACATAATATTCGGATAAGTGTAACACCATACATTTAATATTAAACCAACAATAATATTAAATCAAATCTGAATATTATCTTAGTATTATGTCCTTTCGATGGATTGTCTCTGAGACACTAACACTAACAATCTCCCACTTGGACTAGAGCCAATCACCTACATGTCTAACCCCTAGACCATCAAATGTCTAGTGCGTACATGAACAGTGAAAAGGATTTGCAAGATTATCCTTTATGGGAAACATTTTAATTTCATTTCTCTTATCGATATGATCTCTCGGATCAAATGATAATGCCTCGGTACATGCTTATTTTGTTATCTGATCTCGGTTCTTTTGCTCATGCAATCACACCAACGTTGTCACAATACAATATTATTTGACAACTGGCACTCGGAACTACCCCTAGTTCTTTCAAGAACCTTAAAATCCAGACAGCCTCAAAGGCTTCTAACACAATAATGTACTTAGCTTTGGTTTGAATATGCGGTGAGATCTTGCTTGGAACTATTCCAACTTACCGCCTCATCATTGAGATTGAATATATAATTTGACTGTGATTTATAAGCTTCACAGTCTGACTGGAAACTCGCAATAGCAGAGCCCGTGACGACTAGCTTTGACTGCCTTCCGTAGACAAGAATGTGTCTTTAGTACGCCCGAGGTACTTCATAACATTCTTGACAGCAATCCGGTGAGACTCACCTGGATTCTGCTGGTATGTACCAGTGATGTTGACAGCGTAGGCCACATCTGGCCTCGTGCAAGTCATGGTGTACATGATGGAACCCAACTGCAGATGCATATGGAACGTCCTTCATGTGCTCGACATCAGCTTTGCTAGAAGGACAATCCTTCTTCGACAGCTTTATCCCATGATTTGCCGGTAGAGATCCTCTCTTAGAGTTCTCTATCGCAAAACGCTTCAACACCTTATCTACGTAGGTGGATTGTGACAGCTCTACCATCTTCTTGGATCTATCCATATGGATCTTGATCCCTAAGATGTAGCATGCCTCACCAAGATCCTTCATCATGAAGGTCTTTGATAACCAATCTTTCTCGAACTGCATTGACGAGATGTTATTTCCTATAATCAATATGCCATTGATATTTGCGACTATAAGACAATACTTTTCCCGCTCTATTTACGATAAACACAAGGATCTTCCAAATTTCAGATGAAGTCAAAGGATTTGACAGCTTCATCAAATTGGATATTCCAACTCCTAGAAGCTTGCTTCAATCCATAGATGGATCGTTTATGCTTGCACACAAGATTAGATTTTGACTTAGATATAAAACCCTCCTGTTGAGTCACAAACACTTCCTTATCAATGTTACCATTGAGGAAAGCTGTTTTGACGTCCATCTACCAAAACTCATAATCGTGGTGTGCTGCTATCGCAAGTAAAATTCGAATGGACTTGATCTCAGCAACTGGCGAGAAAGTCTCATCATAGTCAATACCTCGTGTCGACTATAACCTTTCGCCACCAACCTATCTTTATAGGTTTGTACTTTGCCATTTGCATCGGTCTTACGCCTGAAGACTCACTTGTAATCTATGGGTCTAACCCCTTTCTGGTAACTCAATTAAGTCCTAGACTTAATTGGTGTACATCGAGTCCATCTCGGATTTCATGGCTTCATGCCACTTCTCTGAGTCAACATCTAATGTTGCTTCAGTATAAGTTCTAGGTTCGTCTTTATTCGGAACCTCCACGTCATCATGTTCCTCCATGAGGATTCCATAATGCCTAGTGGGTGGATTACGATTCCTAGTCAACTTACGGAGTTGTGGTTGTGCAGGCTGTACATTCTGATCGTGAAAATTTTGTGGTGCAGCGACTTCATCGTTGACCGAAGAGTCCTCAAGAGCGACACTTTCAAATGCCTCTTGGGCGGGAGTTTGAACTATGTTATTCTCATTCAGCCCACTTGGAGGTTGTTGTGAAGGCAATGCAACTCCAATTACGCTCCCACTGGCTGAAAGAAGACCACCTAGTGATAAACTTCCACCATGAGAGTTGTTGAATGCTCCCACTGATTCTTTGTCATGTTGCTATTGATAAATTATCAGTCTCTATGTTAATTCGTGATTCTTGAATCTCTTCAAGTTCTATTTTCTTACGACTTTGTTCCTTAAAGGCGTACTCGTCTTTTAGGAACTTAGCTTGCCTAGAAACAATCATTGTTTGTTTCTCCGATAGATAGAAGTGATATCCTCTTGTCTTCTTAGGATATCCCATAAAATAACTATTTACACCTTCGGATTCCAACTTACTAGTTAGCATTTTCTTCACAGCTGCGGGGCAACCCCACGTTCTAATGTGTAGAAAAGATGGCATCTTGCCGTTCCATAGCTCGTATGGAGTCTGCTTAACTGATTTGGACGGAATCCTATTCAGAATGTAGATTGAGGTTTGTAATGCGTATCCCCATAAGAATGTTGGAAGAGAGGAGAAAAAAACTCATCATGGACCTTACCATGTCTAACAGGGTTCGGTTTCTCCTTCCGGACACACCGTCCATTTGAGGTGTTCCGGGAGGAGTCCATTGTGACTGGATTCCATGAAGCTTCAAGTAATCCATGAATTCATGGCTAATGTACTCACCTCTTCGATCCAATCGAAGAGTCTTGATACTCATGCCAAGTTATTCCTCTACTTTGTATATTAAGAACATCATGTTCATAACTCAACAAATGCCTAGCAGTTTGAACTGTTAGTGAACACGTTTATCTTAACAACAACCATACTTGTTCTAGCAGCTGAAACACCTTGTGTTTTCTTCTCGGTTGCTAGAACCTTATAGTCCTTCTTCCAATACCCCTTTCAATTGCAGTGGGGCACATATCCTTATCAACCCGCTCTTACTTTTGAACTCCACTTTTTACCTTCAGGAAGTTGGGCTTGGAGCCCTCTTAGCCTTACTCCTTCGCTTCTTCTCGCCTTTCGGATTAGAAGAAGTAGAAGCACTCACCATGAGCATGGGCCTTTCCTTAGCAGTGGAAGACTCAAAAGTCTGAAGCATATTATGAGGCTCCGGCATTGTCGCTTCCGTCTTCTTCATATTAAATTTACTACGAAACTAGAATATGAATCATGAAGCGACTTGAGGATAGCACATGAGGTGAAATCTTCCCTCCTTTCGCTAATCGACATCTGAACAGATCTCTCATCACTTCATAAATCTCAAACGAGATCTAGAATCAAAGAGATCCTTCGGACGCTAAAGCATCTCGAAGGGATCCATTTTCTCATGTTGTCTTTGCAATTCGGGAGTCATGCCGAGCAATCATAACATAGAGCTGGGAAGCATCATCTTGAGGCTTCTTTGAGTCGTAACGTTAAACGTTACAGCCTCAACTGAACCAGCTTCATGGGCAAAGGGATTGTCGTGTCTAACACGTACTCAATCTCTTCTTGCCTTAGCACCAAACACACGTTTCAGTGCCAGTCCAAAAAATTTGGCCCAGCCAATTTGTTCGTTTCCAAAACATTTCTCGATGACAAGTTATTAATTTCAACAATTATAGAGAAATAAACTAAAACGGGAATTAAACACATAATTCCTACGATCAATATTCAGCAATCAAAATAAACATGGCCTTTTAATTTATTTTGTCTCCATTATTTTCACATACTCAACGACCTCATCGGAAGAGTACGGATTTATATCTAGTATAAATTGTAATGGACTAGGATCCACATTCCTACTATTACAATGACTGCTAGGGCTGAACATTGCAACAACAGAACTGGTAGGTCTCTAAACCAATTGTCTCACGCAATTCCTAGTTGATTGAACCTAGTTCAATCGGATGTCATCTAATTCTCGTTTCCCTGCTAGGGCTGGTGAAACAGAATTAAGTTGGTTTACAACCATTAAGCGGCGACAAACGTGTCCCTATAAAAGTTCCGTTAGATGTAGATCCGAGCAAAAGACTAGGGTCTTAAATACTCATTGGAACGAAATCTTCGGTTTACTTTTAATTTTAATGGAAGACATCTTTCAATCCAATGAAAAACCATATTTTAGTGAGGAACATTTTAAAGACGGGGTATTAATTGCTTAATCGAGATCCGACATGATAACTACGTCATATTTGAGCAATTATAGGGCGCCGCCTACCCAAAACCTGATTTTATGCGGACTAACACTTATTTGGGCACCGTCTACCCAAAACATATATAACGGTCCGACAAATATTGGGTGCCGCCTACCCAAACAATTTAATGCGGGCTATACAACTAATAATGTAAAGATCGATTCACATAAGCAGTTATACAAGTGGGGAGCAACTAATCAAGTTCTCATGCTTTATTTCAAAATTTAAAATGCATAAATAAAACATATATTAAATATCTAGCACATAAATCAAATAAACATGCAAAATATTTAATATTTATAAATAATCAATATTTATAAATAACACGTAAATCAAATAAACGTGTTTAACAATTAATTAACTGTAGGTAAAATATTGCTAAATTTAGAAATATCAACAAGCTCCAAGCTTTCAGTTAATTTCTAAAATCATTTTCAAAAATTATTTTACCCAAAGTTATTGATTTTACAAATTAACAAAAATTTGGTCCAACCAAACACGCCCTTATTAATTTCTAGAAATTTAATTATTTTGGTCTAACCAAACATACCCTTAATTCATTTTTCAGAATTTCTAAAATTCATCTTAACAAATAAGCTCTTATATTTTCCAGATTTAATTTATCCAAACATGGCCCTTTTTAAATTTACAGAACTTCCAAAATTCATGCAAGTAAAAAAAAAAAAAAACTTAATACTTTTAAGAATTTACAAATTCAATTCAGGGTTTAGATTGCAATTTAAAATAAATCCAAAACTGCAGAAAAAAAACAAAAGGGCCAAATTGCAAATCTCCAGATTTTATTGTTTGCTCAATGACCCTCCAAGAATATTGAATTGTCTTAGTCAAGCCCCTAGGGCATATCAAAGTTCAGATGCCATTTATTCAATTTGAGTAAGATGCTGCCACCGATGACCGGCCGTCGGTCACCAAACGCTGGGTACAGAATTCCAGCAGCGCACACGCGGCGAATTCTGACCTCTGACGTCGCGATTGATGCCTTCCAGCCGCCGCGATAGACGCCCTGCAAGCCGAATTTCCGGCATCGCAGCGACCCCAGAATCCAATTTGGTCTATCGAGATTACATATTCAAATTGCCACAATTTAATTCGCCGGAGAACTACAGCTCGCCCAAAATAACGAATTTCGGCGACTGTGTAAGTGATCAAAGGGCATCGCTTGCCCAGCAAGCACCCTTTAATCGCCGGCGTTTTAGAACCGACCATGGCGGCGTGACCAAGTGGAAAAAACGGAAGAACCCAGTTCCCTTCTTACCTAATCTTATTTAAAAAAAGATATATATATATATATATATATATATATATATATATATATATATATATATATATATATATTTTTAAATTCGGTCAAAAAGGTACGGCTGGGGTGGTTTGATTCCCAAAATGAATAAAACGTCTTAATATACCTTTAACTAGTACAGAACCCGCGTACCACACGGGATTAAAAAAATATTGTACGAATATCTAAAAAAAAATTGTACGATTATCTTAAAAAATATTATGTGGTATAATTGTTATTTTAAACACACTCATGGATGCTTAAAAATAATTAACTTTGAATATTGAGATATAGTTAATTCATAAATATTCTTTAATAAGTAAAAGACAACTATTACTATGTTACAATGAGAAACCTAAAATATATTTGAACCTTAAAATTACGCATTGTGAGAGTTTACTAATAGAATCAATTATATTTTGTTAATACTTAGCATCCATAACTTTGATATCTTGTGTATTAGGGAATGTATATACTCTATACTTTCTTAAATTTCAATGAAATAGAGCTAATATAAAAGAACTCTAGGTTTGTTTAGGGTTTGAAAAATATACAATATCATTAAGTTTACAAAATTATATATATGTAAATGTATATAATTGTATTAATATGTTGTGTCTATGTTACATACACATATTGTTTAGAACATCAATCATAAAAAATCATATAATACATCCCTATTAATATTCCCAAACATAAAAAAAAATCATGTAGTTCCATCTGCCACATTCCTTGAAAAAATTCAGCCACAATTATCCAAAAATCTGTGCATTTTATCAACCCAAAAAAATCACATAATACATCCCATTGATATTCCCAAACATAACTAAAACCAAATACAATAACATCAAACCAAAACAATAATCAAATTACTAAATATCAAGTCAAACCTGTAAAGCAACAAAATATGTATACATTAAGAGTTGAATTACATCAGACTAAATCTTGTATATGAGCTAATTTATAATATGCCTTTAAAACACATATTAATTACGTACGATATCTCCATGACTAACCCAAAACTTTACTAAAAAATGAAAAACATGGACATAGTTCCAATAATCTATTAACGAACATGCAATTATTTTGGAGCACAATTTCTAGTTACTCGAGGAAATTGAGGGAGTGCTTGCAAATTCAGCTCATAGGTTAGAAACACTTCTCAAAAGTTAATGATGTGAAGGAGACAACTTAAAAAAAAAAGTGCTTCCATCTCTACTTGAACTTACAAATAATCCCTGAATTATTGAATATCAGCACACTTCAGTTTCTCCAACTCAATGAAAATAAATAATCATTCAGAGGTACTACAAAACTTCTGAGACAGAGTAGATAGAGTGAAAGTAAATCGACTGTGTATACTGTATATGAAGCAAAAAATTAAGAATTGATAATCACCAATTCAAAGCGAAAATTGAAACACAGTATGCGTTCAAAATTGGTAAAAGAGTTTAATTTTTTTATCAGTAAAAGACAACTTTTATTTCAAAGGCATGAGAGATACCATTAAATCATTTACACCCAAACCACAACCGCTACTTTATAAATCTATTGATTAAGATTGTAGGTGCTAATCTATTATTTAGACTCCAAGAAATAATTTGAAATTTTCTGACAACAATAAAAATTAAAATTATTACATCTCTTTTCCTTATCCATGATCCAACTCCAACTTTGAGTTTTCACTTTTTCCACTATCCTGTGATGGGAGCTTTCTACCTATTCAAAATCCTCCCCTTGAAGTAGGCATGCTAATGAAGAGTTTGAATTATTTAGCAACTGCCATTAACATCAAGCATACTCCAGTATTACAACGTGTATGCTCACTGATGACACTCTTCAAAACACATTGTAAAAACAAAATAATATAATATAAAGTTGCAAAATTGTTTAATATAATAAGCCGAAACTTAATTAAACTATAACACCGGAATCCTATCAAACATCTGGACTTGTATCAATTGCTCAACCAATGAAGGGGTATATGACGGAGAGGGAGGGAAGAGAGAGATACATAAACAATTTTTTTTTAAGTTATTGATAATGAAGAAAGAATTGCAGATAAAATTTCAGATGTCTCATTAGCATTAAAGCAAATTATGCACACATATATAAATTCGCTAATTAATTTAAAAAGTTACCTGTGAAGGCTATAGATTAGTTATGATTGTACCAAAATATGAAATATTGCATTTCTGAAGCATCCTGGCGTTAGAATAATGCAGTATTTCAAAGGACAGAAAATGAGAGATTAATAACAGAATGACAAATATTTAATATTACCAAAACATGGGAAAGTTTTGATATTCATAGGAAAATAGAGATTAATGAAACTATGAATATGAAGCATACAGAAGAAAGAAATAATAGAGCCATACTCCTGAGAGACCATACCTGTTTGCAAAAGGGGGGATTTTTAACTGTAGAGGTGAAGATAATTAGGGCATAGACAAGATTTCCGAAAATTAAAGACGCTAAATGCTTGCAACACTAAAACTTGATCGACAACACTAAAGAATTAGAAGTAGAATGAAGGAGAAAAAAAATCCACAAACAACAATATAAACTTTAGGTTTAATTATCCTTATCATGTGAAAAAATCAATTCGAAAATAGATAATTTAAATCGAACTTCAACTTTAGACAACGACTGTTTTTGGAAATTGAGAAATCACCGTTGTCATCGCAGGGTAAACAACCAAGCAATTGTGAACAGAGAAATAAAGCAATTCAATCCAAAAAGCAATTGATCCATGAAATTGAATCGTGACACCAGAAAAAGAATCGAATAAAAAAAACAGAACAACCCTTGCATAAAATTCGAGAAATGGGAAGAAAGAAGAAGAATGAAGTTGTCCCTGCTGTTATCACTATGGGGGCATCATTTCTCTCTACACCCCGAATGTGAAGCATGAAAGAAAAGCATTTAACCATAAATGAGAATGAAAATTACCCGAGAGTAGGACACCGCGGGAATGGTGGTGGCACGTCGAGGTCTGGCTGTACTGTGGATGGAATAGGAAGAACCGTCGGGGAAAGTTGATTTAGGAGAGATAATTAGATCAGCAGTTACATTTGCTTGAATCCTTGAAGAACAAATACGATTTTCCAATATCCGTGTCATCGGGGATGAAGGAAAATTTGCAACAGACAGATAAAATTGTAGTTTAAAAAATTGCAGTTTATTGTCTTCAAATGTACAGCGGTTGAAGAAGATGGAGTGGACAGTTTCCAATTGTATTGCAGTTTTTTTTAAGAATATAGAACAAAATAAAAAAATTAAAATAGGTAAAATTATAGGAACGCAGGATTTCAAAATAAAAGAAGGTTAAGTATGCCACGTAGGAGTATGGAGAACTGACAAATATAATAGATAAAGATTATAAATATATATTTATAAAATCAATTTTCTTATACCACTATCAGTGGTGTTTTGGTTTCCAAAACCAAATATAAAATAAAAAACTTAATGATAACTCCAAGTTATCACAATAAAAAAAAAATATTCGAAATACAATTCAGGTTTATTCCAAATAAATCTGAATTCGGTTTTGGGCAAAACAAAAATTGAATTACACACAATATATTACTTACAAATTTACACAAAATTATGTATACAACCGAGCCTGAAGCTCTGATACCACTGTTGGGTTTTAGAGGCACGTACACCATGTTCGGCGCAGCGGAAGAATACGATTCACCAACAACGAATCTGAAAACACGGTTGTATAACATAAAATATAAAGGATAAATAATAACATATAAATCCTTACAGCGATTTGTACGCGGAATCCTCAACTATGGTATCCACGTAACGGCTTTCGCTTTCTACCTTCCGCACCGATATGCCAGCGTTGAATCTCGAGACGAATTTGCTAGGAAAATTCAGATTGAGATTTTATGGAGAAAATATATTTCTTGTATCTATTCGGAATTCCCATAAGACACATATTTATAGGGATTAACTTGACTTAATTCCTAAGCAAGATATCGGGCCTAGCCCGTAATATAATCTCTACCGATTATATCTCCCTAGATATGTTCCTACGAATAATATCTTTACCATATCTATTATTCTTGTATAATAATATTCCAAATATTATTATTGGGATTTCATATTTAATTAAATCTAATTTAATTAAATAATAATAATAATTAATTCCAAATATAATTATTATTATATTCTCCCTAAATTAAATATTATATCAAATACAATATTTAATCAACCAACTATAATTGGTAAATTGCCATTACTTGTTGTGTGACCCATATGCCCTCGTATATCGAGCGATTAATCAAACTAACGGTCTTAATTGAACCCTAGACAATATCATACATTCTCAATATACGAGGTACGTTGCGAGGAAATCTGCAACTACCTGTAATATTGTGGGCTATTGTGATATCTTCCTTTCATTCACGAATACTCGATTAAGTTTTGAACATGATAAAATGTCTATTCAAATAACTTAATCATATTATCTCAAATCACTAATTGATCAAGTATATCACACTTAGCCACAAAGTCTAAGTTAATGCGCGTCAGCCGACGACTTAGATCCAATTATGATGAGAAGACGAGTATTCTCTCTAAATCCACATTGAGGAATGAATCCCATTCTTGGCTCAACTACCACACACATGCATTTCGTGATGAACCCAATCCATGCCATATCTACCCGTGGAAGGGTGCAAGCGTCGGTCATGGTCAAAGTTCACCACTCCACACATGTCGTGCGTATTGACCTCAAGTCAAAGGAGTATCACATCGCTCCCACTAACCGAGACACCCGTAGACACATTATGTGGAATTACATCAAACGGTTTCTCAGATGGGTATACCAATACCCTCTAAGGTATCTGTGCATCCATCATGAGATACCCGGTATCTCGTAGTAAGTGAGATCTTACTACACTCTCTAAGAGTGTGATGCAGATCGCACACCAATCTCAATTGCAACATCAATATCTCATTCTTGATGATCTTTGATCGGAGCTATTTGAGAATCATACTTAAGTCATCTGATTTCTCACTCACTCAATGACAGTAGTGATTCATGGGAACACAAATAAGAATATATGCAAACAATCAAACATAATATTCAGATAAGTGTAACACCATACATTTAATATTAAACCAAATCTGAATATTATCTTAGTATTATGTCCTTTCGATGGATTGTCTCTGGGACACTAACACATACTAGCCGTTGAGACTAACCAATGAAAGTTTGACACCTCATGTACGAAGCCTAACAACTGAAGTCTTGCAGTCTGCAAAAGTAAACAACGTATAAAGAACTTTTCACCAAACAAGCATGGTGACAAGACACATGCAGAAGACCTTCCCGTTTATAAGTTACTTAAAATAGTAATTCTTGGCTCTATCTATCTAACAAATATTTTTCAGGAAATACTATAAATATAGAAGATCTTGCCTCAAACAAGGTTAAGAAAAATTTCAAAGCCAAAGAAATTAATCAGGTCTCAAGCATTCAAAGAATCATTCGAAATAACTATCAAGTGTTTCTTCAGTTTAGAGTCATCCGTATTTGTGAGCTTATCATACTTAACTTAAACTTAAACTTAGAATGATAATTCATCCTTAGTATAACATTGTATTATAAGGATTATCACACAGTTGGAAACCAGGATACTAAACCAAACCCTAACAATAGTCAGTGATAGAAGAATGGTGAAGTTGGTGTAAGAGAAATAAAACTCAATAAAATTCTAGGGTTCATGATTTCCTAAGAGAAGAGGTCTAATCAACAGTGCACATTGACACGTTAAAACAAGTTAATTCTGTGTTAAGAAATTATCCTGTTCAATCAGAATCGTGGTAGTAGGAGCTTGAGTCTCTAAACCACGTTAAACATTGTGCCTTTATTGCTTGCTTATTTTATACTCATATATATATATATATATATATATATATATATATATATATATATATATATATATATATCTGAGCATTCAACTTATCTCTCTCAGGATTGAATCAACCATTCGTTCTGCATAAAATGTGCATTGTACCTCTTAACCAACAGACTTTGAAAACTAAGTCACAAAATCATTTTCAGGAAATCTAAAATTAGTATATAACCTTAAGGCTCACAACTTGTGCAATCAGGCTTAATCAAATAACTATCCAACCGATAAGCTTCAGAGTTGTTAGTAGGTGTGTTATAAACCGTTCCCCACTGAGCACTCTACACTGAGTTTCTTTGGATCCTATTCTGCAGATCTTAATTGACTGACCTTCATGATCACCCTTAGGCTAGCTGGATCAGTGTTTTAAAAGTATTTTTGGAAAAGATTTGACATACGTGTATTCCCCTCCCCTCGCATTATACACATATTTGTACTCGTCTGGGATCGACAAGACACTTGTGTATAAAAATATGCATCAATAATAAAATTGAAAATTATTTTTAAAAATTCTAATTTAAAATTAACATACAACTTACCTACTTTTAAAGAATAAATATACAACTTATCCCTTATATTACTAAAAGGGAGTTCCAACTATCCACATGTCATTCTCTCATTCATTTTGCTTACATCTCATTTTGTGAATTTTTTAGAGAAAAATAATTTACATGTCATTTTCATGTATGTGGCATAATTATGGAAGCTATACATGTGGCTTTATAAATCTTATGTGTCATTTGTGGAAGTTATATATGTAGTTTTATGAATTTTATATGACATCTATGATTTTATATAATAAAAGTCTAATAAAAAAATATATTTATAAGGATTTGAACTCTGCACCTCCTGAGTAGAGTTTAAGATATTTACCAATTAAGCTATGTTATGAATAGCTTCAAAGAACAAATTCTATTGTATTTAACTATATTTGATGATATTCTATATTTAAAAAAATCATGTTAATAAAGTATATTTAATTATACATATTATTAAATTTATTAAATTCTAATTATGTGAAATTTTAATGTTTAACTGAATTATTTCTATTATCTCATTATATTTGAGGATTTTCTATTTAGAGAATCTTAATTTGTAAAAAATTAAAAAATAGAATTTAAGTATACTCATTTTGATTTATACTATCAGTTAAATAATTAATTATTTTTTTAATTTTAACAGTTAATTGTCAAATCTTATTGTTTAGAAAACACAGTAAACCAAAATTATAATTTTTTAAATTTTTATTTATTTTAAATCATATTTGATATATCATTTTTTTATTGACTTAATTGTGTTTAACACGTGTCATTATGTTTGTTTAATAATATTGTCTCTAATTAAAAGAAATGTAATATTTAAACATTGCACATATTTATAAATATGCACATATTTTGAATATCTATTTTATTTAACATAATCTTTATATTTTTTAAATAGTAAGTCATATTAAAGCTCAAAATGATTTATATTGTCAAAGTTATTTTTTATTCTTTAATGCTTATTATTTTATTTTATATAATTTAATGACACACACACACACACACACACATATATATACATACATATATATATATATATATATATGCATGTATGGAAATTACTTATTTTGAACATGTACAATAAACGACATATTTATATTGTAGAATATATTATTTAAATAATTTATGGATTTAATATATTTGAAAAATATAGAGCTTCAAAAATAATATAAATAAATATTAATAAGTTTAGGGTTAGTTCTATATTAATTCACAATCTTTAGACTCAATCTCAATTTAATCACAACATTAAAAATCATCGCATCATTAGTTGTTTCAATCCGATATATAAATTGTATTTTTAGCAAAAAAAAAAAAAATGCATGAGAGTGCATTAGTGCTTGGATGGAAAATTGACCGAGGAAACCACCCAAGAGAATCAAAGAGAATATCGAAAATCGTAATTAAAAAGAGGTTGAGCATAAAGGTCGTGAATTAATAAGAAATTAACTCATAATTTTACACATATATATTATTGGAATATATTCATTATATAATATAATTATATTATTTTACGATGAGAAAATATATTTAAGTATATAAAATACATAAATAAATATTTTTTGCGAAAACTCCGTGTAATACGCGGGCACTCATCTAGTATATATTTAATCTCGTATTATAAATGAATTTTTGCACTAGTTAACTATAATTAAGGCTGTGATTACGTTTTTTTATTAGAATTAGACAACTATTTAGGGAATATAAGTTGGGTGCAGCTAAACAAACCCCCGAATTCACTATACATACCCCAATTTTTTTTAAAACAAAAATACATTTATGTAAAATGTTTATTTTGCCCTTAATCTGTAACATCCCAAAACGAAGTGAATTTTTTTTTTCTTAAAGAACTAGCATTACGAGGGAAAGTCACCATCCTTAAAATCTTTTTCGTAAATGTATATGTATATATATATATATATATCCTTCATAAAGAGAAAATGAGATGAACTAATTAACCAAATAAGGTAATACGAAACTTAAGACCATGGGTGATCATCACCAAAACCATAAATCGTCCAAACAAGTAGCAGCGGAAGAAAAATAAAACACGAGGTTCATGAAGTTCGTCCCATAACAAAACAAAACAAAATAATGTTTAACTAGGACACTAGTTCCATTTCACAGCTCATCAAAATAGGGGTACTGCACTTTCGAGACTTGGGCTCACATCCACCTTCAATCCTCATTTGCATCCCTACCTGAAAAGGGAGGGGTGAGCGTTCGAAAACACTCAGTGGGTTCACTCGATTGCCCACTCAAAAAATCATACAAATTATTGAAGTAAAAGTCAAGTACATGAATCATCTTATACCATAGCTAAAGACAATTAGAGACATACTAGATAACACATCATGGCGTCAAGTTCACATGAAGTTAACTTAAATCGTGTTATTCAAGTTCGACAATCATAGAGCATATTCAACATCATGTGTTAACATATATAGTATATACTTAATATGCAATACACATAAGAGCACATCAATCTTGTTGGGGCACGCTTTACCCCGCTCGAGCATCTTGTTCGGGAGCTACCCGAATGTGATCTTTCGATCAAATCTTGTACGGTTTTACCCGTGATCTTATCATAGCTATTGCGGTATTATCCGCATACCATACACATTGTACGGTCTCAACTGTGTATCATACATCATGCCCTTAGAGCATGAATTTATATAGACAATCATGTATCTATAAAGCATACATCATCACATTCGATCATGCATACATTTAACACTTGCACAACCATGAAGCATATATGGCACATTTCAACACATCATAAATGACAATTCACATATGACATTTAAAACAATAAATTATATGATAGGAAGGTAGACAATAAAAGATCCACTAAGAGTTACCCCACCTAGTAGTTTGCACGGGTTAAGCCGTATCGTCTCCTCTTAGTTCCAACACTCTTTCTACTTCTCGATCCCCAATTCCTACCACAAAAATACTATCTCTTAGTTTTCATTATATGACTGATAATAATAATGTAATTGACGTGTGTGAGTGAGACGATGAACTAGAAATTGTGAGAGTATGAGTCAAAATATTAAAAGAATGAATTTGCACTAAAATACTATACATTTGCTCAAGTTTTGGGGCTGCCTACAAGCTTATATAAACTGGTATATTATAATTTTTATAGAAATGTAGTAGCTCACGAAATTTTTGATAAATCGCCACTGATTTCGTCTAAAACGGATAAAAAACGAACTTTCTAGGTACATTAGAAGTTCTAAGGAAAATAAGATAAAATAAAACTATTACTTTCACCTCTCTACTTCCACCACTACCACCACGACCACCGGAAACTTAGGTGACACCAACAACTATCATAGGTGACGGCAGTGTGGTGGATGTGAACAGAAAACGGGAGAGAGAAAAAGATTGAAGTGAAGTGAGAGAAAGTAAATCTAGGGACACATTTTCGAAACTTTGACCAAGCATAACTGGAGTTATAAGACTCCGATTTGAAAAATGAAATATGTTCTGGAAAGCAATCAATTCTAGCTTTCCAACAAGACTAAAACCAAAAGATTTGGATAAATGAGCAAAGAGTTATGAGTTGTAGAAGTTGGTCTGACTAAATCACGTCCTTCCAACTTAAATCTATTATAACTAGAGTTCTACAACTTCAAATTGCAAAAGAAAAGATGTTTTAGAAAAATTATAACAGAAGTTTTCAAATGAAACTAAAATCACAAGATTTGAACCAACGAAAATAGAGTTATAGTCTTTAGAAGTTGGTCCGCCTACAATAGCATCCCCCCAACTTTGACCGGCGATAACCGAAGATCTAAAACTCCGATTGAGAAACGGAAAGATGTTCCAGAAAGCTCTTAATATTAGATTTCAAATGGTACTGGCCGATCATTGATCGGACACTGGTAAGTTTGCCGGAAAGCTACTGGAAGTTCGAACATTTTTGTGTGTGTGTGTGAGTTTGTGTGTGTGTGTGTGAGGATGGCTTACCCTATAAGTGATGTGCTGAAAGTGTGCAAAAGTGGCTGCTAATCCTTATTTATAGTGTCCCTCAAGGCTATAGGGTTTCTTCCTTATTGGGCCCCAAAAGGCCCTTAACTTATCTTTAATGTGGGCTTCTTCCCTAATCAAGTTTTAAGGGAGAAAATCATCTAGTTCTAAGCCCACAATAACTTTATTATCTCCAAACATTAGTTATATAATAAAATAAATTGAATAATGATACAATAAGGTATAACATTCTTTATCATGTAATTTATATTTCTTATTCTTCAATAATTATACCAATATTTTCATAAAAACAATAATAATAATAATACAACTCTACTTATGGAGCTTTTGGGTTGTTACACCCTTCACCCCTAACAAAAATTTCGTCCTTGAAATTCAGAAATTTACCTTGTTGCGATAAATGAGGGTACTTTGCAATGATTTTGTTCTCGAGTTCCCAAGTAGCCTCATCCTTGTTATGGTGATTCCATTGAATTTTGACTAGGTGAATTTCACGATTTCGAAGTTTTTTGATCTTGCGCTCTAGTATGGCAATTGGTGATCCTCATAAGACAAATCTTTCTTAACTTCGAGTTCTTCATGGTGGATTATGTGGCTCGAATCAAAGACATACTTCCTCAACATGGAAACGTGAAAAACATTGTGCACTCCAGATAGGTCTGGTGGTAATGCAAGGCGATAAGCAACTTTCCCGACTCGTTCTAAGATCTCGTATGGTCCAATGAATCTTGGTCGCAATTTTCCTTTTTTCCCAAAACGGATCACACCTCTAATGAGTGACACTTTTAGAAAAACTTTTTCTACGACTGCGAACTCTAAATTCTTCCGTCTTTGGTCAGCATAGGATTTTTATCTATCCTGAGCTGTCTTGATCCTTACCCTAATTTTATCTATAGCCTCAACAGTTCTTTCGATAAGTTCGGGTCCTAGGATTCTCTTTTCTCCAACCTCATCCCAATACAAAGGTGATCTACACTTTCTCCCATAGAGTGCTTCATAAGGTGCCATCCCTATAGTTGCTTGGAAGCTGTTGTTGTATGCAAATTCCACTAGAGGTAAGTAATCCTCCCACTTTCCTTCAAAATCCAAGACACATGCCCTTAGCATATCTTCTAATGTTTGTATAGTCCTTTCTGACTGGCCATCTGATTGTGGATGGAATGCGGTGCTGAAATTGAGCTTAGTTCCTATAGCCCTATGCAAGCTTTGCCAGAATTGTGATGTGAACCTCGGGTCACGATCAGAAACTATCGACACAGGGACTCCATGAAGTTTCAACACCTCTTTAAGATATATGTGAGCCAGCTTATCCATATTGT
This sequence comes from Ballota nigra, assembly GCA_947034835.1. Taxonomy (NCBI): domain Eukaryota; kingdom Viridiplantae; phylum Streptophyta; class Magnoliopsida; order Lamiales; family Lamiaceae; genus Ballota; species Ballota nigra. Next base: position 30,039,847 of record OX344720.1, read on the forward strand.
AAGTCATCTTGATTGGTAGAAAGTGAGCCGACTTAGTCAATCGATTGACAATAACCCAAATTGCATGGTTGCCCCGGGTTGACCTTGGCAATCCAACAACGAAATCCATTGCAATGTGTTCCCACTTCCACTCTGGAATTTTGAGTGGTTGTAGAAGACCACTTGGTCGTTGATGTTCTGCCTTGACTTGCTGACAAGTTAAACATCTTTGGACAAAAAATACTATACACCCCTTCATGTTCCTCCACCAAAATATCTTCTTTAAGTCTCGGTACATCTTTGTAGTTCCCGGATGGACGGTGTATGGAGCGTTGTGCGCTTCTTCTAGGATCTCTCTACGAATATCCTCATCCTTCGAAATACAGATTCTTCTTCCATACAATAGTGCCCCATCCACGTCTAGGTTAAAAATCTTCGTGGCACCACCGATAACCTTATCCCTCATCTTCTCCAAAAATGCATCTCTACTTTGAGCCTCAATGATCCTTTCTCGTAATGTAGGCTTCGTTACCAAGGCCGCTATGATGGTGTTGGTATTTGCAGGTGGTATTATGACTTCCAACTCCATCTTGCCAAATTCTGCTAATAGCTGCTCTTGAGGGGTTAATAAGCAGGCTACACTTCCCCTACCCTTACGACTCAGAGCGTCAGCTACTACGTTAGCTTTTCCAGGGTGATACAGGATAGCACAATCATAATCCTTAACTAGTTCCAGCCATCTTCTCTGTCTCATGTTCAGTTCTTTTTGCTCGAATAGGTATTTTAAGGCTCTTATGATCAGTGTAGATCTCGCATCTTCCACCGTAAAGATAATGCCGCCATATTTTCAAGGCATGAACAACTGCAGCAAGTTCTAAATCATGTGTTGGGTAGTTTTTCTCATGAGTCTTTAATTATCTTGAGGCATATGCTATCACCCTTCCGTGTTGCATCAAAACGCAACCGAGACCAAGCTTAGAAACATCACTATAGATAACTAATCCTTCAGTACCATCAGGTATGGCTACGACGGGCTCTAACACCAACCTTCTTTTGAGTTCTTGAAAACTATTCTCACATTTTTCCGTCCAATGAAAACTCACTCCCTTTTGGGTAAGACGCGTCAATGGTAGTGTAATCTTTGCAAAATTCTCGATGAACCTTCTGTAGTACCCATCTAAGCCAAGAAAACTACGAACTTCACTTACATTAATTGGTGTTTTCCAATTACTAACTGCATCCACCTTGGCTGGGTCTACTTCAATACCTCTAGCTGACACGATATGACCAAGAAAAATTACTTTGTCCAACCAAAATTCACACTTCTTGAACTTGGCAAAAAATCTCTCCTTTCGAAGAGTCTCTAAAGTGATCCTTAGATGTTCCTCATGTTGATTCCTATCGCGAGAGTAAACCAGTATGTCATCAATGAAAACTATCACAAACTTATCAAGGAAGGGATGGAAAACACGATTCATGAGATCCATAAATACCGCAGGTGCATTGCTAAGCCCAAAGGGCATTACTACGAATTCGTAGTGCCCATAACGCATCCTAAAAGCGATTTTAGGTATATCTTCTTCCTTGATTTTCACTTGGTGGTAACCTGATCGCAAATCAATTTTTGAAAACACGCTTGATCCTCTAAGCTGGTCAAATCGATCCTCAATCCGTGGAAGCGGGTACTTGTTCTTTATAGTGAGTTTGTTCAACTCGCGGTAGTCAATGCACATTCGAAACGTGCCATCCTTCCTCTTGACGAACAATACTAGAGCTCCCCATGGAGATACACTGGGCTGCACAAATCCTTTATCAAGAAGCTCTTGTAGTTGAACCTTTAACTCCTGAAGTTCCTTAGGCGCCATGCGGTAGGGTGCCTTTGATACTGGTGCAACTCCAGGGAGAAGGTCGATCATAAACTCCACTTGACGGTTCGGAGGTAAACCTGGCAAGTCTTCAGGAAAAACATCCTTGTATTCTCTCACTATTGGCACCTCATCCAAGGACATCTCAGATGGTTTGGTGCTAGTCATATGCACCAGGTAAGCTTCCACGCCTTGCCTTCTTATCAATTTGGCCGCCTTTATGGCCGAAATAACTTGAGGCATAACCACGGCCTTCACCCCAAAGAATGTGAACTCTTCTTTTCCCGGTATCAGAAATGATATTTCTTTTTCGTGGCACTTGATTGTAGCGTGGTTGGTTTGGAGCCAATCCATGCCCAAAATTACGTCAAAATCTTTCATTTCTATAACGTGTAGGTCAGCCCATAAGACTTTATCTCCAAAGTCAATTTCAACGTTCTTACACAGTTTATCAGTTACGATAACCTTATCAGAAGGTATACTAACTTCTAAACTAGCATCTATAACATTGAGGTTCTTGTTTCTTAGAAGTTCATACAACTTAGCAGATATAAAAGAGTGTGTAGCACCGGTATCAAAAAGTGTGAGAGCAGGTATACTTAAAACGGGTAACATACCTGCCATGGTTCCAGGTCTCTTAGCTGCTTCTCCCCTTGTCATTGCAAATGTTCGGGCCTTTCCAACATTGGGCTTCCTCGGATTTTCTTTTCCTTTACCAGCATCAGAGTCTTTTGCTTGAGTGCAATCATGGGCATTATGACCTGGCATCTTACATCGGTAACAAATTCCAGTCCCAAATAAATACTCACCCTTGTGATGTCTCCCACACTTAGGACAATTGGGGGTGTCCTTAGAAGCATTGGGTACATGCTTCCCTTCAAACTTAGCTTGTTTGGTTTTTGTCTGTGGCTGTTTTCCCCACCTCTTCCTACTAGGAGCTTCAATAGGTTTCTTAATGGCGTTGTCCAACTTTAGTCTAGAAGCAATCTCATGAGCTCGCTCAACTACTTCACCATATATCATAGCTCATTGTCCGACAAGTATACAACCAATTTTTGGCCTTAACCCCCTCTCAAAGCGGCGAGCTTTCTTTTCCTCGGAGTCCACCATGTGGGTAGTGTTGTTTACCAAATAAATGTTGCTGGGATTAAATGGCTATTTATGAGAGCTTTGGTAAAAACTTCAAATGATTGGGTTCTTTAATGCTAAAGTGATTGATTTGAATGAAATATAATAAAGAAAGAGCAAGAACACCAAGATTTGCCAGGGGTTGTTAGTCCCTGGACTTAAATGAAGATTATATTGATTATACTGAAAGAAAATTGAACCCCTTTTCTTGTTACAAATGAGTGACTATTTATAGTTTTCCCACTACAGGGGCATATCGGTCCTTTCCTACCTCTCAGGGGACAGGAGCCTTAAATGCCTCCAGTCTCTGAGGGCGCGCGGGCACTGGTATGCCAGAACTAGCAGGTGGCCGGCCACTAGGGTGCTGACGCGTGTCCAAAAAGGACGATTCTCTGGCGTATTTCCTTATTTGGATGGAATATTCTCTCTGCCACTGCGTACGGAGGCGGCCTTTTCCCTCTTGGGGGAAGATCTCGCCTGATTTCATCACGTGCTCCAAATCTTCCTTGCCGGCCGGGGATATATCGAGGTCGGAGACCGGTCTCCTGATGGGTCACGAGGTCGAAGACTACTCCTGCACGTCGGTCGTGCCCTGGTGACCTTTATTGGTCTACTTTGGTTGGGGCCGGACCGGTCCGGTCCCGGCCCATTCTTCCAGCATCCGGATCAACGTATACGAGTGTTTCAAGGTGGTTTCCGGCCTCGTTTTTAGGTTGGAAAATGGGGTCGGAGGCCGCTGAGGTCGGATACAGACCGGCCAGGTCGGACCCGTCTTCTGGGTGTCGTTTTGCCTTTTCTGGCTCGTTTCAGGCCGGTGCCGACCTGTGGTCCAAAATGGTCACAACAATTGCCCCTCAGCTCGTCTCTCAGAGTTGATGAGGGAGGAGGTGGTCGTTTGTCGTCTGTAGTTGGTGCCGGCCTTGCCCTGTCCGGGGTGATCGGAGATCGGCCAACGGTTACGTGATGATCGATTGGATGCGCGTTGTTCTGTGTACCTAAAAAGGTGTGCGTGTTGTCAGACGACGCCTCGGATTCTGCGCACTAAAGCCTGACATGCGTGACGTGACGCGATACCTTAAATCTCGTGCATTAAATGCGTGTCGTATACGAGGCGTCTGACGCTGAAACCGTCGTTTCACATTCTTGCATCTAGGCCCCTATGCCTATAATTTTATATCGAATTAGGTCCCTGCCCCTTTCTTATAAATAAGAGGGCCATTCCATACTTTGGATTTTTACTCTTCTCGCAAATTGCAGCAACTTCTTGGCGATTTCTGGCGAGCTCCTTGCGGCGGCGAACAACTTCGTACAGCGGCGATTGGTGGTTTCTGAAGGTAAATTTTAAATTTTCAAACCTCAAAACTTCTTTTTATATCATGGTACGCCGGTGGATGGGTCCTCCGCCTGGTCAAAGGGGAGGCGCCTCCTCGAGTGGTGGAGGAGCTGGTGGAGCCAGCAGGAGACTTTTCGAAGGAGAAGGAAGCTCCGGCAGTGGACGCAGCGCTTCTTCTCCCCGTCTGGCGAGCTCCATATGGGCTCATGATGATGATGGCTTGGACGCCTTGTTCCCGAGACCGGGCCGGTCACTATTGGGAGAAGGTGCCCACGAGGGCATTCCGGCCGGGGCGGAGGGATCTCAGGCAGAGTTGACGGCCCGGCCTATGGAGAGTAGGGATCCGTTGGACGACCTCCTCGAGAAAGGTGATGAGGAAATTGGCCACGGCGAAGGTGATGATACGGCCAACAACCTATTGCTCCAGAATCTCGCGGCCGAGCAGATAAAAGAACGGCTCGTGATGGTGAATGAGACTTCTGGGTTGGAAGCTGAAGAGGTTGAAGGGTTGGCCGTAGCCAGGCGGAGCCTTAGCCAGGACCGGCGAGACCAGGTCAGACGAGTCTTTTGTATGTGGTCGGACTATGTGGAGAAGAATGATGATATAGACTCCGTTATCTTTGACTTCGAATCTTATCACGATCGTTACCGGCGGGGGCCGACCGTTTGCGACCCGGCCACAATTCGGATTGTGGATTTATACGAGTCTCAATGGTGGACCATCGGCCAAGTGCAGAGCCGGGTGACCCAGGACTTTCTAGATGAGGCTTGGGTCGGCTGGGACATTCCGTATGATGTCCAACTCTATGCCCCGGAGCCGAATGAGCGGACCGATCAGCCTCCTCGAGGGATGGTGGCCGTGACCCAAGACATGATGGAGGTCGGACTCCGCTTCCCCCTCCATCCGGCCGTCTCCTATCTTCTGAATTACTGGAACCAGACGCCCATCCAATTACTTCCGAACGCATGGATGATCATCACGAGCGTCATGGCTCTGTTCGGGCAGAACCGACTCTATCGGATGCTGAACCCGGGGGAGATTACTTATCTCTACCGGATACAGAGTGAGAGGAGCGGGACCGGCGAGGTCTATATCCAAACGAAGGGGCAGAACCTGGTGACCGGCCTGCCGAGTAAAGTGCGCAATGACCGGAGGAAATGGTCTTCGTTGGTGGGGCATGGAAGACTGGGTACTCGGACGGGACGGAGATCGATGTTCCGACCAACATCCGCCCAAAAAATCCCAGTAAGGAATTTTTATTTAATACTTGAACCAAAAGTACTGATCTAATTTTTTACTTCTCTTTGCAGACTACCCTTGCCCTTCCGACCGGGAGCTGAACTTCGATTTCGCAGTCGTCAGGGAGCGGATTCTGTCGTTGCCGGCCACGGAAAGGAATCAGGCCATCCTCTGGACACGACAAGCTCGACTTTAAAGCCGTTTCTTTCAGTTTCCGCGCCATCTAAACTTGACGGGTAAGTGCTAGAGTGAGCCCGGATTTCAAGATGTATTATTATATATATATATTTTTTTTATATAACGCCTTGCGTTTTGTGGTGCAGTGCCCGATTTTCCGGTTGTGAGACAGTGTCCATCCGAATTCTCCTATCGTTGCCCATAGATGTTTTCCATGATGGGAGCTTGCGCGGTGAAGAAAATGGCAAAGGGGACGAAGAAGAAGAAATGGGGTGGCGCTCGGACCGGGATTGTGATCCACGAGCCCACACCTCTCCAATCTGTTCTGGCCGTCGGGACGACTGCCGTCGAGGCACTTGCCTCTTCTCCAATCACCGGCCGAAAGAGGGACCGAGAGGAGTCCGAGAGTGAGGAGGTCGGTCTGCACAGGTCGAGCCCGGCTCCTATTGATGTCTCGGACAGCACGCCGCCCGAGCCCCAACCGGCTGGAATGGGGACCATGGCCCACGAGGTACCTGCTCCCGACCGGGAGGATGATAGGACCTACTTCGGTCGCGATCCGGCCCGCTTCCAAGCGTAAGTTTGTTGACTTTAAATTTTTCTAAAGCATTTTTACTCGTATTTGACTTGATTTTTATCTTTTATCCAGGCTGACGCGCCATGACTCCGGCCTCCCCCCACTGGTGCTGGATTTCTTGTCTTCCCGGGCTCCGAATTCCATTGTTGACATGCCGGAGTATATGAGCCAGTTGGTGAATTCTTTTCCCCAAGCGTGGACTCGGGAGCTGGCTGATGTCCCCGAGCGTCGCCCCCGATACACCGGTCGAGCCTGCGTCGCTCTGGTCAGCCAGGCGACCATTATGGCTAACTTTGTGGAAATTGAGCTCAACAGTGCCCTTAGCTCTGTCCGGAGGTTGGAGGCCGACTTGACCAGGGCTCGGGAGGAGAAGGCTGGACTTGAGAGCGAGAATGCCGCGCTTAAGAAGGAGAAGGATTATGCGGTCGGCCAGATGGAGGCCGTCCTGAAAAAAAAAGATGACGCTCTCGGCCGGGCGGAGATGGCGTACAAGGCTCTGGCAGATACCCGGAACCGGGTAGCTGAGATGGAGGATGTCAATGTCGATCTGCGGCTGGAGACGCACAAGGCCCGGGGGGATGCCGATCAAGCCCTTGCCCGGCAGGCCGAGTTGGAGAGGGAGCTCCAGAAAAAGGCTGAGGAATTGGCTGCCTCCCTGAGCCGGCCGGCATATGATCCGGAGGATCCGACCGCCAACCCAGAACTCTTATCTGAATTTTGCTTCTACATGGCCGCTGCCAGTATGATCCGGGTTGCGCGCCAGGCCGGTCTTGAGACCAAGTCTCTGGAAGATTATTTCCGGGAATATGCTGCTAAGAACCCAGTCAGCGAAGGCTTCTGGTTTCCCTTCCTCGATCTGGAGACCGACTTGGGGGTGGACCTTTCATGGTTTCCCCATCGGCATAGGCTGATCAAACCGGGTCAAAGTCCCCCGGCCGCCGATGAAGAAGAAGAAGAAGAAGATGGAGAAGAGGCCCCTCCGGAGGGTTCCCAGATGCCGGGCGGAAGTGGGGCTGAGGTGGAAACCTGCATTGATGCAGTGGCCGACTTTGTGGCCGGGACCGGAGATCATGTGAGCCCGGGGGCCGGAGCAGGCGATCTCTGAACCTCCTTTGCCTTACATTATTTTTTGCTTTCCCGATTGTGACCGGCTTCCGACCGGATATTGCTTTTCTTTTATTTTGGATTATTGTACTCCTCTCCGGCTTTAGACCGGTTTTAATTTTATGAATTAAGTTTTTCTTTGGACTTTGTTGCTTCGTTATTATTCTCTTATTTGCTTATATCCATAAAAATGTCTTAGATTTTAACCAATATGAATAAGATTTTGCCCCGGGCTCAAGTGTGATATGCCGACCTCGATATGGTCGGCATATGCTTTTGAACTGAGCTTGGTACTTGGAATGACCTTGGTTGCCTTGCCGGGCTCAAGTGTGATACGCCGACCTCGATACGGTCGGCATACGCTTTTGAACTGAGCTCGGCTCTTGAAGTGGCTTGGATGACCTTTTCGAGCTCAAGTGTGATATGCCGACCTCGATACGGTTGGCATACGCTTTTGAACTGAGCTCGGCTCTTGAGGTGGCTTGGATGGCCTTTCCGAGCTCAAGTGTGATATGCCAACCTCGATACGGTCGGCATACGCTTTTGAACTGAGCTCGGATTTTGTGATAAGACTGAGCTGTGCGAAGAGCTTCGTATTGATAAGAACTTTGAATACATAGTACAAAATCATTGGTAGTATTTCTTCAAGTGAATTACATTCCAGGGGTATTGGTCTGGAGTGCCATCCATGAGTTCTAGCTCGTAAGCACCCTTGGAGAGCCACTTGGATATCCTGAACGGGCCCTCCCAGTTCGGGCCGAATACCCCTTTGGGCATTTGAACCTTCTTAAGGACGAGGTCCCCCGACCTGGAATTGTCTGGCCTTCACTTTGGAGTTGAATTTTTTTTCGGATTTCTTCTTGTAGGCCGCATTTCGGAGGTCGGAATTGAGTCTCCTTTCTTCCAACATGTCCAAGTCGATCCTCCGGGCGGTGTCATTGTCCCCAGAGATCACCTGAGCCGTCCGGTGGCTCGGGAGAGAGACCTCCGACGGGATGACGGCCTCGGTCCCAAAAGCTAAAGCGAAAGGTGTTTCGCCCGTTGAGTTCCTTGTAGTCGTACGATACGACCAGAGCACATCGGGTAGCTCGACTGCCCACTTCCCTTTTTTGTCCTCAAGCTTAGCTTTGATAGTATGCTTGAGGATTTTGTTTACGACCTCTACTTGGCCATTCGTCTGCGGGTGGTAGGGGGTGGAGAACACTTTCTTGATATTCCACTTCTCACAAAACTGAATCATCTGGAGACCGTCAAACTGTTTCCAGTTGTCGGAGATGATCACTTGAGGTAGGCCGAAACGGCAGATGATGTTTTTCCAGATGAACTTGATGATTTGAGATTGGTTGATCTTGTTGAGTGGCTTGGCCTCCGCCCACTTTGTGAAATAGTCGACGGCCACGACGGCGAATTTGTGGCTCCCGGGCGCAGTGGGCATTGGTCCGATCAGGTCGATGCCCCACTGAGCAAAAGGCCAAGGGCTATACATGGAGGAGAGCTGCTCGGGGGATAGCTTGATGTTGGGCCCCAAGATTTGACATTTGTGGCACGACCTTGCAAAGTTGACAGCGTCTTTGTTCAAGGTCGGCCAGAAGTATCCTTGTCTGATCACTTTGTGGGCCAGGGCCCGGCCACCGGCGTGATTTCTGCATACCCCCTCATGGATCTCGGCCAGAATGTTCTGGCCTTGCTCCGGGGTTATACACTTTAGGAGTGGGAGGGTAAATCTCCTTTTATATAAGAGATCGTCAATGAGGGTGTACCTTGACGACCGGAGTTGCAATTGTCGTGCCCAGATTCTATCCTCCGGGAGCGTGCCTGTCTTGAGATATTTTATGATCGGCGTCATCCAGTTTTCATCCGTGCTCAGAACGGTCGCCACTTGTGCTCGGATGACTGTGGGCGTTCCGAGCGTGGAAAGTTGAATATTGGCGAGGTCGGCGGCTCCCTCCGCGGTTGCAAGCTTGGAAAGGGCGTCGGTCTGGGTGTTCTCCTCCCTTGGGATTTGCTCAATGAAAACTTGGTGGAATTTCTCGCACAAGGTTGTGACCAGATCGAGGTACTTCGTCATTTGCTCCCCCCGGGCCTCGTACTCTCCCTTGATTTGGTTAACTACGAGCAGGGAGTTCATAAAAATGTGTAGTCGGCAAACTCCGATGGCGATCGTGAGCTCAAGGCCCCCGACCAGAGCCTCATACTCGGCCTCGTTGTTGGTGGCTGGGAAGTTGAAGCGGACTGCATGGGTGAAACTCTGGCCCTCCGGGCCGATCAGGACAATGTCGGCCCCGGCACAAGTGTTGGTTGACGATCCGTCCACGTAGAGTTTCCACGGGGGGTGGTTGATTCTTGTGAACTTAGGTGGGAAGGTTAGTTCCACTATGAAATCGGCCAGGGCCTGGTCCTTGATAGGAAGGTAGACAATAAAAGATCCACTAAGAGTTACCCTACCTAGTAGTTTGCACGGGTTAAGCCGTATCGTCTCCTCCTAGTTCCAACACTCTTTCTACTTCTCGATCCCCAATTCCTACCACAAAAATACTATCTCTTAGTTTTCATTATATGACTGATAATAATAATAATGTAATCGACGTGTGTGAGTGAGACGATGAACTAGAAATTGTGAGAGTATGAGTCAAAATATTAAAAGAATGAATTTGCACTAAAATACTATACATTTGCTCAAGTTTTGGGGCTGCCTACAAGCTTATATAAACTGGTATATTATAATTTTTATAGAAATGCAGTAGCTCACAAATTTTTTGATAAATCGCCACTGATTTCGTCTAAAACGGATAAAAAACGAACTTTCTAGGTACATTAGAAGTTCTAATTAAAATAAGATAAAATAAAACTATTACTTTCACCTCTCCACTTCCACCACTACCACCACGACCACCGGAAACTTAGGTGACACCAACAGCTATCATAGGTGATGGCAGTGTGGTGGATGTGAATAGAAAACGGGAGAGAGAAAAAGATTGAAGTGAAGTGAGAGAAAGTAAATCTAGGGACACATTTTTGAAACTTTGACCAAGCATAACTGGAGTTATAAGACTCCGATTTGAAAAATGAAAGATGTTCTGGAAAGCACTCGATTCCAGCTTTCCAACAAGACTAAAACCAAAAGATTTGGAAAAATGAGCAAAGAGTTATGAGTTGTAGAAGTTGGTCCACCTAAATCACGTCCTTCCAACTTAAATCTATTATAACTAGAGTTCTACAACTTCAAATTGCAAAAGAAAAGATTTTTTAGAAAGCTTATAACAGCAGCTTTCGAATGAAACTAAAATCACAAGATTTGAACCAACGAAAATAGAGTTATAGTCTTTAGAAGTTGGTCCGCCTACAATAGCATCCCCCCAACTTTGACCGGCGATAACCGGAGATCTAGAACTCCGATTGAGAAATGGAAAGATGTTCCAGAAAGCTCTTAATATCAGCTTTCAGATGGTACTGGCTTTTCATTGATCAGACACCACAAAGTTTTCCGGAAATCTACTGAAAGTTCAGACGTTTTTGTGTGTGTGTGTGAGTTTGTGTGTGCAAGAAGTTTGTGTGTGTGTGAGGATGGCTTACCCTATAAGTGATGTACTGAAAGTGTGCAAAAGTGGCTGCTAATCCTTATTTATAGTGTCCCTCAAGGCTATAGGGTTCCTTCCTTATTGGGCCCCAAAAGGCCCTTTACTTATCTTTAATGTGGCTTCTTCCCTAATCAAGTTTTAAGGGAGAAAATCATCTAGTTCTAAGCCCACAATAACTTTATTATCTCCAAACATTAGTCATATAATAAAATAAATTGAATAATGATACAATAAGGTATAACATTCTTTATCATGTAATTTATATTTCTTATTCTTCAATAATTATACCAGTATTTTCATAAAATAATAATAATAATAATAATAATAATAATAATAATAATAATAATAATAATAATAATAATAATACGACTCTACTTATGGAGCTTTTGGGTTGTTACATAATCACCAAATTATTTATTACATAAATAAAATATCACTAAATATATGTATGAACGTAATTAAGGTAAGTGTGACCCTAGATTGCATTTTTTTGGATTGAACACCAATGTCGAAATCTTTCTCTGCATTTGTCCAGTAACCAAGATGAGGATTTATCATCACTCACTGCTATGCCTTTCCAATCTTTTCCCAGTTCATGAATTAGTGAACACTCATCAAAGCTACACTTTCCATTTTTCTGGAATTTTCTGGCCAAATATTGGAGGATTGTAATCATGATATCTTGATTTGTAAAAACTAGAAATCTACTGTGGCTAGACAATGGAAACCCTCACCTGAACACACATGAAATTCCAATGGTACAAATTTCACTGTGTTTGTCTCCACCCAATTTTCTAAATTGGTCCAAGTGGCTTCACGTAATAATGGTTATATAATAAAGTCTCATCATCATCGGTATTTAATTCAAGGTTACTGAGGAAGAAGAGAACACATAAAATTACCAAAAGGCTAGCTCATCGTATAATAGCAACCCAAGGTGAAGGATATTAAAATCGGAAGAAAAGAACAAATTAATTTATCTAATTTTTAGTTTTTTTCCAAATTTAGCATTAAGGGTATACTTGTCTAAAAATGAGGTGTGTATAGATAATTCTTGTATTTTGAATGGGGTATAGATAGTAAATGGGGTATATATAGTGATTCCGGGGGTTTGTTTAGCCGTGACCATATAAGTTAATATGTATAAATTAAAATAGAAATTCTTCTAATTCTATTACACTTTTTTAAATAGAAGGGTGTGTTTGTCCCAAAAATATTTTTGAATGGTTCATTTGAGAAAAGAATTTAGTTTAAGGGTCTATTTGAGCAAAAAATAATACTTCCCCCGTTCTATATTCATTTGCTACTTTACTGTCTGCGCATGTTTTATGAAAATAGTTGTTTGTTAGTATTTAAGGTGATAAAGTAAATATTTTTGGTTAGGAGTTTATGAAGAATATAATATTACAAAATATTGTTATTTTTTTTGCTAAAAGTGAATGTATCAAACAAGTATGAGACAAACATTTTTTACAATGTAGCAAATAAGTATGAGACGAAGAGAGTAATAATTCAAGGTCCTGGTTGTACCTAAATTAATAGTTTAGATATTTGGTTGTAACTTTTGCCATTAATTTATTGAGAAGTCATTCATGTTTCGGGAACTTAGGATCATAGAACATTATTCTATCATAAATATAATCAACCAGTATATTGTTGAGATCAACTTATAGACTTAAGTTTGTGATCATATTGATGGATTACAGTTTTAATTGAGTTAATTAATATAAAATAAGTTTTGTTATGTGGTTTAGAAATTTTGAAATAAATTGCAGATTATATAGAAACTACTCAATTAATATAAAATAAGTTTCCTTTTTTTTTCTAATTTTTTTTAAAAAATATTCTTGTATGGATATCAATTTAATGGTCATGTGGTTTAGGAAACTTGATATAAATGGCAGAATATATAGAAAGCTAATACAGTAACTAATAAGAAATTTTGTATAGAAAAAATAGTAAATACCAACATGGGAAAATTGTTCAGAAATTTGGACAAACATAAAGCTATATATTCATCTACAAAGAACCACCATCTCTTATTATTCTTAATCCAAAAAAATGAACATCACAAGTATTGTGGCGGCGCTCCTCCTAGTGCTGGTGGCTCTCACCACCCCTGCCCTAACTGCCCAAGAAAAAACGGCGTTGCACCCCCGCGAGCTCCACCACCACCACCACCACCACCACCACCATCATCACCGCCGCCACCACCACCATCACCACCACCAAAATAACACACCACCATCTCCAATTGTACATCCCCCACATCATGGTACCCATGCTCAATCTCCACATGCGCATCCTCCTCATCAAGATAGTCATGCACCATCTCCGCATGCACATCCCCCACATCATGGTACCCATGCTCCACCTCCACATGCACATCCTCCTCGTCAAGATAGTCACGCACCATCTCCGCGTGCAAATCCCCCTCATCATGGTACCCATGCTCCATCTCCACATGCACATCCTCCTCATCAAGATAGTCATGCACCATCTCCGCATGCACATCCCCCTCATCATCATGATGATGGTCATGAACCCCAAGACCCCTATGCTTCGGCACTAATAAAAGGACTATTGGATTTTTGGTATCGATTCCTTAATTATTAACTGAAAATTCATGAAATTATTTAATTTATAGGGAGATCGAGCGTATTTTTTAGGGAATTTCCCGTGCTTGATCAAATTATTCATAAATAATATCTCTAGTGTACCCGAAATTGTGTGTGGGGGCCAATTAGAAATATTAGTTATGAATTATATATTATTATTAACATTGTCGATTTTAATTATATATCAATTGGTTTAAATTCATTCTTGGATTGCAATTTTTTTTTATCTAACACGTCACGTCTATATCAATTGTTAGATTATACATACCGCGACTTTAATAAAGTACTCCCTCGTACCACAAAAATAGATTTACAAATATTTTCATACAAATTGATAAATAAAAGTTCTTATATTTAGAATATTAAATTTTTGCTTTGTTTTATCATTTAGTCTCTATGGCTACTCATTTTCAAAGGCAAATACTAATAACAACAAATATATAAAATCGGAAGAAAGATGGAAATATGAATTTAGTTTTTTTATAAATACTAGTTAATATGAACGTGCTTTGCACGTTATTAGCAAATTATAAGTATATAATCCTTTTAAAAAAATTATTCCCTCCGTCCCATTTTTTTTCACACTTGGAAGTGACACATTTTTTAAGAAATAAAGGAGTTTGTGAGTGTGAAATTGAATAAAATAATAGTAACTTTATATTTTATTGACTTTTATGAGAGAGTTATTTCCTTTTTTTGGGTGTGAAATATGGGACGTCCAAATAAAGCAAGTGTAAAAGAAATGGCGAGACAGAGGGAGTATAATATATAATATTATTACAGGATCACTCTTGCTTTAATATCTTCGTCCATGTGTTATCAATTGTTCATATTCAAAACAATGAAAGTAGACAGCATCTAAAAGTTACGTACTTTTGCATAACATGTGAACACTTATTATATACTAATGCGTAAAATAATTATTACACATGATTTATATCGTACATATTTTCCAAAAACCAAAAAAACTCTCAACAAAATCAAATTCTATCAATTCTTAAAACTAAAATCATTGCATTAAAGAATTCTAATCAGGGCAAGACAATTAAGTTGTAACATGATGGGTATCCCATTAGGCCATCTCCCAATCTGCCATTTCTGAACAATCAGCTCCACATTCTTGCCCATCATTGAACAGTAAAAAAATACTGAATTCCTGTCACTTCCTTGCATTGCCCTAATTGAACCCCTTACATCGTTTATCATTTATTAAAATCTCATCCAAATTCTTTACCCTGCATTTGGATTTCTCGGGAATCTTTAACTTTGTAAACGCCTCATTCCTCTACTCCCTTCTTTAATTCTTGCTATTATTCACGCATGAAGAGAACCCCTCCCCTCACAACCTCATGATTCCTTGACAAACTTCTACATCAATTACCTAAACAAATCAGTTGGGGGCTACGAAGAACTGACCATAGCAAGTCCCAAAATTGGAACTTATATGCCTTCTCACCAGTGCCACCAATAGTGTGTGAAAAACCTTAATGAGTAAATTTTGAGAAAAAGAAAGGAAAAACTGAACGATCATGAACTATTCAAAATATATGAGTGTTTTTTTTTAAGTATCTATTAATAGATTATAGGTGCACACATTTTTTTTTTGCAGTAATAGCAGGAAAAAATAGATAAGTAACTTACAGTTTCCTAGCTTGAACCATTCACCAGCAGGACTTGGTTCATTTGAATATTTACCTATTCAAAAACACAAATACATAACAATTAGGGAGCGTCTCTTTCTGGGGAGAGATTGAGGAGTTGATATGATAATTGCTAATTAAAAAAAAATAGAATACACCAACAATACACCTAAAAATTTCAATCATAAAATCATGCAGTAAAATTATGAAAGCCTTTTTTTATGTTTCTCGATAGTATTTGTTGGCCAAGTGTTATACCGAGTTTCCAACTCCCAAGTGAAACAACCTTAAGTTTTTTGCCTCGATAGGAAATATTTCTTTCCTGGATGGAAGTCCATAATATTTTAACTATTGCCTCAGTAGGAAATATTTATTTGATCATTCTTTATATTTATAAGGCCAACTATCTGATTGTAAAGTCCATAATGTTTTATCTATAAGTTCGAACATTATTACAAATGCAACCATATAGCAATGCAGCGACAACAATGCACTTGAAGAAAATTCCAGATAATGGATTTTTTACGAACCTTTAGCAGCAAAGCTTGGGACAAGGCACTCCCGAATTGTACCTGAACTTATGAGTTTACTGCATCTACGATTTCAAGGTTATTTACCCCTGTAAAAGATGGATATGGATGTGATGATAACTCCGAATGAAATTCAAAATCTTGCAAAAACAAAAATAGGAGCTAATTTTAAAGTTAAAGTTTATCCTTTACCAGTCAACACTCAAGTAACGGACCACACTAACACTCTGTGAAAAAAGGCATCACAAACCCACAAGTCAACCCAATAAACAGGAAAACAGAAATCTGATGGTGCACCTCATTTTTGTCCTACACCACTTGATAAAAGTAAGCATAAGAGTATATCAAATACATTTAGTTGGGTTTACACCTAGATAATGGCAATAATAGTGATAGATGTAATAAAAAAGATAAATAATTGTTATGGTATCAGCGACAACGATGTCGTTCCAAGCGTCAAGGTGAATGCCATGATTTGGTGAACTCACATTAGAATCTAGAGAGAAATCAAAGAAGCAACAATGCATTCTCATGCAACAATGAATAAAATTATCATTTATATTTACAATATAGTGAGTTGGATGCATCTTCAAGATTCATTCCATGTTTATGGCATTAATTAAAATAAGAATTGATAATCTAGATCTAAATAAACAAAATCATGATTAAAATTAAGTATACCAGGTCCAATAATAATTTTCAAGAATGAGTTTGGAACAACATTACAAAAGAAAAATATTAACAGTTCCAAGGATAGTAGTAGTCCAATTTACTAATAAATATATATCATGTCCACAAAAAAAAAAAAACAGTCTTTGATCAAAGGATTGTCATTTCCCTAGCTATATCCCATCAGATTGACATTAACGTACATTTTGTTGGGACAATGTCAATTTTGATTAGATCCCAAAGCTCCTGAAAAGATGACTTACCTTAGTGGTCAGACTAGTCTTGGTTAGACTTGTACTTAGTTATTTTACACTTCACAGGAACTCAATGAGAGGAGTATTCATTGATGACAATCAAGACTGAAGCCTGAAGACACAAGATCACCATCTTGAACTTATGGCAGTCTCTCTAAGCTGGCTGAGTAAGTGTCAATGATGAAGACTATGACCAGGTCATTACTAACTCAGTCCTATAGGGAACATGATGACACTGAGTAATGGGAAAAGACTTGGAGTAGGGCCAAGCAATGCAAAAGGAATGTCAGCGTCAGGACAAGACCGTTGTGCTCGAGAAAAAAAGAACTTAATAAGACAAGCCTGAAGCATATGAATGAGTTCTGACATTCTCACCAACCTGATGACGTGGACCAATCCAGGAAGGACACGCACATAAGGACCTGACATGAAGACTGAGTTCAAACTGCACTTTTCAATGGGCAAGCATTAAATGCACTACCAAATCCATGCAAGGACGATTGCTGCATGAGAGATGTATCCGTTGAACAAACCCTATGTAGATGACTAGAAGGCTATCTCTTCCAATGGATAGTTTTCAAAGTCACCTATAAATACAGAAGGCCTTGAACCCATTCAAGGTTACGGGAAATTTCCAAGCCATAAATTATTCAAACTCTCAAGCATTCAAAAGCATTCAGCGTTCAAAGAAGCACTAAAAAAACCATAAATTTTCCAAGTGTTTCTTAGCAAAGAGAGTTATTTTGTATTCCACTGAGCGTTCATTGTAATATCTTAAGCTTAGAAGTGATTATCCATCCTTAGCATAGTTTAGCCTTGTAAGGATAACCACAACTCTAGTTGGAAACAAAACTGTAACCAAAACCCTCTAGTCAGGTTTGTTGGTTGAGGTTGATAGTGAGTTAGAAGAAGGAAGTAAGGGTCAGTGAGTATAGCTAATTCTGGTGCACCTTAGCACGTTAAAACAAGTCAAACCTTTAGTGGATTCTCCTGTTAAATCATGAACGTGGACGTAGGAGCTTGAGTCTCTGAACCACGTTACTTCCTTGTGTTCTTTATTACTTTGATTATTGTTCTTAACTGATCATTCATTAAGTCATTTATTGCATTATTTATCAGGCTTGAATCAATCAGCCTGATTATTAAATTGAGCACCGCCCTTCTAATCATCACTTCAGAAAAGAGTAATCAAGTTTTCAGAAAATAAACTTTAACAAGACTACAAACTTTCAGGGCTCACGCATTTCGCACTGAACTCAAGTTGATAGTTAGCCAACTGACCAACATTCATTTGCAGTCAGTAGGTGTGTTATTAACCCTGAGTTCTACACCACTCTGAGAAAGGGGACTCAGTCAGTTGAAAGAAAAGAAAAATTTGTTTACGTTTATCCCCCCCTACACCTATCTCTCAGTCTTGTACCGGGACCAACAAGTGGTATCAGAGCAGTGGTTCAAAAGACCACTGACTTTGAATACTAATAGTTTCAGAGGAGAAACTGTTGGTGGTCACTGAACAGATCTGAGTTTGCTTTTTATAAAACTTGCATCATCATGTCTTCGAGGAGACTTGAAGCTTCATTGCCTGAATTTTCTGTTGTTAACTTTGTCTATTGGAAGTTTAGACTTGAGGCACATCTAGATGCCATCCATGACCAAATACTGCGAGTTATCAGGGACGGACCGATCAAGATCACCATCCTAAATGTCAGAGGACTGGGATATAATGATCTCGACATTGGTGTATAGGTTCCTAAGGAGAGGAAGGATATGACCAATGATGAGATCAAGATGGTGGGACTAGACAACGTGGCCAGGAACATTATTCTTCATACGGTACCATTCGAGGAGTCAGTGAGGCTGATGAACTTAAAGACGGTAAATGAGGCCTGGGATGAGTTGACCAACATGTGCGAGGGCTCAGAAAAGATAAATGAGAAAAAGAGGAATATTGCCATTCAAAAATTTGAAGCATTCGAGATGTTGCCTGACGAATCTGTTGATCAGATGGAGTCAAGATTCATCAAGATGATGAATGAGTTGGTGATGTTGGGAAAAGAGGTTCCCAAGAGAGAAGTTGCTTCTAAAATCCTAAATGCTCTTCCTGAGAGATGGGATAAAAATGTTATTATGTTGAAAAATACTCAGGATATGAGTAATATAACTTCGGCTTTACTTTTTTCAGAGCTCAAGGCTTTTGAATATGATCTGAACAAGAGAAAGAAGAAAGTTCAGCCTGAAGAGGAAAAGAAAGCACCTGAGAAAAGTGTGGCGTTCAAAGCCAAGTCAGAACCTGTCGAATCGTCATCAAAGTCACTAATGGAGATGAGCAAAGAAGAGCTCGCTGAGGAGTACAGCCTGATGGCCAGACGCTTTGAAAAGCTCAATTCAAGGTTTGGTCATTATAAGAAATATTATCAGGATACTCGTGATAGAAAACCTGAAGGAAGCCACCAAAGTTCTCGGAGATATGAGGAAAGAAGAAACACTGAACCAAGATGTGATCGTAGCAATGAAAGGAGACTATCAGATCCAAAGCCCAATCAAAGAGATGAACAGAGACGTACTCATGATGATAGGGACTCAGGAAAGGTTGAAAGCTCATCAAGACATAGGGAACCTGACTCAAGAAGGAACCCTGAGCCAAGAAAGGAAAGATGAGATGAGCAGGATACATGTTACAACTGTAACAAAAATGGGCACTATCAGTACGACTGCCCAGAACTGAGTGTACGGGAAAGAGAAGACAGGAGGGCCAAGAGAGACCAAAGGTACACTGACCGGAGAGCTATGCTCGCTGAGGAAGCTACAGACTCGGATGGTCCTGAAGAGAGGTCACCTGAACTCTTTTTTGACGATGAGTACGATGATCTTTGCTAACAAAATATCTAGACTTTCTCTTGTAGAAGGTTTACCTAATGAAGTTTTTAGCAAGGATCATGTGTGCAAGGCTTGTCAGGAAGGGAAACAGGCCAGAGCATCATTCAAAGAGAAAGCTTCCTTCTCCACTGACAGAGTTCTTCAGCTTTTGCACATGGATTTGTTTGGCCCTGTAACACCTGTGAGTATGAATGGTAGGAAGTATACCCTTGTGGTTATTGATGACTATTTTAGATATACCTGGGTTATTTTCTTGTTAAATAAAAAGAAAACACATGTGAAGCTTCCAGAGTTGCTCAGAAGACTCAGCAATGAGAAGAATCAGTCAATTACTAAGATCAGATCTGAAAAGGGCACTGAGTTTATAAATTCATATATTTCTGATTTCTGTAATGAACTTGGTATTGCTCATGAGACTTCTGCAGCTAGAACTACACAACAAAACGGTGTCGCTGAGAGAAGGAACAAGACACTGAAGGAAGCTGCCAGGACCATGCTGGCTGAGTCAGGATTGCCCAAGAAGTTTTGGGCTGAGGCAATCAACACTGCGTGCTACACTCAGAATATATCCATGCTGAACAAACAACATGCACAGACTCCATATGAGACATGGAACAAGAGGAAGCCTCGTATCTCTTATTTCCATATTTATGGTTGCAAGTGCTTCATCCTCAACAATGGGAAGACCCAGTTGAAAGCATTTGATAGCAAATCTGATGAAGGAATATTCTTAGGATATTCTGAAGTCAGTAAAGCCTTCAGGGTTTACAACTGTAGGACCCTTGTTGTGGAGGAATCACCATATGTTGTATTTGATGAATCTGTCACTGAGTCTAGGATAAGAGTGTTGGATCCTGACACTGAGGAGGTCACAAGGAGAGTGAAAAGGTTGAGCTTAAAGAATCAACCTGATCCAAAGGTCAAAACTGTGCCAATTCCAAGATGGGATGATAACGACGATCAGGAAGATGACTCAAGAGCCACTCCTAAGCCAAGCACATCAGAGACAGTTGAGCCTCACACTGAGGAACATGCTTAACCTGAGGTAAGTACCGTCTATGAAGATGCGGTTGCAGCTGAGACGGTTCTTGAGTCACCTCATCAAGGGGGAATCGATGTCCCTGACATTGAGTTAGTAAATCCGTTTGGTATAGACTCAGGATCATCCCCTTCTGTTCAATATCCTGAATTCTATGAACATGTAGACACTAACATTACAGGTACTTCAGGAACAACTCCAGGCAAGAGAACATGGTTAGAAAGTCATCCCATTGACCAGGTCATTGGTGATCCAACTGAGGGAGTCAGGACCAGGCGGTTCCATGGTGAGAGCGCACTGTTCTGTTGCTTTCTCTCTGAGCAAGAACCTCAGAACATTGAAGAAGCTCTCACTGGCTCGAACTGGATCATAGCCATGCAAGAGGAGTTGAATCAGTTCACAAGGAATCAGGTTTGGGAACTGGTAGATATACCTAGGCATCAAGGTGTTATTGGTACCAAGTGGGTCTTTAAGAACAAGAAGGATGAGAATGGTGTTGTAGTGAGGAACAAGGAAAGATTGGTTCAAAGGGGTATTGTCAGTCTGAAGGAATAGACTATGATGAGACCTTTGCTCCAGTGGCTAGGTTGGAAGCTATCAGGTTAGTCCTTGCATATGTAACATACAAGAAGTTTAAGGTGTATCAAATGGATGTCAAGAGTGCCTTCCTGAATGGTGTACTCAATGAAGAGGTATATGTTGAACAACCTCCCGGGTTTGAGGTTGGAGATAGAGTATACCATTTGAAGAAAGCACTCTATGGACTTAAGCAAGCTCCTAGAGCTTGGTATGATACCCTCTCTCAATTCCTGACTGACCATGGGTCCAGGAAGGGAACCTTGGATAAGACTTTGTTCAGGATCACTGAAGGTGATGACATTCTCTTGGTCCAGATCTATGTGGATGACATAATATTTGGATCACCAAATCATCAGCTCTGTGAGAAATTCTCTAAGTTGATGACTGGTAAATTTGAGATGTCTACGATGGGAGAGATGAACTTCTTTCTAGGATTGCAGGTCAGACAGACTAATCAAAGGACCTTCATTAATCATGCCAAGTACACAAGAGACTTGATTCAGAAGTTTGGAGTTCAGAATTGCAATCCGGCTAGGATCCCAATAAATACCAATTGAAAAATGGATCCTGACACTGAAGGAGCTTTAGTGAACCAAATTGAGTACCGAGGGCTGATTGGATCATTGTTGTACCTGACTGCAAGTAGGCCTGATATCACTTTTGCAGTTGGTGTGTGTGCTAGATATCAGTCTAACCCCAAGAAAAGTCATTTGGAGGCTACAAAGAGGATACTTAAGTATTTGAAAAGGACAGTCAATATGGGACTAAGGTATCCTTCAGATAACAACTTAGAACTGACTGGTTATTCAAATGCAGATTATGGAGGTTGCAGGATTGATAGGAAATCTACCTCAGGGACATGTCAGTTTTTGGGAAGTAAGTTGATCTCGTGGTTTAGTAAGAAACAGAATTCGGTGGCGACATCCACAACTGAGGCTGAGTATATGGCTGCAGGTAGTTGTTGTGCTCAGATTTTATAGTTGAGGCAATAATTGAGAGACTACCAAGTGTTTGCAAATGAGGTTCCAATCTATTGTGACAACAATAGTGCTATAGCAATCACTCAGAACCCAGTGCTTCACACAAGGTGCAAGCATGTGGATATTAGGCATCACTTTATTCGAGATCATGTGGAGAAGAAGGACATTAGGATGGAGAAAATTCACACTGACAGGCAGAGATCTGACATCTTGACTAAGCCTTTGGCTGAAGCAAGGTTTATAGAACTGTCAGTGGAGTTAGGTCTCTTAGAACCGGGAGAGCAGTCAGCGTAGGATCTAGGGGGAACTCAGGCCAGACTCAACTCAGTGAGGTATCAGGGTGATACAATGTCTCCCTGACAGGTATGGGTTCAATCCTGACTCCTGTGAATTTGAAGCGTCTCACTGAATCCTTAGTCCTGAAAATCTTCATTAAATGCATTCCGTTTTCATTAAAAGCACACCTTTTGATATTTAAACCCACGCGCATCGGAGCATTTAATGCGTTCAGTTACTTTTTCATATATGTGTCCGTTTTGTACGGAATATGATTGACTTGGGTAAATGATTGTACTTGAGATTAATCTTGGCCCTTCATTTCAAAATCCTTTCAAATTCAGGATTAATCTCAACCCCACGTCTAAGTAACTGACCTTGTCATATCAATTAGACAAGCCATTTGAGAAATTTACGCAAACATAAAATTCACACTGCACACTGAACATTCTCTCATTCAAATTCTTCTCTTGCAAATTTCTCAAACTTTCCAAAAATCACAAATGGCTTTTCTTGACGATTCTTGGACAACTGATGACATCAGCGATGTTGTCAAGAACAAGCTTGTCAACATGGAACATGTAATCACCATGGATAGTCCGTGTCTCAGAGTAAAGGAGATTCAACCAGTATTTGACTGGATCTCCAAGGTATTTCTCGACAAATATCTCTCCAAGAAACCCTCATCTGTGCTTCCAAAGATGGTGGTGGAGGCTTATCTGAACATGTTCTCCAGAAAGGGTGAAATTCACAAGAGTAACGGTACTGGTACCGACGGGGGAGAAAAATGTGGAGGGGGAGAATCTGTACAACGAGGAACATCGCGATATTGACCTCCGGAAGGCGGTGAAGAAGGTATACGGGTTGCCATGTACTGGGATCAATCCCAAGACTTAGAGAACAAGAAAGGAGAGCTACTAAAGCAGTGGACGAAGTTAGGCTCTTCTGAGTTCAAAGCGAGGCGACACAAGGATACTCTGAAGCCAGAGTATCGTGCGATGGTGGACATTAGGTCAAAAATGGTGATGGGCACGATTGGTTCTCATGAGCAACTGAGCCTACCCAAGCTGAGGATCATGGGCGCACTGGTGGATGGCATTCAGGCCAACTGGGATCAGTTCTTTCTGGATCAGATCAGTCAGGCTGCTCTGGACAAACTGAACAAGGACGAGGATATAAAGCATATCTCAGTGGGTGTTATCCTGCCTTTTGGCACAAGACTCTCTCTACTGATCAACCACGTCTGTCATGGGTGTATGTTTGACATGGAGGATGACCTCTCTCCCAAGAAGGTCATGTTCTCCACTGAGGCTGACACATATGCCATCCTTGGCATGACTGACCATAATGCTCATCCCAAGGGTCAGAGGAAGAAGCAGGCTTCCAAGAGCAAAAAAGTTGTGGC
Source organism: Ballota nigra (assembly GCA_947034835.1). Classification (NCBI taxonomy): domain Eukaryota; kingdom Viridiplantae; phylum Streptophyta; class Magnoliopsida; order Lamiales; family Lamiaceae; genus Ballota; species Ballota nigra. The sequence goes on from OX344720.1 coordinate 30,063,695, forward strand.
CAACCTTCTAGAGAGAGTGGATGAGCTCTTTGAGAATAGCAAGGAGGCTTAGGCTGAGGTAGCAGCTGAGCGGTCAGAGAAAGCTAAGGTTGAGATGGAAAAAGAGGAAAAAGCCCAGGAAGAGGAGAGGGCTAGTTTGAAAGTGGTGCTGAAGAAGAAGGCCACAGGGAAGAGTACGACAAAGAGGGCTGAGAAAGTCTTCAAGAAGGCCAGTTTAGAGGCTGAGGAGACTGGCGATGAAGCCAGTAAAGGGGGAGATGAGGCAGTGGTGAGACCACTGAAGAGGCTGAGGAAGGGGCCTAAGAAATCTCCAGCTAAGAAGCTGAAGGAGATGAGTTCAGTCCGGGAGGAGTCACGCTCTCCAAGAGCCTCTAACTTGGAGCAGGTCAGGGAGACGATCAATACTGCAGAGATGCTGCAACCTAAATCCAACCCAACTGAACCACAACCCTCAATCTCACCTATCACTGAGCTTACCCCATCCTACCCTGATCAACCCATTCACCCTACTGAACCTAACCAACCCCTACAAAATCATCCATCACTGAGCCTGACCATAACCCAGAACCAAACACATCCCTACCCAACCCTGAAGACTTCCCGTTCTATCCCAACCCAAAAGACTGCCCCAAAACCACTATCGCAGGAGATTCGGCTGATGAATTCCTTGAACTGGTGGAGGAGAAGGAGCTGGATGCTGGGTTAATGGGAGTAGTGTACGAGAACACACTCAGGGGGAATGCTTGTGAATGGGCTTCCAAGTGTTGGCCCAGATTGCACAGGTATAGGGAGCTGTGCTCAAATGCCATTGAGCTTAAAATTTGGCTCGACTTCAAGGATTCGATATGCAAGAGCAGCATATGCTTGTCGATGCCAGAGGCTGGGAGTACTGGGAAATGGAAGAGGCAAGACTGTGCTCATACTTCAATATCACCAGCTGGCTGTAATTGCTTAATTTTGAAAATCTAAAGCAGCTGGTGGATAACATGAGGGTTTCCACGAAAGAAGACTACGAGGATGAGCCAAGGGAGGATGGTGATGATGATGAGGATGGCCCTGATAGTCAGGGTGGAGTGAATGAGAAGTTGGTCAATGAAACGGCCAAGGAAGTGGAGTAGATGAACTCTGAGCCTGAGGCTCAGGGGGAAGGTGTGATGAAGGAGACTGGGGCCAAGGGTGGACCAGTTGCTGAGGATGTTGCGAACATCTCAGCCGCCAATGATACAACAGTCGATGAAGGGACTCCCTGCCCTGAGACACATGAGGATGTTGTAGCGGCGTCCAATGTGACTCCTAGTTCTGAAGGATAAGTTCCTGAAGTTCGAGTAAGTGTGGCTGAGCCTGAGCAGGCGGCTACGACTTCTCCAAAACTGACTTCAGTGCACCCTGAAGAGGGGAGTGAAAGTGCAGGGGCTGATAAGGGAGAACAACCACAGCCTGTCGACGCCCAGAATGATGAAGACAAAGTTATAATTACGGGAATTGGGCATGCAAACTACACCAGCATTGTTCAAGTCAAGCAAGAGAAAATAACTGAGAATCTCGCTGAGTTGCAACAACAAGTGCAAATGATCAAGGCTGAGGCCGATGCAAAAGATCAGGGGATTCAGAAATCGTTGAGATGAGTGAAGTCTGCACTGAAGACGGTGGCCAACTCTGAAGTGAAGAGCTTAAAGAAGATAATGTTAACCACCATCTCTTCCGTCAAGGCTGAAAGGAAGACCATGAAGAAGTTGATGGCCAACTCTCTAACTTAGCTCAGGGACGAGCACGATGTACGAATGGACAAGGCCGTGGATCAGTTGGCGAGTCAGGCAACTGAGTTGTTCTCTCAAGCCCTGAGCGACTCAGTAGCCAAGATAACTCAGGAGGCTGATAGGATAGCGGCTGAGTAAAGGAGAATAGCCGAAGAGTCAGTAAAAATTGGCTATCACTGAGGAGAAGTTGTCCTGCGCTGAGAGGAAGCTGATTGACACTGAGCAATGCCTGAACACTGTAATGGAGAAGTTTGAGGCTAAGATTGATTCAAGCATTGCAAACATGTCTTTCGCGGGATCTGGTATTACATCAGGGGTCAATCTCATGAAGGAGCATCTTGTTGAGGTACAATCTCTCACTGCTTTTGTCATCAATTCTAAGGAGGATGTTGCACTAGAGGCACTCCCTTCCCCAAGAGATGATGCCAAAAAGGAGGAAAGGACCAAGAAAAGATCCGCTCCTGAAGATTAGAAGGGACCAAGAAATGACGTTGTGATGCATAGACCAAGGAAATCAGCTAGATTGGCTGCTGCGGCTCAGGCTAGTGAACATTCAGAAGAACAAGTTCCTCAACTCCCTTCAAATCCAGAGTCTTCAGCTATTCAGAAATCTCTGCCAGTGAACACAAGGAAAAACCCTATCACCTATTCTGTGGAAACGGTGGCTAGGTTATGTGCAGAGGCATGGGGAGCTACTCCTGAGAGGACTGAGGCTGAGCTCAGGGTTGAAATCACTCAGAAGGAGAAGATGCGAATTCTGGAAAAGAAGGTTCAGAAGCTGACTGACATTAATGGGCTTTAACATCGAGAACTTGATGATGCTGTGATCAGTATGCTAAGGAGGAAGAAGGCGAAGCCTGAGCCACGGAAGTATAGGAAGAGACCAATAGCCAGGAAATCAACTATTCTTTAAGTTAGGAAGCCTGAGGTGATTTAGAGGGAAGCTCTTGTCGATGAGTTCATCTCAGAGACACTGAAAGAGTTTTGGGTTGATGCACGGGATGAGTTCGTCAGACTCTGGTACGTAGTGAAGAAATGGGGCGACACCGAAGACATAGATGCCCACTTCATTGACTACATAATGGACAACCACCCTGAGCTGCTGGGGAAGATCTTGGAGGAGGCTGATGCAGCCAAAGTTCAAGTGAAGGCCCCTGAGTTCATTGCTCGCCCACCACCTTTGGTCCCTGGAACAAACAAGCATGATACGAAGGTCATCATGACTGAAGTATTGAAAATCGCCAAGGCTGAGGGGTTTGTGAATCAACCTAAGAGAGTGGAAGAGCTGAAGGTCAGAGTCTATGCCGGTTATAGACTTGAGCCTGAAATGAGATTGGTTTAGGTGTTCACTATTTTGTTGTAATAAATCAGGTTCATTGTACTTATTCCAAATCATCAATGAAATCTATTACATTTGCCCATAGACAAAAACTCATTGTTTTTTTTGGCTGTTATTTTAATTCTGTACTTTATCAAGAAATGCTCTAACACTGACTTGTCTTATAGATATGACTTGTATTTTTTTTCCTCTAAGTGTTTTGAGGATCTTTTCAGTGTTTTGGCATCATCAAAAAGGGGGAAATTGTTGGGACAATGTCAGTTTTGATTAGATCCCAACTTCCCTGAAAAGATGACTTGCCTTAGTGGTCAGACTAATCTTGGTTAGATTTGTACTTAGTTATTTTACACTTCACAGGAACTCAATGAGAGGAGTATTCATTGATGACAATCAAGACTGAAGCTTGAAGACACAAGAGCACCATTCTGAACTTATGGCAGTCTCTCTAAGCTGGCTGAGTAAGTGTCAGTGATGAAGAGTATGACCCTGAGGTCATTACTAACTCAGTCATGTAGGGAACAGGATGATACTGAGTAATGGGAAAAGACTTGGAGTAGGGCCAAGAAATGTAAAAGGAATGTCAGCGTCAGGACAAGACTGTTGTGCTCGAGACAAAAAGAACTTAATAAGACAAGTATGAAGCATAGGAATGAGTTCAGACATTCTCACCAACCTGATGACATGGACCAATCCAAGAAGGACACGCACGTACGGACCTGACATGAAGACTGAGTTCAGACTGCACTTTTCAACGGGCAAGCATTAAATGGACTACCAAATTCATGCACGGACAACTGCTGCATGGGAGATGTATCTCTTCCAACGGATAGTTTTCAAAGTCACCTATAAATACAGAAGGCCTTGAACCCATTCAAGGTTATGGGAAATTTTCAAGCAAAAAATTATTCAAACTCTCAAGCGTTCAAAAGCATTCAACGTTCAAAGAAGCACTCGAAAAACCATAAATTTTCCAAGTGTTTCTTAGCAAAGAGAGTTATTCTGTATTCCACTGAGCGTTCATTGTAATATCTTAAGCTTAGAAGTGATTATCCATCCTTAGCATAGTTTAGCCTTGTAAGGATAACCACAACTCTAGTTGGAAATAAAATTGAAACCAAAACCCTCTAGTCAGATTTGTTGGTTGAGGTTGATAGTGAGTTAGAAGAAAGAAGTAAGGGTCAGTGAGTATAGCTGATTCTGGTGCACCTTGACACGTTAAAAATAAGTCAATACCTAGTGGATTCTCCTGTTAAATCAGGACCATGGACGTAGGAGCTTGAGTCTCTGAACCACGTTACTTCCTTGTGTTCTTTATTGCTTTGCTTATTGTTCTTAACTGGTCGTTTATTAAGTCATTCATTGCATTGTTTACCAGGCTTGAATCAATCAGCCTGATCATTAAACTGAGCACTGCCCTTCTAATCATCACTTCAGAAAAGAGTACTCAAGTTTCCAGAAAATAAACTTTAACAAGACTATAAACTTTCAGGGCTCACACATTCCGCACTGAACTCAAGTTGATAGTTAGCCAATTGACCAACATTCATTTGCAGTCAGTTGTGTTATTAACCCTGAGTTCTACACCACTCTGAGAATGGGGACTCAGTCAGTTGAAAGAAAAGAAAAAATTGTATACGTGTATCCCCCCCATACACGTATCTCTCAGTCTTGTACCGGGACCAACACATTTTTATTATAAATCATAGAAATAAGAAAATAAAATTGACAAAAATGATTTAGTAAAGAGTGACCATAGAATGTGGATACACACTGGTTTTCCACACCCGATCAGTTAGACCATCCCGACATTCCCTCACATTGGTCACACTTAAAACCAAGCACATCATTGCATCCTGCCAAAAAAGAGGATATGATAAATTTCACAATGAATTAATCATATTTGAGCGAACTCTTCCACATAATAACTGAACCAAAATTCTTAAATTCAAATTCCAAATTGATTCGTCAAGAGTTTTGGAAATTGTTAATTCTAAGAGAAATAAATTTCAAAAGAGGTAGATGGACCATTTGCCACCATAGCAACAGTTTGATGCCCCATTATAGTCTCCGCCGATACCAAAGCTTGCAAGAGCTCAGGCAAACTATTTACCCGTTCATTCATTTGATAGTTCAATTGAAACCGCTCGAAACTTTTCGGTAGAGAATGGAGAACGAAATCGACCTTAGTAGGGAGATCAAATTCGGCACCAAGTACCTCTAACTTGTTGAGGTGAGCCATCATTTCGAGAACGTGATCCCTCACAGGCATTCCCTCCACCATTTTCTGCGAAAGTATCTTTCGCATGGTGATTTGCCTAGCCGTCGGTTCTGATGTTTAAACATCGCTTCAAGATTGACCATAATCTCAGAGGCGGTCTCCATATGTTGATGTTTGTGTTGCAACACATCTGAAATTGAAGCCAAGATGGTACACCTAGCCATCTCATCAGAATCTATTCAACTCTTATGCTCTTTCTTGACCGACTTGCTCGCATCTTCGGCATGTTCATCGGGTTTAAGAGTAGTAAGTACCCATTTGTGGTGTTGAGCGGTTAGGACAATATCAAGGCTACGTTTCCAATGAATGTAGTTCTCACTAACAAGTTTGTTATCTTTAAGTAAATTAAACAGTGGATTAAAAAGTTGCGACATGGTGAACTGAGAATAAAACATACATTCATATTAATATCTAAAAAAATATGAAATTATCACACAATTTGATCACATAAATTATATTGAAACCTTAAAATAATATAATCATGCATCAGCCAACATCTCGAAACAATTTAAATGTGCCACGAGGGATGATCTATACATTTAAACACATTCAAGCAGATCACAAACTTAAAAGTTACAAATCCTTAATTAAAAATTAATAGTTGGCTCCCACTTTGACCACATAAAAATTGACAGGGACTCCGCGGGGAGTATGTTAATATCAATTTCTTATGCCTAAGTAATAACGATAATTCAATACATGATTATTATTTCGCTTTGAGCAAGCCACTCGTGGTGAGGGTCAATACCGCCACTAGTAATAATCCACAATCATCATTTTGGAATTTATTCATGTGAAATCTGTCTTTTTGGCCGACCCGAGGAGGAAATGTATTCCAAAAAGACTTCACAAATAAATAAATTATGGAGGTCAAATTAATCTAAGTTTATTATCCGGAATAAAATTGCGATTAGTAATTTTCGAAAGTAAGGTTTTTCTTGGACAATTAAAATCATGCAAACACATATTAACAAATAATAAGTGCACGAAAAAAAACAGCCATAAAAAAAATTAAAACACATTGGAGCACTCAAATCCTATTGCCACGGTTTAATTTTCTTCACGTCTTGATACAAGAAATTGCCCTCGTTGCTTTCATCGTTCGTCTCGACAAGCTCCTTCTCGAACGACAATAATTCGTCAAAAAAACCTTCGTTTGGGGTTGGGACAACGTTTGGCATCAGACAAAAAAAAGCACGAAAAATGTGATTGCATGGGCCGAGATCTGGCGCGCGTCGGCCCACAGGGGTGGGCCGCGCACCCTCTCGGCGTCTATGCGGGCATGCGGCGCCCATACGGGCAGCCTCACCCAAAGCCTTCGTCGTTCCCAAAATGCACCGCTCACGTGCACCTATCGCACGACGTGCGCTCGGGTCTCCCCGTCCGTGCTTGTTTTTCACCCCATGCACGATCTATGTCCATGCATGCGCCACACATGCATACGTCGTCCGGGTACGGTGTCTTCAATTCTTCGTTTCCGTCTTCGTCTTGATCCGATTATAATTTATTTACAAAAAAAAATAAATAAACATAGATCTAGACTAGTCTATTACATTGATCAAATCAAAATAAAACCAACTAATCTACTCGTGGATTTTCTCATGAGAAAAACAAATTCGAACGAATCGAATTGAAAACAATTAATTCACACGCATAAATAAAATTAAAAAACAAACATTAAAACCATGACAATTGGATACCTGCAAAAAAAGATCTAGCAATTCTGCTATCCAATTTCAATTTAATGTTCTACAATTTAAATTCCAATTTAAAGATCAGAGCTCGAAACCATGACTCTGATACCAGTTGTTGGGAAAAAATAGGGGTGCTCGGATCTATTCAGGATGAAATTTAAATAGGAATTTAAATCTAATTATTACTAGCATGAATTAATCCTAATTAATTCAAATAATAATTCCAACAACTTATTTTATCATTATGCATGAAAAATTAATTCACATAAAACCTATAGCAGAAAAACTAGGAATTTATGTAATCGCGTACCTCTTGTAGATATAACCTTTTAGAATAACGGGACTAGCTCGATGATGCTATCAATCGAAAGACCTTCTCAAGTATATCCCTTTCACCTTGCTTGTTCACCGGTGGGAAGTGCTCACAAGCAATTTAATAATATAAGGGTGAAAGAAAAATAATTTTGCTCTGATTTTTCCAACACATGGAATTGTGAAACTGTAAACTGGAGATGAAATAATCAACTCCTACTTATAGGGGAGAGAGGGCCGAAATTTTCATGGAATAGATGGGAGAGAATTTTTTTTCTTGGCCTCCAAGGAATCTTGAATATATCTCATATATTCTTTTTTCCATAATAAAATATTCCATAAAAATCTCACCCTCCTAATATAAGTGTAATTTTAGAAAATTATGGTCCAAGATTACAAGATTTGGATCTTCTTGAATTTATGAGATAATCTTGTATTCCAAGAATACATATCTTCCATAATATATTTCCAAGAAAATCAACAATTTTTTTTCCATATCTAATATTTTCAAAAATAATCAAGAAAAATCAGCAATAATTTTTTTTTTATTTTAATCACCTTATTATTATCGGACTACTTAATGGGCTACTTGCAGGGCCTTTAGGAGAATTAAGATTGGACCTCCACTGGACTTCTGAATTTCAATATTGAGCCCCAATATTAGTACCACTAATAATTTAATATTGCACTACCCATCTTAATCCATATTACGGTAATATGGGATCCCATTTATTATTTCCCGCGTTTAAGATTATCTAGTCCATTAATTAATTAAGCTTCTGAATAGCACTAAATTAATTAATATCTTTCACCTTGGAGTAAAAGACAACTCAACATTATTATCCGTACCGAAGAAACTAATTCTTCACTTGCAAGATTTGGTACGATAAAACTTCTGAGCCCACCCAGGGGACAAATCACAAGAGCCGTACTCGCACATGTTTCTCCGTATTAAATCTTAGCAACCGTCGTATGATTAATATTACTATCCAAGACACAAGGTTCGAAGTCACGATGATTCTCACCCAACATGAATCAAAGTAGTAACTATTAACCACACACGGTCCTATTTATGTGACGGTGATTAAGAAATCAATAACCACTGAAGTCTAATTCTTCACATTTCAGAACGAAGAATTTATCCTCGCTGTAGGTCCTCTTCAACACGTACTAAATGTGCTAGTGCAATCTCTTGGTCAATACAGACCAATCTGAGAATTACACACATGGGTCGCGAATTTGTACGTACTACTTATAATGAACTGGTTGCAATAAATATTCAACATTCATTCATATCTAAAGAAAATGTGATAAAAGAATTATTCTCATAAATAAGTGTTTAATACATGAGTTATACAAAGTAAAAGCATACTTTCACGTATAACTTCAACAATCTCCCACTTATACTTAAAGTCTATTTTTTAGTATACATCATGCATGTCTAGTGTAGTAGTTCTACATGACATCTCATGTCAACCTACACTAACCTAATAATCCTCCCACTTATACTTAAAGCAGATTGGCAATAGTCTTGACTCCCATTCTATCTACATATCTCTCGAATATACTCTGAGGCAGACCCTTTGTGAATGGATCCGCTAGGTTGTCCTCCGACGCTATCTTTGCCACCTCTATATCTCCTCTCTTAATGATTTCTCGTATAAGATGATATTTTCTTTTTATGTGTTTGCTTGCCTTGTGGGCTCTCGGTTCCTTTGAATTTGCAACTGCTCCGGCATTGTCACAAAAGACAGTGATCTTTTTGGGTAAATTTGGAACAACGTCCAAGTCCACTAAGAAGTTCTTGAACCATACTGCCTCTTTCGCTGCTTCACAAACAACTACGTATTCGGCTTCCATGGTCGAATCGGCAATGCATTTCTGCTTAACGCTTCTCCATGAAATGGCTCCTCCTCCCATGCAAAACACACTACCCGAGGTAGACTTTCTTGAGTCTAGGTCTGATTGGAAATCTGAGTCCGTGTATCCCACGGGAATTAGACTATCTAACTGGTAAATCAACATCCTATCACGAGTTCATTTCAGATACTTCAAGATGCCTTTTACGGCAGTCCAATGGTCTTTCCCGGGATTACTTTGATATCTCGCCACCATGCCCACTGCAAAGCAGATATCCGATCTCGTACACAGCATTGCATACATAAGACTTTCTACGGTCGAAACGTATGGAACGACTTTCATGTCATCTACCTCCGCTTGCATCTTACGGCACATTTATTTCAATAGATGTATTCCGTGCCTAAAAGGTACAAAACCTTTCTTGGAATCTTGCATGCTGAAACGCTTCAAAACAGGGTCAATGTACGAAGCTTGCGATAAGCCCAGCATCCTTTTCTTGCGATCGTGAGTGATCTTGATCCCAAGGATGTGACCGGTTTCCCCTAAGTCCTTCATATCAAACTGTTTTGACAGCCATACCTTTACATCTGACAATACCTTTACATTGTTTCCAATGAGCTGAATATCGTCTACTTATAATACTATGAATACCACCGCAGTTCCGTCATACTTTTTATACACACAACTTTCGAACTCATTTTGATCAAACCCATAAGACCTAATAACCTGATCAAAATACTGGTTCCAAGTACACGATGTTTGCTTAAGTCCATAAATGGATCTCTTGAGCTTGCATACGAGATGTTCTTGGCATTTTTCAATAAAACCTTTGGGTTGTTGCAAATAGATATCTAACCCGTCAAACTTCCATTAAAGAAAGCCATCTTGAAATCCATCTGTCAGATCTCGTAATCTAGATGCGCAGCAATCGACAAGAGAATACAAATGGACTTAAGCATAGCTACAGGCGAAAAGGTTTCCTCATAATGATCCCTTCTTTCTGAGTGTACCCTTTTGCCACTAGCCTTGCCTTGAAGATCTCAAACCTTCCGTCCGGTCCTCTATTCCTCTTGTATATCCACTTGCATCCAATGGGTTCTACTGTTGGAGTTATACGTGAAAGTATGCATTTACTTTGTATAACTCGTGTATCAAACACTTGGTTATGAGAATAATTCTTTTATCGCATTTGCTTTAGTTATGATTGAATGTTGAATTTCTATTGCAAACCGTTCAATATATAGTACATGTTACATTGTAGTTAATGTGGTGATACCCGATCACGGAAGACAACATTAACAGTTTACTTGTAACTAAACATACATTTTCACGACCTAGGTGGAATTGAACAATCCGCCGTGAAAGGTCGATGTGTAAGGCTCAGATTGGTCTGTCTTGACTAAGAGATTGCACTAACACATTTAGTATGTGTTGAAGAGGTCCTACATCGAGGATAAATTCTTCTATTCTGAAAGGTGAAGAATTAGACCCCAGTGGTTGTTGATTTCTTAATCTCCGTCACTTAAATAGGACCGTGTGTGCTTAATGGTTACTGCTTTGATTCATGTTGGGTGAGAATCATTGCGACTTCGAACTTTGTATCTTGGGCAGTGATATTAATCATACGACGGTTGCTAAGATTTAATACGGAGAAATGCATACGAGTACGGCTCGTGTGATTAGTCCCCTTGGTGGGCTCAGAAGTTTTATTGTACCAAATCTTGCAAGTGAAGAATTAGTTTCTTCGGTACGAATAATAATGTTGAGCTGTCTTTACTCCAGGGTGAAATATATTAATTAATTTAGAGCTATTCAGAAGCTCAATTAATTAATGGACTTGATAATCTTAAACGCGGGAAATAATAACCGGGAGCCCATATTATCGTAATATGGATTAAGATGGATAGTGCAATATTAATTTATTAGTGGTAATAATTAATATTAATGGGCTGAATTATATTGGGGCTCAATATTGAAATTCAGAAGTCCATTAGGAGGTCCAATCTTAATTCTCCTAAAAGGCCCCTCAAGTAGCCCATTAAGTAGCCCAATAATGATAAGGTGATTAAAATAAAGAATATATTAATGCTGATTTTTCAAGTAAATTTCGAAAATAAGAGAATAAAAAAGAAATAAGATTTTGTTGATTTTCTTGGAAAGATATTATGGAAGATATGTATTCTAGGAATACAAGAATATCTCATATATTCAAGAAGATCCAAATCTTTGGATTTCTATTGTAATTTTCGAAAATTAATCCCTTAATATGAAGGGTGAGATTTTTGTGGAATATTTTATTTTGGAGAAAATAATATATGGGATATATTCAAGATTTCTTAGAAGCTAAGAAAAGATTTTCTCCAAGCCCAAATATCACTTAAAATGTCGGCCCCTACATATTATAAATAGGGGATGATTATTTCATCCCCAAGTACGTAATTCCATGTGTTGGAAAAATCAAGAAGCATATATATTTTTCTTTTTCCTTAGTTTATTAAATTACTTGAAAGCATCTCCCACCGGTGATCAAGTGAGGCAAAAGGGAAATACTTGAGAAGGTTTTTGGGTCGATAGAGCAAGATCGTAATTGTCCCGTTAATCCAAATGCCAATTCTACAAGAGGTACGTTAATCACATATTTACTTGTTTATTCCGCCATAGTTAATATGTAAAATTAATTCAACATGCATGATGAAAATTAGTTGTTGGAATTATTATTTGAATTAATTAGGATTAATTCATGCTAGTAATAATTGTATTTAAATTCGTATTTAAATTTCATCCCGAATAGATTCTGGGCACCCCTATTTACCCAACAACTGGTATCAGAGCCACGGTTTCGGGCTCTGATCTTTAAATTGGAATTTAAATTGTTAAACATTAAATTGAAATTGGATAGTAGAATTGCTAGATCTTTTTTGCAGGTATCCAATTGTCATGGTTTTAATGTTGTTAATTTCATGCATGTGAATTAATTGTTTTTAATTCGATTCGTTCGAATTCGTTTTTCTCGTTAGAAAATCCATGAGTAGATTAGTTGTTTTTATTTTGATTCGATCATTGTAATAGACTAGTCTAGATCTAGTATTTTTTTTGTAAAATAAATTGTAACCGGATCGTGACGAAGAACGAAGAATTAAAAACGGCGTACCCGGACGACGCATACAAGCGTGGCGCGGGTATGGACGTAAAATCATGCAAGGGGTGAAGAAAACGAGGACTAACGGCGAAAAACGACGCAAGGGGTGCACGGCGCACGACCCGGGCGCGACGTGACTTGAAGCGACTACACTAACTTCTACTAGTAGCTACCCCGCAAGAGAACGGGTTCACTGTAGTATGGGCAAGTATAGGGACCAAGTATTATCGAACCCAAAGGATGGTGTATATGCGAATAGATCCCTGAAGATCTACGCGTCGTAGTTAATATGAGTGTATTGTTTTTGGATTTTTTTTAAAGAATTAATTAAGAGCAACTAAAGTAAACTAATTAAACTAAAGAACGAAAGAAACGAATTAACTAAGGTTGTTTTCTAATGAGAGATGGTGATGCTTAGGATAGGAATCCCTACGTATACTAATAGAGCAGGTACATAATCAAAGTAATCGTGACAAACAAGAATTAACCTAAGTAAAAGATCGTAGAATGAAAGCTCAAGATTTCTTACCCTAATACTTTATCCTAGCAATCGACTTCACTAATCCACTAACAAGTTAATGAATTGTGCTTAATTAATGAGACCCTAATTTAACTAAGGTGATGCGGTCGTCCTCCTTCGCTAAACCGGTAGATGAATTAACCTTTCCTAAACCCTCTCGTTAAGACTACTAGTTGTTATTGAGTGATGCGGTCGTCCTCTCTCTAACACTTTCGTACTAAATTTAAAGGTAAAGTTCAGATTAATTATAAGAATTCATTAACTAAGAGAATTAAAACTAACGTCACAAACTACCCTAATTATGTACCCACATCCTACTTCTACGAGTTCATCCTAACCTAAGCATGCAAGGGTTTTAGCCGGACATGGTTGTAACAAACATAAAAGCAAACGAAGAAACTACGAACATAAACATAATGAATTGAACGAAGAAAATAAGAAACATGAACTAGGGTTTAAAAAGAAAATAAATACGAAGAATTGAAATTGAATTGATAAAAACGAAATTTAAACGTGTTCAAAGTAACGAACTAATGAAAAGAAACTAAGAATTGAAAAGAAACTAGAATTCGTATGAAAAACCTTAACAACGTAAAAGTAAAGCTTGCTCGTCTCCTTCCTCTCCAAAAACTAAGTCTAAAAGTATTTCTAAAAGTTGGGGATCCTTCAAAACGTGTTTGGAAGAGGTATATATAGGCACCGGGTCGAAACGGGAGTTAATGGGCCGAAAATACGCATCCGGAGGCGAAAATACGTGCGCGCTCGAGCAAAACGCTCGAGCGGTGGCGCTCGAGTGATTCGATCGAGCGCCAAAACTGTTCTGTAAGTTTATGGCCGCTCGAGTGATTCGCTCGAGCGCCGGCGCTCGAGCAAATCGCTCGAGCGCTGGCTGCTGTGCACTCGTTCGTAAAATCTTCATATCTCCTCAACCGGGAGTCCGTTTTGGCCGATTCAAAGTCCTACGAACTCCTCTTTTCGCCCTCTATCCATCTATGAAAACCAAAGAGACAAATTAATAATTTTATAAAAATGATACTCATTTGACTCCAAGCACTCATCGAAAACACTCAAAACATGAGTAAATCGGGCACCAAAACATAACAATTTCACGCCTAATCAACCCCCCCAAACTTACCATGTTGCTTGTCCTCAAGCAACGAAATAATAAGTCAAGTGAAATTGTTAGGAATGAGTCAAAGAATCAAATCATGCAAGCAAATGAACTCGAGCTTCAAAGATCAATCACAAGTATACGCACTTATTTTCTTTTATCGTACTCATGCAACAATAACAAGAAACACCAAGATCAAGCATGGATGTGCACTCAACGGTGTGTTTCGCTCCCTCACAAGTGTATAACAGTGTTTAAGGGACTCACTCAATCAATCAATCACACATATTGGCAGCCATAGGCTTGTAAGCACTCTCAACTCCGACCATACTCTAGAAATCAATGCCGAATCAAAAAGGACTTTTCTCAAGGTTGTAATGTAGGCTCTTTGGACAGGTGGGATAACAATATGGGGTAAGTGACTCAAGTGAATGGAGAATAGAAAAATCAACTTTGGCACTTTGAGATTAGGAACAGAATACTTCAAACATTTTCACTCAACACTCTTTCAATTCCACTTCTCTCAACACTTCAATTTTTTTTTAACTCTTTTCACTTTTTTTTCAATCACTTCACTTTTTTTCTTTTTCGCACAAACTCATGAGCTCATTTTTTTCTTTTGCTCATTCTCAATTTTTTTTTCTTTCCCACAACTCAAATTTCATTCACACCCTTATTTTATCACCACTCAACCATCATAATTCCCTTTTTCTCAACTCAACTCAATCCCTTCATATTCACACTTTCCTATTCTCCACTCAAATTGGGACAAACAGGCTTAGGAATTGGAATAGTGTTCATATGTGCTAGCAAATAAAATAGGCTTTAGGCTCAAAGGGGCTAACAAGGGATCAATGTCATTGGTAAGGAAATTTTTGGCTAAGTGACTTAATTAAATCAAAGATGGCCTAAGATCACATTCGGCATATCAAACTAGACACAATCAAGAAGCAAGAGCACATGCAAGTTCTAGCATCCTCTAAGGTGACGATCCACTCACAAACGAAGAGATTAAATTGTGCATTAAAAATCTCATAAGGCTCAAAAGCTCACTGCTTTCACATCCATGCTAGTCCTAGTGCATTCTCACTCTCATCACACAAGTACTCAAAAGAAAAATTCACAAGCATACGGGTTCTCTCCCTAATCAGCTCAAACTCAAACACTCACACAAAAGAATTTCTAACTCACCCCTTACAACTCAACCTACTCATCAAATCATACTCAAAGATAGCAATCAACAAGCATAAAGTGATTGATAGGCATAAAATATTGAGTAACAAAACAAATTAATAATAGCCCAAGGAGCATCTCAAGGCACCAAATAACTAACTCAACTCAAAGATAAGGGGTGCTCCGGTGCAATGTAACAAGAAAACATATAAAAAAAAACTCCACCCCCCCAAACTTCGACCTTGCTAGAGGTCTAAGTTTGGGGTTGTGGGTTACCTCAACCAAATAATTCCGTTTCTCTCACTAGCTTTGTACACTCCCTTGTCTCAAGTGGGTTCCTTCAATCTGAATAACTCCATGATACCTTTACTCCTTTAGAGACAAGCCTACAAAATAAAACTCTCAAGTACGAGGTTAAACATACGACTCAACAACATCCTAGTAACATAAAAGGAAAATAACTAAAAACACTCAAAAGCAAATAAAAATGGGTTGCCTCCCATTCAGCGCTATTTTTAAGGTCCTCATGCCGGACCAAGCTCAAAGGAGCTTATGGGACATCATACTCAAATTTACCTCCCTTACTCTCATAAGAGTGGTGTTTGAACTCCTTTCCTTGTTGTCCCTCCATCATGAGTTCCTTTGCTTTCTTCTCATTCCCAAGTGTTATGGGTCTCAACTCCTTCTCACCTTTATCTGGAGGAGTCTTACCAAACAATTTCTTGAGTTTGGACTTTTTCTTCTTAACTCTTCCTTTCCCTTCTAACTGGACCACGTCCACTTTCTTCACCTCTTCATCCTTCAACTTCTTCACTTTATCCCTATCAACATAATCAAGAACATAATGCTCATGGGTTAAATAATCAAGTGAAGGACTAACAAAATCATGAATATCAGAAGGATTAGGGATAGGAGGCGTGTCTTCAACACGAGGATTAATTGCATCTATGCAATACAAGCTCTCATCCTCCTTCGGGTGCTTCATGGCTTCATATAGGGAGATCTTCACTTCTTGATCATCGACCTTCAACGTAATCTTCCCATTTGCCACGTCTAGCACCATCCCCGCCGTAGCTAAGAACGGTCTTCCCAAGATCAGGGGTACGTGCTCATCTTCCTCCATCTCTAGCACTACAAAGTCGGCTGGAAAAATGTGATCTCCAACTCTCACTAGAACGTCTTCAACCACACCTTGAGGTCGAGTAATAGACCGGTCGGCTAGTTGAAGCGTCATCATTGTGGGTTGAAGTTCACCACCTTCCAACTTCTTGAAAAGCGACAACGGCATGAGATTTATGCTCGCCCCGAGGTCGCACAACGCTCCCTTCTTGATCCCGTTCCCGATATCGCATAGGATCGTGAAGCTTCCGGGATCCTTCAGCTTTGGTGGAAGCGCCTTGTGCACTAATGCACTCACCTCGTGGTTCAGCTGCACCAAATTCAGCTCATCCACTCGCCGTCTTTTCGCGATCAAGTCCTTCAAAAACTTCGCATAGTGCGGCATCTGTTCCAAAGCATCATAAAAGGGAATATTAATATGCAGTTGTTTAAAAACATCAAGAAATTTAGCAAATTTTTCATCAAGCTTCTTTTTCATGAAGCGCTGTGGATATGGGACGGGTATCACAGATTTGGGTACCCCCCATTCATCTCTTTCTGTTTCTTTCACTTTCTCCCTTGCTTCCTTTGCCTTTTTCCACTTAGGAATTCTCTCTATCTCCTCACTTTCCTCGCCCTTCTGGGACTCATCCATATCTTTATGCTTCTCAAACCCTTTACTTTCAATCCCCTTCTCAACTTGGGGCCTCTCAGAATCAGCAGGCATCTGAGGACCTTCATAATTGGTTCCACTTCTAAGCTGGATCGCCTTGCACTGCTCTTTCGGGTTCCCCTCCGGCATTCTATTCACTGATTTTGCAATCTGGCTCATCTGGAGCTCTAAAGAGGTGAACCTTCGATTGTTCTCTTGTTGAGTTCTAGTCCACTCAACGTTCATCTTCTGGAGCTCTTGATCACGTTGATCACCCTTCTTGTGCAACTCCTTCACATCGTACTCCAAGGATGACAACCGCTTGCTCCCTTCCTCCACCTTCTGAAGGATCGCTCTCAACATTTCCTCGGTTGATGCACCGCCTTCTCCACCAGGAGGTTTAGACCCCGGATCAACACCTGCAGGAACAGTAACACCAGCTTTTGGGTTAGCATAAGAAAAATTATCATTCTTCCTCCATGTGTTTTGAGGAAGCTGCTGGCCTCCTTGAACTCCTTGTGTGTTCCTCCATTGATTTTGAAGTGGCTGAGGGCCTGGAGGCACAAATGGTTGGCCATAAGAAGGCCTTCCATACTGATTTCCACCTTGGTAGCCATTCTGATTGTAATACGGACCTCCCATGTAATTGGCTACCTCTTGCTGTCCACTTGGTTGGTCTACTCTCTCATTCTCTACTGCATGCTCTCCAACCAAACTCTTCCCCAACTCGAGGTTGTTGATCTTTTCCATCATGGCCATCAGCAGCCTTCTAGTCCCTTCTCCCTCCTCAACCTGATGCACTATTTGCAAATCTGCATCCACACCCCAAGCACCGGCATTCGTGACAATGTTGTCCACGATCTCCCTACACCTCTCTATGCCTTGGTTCAAAAATGCTCCGCCCGCACAGGCGTCTAAATGGTCTTGCCCCGTCTTGTTGGCACCACTATAGAAGAACGCCATAATATCTCCTTCGTTGTACCCGTGCTGCGGGCACTCAATCAGCATGTTCGAGTATCTCTCCCACGCTTGGCGTAGGTCCTCTCCTTGCTTCTGGCGGAAGGAAGAGATCTCAATCCTAGCCTTGATCGTCCTAGATGGAGGGTAGAATCGCTCGAGGAACAGACGCTCGAGCTCGGCCCAAGTGGTAATACCTCCCCGTGGGAGCGTATTATCGTACCACTCCTTGGCTATTCCCGTCAATGAGAATGGGAACAGCCTTAGCCTCTTGGCATCTTCAGACATGCCATTGTAATTAAATGTTGAGGCTATCATGAGAAAACTTCTCAGATGTGTATGAGGATTCTCCTTCCCGATCACCCCCTTGAACTGGTTCTCGGTAAGCAACTTTAGAATTCCCGGGGAAATCGAGAAGTTATTCGCCTCCACAGGAGGCAAAGCCACTCCATCATAGTACCGCTGTGGCTGCGCTGCGAACCTCCCTCAAATAGCTATATTGTGATCTACGTTCATAGGAACGTGTTGAGGATTAGCAGCAGGTACTGGTACTTGTTGGGGTAGTGGTGGGTAAACAGGTGGTTGGTTGTAGACTGGGGGTGGATGATATGGATATGGTGGGTAAGGATAAGGTGGGTATGGGTAATGTTGGTATACTGGGTTGTTAAAAGGGTTATTTGGGTTTTGTGGGTAAGCAGGGTTGTTAGTAGGATTATGGACAAGGTTCTGAGCTGGGTTCCCTACGTTTTGTGTACCCGGGTTTAGGCTCTGGCTATCCCCTAATGGAATTTGATTCTGGCTACCACTAACTCCAGTGCCTTCAACTCGGTCTACTGCCTGATTGAAATCATTGGCAGCATCGTCCAACTCATTATTGATGTCCATTGGTTCCTTTCCTAAGTCGGCAGCGTTCATTCTTCTCAAGAAGGCTCGGTTCCTTCTAGCTATTGTCTCAGGATCTGCAGGTAATCTCTCTTCGCTCGTATTGCCTTGTGAGCGTGTTTTCATAAACCTGACACACTAGCAGAAGGATCAAAACGCAACTGCCCAATTGAGTAAAAATAAAAATAAAAACAGAAATTAAATCACCCACTACTACTACTAAGCTATCTACAAGTCCTATTCAAAAAGCATAAAACGCCATCCCCGGCAACGGCGCCATTGACTTGAAGCGACTACACTAACTTCTACTAGTAGCTACCCCGCAAGAGAACGGGTTCACTGTAGTATGGGCAAGTATAGGGACCAAGTATTATCGAACCCAAAGGATGGTGTATATGCGAATAGATCCCTGAAGATCTACGCGTCGTAGTTAATATGAGTGTATTGTTTTTGGATTTTTTTTGAAAGAATTAATTAAGAGCAACTAAAGTAAACTAATTAAACTAAAGAACGAAAGAAACGAATTAACTAAGGTTGTTTTCTAATGAGAGATGGTGATGCTTAGGATAGGAATCCCTACGTATACTAACAGAGCAGGTACATAATCAAAGTAATCGTGACAAACAAGAATTAACCTAAGTAAAAGATCGTAGAATGAAAGCTCAAGATTTCTTACCCTAATACTTTATCCTAGCAATCGACTTCACTAATCCACTAACAAGTTAATGAATTGTGCTTAATTAATGAGACCCTAATTTAACTAAGGTGATGCGGTCGTCCTCCTTCACTAAACCGGTAGATGAATTAACCTTTCCTAAACCCTCTCGTTAAGACTACTAGTTGTTATTGAGTGATGCGGTCGTCCTCTCTCTAACACTTTCGTACTAAATTTAAAGGTAAAGTTCAGATTAATTATAAGAATTCATTAACTAAGAGAATTAAAACTAACGTCACAAACTACCCTAATTATGTACCCACATCCTACTTCTACGAGTTCATCCTAACCTAAGCATGCAAGGGTTTTAGCCGGACATGGTTGTAACAAACATAAAAGCAAACGAAGAAACTACGAACATAAACATAATGAATTGAACGAAGAAAATAAGAAACATGAACTAGGGTTTAAAAAGAAAATAAATACGAAGAATTGAAATTGAATTGATAAAAATGAAATTTAAACGTGTTCAAAGTAACGAACTAATGAAAAGAAACTAAGAATTGAAAAGAAACTAGAATTCGTATGAAAAACCTTAACAACGTAAAAGTAAAGCTTGCTCGTCTCCTTCCTCTCCAAAAACTAAGTCTAAAAGTATTTCTAAAAGTTGGGGATCCTTCAAAACGTGTTTGGAAGAGGTATATATAGGCACCGGGTCGAAACGGGAGTTAATGGGCCGAAAATACGCATCCGGAGGCGAAAATACGTGCGCGCTCGAGCAAAACGCTCGAGCGGTGGCGCTCGAGTGATTCGCTCGAGGGCCAAAACTGTTCTGTAAGTTTTTGGCCGCTCGAGTGATTCGCTCGAGCGCCGGCGCTCGAGCAAATCGCTCGAGCGCTGGCTGCTGTGCACTCGTTCGTAAAATCTTCATATCTCCTCAACCGGGAGTCCGTTTTGGCCGATTCAAAGTCCTACGAACTCCTCTTTTCGCCCTCTATCCATCTATGAAAACCAA
This sequence comes from Ballota nigra, assembly GCA_947034835.1. Taxonomy (NCBI): domain Eukaryota; kingdom Viridiplantae; phylum Streptophyta; class Magnoliopsida; order Lamiales; family Lamiaceae; genus Ballota; species Ballota nigra. The sequence continues at coordinate 30,084,137 of OX344720.1, forward strand.
AGAGACAAATTAATAATTTTATAAAAATGATACTCATTTGACTCCAAGCACTCATCGAAAACACTCAAAACATGAGTAAATCGGGCACCAAAACATAACAATTTCACGCCTAATCACGACGGGAGGCCGGCGCCGCGCGCACGCGCGCGCGTGCCTCGGGGCGCTCTGGGCGGCACCTCGGCGCGCCTCCATGCAGCGCCTCGGGTGCGCCTTGGCACGCCTCCTGAAGCGCTTCGGCGTTTTTTGGGCCGGGAGGCGCGCGGGCCCACTTCGTGGGCCGACGTGCGCCGTATCTCGGGCCGTGGAATTTTTCGGTTCGTGTTTTTTTCCGTGTGACTTTAAAGGTTGTCCCGAACCCCAAACGATGTTGTTTTTGATGAAGTGTTGCTGTTCGAGTGGGAGCGTGTCGAGACGAACGTCGGAAAGCAACAAGGACGATTTTTCGCATCAAGACGTGAAGAAATTAAACCGTGACAATTGGATTTGAGTGCTCCAATGTGTTTAATTTTGTTTTGATGGATGTTTTATTTCGTGCACCTATTATTATTTGTTAATATGTGTTTGCATGAATTTAATTGTCCAAGAAAAACCTTTCTTTCGGAAATTACTAAGTATGTTTATTTAATCGCAATTTTATTCCGGATATTAAAATTGGATTAATTTGGCCTCCATAATTTATTTATTTGTGAAGTTCTTTTGGAATACATTTCCCCTTCGGATCGGCCAAAAGAACGGATTTCACATGAATAAATTTTGAAAGGATGATTGTGGATTATTACTAGTGGCGGTATTGACCCTCACCACGAGTGGCTTGCTCAAAGCGAAATAATAATCCTGTATTTAATTATGGTTATTACTTAGGCATAGGGAATTGATATTAACTTACTCCCCTCGGAGTCCCTGTCAGTTTCTATGTGGTCAAAGTGGGAGCCAACATTTAATTTTGAATTAAGGATTTGTAACTTTTAAGTTTGTAATCCGCTTGAATGTGTTTAAATGTATAGACCACCCCTCGTGGTGCATTTAAATTGTTTCGAGATGTTGGCTAATGCATGATTATATTGTTTTAATGTTTCAATATAATTGATGTGATCGAATTATGTGATAATTTCATATTTTTCTAGATATTGATATGAATGTATGTTTTATTCTCATTTCATCATGTCGCAACCTTTTAATCCACTGTTTAATATGCTTAAAGTTAATAAACTTTTTGGAGTGATTTATATCGATTGGATATGTTTTTTTAAAAATTTGTCCTTACTGCACGAAAACACAATTGGGTTATTTATGTTAATATACCCGGCAAGCCTAATGATAAGTCAAGCAATGGGAAGAGGCAGTTTATGATTGGAAGCGTGACAATGAACACATGAAGTGCATTATCTTGACATCTCTGTCTGAGGATTTGAGGCGCGTTCATGGAGACATTGTATCCGCTGTTGAAAACATGGAACACCTTGAAGAGATGTCTTCACATCAAACCCATGACTAATCAGTTCACCAAACATGACTCGGTCAAGTTGGAAATGGTGGAGGGAACACCCGTGAGGGAGCACGTTCTCAAGATAATGGCATACCTTAACAAGTTGGAAGTACTTGGTGCAGATTTGATTGATTTCATATACCATTCTCTACCGAGAAGCTTTGAGCAGTTTCGTCTGAACTGTCAGATGAATGAACGGACAAATCGTTTGCCCGAGCTCTTGCAAGCTTTAGTTTCGGCGGAGGTGAAAATGGAGCGCCAGTCTAGCGCTATGGTGGCTAATGGTCCGTCTACCTCTTTTGGTCCCAAGGGAGGGAAAAAGAGGAAGAGAACCAAAGGCCGGATCCAAGCAAATCCAATTGTTACGAAAGGCAAATGCAAAGGCTAGCATCGAAGGGGAAGTGTTTTAGTTGTGGTGAGAGAGGACAATGGAGGTCTGCCTGTTCCAAGCTTAAGAGGCTAGGAAAGTTAGGTAATTAACACACCTTAGTCGTCGAAACTTGTGAAGTGGCGTATGCTGTCTATTCGTGGATGGTGAATACGAGAGCTACTGATCACATTTGTTTCATGGGTTTAAGCTAACCCGACGACTTAACGGAAGTGAGATCCCCATCACATCAGGCGATGCTACGAGAGTGGCAGCTGAAGCAGTGGGAGAAGTGCGCCTATCTTGTGAAGATAGAGTTATGGTCTTGAGAGACGTTCCTCATGTTCCTAGTTTAGAAAGAACTCAACCTTCAGTTTCTAAACTGTTTGAATAGATACTCAGTTTCTTTTAATAAGGATGTTATTATTTCTTGAAACGATGAGTTTATCTGTTCCGGAATTTCAATGGATGATCTTTATACCATTTTTGGGCACACCACTCACAAAATTGAATCTAATAACACATCGATTATTTCGAGTAATAAAAGAAAGTGTTCTTCGGAGATGAACGAAACACTTCTATGGCATCTTAGACTAGGTCATATTAATCTAAAGCGGATAGAGAGATTGGTGAAAAATGGATCCTTGGAATCATTCCAAGTCGAACCGTTTCCAACTTGTGAATCCTGTTTAGAGGGTAAACTGACCAAGAGGGCATTTGGAGCCAAGGGGAATAGAACCACGGAAGTGTTAGAACTCGTTCATACCGATATGTGTGGTTCAATGACGATCATAGCAAGAAGGGGTATGAGTAAATTGTCTTTTTCAATGATTACTCGAGATATGGATACATCTACCTTATGATATCAGCATAGGGAAAGAAGTATCAAGTTTCTACGATTTGATCGTAGAGGCGAATACCTTAGCGATGAATTCTTGAACTAGCTATCAGACGAAGGGATTGTATCCCTGTTGACCGCACCGGAAACCCCTCAATAGAACAGTGTGGCGGAACGAAGGAGCCATACTCTTTTAGAAATAGTCAGATCCATGATGAGTTATTCGGATTTACCCAAGTCGTTTTGGGGTAACGCCTTGGAAACGGCGGCTTATATTCTAAACTTGGTGCCTTCCAAATTGGTTCCTAAAACCCCAATGGAATTGTGGACCGGGCGCAAGCCCAGTCTAAGACATTTGCGGATTTGGGGTTGTCCGGCATACGTGCTAGATAAGGAAGCCGGTAAGTTGGATCCACGTTCGGAATTAAGGCTGTTTATAGGGTACCCTGCGGGAACAAAAGGGTGTATGCTCTATAGTCTCAATGATTAAAAGACTGTGATTAGTTCGCACTTTAAATTCTTGGAGGAAGACTATATGAACAAATGAAAGCCCAGAAGTGAGATTACCTTAGACGAGTTAAGAGGGCAAACTCCTATACCAAGTATACAAGATGATATACCACACGTCACACCTTCACAACCGGAACCCCGTCGTAGTGGGAGGATTGCAAGGCAACTCGAGAGATTCATGGGAATTGGAGGATCTTCGGACTTGATTCCCGGCAATGAATCAGACCTATGGACGTACGATGAGGCAATCCAAGACACAGACGCGGAGGCGTGGCAAACCGCAATGGAAACCGAGATGGGTTCGATGTATTATAATCAAGTGTGGGAGTTGGTTGATCCACCTAGTGGGGTAGAGCCCATTGGATGCAAGTGGGTGTACAAGGGGAAAAGAGGACCGGACGGAAGGGTAGAGACCTTCAAAGCAAGGCTTGTGGCCTGTGGCCTGTAGCTATGCTTAAGTCCATCCGTATTCTCTTGTCGATCGCTGCGCACTTAGATTACGAGATCTGGCAAATGGATGTCGAGACAGCTTTCCTTAACGGAAGTCTTGATGGGATCTATATGCAACAGCCCAAAGGTTTCGTTGAAAAAGGCCAAGAGCACCTCGTATGCAAGCTTAAGAGATCCATTTATGAACTTAAGCAAGCGTCGTGTACTTGGAACCAGTGTTTTGATCAAGTTATTGAGTCTTATGGGTTTGTGATCAAAACAAGTTCGAAAGTTGTGTGTATAAAAGGTGTGACGAAACTGCGGTGGTATTCTTAGTATTATACGTAGACGATATTCTGCTCATTGGAAACAATGTAAAGGTATTGTCAGACGTAAGGGTATGACTGTCAAATCAGTTTGATATGAAGGACTTAGGGAAAGCCGGTCACATCCTTGGGATCAAGTTCACCCGAGATCACAAGAGGAGAATGTTGGGTTTATCGCAAGTTTCATACAAAGCCACTGTTTTGAAGCATTTCAGCGTGCAAGATTCCAAGAAAGGTTTTGTACCTTTTAGGCACGGAATCCATCTATTTATAGAAATATGCCCTAAGACGCAAGTGGAGATAGATGACATAAAAGACGTTCCGTACGTTTCGGACGTAGGAAGTCTTATGTATGCAATGTTGTGTACGAGACCGGATATCTGCTTTGCCGTGGGCATGATGGCAAGATATCAAAGTAACCCCGGGGAAGCACATTAGATTGCAATTATATGCGTTCTTTAGTTTCTGAAAAGAACTTGGTATGGAATGCTGATTTAACAATCAGACAATCTAATTCCCATGGGATACACGGACTCAAATTTCCAATCAGACATAGATTCTAAAATAACTACCTCGGGTAGTGTGTTTTGCATGGGAGAAGGAGCCATGACATGGAGAAGCGATTTGTAGAAATGCATCGCCGATTCGACCATGAAAGCCGAATAAGTAACTGCTTGTGAAGCAGCGAAAGAAGCGGTTTGGCTCAAGTACTTCTTAGTGGACTTGGACGTTGTTCCGAATTTGGCCATCATAATCACTGTCCATTGTGATAATGTCGGAGCAGTTGCAAATTCAAGGGAACCAAGAGTCCACAAGGCCAACAAACACATTGAAAGAAAACACCATCTTATACGAGAAATCGTTAAGAGAGGAGATAAAGAGGTGGCAAAGATAGCGTCGGGTGACAACCTAGCCAATCCATTCACAAAGGGTCTGCCTCAGAGTACATTCGAGAGACATGTGGATGGAATGGGAGTCAAGACGATTGCCAATCTGCTTTAAGTATAAGTGGGAGGAATTATTAGGTTAGTGTAGGTTGACATGAGATGTCACGTAGACCTACTACACTAAGACATGTATGATGTATACTAAAAGCAGACTTTAAGTATAAGTGGGAGATTGTTGGAGTTATTCGTGAAAGTATGCTTTTACTTTGTATAACTCGTGTATCAAACACTTGGTTATGAGAATAATTCTTTTATCGCATTTGCTTTAGTTATGATTGAATGTTGAATTTCTATTGCAAACCGTTCAATATATAGTACATGTTACATTGTAGTTAATGTGGTGATACCCGATCACGGAAGACAACATTAACAGTTTAGTTGTAACTAAACGTACATTTTCACGACCTAGGTGGAATTGAACAATTCGCCGTGAAAGGTCGATGTGTAAGGCTCAGATTGGTCTGTCTTGACTAAGAGATTGCACTAGCACATTTAGTATGTGTTGAAGAGGTCCTACAACGAGGATAAATTCTTCTGTTCTGAAAGGTGAAGAATTAGACCTCAGTGGTTGTTGATTTCTTAATCTCCGTCACTTAAATAGGACAGTGTGTGCTTAATGGTTACTATTTTGATAAATGTTGGGTGAGAATCATTGCGACTTCGAACTTTGTGTCTTGGGCAGTGATGTTAATCATACGACGGTTGTTAAGATTTAATACGGAGAAACGCGTGCGAGTATGGCTCGTGTGATTAGTCCCCTTGGTGGGCTCAGAAGTTTTATTGTACCAAATCTTGCAAGTGAAGAATTAGTTTCTTCGGTACGAATAATAATGTTGAGCTGTCTTTACTCCAAGGTGAAATATATTAATTAATTTAGAGCTATTCAGAAGCTCAATTAATTAATGGACTTGATAATCTTAAACGCGGGAAATAATAACCGGGAGCCCATATTATCGTAATATGGATTAAGATGGATAGTGCAATATTAATTTATTAGTGGTAATAATTAATATTAATGGGCTGAATTATGTTGAGGCTCAATATTGAAATTCAGAAGTCCATTAGGAGGTCCAATCTTAATTCTCCTTAAAGGCCCCTCAAGTAGCCCATTAAGTAGCCCATTAATGATAAGGTGATTAAAATAAAGAATATATTAATGCTGATTTTTCAAGTAAATTTCGAAAATAAGAGAATAAAAAAGAAATAAGATTTTGTTGATTTTCTTGGAAATATATTATGGAAGATATGTATTCTAGGAATACAAGAATATCTCATATATTCAAGAAGATCCAAATCTTTGGATTTCTATTGTAATTTTCGAAAATTAATCCCTTAATATGAAGGGTGAGATTTTTGTGGAATATTTTATTTTGGAGAAAAGAATATATGGAATATATTCAAGATTCTTAGAAGCTAAGAAAAGATTTTCTCCAAGCCCAAATATCACTTAAAATTTCGGCCCCTACATATTATAAATAGGGGATGATTATTTCATCCCCAAGTACGTAATTCCATGTGTTGGAAAAATCAAGAAGCATAGATATTTTTCTTTTTCCTTAGTTTATTAAATTACTTGAAAGCATCTCCCACCGGTGATCAAGTGAGGCAAAAGGGAAATACTTGAGAAGGTTTTTGGGTCGATAGAGCAAGATCGTAATTGTCCCGTTAATCCAAAGGCCAATTCTACAAGAGGTACGTTAATCACATATTTACTTGTTTATTCCGCCATAGTTAATATGTGAAATTAATTCAACATGCATGATGAAAATTTGTTGTTTGAATTATTATTTGAATTAATTAGGATTAATTCATGCTAGTAATAATTGTATTTAAATTCGTATTTAAATTTCATCCCGAATAGATTCCTAGCACCCCTATTTACCCAACATCTACCCCGCTGGGTGGTTTGACCAACTCCCACACTTGATTATGATCCATCGAACCCATCTCGGCTTCCATTGTTGTTTGCCATGACTTCGCGTCTTTATCTTGGATTGCCTCGTCGTATGTCCGTGGGTCTGATTCATCTCCGGGAATCAAATCCAAAGATTCTCCTATTCCCATGAATCTCTCGGGTTGTCTAACAAACCTCCCACTGGGAGGGGTTCCAATTGTGAAGGTATGATGTTTGGTATATCATCTTGTATACTTGGTATCATGGTTTGCCCTCTCAATTCTTCTAAGGTACTTTCATTTTAGGCTTCCGATTGTTCATATAGTCCTCTCCAAGAATTTAAAGTGTGTACTAATCACGGTCTTTTGATCCTTGGGACTATAGAACATACACATTTTCGTTCCCATGAGGTATCCTATAAACAACCTTAATTCCAAACGTGGATCCAAATTACCGGTTTCCTTGTCTAGCACGTATGTCGGACACCCCCATATTCTCATGTGTCTCAAACTGGGCTTGCGCCCAGTCCACAATTCTACCGGGGTTTTAGGAACCGACTTGGATGGCACTAAATTTAGAACGTAAGCCGTTGTTTCCAAGGCGTTACCCCAAAACAATTTGGGTAAATCTGAATAACTCATCATGGATCTGACCATTTCTAAAAGAGTCTGGTTCCTTCGTTCCGCCACACCATTTTGTTGAGGGGTTCCCGATGCGGTCAACTGGGATACGATCCCTTCGTCCGACAAGTAGTTCAAGAATTCATCGTTGAGGTATTCGCCTCCATGATCTGATCGTAGAAACTTGATACTCTTTTCCCTATGTTTCTCGACTTTGGCCTTAAACTCCTTGAGTAATCGTCAATGAAATTGATAAAATACTCATACCCCATTCTTGCTTTGATCAACATTGGACCACACACATCGGTATGAATGAGTTTTAACACTTCCGTGGCTCTATTACCCTTGGCTCCAAATGCCCTCTTGGTCATTTTACCCTCCAAACAAGATTTGCAAGTTGGAAACGGCTCGACTTGGAGAGATTCCAAGGATCCGTCTTTCACAAATCTTTATATCCGCTTTAGATTAATATGACCTAGTCTAAGATGTCATAGAAGTGTTTCGTTCATATCCGAAGAATGCTTCCTTTTATTACTTGAAATGATTGACGTGTTATTAGATTCATTATTTGAGTGGTGTGCACACTTAATCGTATATAGATTGTTCACCAACGTTCCATGATAAATATGTTCATCTTACAAAAAATAGAAACTACTTTATTAAAAGAAACAAAATATCCATAAAAAAATAACTTAGAAACTGAATTTAAATTCTTTCTAAAGTTCGGAACGTAAAGAACATCTCTTAAAATTAAAACTCCATCTTCAAAAGACAGGTGCATGACTCCCACTGCTTCGGCTGCCACTCTCGTAGCATCGCCCAAAGTGATGAGGATCTCATTCTCGTTAAGTCACCGAGTTAGCTGAAACCCCTGAAGAGTGAAATAAATATGATCAGTTGCCCCGGTATCCACTACCCAAACGTGGGTAGCATACGCCGCAACATAAATTTCAACAACTAAAGCATGAGAGTTACCTTTCTTTACTGCCTTCTTAGGCTTAGAATAGACAGACCTTCAATGTCTTTTCTCACTGCAATTGAAGCACTTACCCTTAGCGGTCTTCTTTCCACCTCCTTCACCTTTAGCCTTGGCTTTCGCTACGGTCGGATTTGCTTGGGTCTGACCTTTTGTCCTCTTCCTCTTCTTCCCTCCCTTGGGACGGAAGAGGTAGACAGACCATTTGCCACCATAGCAATAGTTTGATGCCTCATTATAGTCTCCGCCGATACCAAAGCTTGCTAGAGCTCAGGCAAAATATTTGCCCGTTCATTCATTTGTTAGTTCAATTGAAACTGCTCGAAACTTTTCGGTAGAGAATGGAGAACGAAATCGACCTTAGTAGAGAGATCAAATTCGGCACCAAGTACCTCCAACTTGTTGAGGTGAGCCATCATTTTGAGAACGTGATCCCTCACGGGTGTCCCCTCCACCATTTTCTGCAAAAGTATCTTTCGCATGGTATTTGCCTAGCCGTACGGTTCTGATGTTTAAACATCGCTTCAAGATTGAGCATAATCTCAGAGGCGGTCTCCATGTGCTGGTGTTGGTGTTGCAACACATCTGACATTGAAGCCAAGATGGTGCACCTAGCCATCTCATCAGAGTCTATCCAACACTTATACTCTTTCTTGACCGACTTGCTCGCATCTTCGATAGGCTCATCGGGTTTAGGAGTAGTAAGTACCCATTTGTGGTATTGAGCGGTTAGGACAATATCAAGGTTACGTTTCCAATAAACGTAGTTCTCACCAACAAGTATACTAAACAGTGGATTAAAAGGTTGCGACATGATGAACTGAGAATAAAATATACATTCATATTAATATCTAGAAAAATACGAAATTATCACATAATTTGATCACATAAATTATATTGAAACCTTAAAACAATACAATCATGCATCAGCTTACATCTCGAAACAATTTAAATGCACCACGAGGGATGGTCTATACATTTAAACATATTCAAGCGGATCACAAACTTAAAAGTTACAAATCCTTAATTCAGAATTAATACTTGCCTCTCACTTTGACCACATAAAAATTGACAGGGACTCCCCAGGGAGTATGTTAATATCAATTTCTTATGCCTAAGTAATAACCTTAATTCAATACATGATTATTATTTTGCTTTGAGCAAGCCACTCGTGATGAGGGTCAATACCGCCACTAGTAATAATCCACAATCATCATTTTAGAATTTATTCATGTGAAATCTGTCTTTTTGGTCGATCCGAGGGGGAAATGTATTCCAAAAAGACTTCACAAATAAATAAATTATGGAGGTCAAATTAATCCAACTTTATTATCCGGAATAAAATTGCAATTAAAAAAAATACAAAAGTAAGGGTTTTCTTGGACAATTAAAATCATGCAAACACATATTAACAAATAATAAGTGCACGAAAAAAAATATCCATAAAAAAATTAAAACACATTGGAATACGAGAAATTGTACTCATTGTTTTCGTCGTCCGTCTCGACAAACTCCCACTCGAACGACAATAATTCGTCAATAAAACCTTCGTTTGGGGTTGGGACGATGTTTGACATCACACAAAAAAATAAGCACGAACGAAACAATTGCATGGGCCGAGATCCGGCGCGTGTCGGCCCACGGAGGTGGGCCACGCACCCTCTCGGTGCCCATGCAGGCGTGCTGCGCCCATACGGGCAGCTGCGCCTGACACCCTCGTCGCGCCCGAAGCGCACCACCCGCGTGCGCCTAACGCATGACGTGCGCTCGGGTCTTGCCGTCCGTGCTCGTTTTTCACCCATGCACGATCCACGTCCATGCATGCGCCACACATGCATGCATCGTCCGTGTATAATATCTTCAATTCTTTGTTTCCATCTTCGTTTCGATCCGGTTACAATTTATTTACAAAAAAAAATCTAGATCTAGACTAGTCTATTACATTGATCAAATCAAAATAAAACCAACTAATCTACTCGTGGATTTTCTCACGAGAAAAATAAATTCGAACGAATCGAATTGAAAATAATTAATTCACACGCATGAATAAAATTAAAAAATAGACATTAAAACTATGACAATTGGATACCTGCAAAACAGATCTACCAATTCTACTATCCAATTTCAATTTAATGTTCTACAATTTAAATTCCAATTTACATATCAGAGCCCGAAACCATGGCTCTGATGCCAATTGTTGGGAAAAAATAGGGGTGTCCGGATCTATTCGGGATGAAATTTAAATACGAATTTAAATATAATTATTGCTAGCATGAATTAATCCTAATTAATTTAAATAATAATTCCAACATCTAATTTTATCATCATGCATGCAAAATTAATTCACATAAAACCTATAGCGGAAAAACTAGGAAATTATGTAATCGCGTACCTCTCGTAGATATGGCATTTGAGAATAACGGGACTAGCTCGATGATGCTATCAACCGAAAGACCTTCTCAAGTATATCCCTTTTATCTTGCTTGTTCACCGGTGGGAAGTGCTCACAAGCAATTTAATAATACAAGGGAGAAAGTAAAATAATTTTGCTCTGATTTTTCCAACACATGGAATTATGAAACTGTAAACTGGAGATGAAATAATCAACTCATACTTATAGGGGACCGAAATTTTCATGGAATAGAGGGGAGAGAAAATCTTTTTCTTGGCCTCCAAGAAATCTTGAATAAATCTCATATATTCTTTTCTCCATAATAAAATATTCCATAAAAACCTCACCCTCCTAATATAAGTGTAATTTTTTAAAATGATGGTCCAAGATTACAATATTTGGATCTTCTTGAATTTATGAGATAATCTTGTATTCCAAAAATACATATCTTCCATAATATCTTTCCAAGAAAATCAACAAAATCTTTTCTTTTCCATATATAATATTTTAAAAAATAATCAAGAAAAATCAGCAATAATATTTTCTTTTATTTTAATCACCTTATTATTACCGGGCTACTTGAGGGGCCTTTAGGAGAATTAAGATTGGACCTCCAATGGACTTCTGAATTTCAATATTGAGCCCCAATATAATTTAGCTCATTAATATTAATTAGTATCACTAATAAATTAATATTGCACTATCCATCTTAATCCATATTACGATAATATGGGCTCCCGGTTATTATTTCCCGCGTTTAAGATTATCAGTCCATTAATTAATTAAGCTTCTAAATAGCTCTAAATTAATTAATATCTTTCACCTTGGAGTAAAAGACAGCTCAAAATTATTATCCGTACCGAAGAAACTAAATCTTCACTTGCAAGATTTGGTACGATAAAACTTCTGAGCCCACCAAGGGGACAAATCACACGAGCCGTACTCGTACACGTTTATCCGTATTAAATCTTAACAACCGTCGTATGATTAATATTACTGTCCAAGACACAAGGTTCGAAGTCACGATGATTCTCACCCAACATGAATTAAAGCAGTAACTATTAACCACACACGGTCCTATTTAAGTGACGGTGATTAAGAAATCAATAACCACTGAGGTATAATTCTTCATATTTTAGAACAGAAGAATTTATCCTCGTTGTAGATCCTCTTAAACACATACTAAATGTACTAGTGCAATCTCTTGGTCAATTCATGCCAATCTGAGAATTACACATCGACCTTTCACGGTGAATTGTTCAATTCCATCTAGGTCGTGAATTTGTACGTTTAGTTACAAGTAACCGTCACTGTGATCGGGTATCACCACATTAACTACAATATAACACGTACTACTTATAATGATCTGGTTGCAATAAATATTCAACATTCATTCATATCTAAAGCAAATGAGATAAAAGAATTATTCTCATAAATAAGTGTTTAATACATGAGTTATACAAAGTAAAAGCATACTTTCACGTATAACTCCAACATTTAGTTGACTAACCAAACAGCTAACACTTCAAGACAACCTGTACTTATAACGGACTATGCTATATTACAAGAAGCTTTAAATGAGCTGAAGTCAAAGCTAGAGGTGATTCCCATTCAAATTCAAATCCCTCCAACGGCTAAGAAGACCCCCAAGACTCCTATAAATAGGAGAGACAACCCCAGAGGACAACAACAACACTCGAGCTATTCAAGCACATTACTCAAGCATATCTACAGCTACCTCAAGTCTATATTCTTCAATTGTTAGAAGTTTTTAGGACTAGGTTGCTAGGATATTCTATGTTGTTGTTTCTCACAAAAATCTTATTTTGTAACTCTACCTTGTGTGGAGATATTTCTTTGTTAGTGTTACGTATTCTGAGTGAAAAAGAGAGCCTGAATGAAAAATTGTATCCTACTTAAGTTTAGACAGATCTGAGTGAGGAGTCTAGTTTTTAGTGTAACACCCCGAATCCGAAACACATAAATTGTATCGAATCTGAGGTATTACTTGTGACTAAAATGCGAACTATAAAATTTTTGATATAAAAATGGATAATAAAATGAGAGATGAGTTTTATGCAGTCGAAGAAATGAGAAGAATAATTTTAATAAGTATCTCACACACATATATGTGTATATAAAGTTTAGTATTAACAGTAACATTTTATTTAAGCGGGAAACTCCGTGTCGTCTCTATTACTGTCCTTGCTCCACTAAATCATAATCTGCAAGGGTTGTAAAAATGGGGCATGAGATTTGAATTCTCACTTATGTGTGATTCGCAACATCATGAGATTGGTAAATCGGAAGTATATTAAATTGTGCTTATTAATAAAATATTTTAATCCATTAATCAGTTGACATATAAACACGAATATCATATATCACATAAGTAAAAAGTTCACAATAATAATTAATTGGGCATAGCAGGTTTCACATCATATAATTGATATATCACAAGTTGATTCACATTAAGGGGGCAGATCCCAAAAATCATTTTAAGTAACGGTCTAATCTGCCAAAATCATTTTCAACACATTGTAAATCTCCCCCAAACCATTTCTCACAAACAATTCATGTGACCATGAATCTGAGTTATTATCACTCATGGTCACCACAAAATAATACCAGTAACCATGAATCTGACCTATTGTCACTCATGGCCATACGTGTCAATCCACAAACAAAACTACTACGCATTAGATCAATGATTACTCGCTTTTCTCTTTCTCATAAAAACTGTACTTTCAAATTGTGGGGAGACTTCACATAATTCATACTTAAATTGGTTCATGCTCATATAATGCCTTAATCATGCAATGGTGATTAATTGAAATAAAACAATAGATATTTGTATCATATATAAATATATCACGTAATTCAAACAGTTATATAGTAGGTGTACATTTATGTTGGATAAGTTGTTTTAGATTGATTTAGTCGAGTTCAGAGTATACCAGCACAACGTATTATTAACAGATCAATCAACAGATCAATCACCCACCTCTTAACTTTATAGGTAAGTTACAACTGTCTTTGAATTCTTTTTGAAAGATAACTTGCGTTGTAGAGATGTCCCGAGAGTGATACGTTAACAGACCCCTCGTGCGTATCCCGTTTAGCACAGAGTCCTAGTACAAAACTATTTGATTAAAAGTTGACCTTCGAATTATTAGGAAAACTTGAGAGTTTGTATTACGAACATCGAGGAGGTCGTTATCTTATAGACCTATTAAAATAGACCTACTAAAAAATACACACTATCTTGGTAAATACACCACTTCTAAAAGGTTGGTGTATTAGGGGAGTGTACTTACTAATTTCCTTGTTGTATGACCATTTCGACTTTTATAAAAACGATCTTTTGATATTCTTAGACCTTTATAACTAAAAGTTTTTAATAATTTAAAAGTATATCCATATTATATTTTTCTTGAAAATAATTAAAATGATAAGAAAATTATATAAATAATATTAATATAATTAAATTCCCAATTTAATATTATTCTTTCTAAAATTTCCATTTCTTATTTTAAAAGAACTTTGAATATAATTTTATATTTTATAAATAAAACTCCCGTTATTATTAATTATTTTGCTTGAAGAATTTTATATAATAAATACTAAAAATAATATAATATATATTTTTCCTTATTATTAGTATTACTAATCAAATTGATTTTGTGTCATTTTCAAAACAAAAGAATAGTACTAATTTATAAAAATACTCTTTTTCACCTGTTACTAATTTGGATATTAAAAACTTATCATTTTGTTCTTTTTTCTAAACTCGATTAATAATAATTTTGATAGTCAAAATACTCCTTTTTAAAATCTAACGGTACTAGTCCTTTTCCCAATAAATTGAAACAAGGTTTTAAAGAAAACATAAAGTTTCTCCTTTGTTCCTAATTTTCGAACAGTGGCTCAGGGAGAAGATGAATTTCCCTTCGTCACTACAGACTTCAACCAACAATAATACTAACCAATAATAATACCAACAATCCATCCAAAAATACTAATCAAAATATTCAACAGTATACCAAAACTCATCCAGTGATACCAAAATCACAAATCCAATTTCTGAAAGACTAAATCAACAACCCAACACCTAGTCCAAACTCAACAGTAGCAATTTCAACAAGAATAACATTTCGTCTATCACTTGTTGGCTTCCAAACCCAAAACAATAATCTCAATTTTACAAAGTCTCAGGCGAAACTAAAACAGTTCAATTCCTATCTCAAGCACTATGAAAATTAAAGAGAAAAAAGACTAGAAATCTTACGAGTGGGCAGCCTAACGACGTTCGTTTAAGGATTTGATTGTTCGTCGGATTATTCGGACAGCCTAACGGAGTTGTCTCGATTAAAAAAATGAACAAAATTGTGAGGGTTTCTTATTTCAATGGAAAATAATTGGAGAAACTGAATTTGAATGAATTCAGAATAATTAGAAAATTAACTCACTTAAAGGAGGAAAGAGGCTGACGGCGCTTGGACTGGTGGCGCGACGGCGGGAGGGCATCAGAGATGGAGGCGGCGCTGGCGGAGCTTCGCCTATAGGAAAAGAGAGCGGCGGGGTCGTCTGGGCTAGGGCTCGCGACGGTGGACTGCGACGTCGGCTGGGAGCTGCGGCGGACGATCGGCGGCCCTGTTGGTGAGGATTGAAGCGGCGGCTCTCTGATCGGTGGAAAGAAAGGGGCGGCGGAGGGGGCGACGCGACGGCGGTCGCGGTCGGCGGTGAAGGAAGCGGCGCGATGGGCTGTTGGTGGCTGGAAGCGGTGCGATGGCGACAGCTGTGCGAGGCGTCTGGTCGACGCGACGGAGGGAGGCGACTGTGCGGCCGAGGAGAGAGGACAAAGGAGGAGGCGCAACTTCGGTGCTTGCCGGAACTGGCGTGAGGGAGAGAGAAGACTGAGAGTGGAATTGGGAATTGAGGAGAGAGGATAGAGAATTCTGAGAGTGAATTCTGAAAACTGATTTCCTTCCTGCGTAAGCTTCGAGAGGGATATTTATAAAATATTTATTTACTAGTGTGTACCCCCGCGAATTTGGAATTTTTTTTGTTATTATTAATTCTCATTATTAATATTAACTTTTTTATTTTAAATATCTTATAATTTTGATATAATATAAAAATTGTAATTATAATTCAACGAACAATGAAAATACATAACGTGAATAAATTGAAATTTTAAAATATATTTACTAATTCACACATTCAATCTTATTAAAATAAAACATTCATAACAAAGAATTATAAAAAAAAAATAACACAATTGACTAATAGTATAAAAGAGATACATAAATTAATGCAGCAACGCAAACATACCGAAATTAAAATCAAATTTGAAAAAATAATCAGTCTAAAAGGTCAAATTTTCATTAAACCGAAAACTTTAGATAAATCCACATTGACATGCATACTGGTAGCTAGAAAATCATTCATGAGATACTTTTCTGACAAAAAATAAAAATAAAAAATACTCATAGTCAATTAAATAATTATATTGAATAATAAAAATTTATGTTGAATATATAAGTATTAACCTCCATTTGAATGGATAATCTTTGAATGTTCAAGAATAATTTTCCCGGGAGGCTCAGGCTCTTGTACAACACAATTTATAAATTGTTCACATAAATCTTGTTGCAAAATACATTTCATAGTCGTACATCTACAAAAAAAAAAAAAAAAAAAAAAAAAACCAATAACTTAAGTACAAATGAATTTATGCTTACATCAAATTAACAAAAAAAATTGTTACCTTTCATCTTTAAGTTCAAATTGTATTGTTCCATATGTGATATCGTCATATCCATAGATTGTTTCCATGTATCCAATGAACATAACACATGCATTAATATTTGGGGAAAAACCCAAACATAAATGAATTTCATTTTATATCAATAAAAATATTAAATAATATTACATAAATTATATTAAATGTATATTCATCTAATTTAAAAAAAAATATTTTTGTAAAGAATGAAATATATAATTTGTTAAACTTAACTTGTATATCTCTTAGTATCACCACCATGCCCAGTTTTTCATCATGGTATAAAGATACAATAACCATTGAACACAAAATTTTAACTCTAATGATAAAATCACACATTTCAAATCTAAATGTGACCTTGCCAAAAAAGATTTCATAACTAAAATAAAATATTTTGTAGATGCTTGTATGGAAACAATTGATTAATGTATTATTATTTATAATACACAAATCCAATAATAAGAATTATATTTTTTTTAAGAATCAATTTTAGTTTTTTTTTTAATTCGAATTTCCTCCTAGAAATTTCACATATACAAATATTTTGTAAAAAGAAAAATTAAAAAAAAAATTGAAATCCTACTCTAGAAAAACATATCTATATTTGGGTAGCAAGATTTTTGTGTTACAATCTATTATTGATGGTAAGATATTATATTCTGTAGCAAGAATTTTTTGATATCATACGCTACTTCGGTAATGATATCTTTTCCAAAATATTTCGATTTCTTCCTACATATTTCACATCTATCAACATTTTATCAAAAAAAAAAAAAAAATCCTAACAAATCAAAGAAATTTTTTGTTCTTCTTTAGAAAAAATATCTACTTGCATTAATTTAATGTTTAAAAGAATATTCAATATTATACGTAAATATTTATTTCCAATGATCAAAATATATTTACATTTTTTGTATATAAGAGTAAGATACTTTTCAATTGTTAGTAAATAAATTTAATATCCTTTTTTTTTTTTACCTATGCTATAATTTTTTATCCATAAAAAAATTATTCCACAAAATTATTCCACATATTTAAAAAAAAATTAATACATATGATCATGAAAAGGTATTATGTGAATAATATTCACGGTGAGACTTGTTTGAATAGTATTAATAAATTACATTAAAGGTATCAGTGAATTGCATTAAAGGTATTAGCTTTGAAGGGTATTAGTTATTTTCACTAAATGTATTAGTTGAAGTGTTATTAGTTAATTTCACTAAAATATTAGTTGTTTCAACATTAGGTATTAGTAAATTGTTATTCACGATAATAGTTACAATGAGTATCATTCACATAATACTTTTCCTATAAGCATAATATCACCATATATTATAAAGAGGGGGGGAGGGAGAGAGGGAGAGAGAGAGGGAGAAGTTTAGACTTATCATAAATTAAAGGTTGAGTCAAGGATTTCTTAGCCCATTTGAAAGTGGACATAACATAAATGGGCTGGTCTGTTTAAGTCGGGGCTTTGGCAGGCGGTCCGACTCAAATTCTTTTTATTTTTTAAAATAAAATTTTACATTTTTTGTTCATTGTTAACCATTATAGTATCACTTTCAGGACTATATTGGAGTAAAATTTACGTTCATAGATGATGAATTTAAATTGTAAAACTATGTATTCATTTGTGAACTTCAATTGTAAAAATTATTTTTCTAACTAATGAACAATGAACTTTATTTGTTCAGTGATTTTAGGGTGCATTCTAATTACAATATTTGACTCAGTTAATGACCCAATTAAAATTCGCGGGTTTATCACCTGTGCAGAGATCACACCTGGAAGCCTCGCCGCATTGGAGACAAAGTAGCTCCCCTGAAATTGGTGCTCACGCCTGCGATTTTCTGTCAGTGGATAACACCGGAATTGCAGAAATAAGACGAAGCCTTACGCCCGTCTCTTCGACGGAAAAGATGGAAGAAAGGCTGTTGTTAGCCGGAAATGAAAGGACGAAGAGAGAAAAGCCGACTGGGGCCCAAGTAAAGAATTTGTTACTGAAGCAATAAAGTGCCAATGCCAAATTTAGATAATCATGTTTCTAATTCCCTGTTGCTCGTGCTAGGCCAAGGAATTTCATAAGAAATTTAAAACTAATTTTTATTGGCAAGATAAATTTGTTTTGTGAATAATTCTTGTGGTAGTGGTGATTAAGTCTTGGGTTCTACTTAATAATTTTTAGGGTATTGGTGATTATAACTTAGAGTATTGATGATTAAGTTTTGGGGTATTGGTGAATAATTTTTTGGAGATATAATTTGGGGTATTGATGATTATAAATTGAGGTATTGTTCATTATAACTCGAAGTATTGGTGATTATAATTTGGGGTATTTATGATATAATTTGAGGCATTATACGATGCGAGTGCGACCCATATTTGCAACCCGGTTTGTTGTCAAACCCGCGAAAAGTCAATAGACTCGCAAAAAGTCAAAATTAATTTCAAATTGAGTTAAAATTATAAATGCATAGTATGCACTTGGATGCACCCTAAAAGTTTTCTTATTTGTAAGATAAATTTTGTTATTTACATGGTGATAGTTGTCAAGATAAATTATTTGATTACATTTAATATTGATAAATTTTATGAATTATAGCTTTTTAATTATATTATTTAAAGTTTTAAAAAATTAAAAGATATATAAAAAATTAAAAGTGTTGTGTTTGCACATTCTAATAATATTGATTGAACCCACTATATATGTATCATTAACACATTACATATAAATTTGTACCTACATATGAACATGTGATCATTTCCACATATCCCTCTATATACTAATAGGGAGTTATTTCTGCTGATGTGTCGACTTCTGGTGCGTTTCGCTTACGTGTCGATTTCTGATGCGTTTTGCTTATGTGTCAATTTTTATGTCTTTATTGCCACATGTCGTCTCATTATGATTTTTGTGTGTCTTCATTGCCATGTGTCATTAAATTGTGAGTCAATATTTATGTTTGTGTATATATGTGACAATTATATATTGTCTAATTTTTTTTTTTTTTTTTGAAAAAAGTAGGAGTCATGTTTTGAACCTTGGACCTCTTGGTTAATAATTATAGTAATTACCAATTACCAACTGGACTAATCAATAAACATGTATATATGTTTGAAAAAATTTATATTGTTTAATTTTAGCCTATAAAAGTGTTCTATATATTTCGTTGTCATTGTATTAAGTTATTTATCTTATTATATTTGAGAAAGTCCAATATTTATGATATATAAGTTTGTGAGTATTTCAAAAAAGTGAATTATGTAAATTTATTATATTGATGAATAATTAATTAAAAATTGAAAAGAATAATTATGTGGATTTTAATATTTAGATAATGTATTTCTTCTTTTATTATTGTCTCAAGACACAATAAATAATCTTGATTTGTTTAACTTATCCCACTAATAGGAATTGGACCTCTAATTATGGGTACAATTTTTTTTTGTTTAATCTCACCTCAATTTTGCAATTAAATCAATATATCATGTCATCCTATAAAAAGATCATCATGTATTTTGTGGTTCGATCTCATCATTATTGAGGAAATCATATACATTTCTACGTTTTTTTTTTTTTTTGTGGGTAATTAAAAAGGTGGAATTGAGTATATTTAAAATTCTCTAATAAGTTAAATTATATTCCCTCCGTACGTACTTTCCACATTTTATTAAATTTAAGAGTAAATATATTTTTTAATTTTTAAATAGTTAAATAATACTCCCCCCATCCCACATCATTTTGCACTCTAAGGGGTTACATATTTTTTAATAAATGTGTGTTTTTTTAAATAAAGTAGTGACATATGTATAAATATGTGTATATATTTGTAAGTGTATACACAAATCACTGCTTTCTATTTTAGTAGTATGCAAATTGGTGTGGAAATGACCAAAATGACAAGTGTACATGATATATGGTATATTAAGAAATCCCGCGTAATACGCGGGCACTGCGCTAGTATACACATATCCAGTAGAAAATTTAGAATACGATGGGAAATAATATGAATACTAAGGGGGCGCTTGGTTAACAACTCTTTAATGGTAATGGGAATTAGATTGAAAATTAGTGTAAGTAGCATGGTTCATGAGAACAAAATCACTATATCTCCTCCTAAATAAGGTAATCACTACTCCATTTTGATTACCCTATTATCTTCCTACAATCATCCTCCTCAATCACTCCCCTATTCCTCCACCAACAACCATTTGTTGTCCACTTCTATTCCAAAATTGGGGCATGACACTAACTATGGAGTCACCATTGGAACACTTCTTCACCTAACATATCATTTTTATTATGAGGGCATAGATGGAAATATATTTTCATTCCCATTGCCATTGAAGAATTCCTAACCAAGCGCCCCCTAAGTCATATTGATAAAGTTAATCAATATTGGAAATCGTAGGAAGCGTTTGGTTAGCAATTCCTCAATGGTAATGAGAATGAAAATTATTTTTCATCTATGCCCCCATAATCAAAATATAATGTTGGGGGAAAAATTGTTACAATTATGACTCCATTGCTAGTTTCATGCCCTAATTTTGAAATAGGAGTGGACATCAAATGGTTGTTAGTAGAGGAATGTGGGAGTGATTGAGGAGGATTATAGGAAGAGAACAGAGTAATCAAAATGGAGTAGTCATTACCTTATTTAGGAGAGGAGGTGACGTTTTTGTTCTCATTATCCATGATAATTACACTAATTTGCAATCTCATTAACATTGAGGAGTTGCTAACCAAGCGCCCCCTTACTCAGTTTGAATTGATCATTTTCGTTATTTGTACCATGATTGTGCCAATATACTCCTTCCAATCCCAATTTTATTTTTTCATTTGATTTTTTTTTAATTTAAGGTGAAACTTAATTAATTGAATTTAATTGGATAAAATAATTTTTTTTTATGATGACCTATTATTCAATTTAAATGCATATTTAAAAGGGATGAATAGTGAAATGCATATTACATATACGAATTAACATACACAATAAAATTACCAATAGTCACCCAACTTAAATATGCAACACGGAAAATTTTATAGTATAACTCATGATAAACTCTTATCATCTATTAAAATTTAAATGTTCTTTATGCATATGTTACCTAGATAAAGTCATCTTGTAGAACATGAGAAGAACCTACCTCATTCACACTAATAAATCCACGTCTAAAATATGTAATCAAGCCTGGAAAATTTCAGCCCAATGCACAAACAAAGAAATGCATTCTCATAAAAGTCATTACAAAAATAGTTGGCGATCAAAAACCAAAGCAAACCTATACTATAAGTTGGAACGAACCGATTAAGCAGTTGTGTAAACATAAATGCCCACTGGCAACCTGGTGCATATTTACAAACATGGAACCCATCTTCAACTGCAAGAGCATGCAAAACATGAAGACAACTTTTGTCAAAAGTAAGGTTCTGCAGCACACAAAAACCATTCAACGGTTACCTCTTTGTATCATTCCCTGAACAAAAATTCGACTCAAGAATATTGTATCCGACTCCATTGATATGGTTTTACAACCACTATCAAGAATTCTCAAGCGCGATATGCAATAAAAAAAAGTAAAAATCGTGGAGAATGATAAACAAAGATTTGTGACACCCCGCCAAACGTCTAACCATAATCACTGTTACTCATGTCGTACATAAAATACACCCCACCCCCCTAAGAAAAATAAGAGATTGACAAAAAGTGTGAACTATATATAAAAAATGATAAACGCTTTACTAAAAACAGAAAATGTGGACAATTTGCTTGCAAAAATAGGAAAGGAAATGTAAATTGCAAAACACTAACAATATCATCGCCAATGGTGAAATTTACAACTAATATTAATTTAATCACATTTTTTTTTTCAGTTTGGGTCCAAATTTTCAAGTTTTAAAGGAAACCCATAATTGAAAAGAACAGGACGGATTTTTAAATAATAATAGAAAAAAATACGCCTCACTCTTTTGTGACATCAAATAAAGAGTACCATATTGAAATTACAGCCCGTCATCAACCAAGAGGCCATTAAAACAGACCAACAATATCATTGAATTAATCCCTGCTGGATGAGAAACGGGATGGAAGAAAACATTAATCTAAACCTTTGATTAGTAACTTAAAAGAGAATAAGATGAGTAGAAATAGAATACAACTAACAATATCATCACCAATAGTGAAATTTACAACTAAGAATTAACTAAACAAATTTTTTTCAGTTTGTTTCAAATTTTCAACTTTCAAAGGGTTCCCAGATTTGAAATGAAAAGGATGAATTTTAAAATAATAATAGAAAAAAATATAATTCACTCTCTTTTGTGACAGCAGGTGAAGAGTACCGTGCTGAAATGGTAGCCCATCGTTGACCAAGAGGCAATTAAAGCAGACCAGCAATTTCATCGAATGAGTCCCTGCTAAAATTGCATGTGTGAAGCTAAATGTGCATGCCAATCATAGTAGTTCTAAAAGTAAAATGTCACACATGATAGATAGAAGTGTATACTTGTTGCAAGTGAAGTTTTTCCTCATTTGCAAACTCCTACCACTTCTTTGGGTGAGGGCAAAAGTCTCTATCACTGAAACTCTTCTATGATTATTATTTATAAGAATAACAGATAGATATTATACTTGTTGCAAGTGAAATTTTTTACTCCTTTGCAAACTCATTTTCACGTCTTTGGGGGAGAGCAAAAGCCTCTATGACTGAAACTCTTCTATGATTAATATTGATAAGAAGAGCATATCAACAGACAATTATACAAACAAAATATAGTACGCTTTTAATGTAATAAATTATCATTTATTTCATACTCAATCAAGTTCTAGACTACGATAGTGTAATTAAAAAAAGGCATATAAAAGAACAAAAAATCCATGAATATTGAAGCCAGAAAAGTATGTGTAATGAATTTCATAAGTAATAAACTGAAGGCTCATAAACCGTGTCGAAACAATATATCCTATCAAACTTATAAACATTTTTGTCAGTGGCAATGTCATGTCTAAAATGCAACCTGAAAATAATAATAGTGACAATACAAACAGGAAACTCAATCAATTTTCACAATCTTAGTCATGATATTTTGCCATAACTTCTTATTAGGTTGAATCCATTACAATTCTAAAATAAGGGTAATACATTTCCAATTGCTCTTATATATTAGTTATCCATGCCAATAGAGGTTCTCTGGACAAATTCTGATGTTGGAAATATTGAGCCTAAATAGTAAATACATGTGATAATTTTTTGCGCTTTCATTCATAAATATATTGTGAGCACTTGAAGATAAAAATGCTTATAATAGTTCACCACCTAAAATTAATATGAAAATGTTTAGGGACTTGTACTATATCATATTTCTATTGATTTTCATTATCAAAACAGGATTGCAAAAAAGTAGGGGGAAGGGAGGAACATGTCTTAGACGTTGCAGAAATTTATAATGCATTAGTACCAAGAAAACTCAGACCGTTGACTACTAAATAACGAAAGGGAACTAATTCACATAAATAATAGAATCGAGAAGACGATTTCAATAAAATCCAATATTAAGAAATAATGATTCACAAAGAAAAGAAACACACCTTTATGTAATGTGAGTAATAATATAGGTTGTTTGAGAAGGTCCAACCCTCTGGTTATCTACATAATTGGAGGAAAAAAAGATCGAACTCTGATATTCTTCCATAATTTTTACCTAAGCAAGAGAAAACAAACGAAATTCAAAATTAAACAACAAAATTAAATATCACGATTTTATAAAGAAATATATGCAGGTCCAACAATGAAACATTTCGGAATGAAGAATCTGTAAAAATGAAATGGCAACTATAATGTAAACGAAATATTACCACTAATGCAATCTACAGGAGAGCTTCATCAGTTAAATCAACTATTACAGTGTAGTATTCCTCCCAATTGACGTTAATAATACTCAAACAATATTTTAGTTAAATTTGTCAATTTTACCATAATACTTAATGTATCAGATTAAATCACCTATGAAAATAAAAAATTGTTAAAAAAAAACAAAATTCATACTTATACGTACAAAGCTAGAGATGAAAAAGAGAAAACCAAAAGGGAGACCTGAGGGCCCTTAGTCGTTGAATGCCTCCTTTAATACTTATTAAGAAATTCAGACTCCGCCGATCATGAAAGTTGCTCTTTACCTGAAAGATAAGTATATGTTAACCATAGGAAAGATCACATGTACATTAAATTAATCTACAAAGCTATTAGTTAGATATGAAATGCAAATATAAAGGCACAAGAAACTTTGATTAAGATTTGAAGTAGCAAATCATAGATTCACATCAAATAAGTGGAAAACATCATAGATGACGAACAGGGAACCACTACTGTAAACTAAAAACAGAGTGAGAGAGATAAATACATGAGATCAGGTCTGCAATAGGCGTCATTAATTAAGGTCTTTTGTGTTGGGGCGTGAGAAGAGAGGCCACGGTGGTCTGAGCGGTTCGAGGTGGTGAAAGGAAATCCGCGAGTCGGCGGCATTCGTGAATGAGAGGAGAGGGACGACGGGTTGAGAGGAGAAAAATGAGAGGCAACGGCCATGGTCCGAACGGGAGGAGATTTGCGAGCAGTGGCGGCCATGGTCCGAGCGGGAGGAGATTCGCGAGCGGCAGCGGTTCGGGAATGAGAGGAGAGGGACAGCGAACCGCGAGAGGAGAAGAGAGGAGAGGCAGCAGTGGTCCGATGCGAGGCGGCGGCAGGATATTTGCGAGAAGAGTGACGCGGCGGCGTGAGATGATAGAAGAGGAGTGGATTTGGACGGGCAATGAAATTTTTTCACAGGAAGAGTTTAATTAACCCTAATTATAAATCAATGGATCAAATTTAATGATATAGAATGAACGGTCGAGATCAAAAGTTTAACCCACTTTTAATGAGAGAGTAGTATTTTGAAATGGAGAGATTTTAGACATGCCACATCAACCTTAGAATAAGGTGGTGCTGACACATCATCTTTGAGAGGTTTGGAAATATAGTATACTAAGATAAGATTTAATTTTTAATTACTATCAACTCTATTTGTGAATCTTCTCTCTCCTACGTGGCATGTCCCATCATAAATTATTTTAAAATTCTGCTATCACCGGACTTCTCTCCTTGACTTCCTATTCTATTAAATTCTATATTAACTTCCTATTTTATTAAATCTATTAACTTCTATTCCATCAATTCTAAAATTACTTAAATTAAATTAAAAACCTTGAATTAGTCCACTCACACTTACTCCTATTTTTATCGATAAAGATGCTTGTACAGATTCTGGACGTCCAGAATCTGTAATTTCTATTAATTAATCTCTAATTAATTAGGGTTTTACCTAATTACCCTTAATTATTTTGCCTCCAAAACGTTTTGCTTTGGCTCCAAAACTCTCCCGCCTCTTCGGTCCTCTCCTGCCTTCCCCGTCTCCCGCCCATGTCGCTCCCGCCTCTCTTGCATCTCCCGCCCACGTTGCCCACCTCGGCGGATTGCGGCGGCGGCCGGCCAACATTTTTTTTTATTAAATGAACTGACATATTTCTTCTCCCCACGTCGCACGCCACCAAGAAATTAAATGATTGCAACAGACATATTTCTTCTCCCCATGTCATTAATATTTTGTTAAAAAAAACTTTATCATCCATTATCATCTCCATAATCCAAGGAATTAAAAGGAAAGAACAAGTCTTCGTCTTCATCTTCATCCATTTTTCACGTTAAAAAAGAAATAAAAACTATCATCATCATCAAGCAAAATTCACATTCATATATCCCAGAAGCTCATTACCATCTTAAACCACGTTAATTACCATCTTCAACCATGCTTAGGGGTGCACCTTCTTCGCTAATTCGAGATTTATTTGGAGATAATTCCGACGATGATCAAATTACACCTACTTCATCTAATGGCCGAATGGAGAATCCGGATGAAATTCCTACACAAAATGAAATTCCAGCTAATACGGATGATGAAATTCCAGCTAATCCATCCAATGATCCAACACAAAATAACGTACGGGTGCTTGAACCTGGTATTATGTTTAGTACCATTGATGAAATGTTTAATGCTTATCAAGAACATGCAAGGCTTAAGGGTTTTAGTGTTGTTAAAAGGACCTTCGATCATAGATATGGGCGCATGGTATGCGATAGAGCTGGAAATTCTAAGGCGCAAAAGTGTTCGAAAAGAATAGATTGTAAAGCACGGGTAAATGCTAAAAGATTAGTCGATGGAAGTTGGATTGTTACATCAATGGTGAATGAACACAATCATGAAATCGATCCGATTTACTCTCCACTAATGGTCGCCCATAGACAGATGAGCGTGAACATGAAACGACAGTTAGAAGCCAATGACATTGCAGGCTTAAGACCGTGTAAAAATGTGAGACTTTGTGAGGTGCAAAGTGGCGGACCTCAAAATTTAGGGTGTACTCCTAAAGATTGTAGAAATTTCACTGAGAAGAGAAGAAGATTGAGGCTAGGTGAAGGTGATGCAGAAGCAATTCAGAATATGTTTGCTAAAGCTCAAAATAAAGATGGTAACTTCTTCTACTTTATGGATTTGGATTCAGAGGGTCGGTTATGCAACGTTATGTGGATTCATCCAAGAAGCAAAGCTGCATACGAAGAATTTCATGATGTTGTTAGTTTTGACACAACATACCTTGTCAATAGATACAATTTTTTTTATCTTATTATTTTTTATCTTTAGGTTTACGGTTGCTTATTATTTTTATCTTTAGGTCTAGAGTTGCTTATTATTTTTAAAACCATATTTGTCATCTAATAATTTATACTCTTAACTTTTATATAAAAAAAATATCATTATTATCATGTACTTTATTTTAATATATATTGTATCAATTTTCTTAGGTACAAAAATGCCTTTCGCATCGGTGGTTGGCGTTAATCACCATGGACATTCGATATTATTAGGATGTGCCTTGGTGACGCATGAAGATGCATATTCATTTAGATGGTTTTTTAGAAATTGGTTGCATGCAATGAGTGACATTCATCCTACTGCTATAATCACAGATCAATGTGAAAGCATCAAGTTCGCAATAAGAGAGCTGATGCCCAACACTATCCATAGGTTTTGCATCTGACATATTTTGTCTAAGTTACCGTAAAAGTTCAGAGGGATGGATGATTATCAAAGATGCACTGTTGAGCTCAAAGAAATTGTGTACGACAACCTTACCATCCAGACCTTTGAGATGAAGTGGGCTGAGTTTTTGACAAAGTATCGTTTGGAAAATAATGAGTGGTTGAGAGACTTGTATAATCAAAGGGAAAGTTGGGTTCCAGTTTACTTGCACCACACATTTTGGGCTGGAATGATTTCTACACAAAGAAGCGAGGGGATGCATGCATATTTTGATGAGTTCATCCACTCTAGGAGCACTTTGAAACAGTTCATGGAACAATACGATATGACTATTGGTAATAAGATCCAGAAGGAATTCATGGCTGATTTTCATTGCAAGAACAAAGAGATCAAATGCACGACTCAATTTCCGTGGGAGAAACAATTCCAGAAGGTATATACTAACTCAATTTTTAGGCTTGTTCAGGAAGAAGTCCAACGCATGTTGTATTATCATATTGTTCCACCTACCGAGATGAGGCACTTGAAGATTTGGCGGATGATATCGAAATTGAAAAATTTAGGGTTTTGGAAAGAAGCATTGCGAACAATTTCTTCTTCAAAGAATTCACTTATACGGTTTCATGGAGGTCGAATGGAGCTTACATCAATTGCAACTGCAGAAAATTTGAATTCAAGGGAATATTGTGTTGTCATATCATGGAAGTGTTGTCTCAAAAGAACATACGAATCGTGAATGAAAGGTATTTGTTGCGTAGGTGGAGAAAAGATGTATATCGACGACATTCAAGCATTTTCTTTGCAGGAAGTTATCCTCACATGACCGAGGAATACAAAAAATTCCAAGAGGTTGAAAAAGTTTTCCAAGAGTGCACTGATATGGCAATGGACAGTGTAGAGAAGATTGACTTCATTAAACAAGCATTCATTGTGATAAAGAATGAACTCTGCAATTGGATCCCTACGTCTAGTGATCAAAATGCTGAAGAGGTAATTGGAGATGTTCAAAGTACTGAAGAGAATGTTAGAGGTTCACGAGTGTTAGATCCTAATGTTGCAAGGTCTAGAGGAAGACCTAGAAAAAGTCATTTTTTGTCGGCTTTGGAACGAGCTAGAGGTCGAAGAGGTGGAAGAGGTTCACAAGGAAGAGGTTCACAAGTAGGAGTTCACGAGGTGGTAGAGGTTCACGAGGTGGTAGAGGTGCACGAGGTGGTAGAGGTTCACGGGGTGGAAGAGCACCCTCACATAATGATAGAGGTCTAGGCCCGATTGACTTGAATGAAGAACCATCTGAAGCAAGTAGAGTCTTCTAAGTGTTTTTTTTCTTTTAGTGTGTGGAGAGTCTTGTAAGTGTTTTAATTTTAAAAGTGTTTCATCTTTTAATCTTACTAGAGTCTTGTAAGTGTTTTAATTTTAAAAGTGTTTCATCTCATTATAAGCTTATCATTAACTATTTTCATATAATACTTTGCCATATTTTGGACAGTAAAATGAAATACAACTTAAGTGTGTGTGTATATATATATATGATAAAGTATAGAGTGGAAATGGTTCATATATGAACCATTGAAGGGTATCAGTGGTTTTTAGTAAAGAGTATTAGTTATTTTCACCGAAAAATATTAGTTGTTCACTAATAGTAAACTAAGATTCTTCAATAATAATAAGTAATACTCTTTAGTGAAAACAACTAATACACTTTAGTGAAAACAAGTAATACTCTTTAATGATTCATATACGAAATAATTTCACTCTATACATTCTCTCTCTCCCTCTATATATATATATATATATATATATATATATATATATATATATATATATATATATATATATATTTAAAAGGCAACCTAAGTATATTTAGGTACAACTTAACTCATTACAATCACAAATTCACAATTATTGTGCTGTTTACAATAATTGAAAACAATGATTAGCATTAGGCAAGTGTAGTAAAAAAACCATATTCAGTTTCCTACATATATAATATAACTAAGATTTTAATTAATAGATATTTTAATTCAAAATTTAATTAAAAATACACACCTAATTCGATAAGATATTTCGCAAGGGAGTAGTAGCCAAAATCATAACGCTAATTCGATAGTAATTTATTGTGCATATTGGATAGTTAAAAAAAATAAAAACTCACGTAATAATCATTTCTAATAGATAATAATGCATGATAATTAAAAGCAAGAATTACAAAAAAAACATTGTCCATAGTAATAAAAATAAAAAAAAAGTACAAAAAATAATTGTCCATAATAATAAAATCCATAATTTAAAAAAAGTAATCCGACATCTCCTTCTCCTCCATCTTGAGGGTGTTATCCGATTGGCGGACATAAACATTCAAGTGCGTAGGATCACCGACGCATTTGAAGTAGAGGTTGTCCCCTTGTTGGATTCCCATCTCCTCCACAAACTCCGTCCAGCCATGCATGAACCGACCAAATCCCTTCCTAGAATTGTCGATTTGATGATAATTGTATCGGCAAGAACCCTTGATGATATTTCCCATTTTAAACGAACACAGGTTGATCATCTTTGACTCCTTGCCCATTACGTCAACAGAATTGGATGGAAGGTTCTAAAATATCAAAGTTAATATTTTAAGTAACAATACGAAAAGAGGCATAAATAGAAAAAAAATCGAATCTTACCAAACGAGTTTGGTACTCAGTGGTCCTGCACGTAGTGGAGAAATCGTGGTGTGGAATATGGATATAGGCTCTTGGATAAGGCTTCCGAACGAGTGTGAAGGTTAGTTTCCTTGCTTCGAAAACTGTTTTCACCATAGTGTGGATGATGGGTGAGAGAAAGAAGAGGTGGGTACTGATGGGAGAGAGAATGAGGAAGTGGCTGTAAGGTTTAGAAATAGAAATAAGGTATTATATTTATAGATTAATTATAATATTATAATATAAAGTAAACAATTAATTCTAAAGTACATATCTATTCAAATTAAAATTGATGAGGTAAGTATATGACCAAATTCAAACCCTAGGTCTAATTCAAATTAAAAAATATTTTACTAGAAAAAAAATAAAAGATCTGAATCAAACCCTACACAATTTCGAATCAAACCCTAACCGTAGTCCTAATTCAAATAAAAAAAAATAAAGGATCCGAATAATTAATAAGGTATATGATCCGGTTTTAAGGTTAGAAATATGAAAAATATTTTACTAATTTTGTCCACCATTTCTAAAAAAATTATAGGATCTGAATCATAATAAGGTATATGATCCGAATTCAAACCCTTTGTCTAATTTAAATTAAAAAAGAATTATTCGGAGCAGATTCGAAAGGTATATGATCCGAAATCAAAACCTATGTCTAATAAGGTATATGATTCGGAAAAAAAATCGAAGCAGACCCTATTGTTTCCCAAAAGAAACACTAATCCTACATATTTTGGTTCTGCAAATCGATTTTGGTTCTGCAAATCATCAAAATATTTTCGAAGTGATAAAAAGGTAGATTTTACAATTACCTTATTGGATGAGTAGGGCGGTTGTAACCATTACCGAGCACAAGCTAATCATTTCTCTGCGGCTATAACTTTTCTCTTGTCCAATAAAATCAGTTTCTTCCATGCAAAAACCCGGTCTCTATCGAATCAATCAAGTGAAATCAAGTGATTAAGTATAAGCGTGTATCGAAACTGCATCATTTAAAGTGCAATTAATTAGGTGTAAAATGCGTGCAATTAAGGTGTAAACCGTGTCCTTTGATATCGCTAATTAACGTTTAAATTTCCAGAAAAAAAATTAAGATTATTTCCAGAAATAAGAAAATTATTTTTGAAATATCTTATATCTTCTAATTTGTAAGAATATTTTCGAAATATCTTATATTTTGTAACAATTATTTCGAAATATCTTCTATTTTGTAACAATTATTTCAAAATATGGGAGATTTTGTAACAATTATTTCGAAATTATATCAAATGATTAAAATGTTAGAAAATATTACTAATATGCATTGCTAGTGTTACTAATAATGTGTGTTAATATTAGTTTTTTGCTACATAATTAAATTGTTATCATTGAATTTAATTTCTAATGAATAAAAATCTTAGAAAGTGGTTAAAAGGGTAATTGTTGAGAATTAATTGAGAGTGGGCTCGTAACGTTAGAAAATAATAATTGTATTACTTACCATAATTGTTGGTAACACTATCAATATGTATTGGTAATACTAATATTACCCTAAACCCTCAACACTAAACCCTCAACCCTAAACACTCAACCCTAAACCCTCAACCCTCAACCCTAAACCCTCAACACTAAACCCTCAACCCTAAACCCTCAACACTAAACCCTCAACCCTCAACCCTAAACCCTAAACCCTCAACCCTCAACCCTTACCCTTGCTAGTGTTAAAAATAACTATCAGTGCGTATTAGTAATATTATTTGTGACTCGGGAATAACACCCTAAACCCTAATCACTCACGACAAACCCTAACCGTACACCCTAATTCGAATGATTAAAATTGAAATTGTTGAGATTTGATCGAGAGTGGACTCGTAATGTTAGAAAATAATAAATGTATTACTTACCATAACTATTGGTTAATTATCAATGATAAAAAATATCACTAATTAATCCTCTTAGTAGTATGAAGCAAAGATGAAAAGTATCGCTAAATAATCCTCTTCATTAATTTAAAGAAAAGATGAAAAGTATCACTAATTAATCCTCTTAGTAGTACTACCAAAGATGAAAAGTATCATCAATTAATCCTCTTAGTAGTATGAAGAAAAGATGAAAAGTATCACTAATTAATCCTCTTAGTAGTACTACCACAGAGGAAAAGTATCACTAGTTAATCCTCTTAGTAGTATGAAGCAAAGATGAAAAGTATCACTAAATAATCCTCTTCATTAATTTAAAGAAAAGATGAAAAGTATCACTAATTAATCCTCTTTGTAGTACTTTCAAAGATGAAAAGTATCACTAATTAATCCTCTTAATTAATTTAAAGAAAAGATTGTTGGTGATCAAATTTAATCGGGTGGATTAGTGACTATTTTAGTTCGGTTTAAGATCACCAATCAATTTCGTGTGATTGATTATCACCGTAAATGATAAATCGAAAGCTTGGGTTACGAAATCGTAGTTATGAAAGTCGAAATCGTATTAATTTCGTTTATGTGTGCGTTTAGCTGTTTAAGTGTGTTTTTCAGGAGTATTTGTCAATTTGAACCTGTATTTCTTAGCTGGAGAACAACTATTTATAGAGACTAGCAAGTAGGAGGTGTCCAAGACTCTTGGACTTACTAGCTTGCATGCTAGACATGTGTCCTTTAACCTTTGTTTGACCTTATCTAAGCTGAATCTTAGTTACAAAGTCTTCTTTGGTCTTATCTCGGGCTCATTGTTGTTCGTCCAGGTCGGCTTATTTGATCCAGTATGGATTCTTCATCAAAGTTGTTCGCCTTTTGAGGGTATGACTTCAGAGTTGTTCGCCTATATTCCTTGTTGAGCTGAGCTTCGGAATCTTGGTTCTTTGTTAGTTTGCATACACCTCTTAGGTTGGTGAATACACCACCTTTTATTAATGTTGTTCGTCATTAATGACTTGGCGGAACATTCATATCTGGTCTCGGTTCTTAAATCCTGTTTGCCAGTATGTTGTTCGTCATTGGAGTTGTTCGTCATTTTATGCACCTCCCTGATTGATCCATGCACTCCAACTTGATTTTCTTCATTAATCACTTTTATGTTCTTAATCCATGTTCGCCCATCATTAACTGATGTTCGCCTACCAAAAATTGCCCCATATCCTGACTAGATGTTGGCTGGAACGAGCAACTTTGTGGCGAGCATGATTGCCTCTTCACCTTCCCACGATCTGGGGGACATACGAGGATGACGTGGGCGGCATGATTGCGCCGCCCACGCGCGATCATTCCCTAGGCCACGCGCCCCAAGATTTGCACGCCAGTCTTTCAATTTTTATTTATGCTAAAAAAAGACCCTGTTTTCTTTCAAACTGGCCCATATTTTACTGGAAATTACACCTTGTACCCCATTTTTTTGCTGGGGTATAAATAGAAGAGGGAAACAAATATTTTCCCACTTCTTCTCCTCTTGCTACAGTGCTCCATCGTCTTCTTCCATTTCCGGCGATCTCAAGCTTTCCGGCGTCCATTTCTCCAGCATTTCGCCTCCAACTTTGAAGTAAGGTAGTTATTTTCTCATTCTTCTCTCTTTTCTTTCGCCATTTTCATCATTTGCACATTCGCCGCCATGGGGAGCAGTTGTGCCGCCGTGGGGTGACTTTGCACTGCCGTCGTTTGCCCAGATCTGCGTTTGGAGACCTAAGAAACTCACCTTCACCTTTCAAAAACTTTTCCATTGAATTGATGTCCTCCCATTCGAGCAATCATAACTCAGAGGAGGCTTTGGATCCCCTTTTTCTGATCGTGCCGTTTGTCGAACATCCACCATTTGAGGTTTCTTCGGATACGCACCCTGACGTGGATTCGGTGGTTCGATCAGTGGAGGATTCTGGTGCTCGCCAATCTGGCGAAGAGATTAGGGAGGCCGCGAGCAGTACCTCCGACGAGCAATCTTCCTCGAACTCTGAATCTGAGGAAGATCTAGAGTTTGACAAGCTTACCCCTGAATTTCTGGAAGGGATAGGGTTTCCAGGCCCTAAGATGCTCGAAAATGAGATTCCCACTGGTGTTGCTCGTCCATTTGATTGGCGAGCATACTCTACCGAGCATGCGAACAACTTTCCTCGCCCTCCGCGTCAAGTTTTGGATTTGGTAAGAACCGAGTACCAGGCGAGCAGGATCAGAAGTGTTGTTCGCAAAGACGAGCTCAACCTCATCCGGGAGGCATATCAAATCCCCCATGACATCTTCATGTGGGGTCCTAAGAAGAAGGAAAGAGCTGATCATCCTCCTCCAGGGTGTACGGCGATCAACATAGACACGCTGATCGCGGGGATAAGGTTGCCACTACCTCCCGTTGTTGGTCACTTTCTGGAGGCGACCAACTTAGCCATCACCCAAATAACCCCTATTGGGTGGATGAACTTGCTCGGCATCATGGGCTTGTTCGCCCCGGAGGGATACATCGACCGCATCACTGCCGAGGAGGTCAACTATTTGATGACCATCACCAAATGTCCAAGGGGAGAGGAAGGGTACTACTACTTGAATGCCCGGGCTGGATTGAAACTGGTGGAGGGGGTGCCGAACAAGATTCGGGATTGGAAGGAGCATTTCTTCTTCATTGGGGGCGACTGGCGAGCATCTTTTGGTCCACACGGCGGTGTCGGGCGCATATTCGAACCCACCACCTATGGGCAAATCAAACGTAAGGTTATCTTTGTTCGCCCTTGCATAAAGTTCTAATTTAACTTTTTTTGTTTGCTCGCAGGTCCCCGGTTACTCAAGTGGAACTCGGAAGAGGAAGAGATCGGATCTGAGTTCCTCTTTACTTCGTGTTTGGTCGCTCTTCGGGATAAGGCTGAGAGGACCATCGAGTACGTGAACAGACTGAAGTGCAAGAAAGCTGCTCGCTTGTTCACGTACCCCCACCATCTGGAAGCTCAAATTGAGGTGCCCCCAGGTATAGAAATTTTCTAACTTTCAATATATATCTTGCTCGTCGTTTGTTTCTCTAACTTGCTCGCCTAACTTTTTTATTTCATCTTCTTTTCTTTTTTTTTAGCCGAGCAAGTCACCGTCGCCGTTCCTCCCTGTTTTGGACTTTTGGAGCAAAGAGTCCACGAGATGCCGTCTCCAAAGGGAAGGAGAAAGAAAGGCGATCCTCCCTCCAAGGTGCTAGCAATGACCAACAAGGCCGAGGGGGCCCGAGTCGCTCGCCCGGCTGCACCTTCCACAAATCCCCCACCATCTCCTCCCCCGGCCCCATCCCCACGAGGAGCAAAGCGCTTGAAGAAAGGGGACAGGACCTTCGTGAGCCAGGCTGCTCCTGCCGGAAACAAAGGCAAGGAGAAGATGGGGAAAAGCCATGCTCTCCATCACACTGAAAAGAAAGCTGCTCGCCACGCTTCCACTGAGCTGGCCGAGAGGGCGGGCAAAGCGGGTAGGGACTCTACCCCCGTTCGTGGCCCTGAAGATATTACCCATCTGGGTTGGGATGATCGAAAGTTCCAAGAGTAAGTTCACTCTCGCTTATGCCGAACAAGTTTCATTTTTCCTCTACATTTTTCTAAGTATCATTTGTTTTCTTGTTCGCAGATACCGTTCTGGCGACCATCCCGGGCGAGCAAGTGCCATCCATCAGTATGCCTGCTCCAAGACTCCCGTCAATATAAGGGAGATTCCAGGCGATCATGTTCGCAGGGCGACGGAGCTGATCGCCCGAGCTTGGACACGACCCCTGGATAAAATTATCTCCCAACAAGGGCTGGCGGACAACATCCATCTCTCCATGATGCATCATGCCAATGGCCTTGTCACGGCTCAGAAGGCAATGACCCAGTTAGCCGAGCAAGAAGAAGCTGCTCGCCATTACGCAAGCACTGCTCGGCAGCTCACTGAGGAGAAAGACTTCTTGGTCAGCCAGTATGAGGCTAAACTTGCTCGCCTCAATAACCAGATCAGCATCTACATCGACAATGAAAAGAAATATCTTGGAGAAATCCAAGGCTTGTATGTTGAATTGGGAGGCAAAGATGCCTTGCTCGGCGAAGAGAAGAAAAAACTGTCCGCGACCGAGCAGAAAATCGCCGAGCTCGAAGCAGAAGTTGCTCGCCTCAGGGACGTGGAGGCCAACACCTTCACCCGCGAGCAGCTCGAGGCCGAGCTCCAAGCCCGGTCTGCCCCCATCTCAAACTTGGGATATATCTGCGCCTATGCCGACTGCATTCGCATGGCTGACGCGTATGATTTTAAGGATATGGTGGAAGAAATAGGCAAAGACCTAACCGAGTTTCTGGAGCACTATCCCCCGCCGAACAACATTGAGATCCAGCTGGGGGATATCGCCGAGCTGGGGGTCAAGATTAACAGCCTTGACCCCAATATCACTATTACTCGTCCTTCACCCCAAGTTGATGAGGGCGAACCAGAAGAGGAGCCGGCCGCTGTGGACGAGTAAGCTGAAAGGGAGCAAAAGGCTGCTGAAGATATGGCAAGGGATATGATTGTTGATCCTTCCGCCGATCAGACTCAAAGTCCTCCTCCTGCCGAGCAACAATAGTTCTAGGACTTAGCATAGTCTTTATTTTGTAATAGCTGCTTGCTAGGCTTTTCTTTGTAGTTGCTCGTCTTTGTAGTACTTATACTTTTGTACTATTTTTTAGGCTCACTGTCTTTTATTTTGATGAAATGTCTTTCTTTTATTCGCTCGTTTTCTTTATATGTTAATTGCCTTTACATTTTTGTTAATGCTTTTGCAATTATAACACATAATTTTGGGCTTTGTTCGATTTGAACTTTGCCTTAATGGAATTTGGGTTTAGCCTTAGGTTCTACTCATCTGAAAAGACGAACAACCTTTAAGTGGCTTTGGTCCTCAAAGATGGACTTGAACCTCGAGCTTTGGACTTTTCTTTCGACGAACAACTATATATACATAATGTAAAAAATTTACAAGTGTTATAAGACTGCTCGTCACTAACATACACAACCTGACGAACAACTTTGAACACTAACCCAAATCATGCTCGCTTATAATATTTTTGCCGAGCAAAACTCTGTCTAAAATTAAAAAAGATGAAACAGCACTAGACTATACAATGTGCCGAACAACTTTTCATTCTATACTTAGGAAAATTTTCAAAAATTTAGGCAAGTTTTTGGTTTGCCTTACCTGGTTTACTTGCCCCCCAAGATATTTGTTCGCCCAATCAAGAACTTGCTCGCCTCATTGATAGTACTTCTTGAGATGTACAACATTCCAGGAGTATTGGGCCGGTTTGCCTTCCATATCTTCGATATCGTATACACCATTAACGAATTTTTCCGCTATACGATACGGGCCCTCCCAAGTTGGTCCCAATACACCTGGAGGTTGGGCGAGCAACTTTCTTAGAACCAAATCTCCAACTCTGAATTCCCTGATTTTAACATGGGAATTGTAATATCGTTCTGCTCGTTGCTTATAGGTAGCATTTTTTAGCTCGGCACTTAATCTCTTTTCTTCGAGCAAATCCATCTCAGTAGCCAGAGCAGAGTTGTTCACCTGCTCATTAAAGTTGGTCGTTCTGAATGTGTTAGCCTTTAACTCGATTGGTATTACAGCTTCTGTTCCGAAAGCTATTGCAAAAGGTGTTTCTCCGGTGCTCGACCTGGGAGAAACTCTATATGCCCATAGAACTTTCGGAAGTTCTTCAGACCAACTGCTTTTGCTCTCCGCTAGCCGTACTTTTAGTGTATGCTTGATTATCTTGTTCACGGCTTCGACTTGTCCATTCGACTGGGGATGATAGGGCGTAGAATAATATTTTTTGATTCCCCACTTTATACAGAAATCTCTCAACTCTTTTCCATCAAACTGCGGACCACTGTCTGTCACGATGATTTGTGGAACTCCAAAACGACAGACAATGTTCTTCCAAATGAAGTTGATCATTTTCTGATGCGTGATCTTTACCACGGCCTCTGCTTCCGCCCATTTCGTATAATAATCGACTGCCACGACGGCAAATCGAACATTTCCAACTCCTGCTGGGAAGGGGCCAATAATGTCCATCCCCTATCTTGCAAATGGCCACGGGCTATAAACTGATACGAGCTGTTGGGCCGGGGTATGAATGTTTGGGGCAAAAATTTGATGGCAAGTCTTTGCTTTCTTGATTGCATCCTGGCGTAAAGTCGGCCAATAGTAGCCTTGTCTGATAGTTTTGTATGCCAAGGCTTGTCCCCCGGTGTGATTTCCACATACTCCGGCATGTATTTCTTCGAGTATTGCTCGTCCTTGCCCCCTAGGCAAACATTTGAGAAATGGGATTGATATTCCCCTTTTGAAAAGCTGCTCGCCCACCAGAGTGTATCTGGCGGCTTGCTTTGTTAGCTTGGCAGCTTCAAATGGGTGGTTTGATTTTTCCCCACTTTTCAAGTATTTGACTATACTTGTTCTCTAGTCTTCTTCTTCACTTGCTTGTTCGTCAAGTTGGTTGACATTATAACTTCTTGTTGATGGATCATTCATTTTTGTAATTATAATATCTGCCAACTCTGCAGGTCCTTCGCTTGTTGCTAGTCGGGCCAGCGCATCTGCTTGCGTGTTGCTTGTCCTTGGAATTTTTTCAATGAAGACTTGTTCTAACAAGGACATTAGGTAAGCAATAATCCGCTGATACTCGATCATATGATCGTCTTTCGCCTCGTATTCACCTCGGACTTGGTTCACAATCAATTGTGAGTCGCCGAATATTTGTAACCGCCTAACACCTATTGCGAGGGATAGGTGGAGACCAGCAATGAGAGCTTCATACTCAGCTTCGTTGTTGGTTGCCATGAAACCGAATTTGATCACCGAGGTGAATACTTGTCTGTCAGGGCTGATTAGAACTACTCCTGCCCCCGAGGCTACATGAGTTGAAGATCCGTCAACATAAAGATGCCAGGGGTGATCAAGTTCTCTCGTCAGATCTGGTGGGAAGGTTAGTTCGACTATAAAGTCGGCTAACGCTTGCCCTTTGATCGCTGTTCGAGGAGCATAGGTTACCCCGAATTGGCTAATCTCTAGTTACCATTTTAGTAGACGACCGGCTGTGTCGGGGCGATGGAGAATTTGTCTGAGTGGGAAAGTTGTTAGCACTTCAACTTGATGGTAAAAAAAATATGGTCGTAACTTCCCCACACTCATGACAAGTGCGTACGCCAGTTTCTCGGTTGGAGAGTATTTGATCTCCGCCTCGTACAATGCTTGGCTGACGTAGTAGATAGGTTGATGGAATTTGCCATCTTCCCGTACCAGAACAGAGTTGATTGCCACTTCTGACGCTGCTAAGTACAAGTATAGCTTTTCTCTTGGGACGGGTTTTGATAGGATTTTAACATCTCCCAGGTAGTCTTTAAGTTGGTCGAATGCCTTTTGACAGTTGTTAGTCCATGTGAACTTTCCTTTCTTGATGGCTTCGAAGAATGGACGGTATTTGTCCCCCGATCTGGATATGAACCGATTCAATGCTGCTAGGCATCCCATGAGTCTTTGTACTTCTTTTATCGAACGTGGTGGTTGCATATCCATGATAGCCTTGAGTTTTGTTGGATTGGCTTCAATCCCTCGTCGACTAACAAGATGGCCCAGGAATTTTCCAGAATGGACTCCAAAGCTGCTCTTCTTCAGATTTAGCTTCATGTTATAATGTCGAAGAATATCGAACACTTGGGTTAAATGCTGGAGATGATCTTCCTTTTGGGGGCTCTTGACTACGATATCGTCTACATAGACTTCTACCGTATCTCCGATTTGTTCATCGAACATCTTGTTCACCAACCTCTGGTATGTTGCTCCGGCGTTGATGAGGCCGAAGGGCATTCTCTTCCAACATAACAAGTTTTTGTTCGTATAAAATGTTATATTCTCTTGATCGTCTGGATGCATCAGAATTTGATGGTACCCGAAAAAGGCATCCATGAATGTTAGCATTTCATGACCTGCTGTGCTGTCCACCAATTGGTCAATATGAGGGAGAGGAAAGTTGTCCTTCAGGCATGCTGCATTCAGATCTATAAAGTCTACGCATAGTCTCCAGGTCCCGTTTGGTTTCCTCACAAGGTCTGGGTTTGCTACCCATTGTGGACAGAGAGCTTGTCGGATTAGGTCATTGTCTAACCACTTCTTTACTTCTTCATTCAAGGCCTGATACTTGTTTGGGCCATATTTTCTTCGTTTTTGATGGACAGGCCTTTTTCCTTGATTGATGTTTAGCTTATGGCAAACATGTTTTGGATCTATCCCCACCATGTCTGCATGAGACCAAGCAAAAACATCTAGATTCTTGCTGAGGAACTCTTTCATTCGGGATCTGTAAGGCTCAGGGAGCTCAGATCCTATGTATAATTCGAGATCCTCATTTTCAGGATTAACTTTGAACGCCTCTAGTTCTTCAACTGGAGTTGCTCGTCATTTTTGTCCTTTCCAACGAGGATCAAGTATTGGTCCCTCAATTTCTTCTTCAAAGAATTTACTTATACGGTTTCGTGGAGGTCGAATGGAGCTTACATCAATTGCAACTGCATAAAATTTGAATTCAAGGGAATATTGTGTTGTCATATCATGGAAGTGTTGTCTCAAAAGAACATACGAATCGTGAATGAAAGGTATTTGTTGCGTAGGTGGAGAAAAGATGTATATCGACGACATTCAAGCATTTTCTTTGCAGGAAGTTATCCTCACATGACCGAGGAATACAAAAAATTCCAAGAGGTTGAAAAAGTTTTCCAAGAGTGCACTGATATGGCAATGGACAGTGTAGAGAAGATGGACTTCATTAAACAAGCATTCATTGTGATAAAGAATGAACTCTGCAATTGGATCCCTACGTCTAGTGATCAAAATGCTGAAGAGGTAATTGGAGATGTTCAAAGTACTGAAGAGAATGTTAGAGGTTCACGAGTGTTAGATCCTAATGTTGTAAGGTCTAGAGGAAGACCTAGAAAAAGTCATTTTTTGTCGGCTTTGGAACGAGCTAGAGGTCGAAGAGGTGG
Organism: Ballota nigra; assembly: GCA_947034835.1. Lineage (NCBI taxonomy): Eukaryota > Viridiplantae > Streptophyta > Magnoliopsida > Lamiales > Lamiaceae > Ballota > Ballota nigra. The sequence goes on from OX344720.1 coordinate 30,125,501, forward strand.
AAGAGGTTCACAAGGAAAAGGTTCACAAGGTGGAGATTCACAAGGAAGAGGTTCACAAGTAGGATTTCACGAGGTGGTGAGGTTCACGAGGTGGTAGAGGTGCACGAGGTAGTAGAGGTTCACGGGGTGGAAGAGCACCCTCACATAATGATAGAGGTCTAGGCCCGATTGACTTGAATGAAGAACCATCTGAAGCAAGTAGAGTCTTCTAAGTGTTTTTTTTCTTTTAGTGTGTGGAGAGTCTTGTAAGTGTTTTAATTTTAAAAGTGTTTCATCTTTTAATCTTAGTAGAGTCTTGTAAGTGTTTTAATTTTAAAAGTGTTTCATCTCATTATAAGCTTATCATTAATTATTTTCATATAATACTTTGCCATATTTTGGACAGTAAAATGAAATACAACTTAAGTGTGTGTGTGTATATATATGACAAAGTATAGAGTGAAAATGGTTTATATATGAACCATTGAAGGGAATCAGTGGTTTTTAGTAAAGGGTATTAGTTATTTTCACCGAAAAATATTAGTTGTTCACTAATAGTAAACTAAGATTCTTCAATAATAATAACTAATACTCTTTAGTGAAAACAACTAATACACTTTAGTGAAAACAAGTAATACTCTTTAATGATTCATATACGAAATAATTTCGCTCTATACATTCTCTCTCTCCCTCTATATATATATATATATATATATTTAAAAGGCAACCTAAGTATATTTAGGTACAATTTAACTCATTATAATCACAAATTCACAATTATTGTGCTGTTTACAATAATTGAAAACAATGATTAGCATTAGGCAAGTGTAGTAAAAAAACCATATTCAGTTTCCTACATATATAATATAACTAAGATTTTAATTCAAAATTTAATTAAAAATACACACCTAATTCGATAAGACATTTCGCAAGGGAGTAGTAGCCAAAATCATAACGCTAATTCGATAGTAATTTATTGTGCATATTGGATAGTTAAAAAAATAAAAACTCACGTAATAATCATTTCTAATAGATAATAATGCATGATAATTAAAAGCAAGAATTACAAAAAAACATTGTCCATAGTAATAAAAATAAAAAAAAAGTACAAAAATTAATTGTCCATAATAATAAAATCCATAATTTAAAAAAAGTAATCCGACATCTCCTTCTCCTCCATCTTGAGGTTGTTATCCGATTGGCGGACGTAAACATTCAAGTGCGTAGGATCACCGACGCATTTGAAGTAGAGGTTGTCCCCTCTTTGGATTCCCATCTCCTCCACAAACTCCGTCCAGCCATGCATGAACCGTCCAAATCCCTTCCAAGAATTGACGATTTGATGATAATTGTATCGGCAAGAACCCTTGATGATATTTCCCATTTTAAACGAACGCAGGTTGATCATCTTTGACTCCTTGCCCATTACGTCAACGAAATTGGATGGAAGGTTCTAAAATATCAAAGTTAATATTTTAAGTAACAATACGAAAAGAGGCATAAATAGAAAAAAAATCGAATCTTACCAAACGAGTTATGTACTCAGTGGTCCTGCACATAGTGGAGAAGTCGTGGTGTGGAATATGGATATAGGCTCTTGGATAAGGCTTCCGAACGAGTGTGAAGGTTAGTTTCCTTGCTTCGAAAACTGTTTTCACCATAGTGTGGATGATGGGTGAGAGAAAGATGAGGTGGGTACTGATGGGAGAGAGAATGAGGAAGTGGTGTAAGGTTTAGAAATAGAAATAAGGTATTATATTTATAGATTAATTATAATATTATAATATAAAGTAAATAATTAATTCCAAAGTACATACATATCTATTCAAATTAAAATTGATGAGGTAAGTATATGACCGAATTCAAACCCTAGGTCTAATTCAAATTAAAAAATATTTTACTAGAAAAAAATAAAAAATCTGAATCAAACCCTACACAATTTCGAATCAAACCCTAACCGTAGTCCTAATTCAAATTAAAAAAAAATAAAGGATCTGAATAATTAATAAGGTATATGATCCGGTTGAGGTTAGAAATATGAAAAATATTTTACTAATTTTGTCCACCATTTCTAAAAAAATTATAGGATCTGAATCATAATAAGGTATATGATCCGAATTCAAACCCTTTGTCTAATTTAAATTAAAAAAGAATTATTCGGAGCATATTCGAAAGGTATATGATCCAAAATCAAAACCTATGTCTAATAAGGTATATGATTCGGAAAAAAAATCGAAGCAGACCCTATTGTTTCCCAAAAGAAACACTAATCCTACATATTTTTGGTTCTGCAAATCGATTTTGGTTCTGCAAATCATCAAAATATTTTCGAAGTGATAAAAAGGTAGATTTTACAATTACCTTATTGGATGAGTAGGGCGGTTGTAACCATTACCGAGCACAAGCTAATTATTTCTCTGCGGCTATAACTTTTCTCTTGTGCAATAAAATCAGGTTCTTCCATGCAAAAACCCGGTCTCTATCGAATCAATCAAGTGAAATCAAGTGATTAAGTATAAGCGTGTATCGAAACTGCATCATTTAAAGTGCAATTAATTAGGTGTAAAATGCGTGCAATTAAGGTGTAAACCGTGTCCTTTGATATCGCTAATTAACGTTTAAATTTCCAGAAAAAATATTAAGATTATTTCCAGAAATAAGAAAAATATTATCGAAATATCTTATATCTTCTAATTTGTAAGAATATTTTCGAAATATCTTATATTTTGTAACAATTATTTCGAAATATCTTCTATTTTGTAACAATTATTTCAAAATATGGGAGATTTTGTAACAATTATTTCGAAATTATATCAAATGATTAAAATGTTAGAAAATATTACTAATATGCATTGCTAGTGTTACTAATAATGTGTGTTAATATTAGTTTTTTGCTACATATTAACTTGTTATCATTGAATTTAATTTCTAATGAATTAATTTTTATGAATAAAAATCTTAGAAAGTGGTTAAAATGGTAATTGTTGAGAATTAATTGAGAGTGGGCTCGTAACGTTAGAAAATAATAATTGTATTACTTACCATAATTGTTGGTAACACTATCAATATGTATTGGTAATACTAATATTACCCTAAACCCTAAACCCTCAACACTAAACCCTCAACCCTAAACACTCAACCCTAAACCCTCAACCCTCAACCCTCAACACTAAACCCTCAACCCTAAACCCTAAACCCTCAACCCTCAACCCTTACCCTTGCTAGTGTTAAAAATAACTATCAGTGCATATTAGTAATATTATTTGTGACTCGGGAATAACACCCTAAACCCTAATCACTCACGACAAACCCTAACCGTACACCCTAATTCGAATGATTAAAATTGAAATTGTTGAGATTTGATCGAGAGTGGACTCGTAATGTTAGAAAATAATAAATGTATTACTTACCATCACTATTGGTTAATTATCAATGATAAAAAGTATCACTAATTAATCCTCTTAGTAGTATGAAGCAAAGATGAAAAATATCGCTAAATAATCCTCTTCATTAATTTAAAGAAAAGATGAAAAGTATCACTAATTAACCCTCAGCTTCGATGTTGGTTGCCATGAAACCGAATTTGATCGCCGAGGTGAATACTTGTCTGTCAGGGCTGATTAGAACTACTCCTGCCCCCGAGGCTACATTAGTTGAAGATCCGTCAACATAAAGATGCCAGGGGTGATCAAGTTCTCTCGTCGGATCTGGTGGAAAGGTTAGTTCGACTATAAAGTCGGCTAACGCTTGCCCTTTGATCGCTGTTCGAGGAGCATAGGTTACAATTTTAGTAGACGACCGGCTGTGTCGGGGCGATGGAGAATTTGTCTGAGTGGGAAAGTTGTTAGCACTTCAACTTGATGGTAAAAAAAATATGGTCGTAACTTCCTCACACTCATGACAAGTGTGTACGCCAGTTTCTCGGTTGGAGAGTATTTGATCTCCGCCTCGTACAAAGCTTGGCTGACGTAGTAGATAGGTTGATGGAATTTGCCATCTTCCCGTACCAGAACAGAGTTGATTGCCACTTCTGACGCTGCTAAGTACAAGTATAGCTTTTCTCCTGGGACGGGTTTTGATAGGATTTTAACATCTCCCAGGTAGTCTTTAAGTTGGTCGAACGCCTTTTGACAGTTGTTAGTCCATGTGAACTGTCCTTTCTTGATGGCTTCGAAGAATGGATGGTATTTGTCCCCCGATCTGGATATGAACCGATTCAATGCTGCTAGGCATCCTGTGAGTCTTTGCACTTCTTTTATCGAACGTGGTGGTTGCATATCCATGATAGCCTTGAGTTTTGTTAGATTAGCTTCAATCCCTCGTCGACTAACAAGATGGCCCAGGAATTTTCCAGAATGGACTCCAAAGCTGCTCTTCTTCGGATTTAGCTTCATGTTGTAATGTCGAAGAATATCGAACACTTGGGTTAAATGCTGGAGATGATCTTCCTTTCGGGGGCTTTTGACTACGATATCGTCAATATAGACTTCCACCGTATCTCCAATTTGTTCGTCGAACATCTTGTTTACCAACCTTTAGTATGTTGCTCCGGCGTTGATGAGGCCGAAGGGCATTCTCTTCCAACATAACAAGTTTTTGTTCGTATAAAATGTTATATTCTCTTGATCGTCTGGATGCATCGGAATTTGATGGTACCCGACAAAGGCATCCATGAATGTTAGCATTTCATGACCTGCTGTGCTGTCCACTAATTGGTCAATATGAGGGAGAGGAAAGTTGTCCTTCAGGCATGCTGCATTCAGATCTGTAAAGTCTACGCATAGCCTCCAGGTCCCGTTTGGTTTCCTCACAAGGTCTGGGTTTGCTACCCATTGTGGACAGAGAGCTTGTCGGATTAGGTCATTGTCTAACAACTTCTTTACTTCTTCATTCAAGGCCTAATACTTGTCTGGGCCATATTTTCTTCGTTTTTGATGGACAAACCTTTTTGCTTGATTGATGTTGAGCTTATGGCAAGCATGTTTTGGATCTATCCCCACCATGTCTGCATGAGACCAAGCAAAAACATCTAGATTCTTGCTGAGGAACTCTTTCATTCGGGATCTGTAAGGCTCAGGGAGCTCAGATCCTATGTATAATTCGAGATCCTCGTTTTCAGGATTAACTTTGAACGCCTCTAGTTCTTCAACTGGAGTTGCTCGTCGTTTTTGTCCTTTCCAACGAGGATCAAGTATTGGTCCCTCAGAGTTGAAATCATTTTCGATGCTCATTGGCTCTGCCCCCAGGCGGGGATCTAGATCGTCTGTTGGTCCTGATTTATTGTTGTTAGTCAACACCTGGCCCTCCAAGTCATCTGATGAATGTTTCTCGTCACCACCCCTTTGTTGTTCGGCAGATGGAAGTTCCCCATGGGTGGTGATGAGTTGTTCGTCCAACACTTGTTCGTCAGAGTGTTGCTCGTCAGTATCCATGTGGTCCTCCTCTATGTCCATCATGTTCTCGATTATTGATGGTTCATTAGCAGGATAGCTAGTTGTGGCCTCCATCATGGATACTAATGCATGCTTAGCCTGCAACTGTAGGAGACATTCCCTGACTTTTCTTTGATCTCCCTTCACTGTGCCTGCTCTGCTTGCTGTAGGGAACTTTAGGCAATAATGGTAAGTTGAACATGCAGCTTTGAATTCATTTAGAAAAGGTCAACCAAGAAACCTGTTGTAGGTTGATTCCTGATCGACGACCAAGAAATCAACCATTCTTGTTATGTTTTTCTCGGGTTCCTCGACCGTTACAAGCTGAATGGACAACCTAATTTCCCCTAACGGGACTGTTACAGCATTTCCAAAGCCTAAAATTCTGTGATTTGAGGGTCGGATGTAGCCCGAGTAGTCTCCAAGTTGATCAAGCGTCTTCTTGAAAAGAATATTGGTGTAGGCTCCGGTGTCCACCAACAATCTGTGTACCCTGGTCTCTATAATCTTGGCACAGATCACGAGCGAATCGTTATGGGGGGTCAAGATTCCCTCCAAATCCTTTTCTGTAAAGGTCAACTCTGCTGTTTGCATGATGGATGGCTTAACCCCCATTGCTTGTACTTGATCGATCGCTCGCAATTCGGCTTTTCTTTTTTGGTTGGAGATCGGCGGTCGTCCATCAGAACATCCTCCCGCTGGTTCCGTGGGTTCCATCATGTATAGATCTTCGAGTGGACGGGCATCAACAGTCGGAACTGGTCGTCCTGGTTTATTATTTTTCTGAGGTTAATCATCCTCGTCCTCAGAATTGTTCTCCCGGGCTCTCTTTCCGGGTTGTCTCTTAACAAAGTCGGTGAGTTTCCCCTCCTCGTAGAACCGCCAAAGTTGCTTCAGTAAATCTCTACACTCACTCGTAAAGTGCCCCACGCTTTGATGGTAGGCACAATACTTGTTAGGGTTGAGTTTGCCGGTGTCTTGATGGATTTTCCGTGGAGGGGAGAGCAACTCCTTTTCTTTCACATTTTCATAAACAGTATCAACTGACACTGTTAGCACCTGGTTCAATTTTTCCTTAAGCTCAGTCCCTTCAGTGAATGCCTTCATGTTCTTCGGGACTCGATAGCCTGTTACGCCAGGTTTCTTATTGTTCTCCTTGGGATCAGCTTTGTTCTCCCCCAAGTTTGATTGCAGGGCCTCGCGCATGGAAACGAATATGCCGGCTTGATTTCTGAATTCGACATAACTTCTTGGGCACTTCAGACGTACCTCTTTCCATAGCTTCGATCCTTTTTTCAACCCGGCTATAACGACAACAATTTTCGTGTCCTTGCTGACGGATTCACCTTCCAACAGCACCTTGTCGAACCTTTCCATGAATGCCCGATCTTACTCGTCGTCATTTTGTTTTAGGTCTGACAATCGGTGTTTTTGGGACAAATATGATCCCGCCGTTGAGAAATGGGAAAGGAACTCTTGGCTTAGTTGAACGAATGAGTGGATAGATGCTGGTGGCATTGCCGAAAACCACTTGTGCACCCGGTCCCCCAAAGTTAATGGGAAGTTTCGGCATTGGGTGGCATCGCTGGCTCCCACCGAGACCATGTAATCCGAGTACTTTGTTAAATGAACCCTGGGATCAGCTAGGCCATCATATTGTATGCTTGCTGGGAATTGGACCTTCTTCTGAATATGGGCTTTCAGAATGAGGGATGATAATGGTGAGGATGGTAAGCTGGTCGTCCCCACTCCTCTTTGTTGGTCCAATTGTCCCTGCATGCTCTCTACAGCTTTCCTTAGGCTGGACAGCTAATCCAAAGGTGCCCCCTGACTTGGAGGCTGTTCGGCGAGCAAAGGTACAAACCTTTCTGCTCGTCGCAGTCCCTCACTTGGAGTGGGCATGTCCTGGAGCTGCTTTCTAGGGTTGCTCGCCGCATTTGGCCCTAGGCGCCTAAAGGCAGACTGAGAAAGTTTTTCATGAACTGATGGGCGTGGTTGTTCAAATGTTGTTCGCTCATGCTCTGCTCCCTAACGAGCAACTTTCTCATGTTGTTGGGGTTGGCCAAGTCTATCCTGGGCACTGGAACGAGTTGTTCCATGACTCGACATTGTTGTTCGCCCGCGAGCAGACTCAGCTTGGCCCTCCCTTGGCTCGACCACCTTGGCTTTGCCCCTATCCCGCCTGACCTGGGCACTGTTCACTTCGTGTTGCTCGCCCCTAACTGACCTGGCCCTAACAACTTCTAAGGGTCTATCCTTAGGCCTTGCTTGTGAAGGCCCATTCTGTTCTTGCTGTCTCTAGAGAGCTTGTAGAGCAGCAATGGTCTTGGCCAGTTCGTCAGGGTTGTTCGCCAGGGCCTCCATTTCAGGTGGGAGATTATGAGTTATGGCTGTATGTTGCGATCTGTTCGCATGTCTAGGATTACGATCCTGGTGGTCAGTCGATGAAGCTCGGGTAGGAGTTGCTCTCCTGGATAAGCGTGTTCCTTGTGTTTCTTTTGATTGAGGCATTTCAAATTAAATTCTCTTAATTTTTATGATGAAGAACACCAAGAACACTTTCGTTTGAATCTTCAAATGTTTCTTGAGGTTTTCTTCAAATCTTCAAGTTTTCAGCTTGAAGTTCTTGACTAATCACACTAAATCGGAGGTTCGAACCCTTCTTCTAGCGCCAATTTGTTGGTGATCAAATTTAATCGGGTGGATTACTGACTGTTTTAGTTCGGTTTAAGATCACCAATCAATTTCGTGTGATTGATTATCACCGTAAATTATAAATCGAAAGCTTGGGTTACGAAATCGTAGTTACGAAAGTCGAAATCGTATTAATTTAGTATATGTGTGCGTTTAGGTGTTTAAGTATGTGTTTCATGAGTATTTGTCAATTTGAACCTGTATTTCTTAGCTGGAGAACAACTATTTATAGAGACTAGCAAGTAGGAGGTGTCCAAGACTCTTGGACTTCCTAGCTTGCATGCTAGACATGTGTCATTTGACCTTTGTTTGACCTTATCTAAGCTGAATCTTAGTTACAAAGTTTTCTTTGGTCTTATCTCGGGCTCATTGTTGTTCATCCAGGTCGGCTTATTTGATCCAGTATGGATTCTTCATCAAAGTTGTTCGCCTTTTGAGGGTATGACTTCAGAGTTTTTCGCCTATATTCCTTGTTGAGCTGAGCTTCAGAATCTTGGTTATTTGTTCGTTTGCATACACCTCTTAGGTTGGTGAATACACCACCTTTTATTAATGTTGTTCGTTATTAGTGACTTGGCGGAACATTCATATCTGGTCTCGGGTCTTAAATCATGTTCGCCAGTATGTTGTTCGTCATTGGAGTTGTTCGTCATTTCATGCACCTCCCTGGTTGATCCATGCACTCCAACTTGATTTTCTTCATTAATCACTTTTAAGTTCTTAATCCCTGTTCGCCCATCATTAACTGATGTTCGCCTACCAACAAAGATGAAAAGTATCACTAATCTTAATTAATCAAAGATGAAAAGTATCACTAATTAATCTGTTGACTAAGGTTAATTAATTCCAAAAGTTAAGATTATAAATTTCGAATATTTGATTTAAAATATGGAATCGATTTTGATGGTAATATAATATGTTGACTAAGTTTAATTAGTTCCAAAAATTAAGATTATAAATTTCGAAAATTTGGCTAATATTCCTAAATTATCTCCAGATTAATGAACGAATTAAATTGTAATTACGTATACATTAGTTGTAATGCCCCGAATCCAAAACACATTAAATATCTCAGATTCGAGGTGCCACTTGTGACTAAAATTCGAACTATAAAATTTTTGATATAAAAATGGATAATAAAATGAGAGATGCGTATTATGCAGCGGAAGAAATGAGTAGAATAATTTTTATAACATATCTCACATACATATATAAAGCTTAATATCAATAGTATCATCTATTTAAGTGGGGAACTCCGTGTCGTCCCTATTACTGTCCTTGCTCCACGAAATCATAATCTGCAAGGGTTGTAAAAAAAAGGGAGGGGGCGTGAGAATTGAATTCTCATGTATGGGTGATTTGCAACGTCATGGGATTGGTAAATCCAAAGTATATTAAATTATATTCATTAATAAAGTATTTAATTTATTTAGGCAGTTAACATATAAATATGAATAACATATATCACAGAAGTAACAAGTTCATGTAATAATTAATTGGGCATAATAGGTTTAACATTCACATAATTGATATATCACAAGTTGATTCACATTAAGGGGCAAAGCCCAAAATCATTTTCACGTACCGATCCAATCTGTCAAAATCATTTTCCACATATTATAAATCTCCTTCAAACCATTTTTATAAACAACTCCCGTATGATATCCTCTTTTGTATTACTGGTGGTCATATACCAATGGTGATCATTTATCACTAGTGTTCCGAAACACTGGTAATTATTTATCACTGGTGGTCATTTACCACAAAATAAAGTGATCATGTAACTTACTTTCATTATTCTTATAAAACTGTCATTTCAAACCATGGGAAAAATCACATAATTCGTACTTAAGTTGGTTCATGCTCACATAATGCCTTTAATCATGCAATGGTGATAGATTCAAATAAAAGCAATAGATATTTTGTATCATATATAATTATATCACATAATTCAAACAGTTATAAAATTGGGGTACATTTATGTTGGATAAGTTGTTTTAGATTGATTTAGTCGAGTTCAGAGTATACCAGCACAACGTATTATTAGCAGATCAATCAACAGATCATCACCCACCTTTTAACTTTATAGCTAAGTTACAACTGTCTTGAAATTCCTTTGGAAGATAACCCGCGTTGTAGAGACGTCACGAGAGTGATATACAAACAAAATGTTGGATCCCTCGTGCGTATTCCGATTAGCACAGAATCCTAGTACGAAACCATTTGATTAAAAGCTGACCTTCAAATTATTAGGAAAACTTGAGAGTTTGTGTTACAAGAATCAAGGAGGTCGTTGTCTTATAGACCTATTGAAATAGACCTACTTAAAAAACATACACTATCTTGGTAAATACACCGCTTCTAAAAGGTTGGTGTATTGGGGGGTGTACTTACTAATTTTCTTGTGGTAATACTATTTCGACTTCTATAAAATGATCTTTTGATACCTTAGACTTTTATAACTAAAAGCTTTTATACTTAAAAGTATATCCATATAATATTTTTCTTGGAAATAATTAAAATAAATAGAAATTTATTTAAATAATATTAATATAATAAAAGTCTCAATTTAGTATTATTCTTTCTAAAATATATATTTTATTTTAAAAGAACTTTTGAATATAATTTATATTTTTGTAAATAAAAACCTCTTTATTAATCTTTTTAATTAAACGTTGACTTGAAGAAGTTTGTATTATAAAACTAAAATAATATATAATTATATTCTTCTTTTTCTAATATTCGTAATACTTTTAAAATTAATTAGTGATACTTTTAAAACAAAAGAGTAATACTGTTTTCCAAAATTACCCTTTTTCATTTGTTACTAATTTTGAATATTAAAAACTTATCTTTTTGTTCCTTTTTCTAAACTTGATTAATATGATATTTTTATAATCAGAGGTACTACTTTTGAAATCCAAAAATACTAGTCTTTTTCTCAAATAATAAGAACAAGGTTTTAAAGAAAAGAAATGCTTCTCCTGCCCCTATTCGAGTAGTAGGAAGGGATAAAGAAGAATTGTCAAGACCTTAACCAACAATACTCAACAACTAACCCAAACAATACTACACTACAAAACCAACAATACTAAACCCACCAAACTAACAATACTAAATAACAAATTCAATAATACTTACCAACTAACTCAGTAATACGAATAACACTAAACTGCTATTTCTTCACCATTCAACTAAAACCATTCGACTAAACCATTCAGCTAAACAACCGAGTATAGGAACAAAATAAACGGTACAACGGAAAAGAATCCAACCACATCAAAACTCCATCCATCTTACAATCTCTAAATAAAACATAATTCCAATATCTACAAAACTCTTTAACAGTGCCTATTTTCTATTCTAACTAGTACAAGAAATAGGTGGAAGGTTAGCAACCTTACGAGTCCCAAAATGGGCAACCTAACAGCGTATTGATTTCTCCGAAATGGAATGGGCAGCAGCGGCTTCATCAAAAAGGCGGGGAGATGACGACATCTCGATTGACACGAAAAGGAATGAAATTGTGAGTTTAAAACAAAGAACGGTTGAATTGAAAGGGGATTTAATTGAGGATACTGAAATTGAAATTTAACGGAATCGAATAAACAAGGAGAGATTGAGACTCACATAGAGGAGGGGGTTGACAGTGTCGGCCTTGTGTGGCGGTGCGACGCTGGAAGGCGGTGCGAGGCGGCGATTGATGGCGTTTAAGTGGCGGGCGGAGGGCGTCGATCGACGTCTGGGCGGCGTCGCTCGTGGCAGTGCTAGAAATAGAGGGCGACAACGGCTCCGATTGGTAGGGACGATGGAGGCGGCACTAATCGAAGAGGAGAAGACGTCGATCGGGAGGTGGTGATGCGATGGCGACTTTCGTGCGACTGAAGGGAGGCGGAGGGCTAGAGCACGACGACGCTCCTTCTCCGGCCACGATGGCTCGGCTCTGCTAGGGGAAAGGGGGCGACGACGTCTGTCAATCGACAAGGAGGAGGCGACAATTTTGGTTGCGGTTGCTCCGTCGGAGAAGGGAGAGAGAGCATAGAGAAGCGACGCGTTTTCTCTTCCCTGAAGAGAGAGAGAGACACGTTTTGATTGTGGAGAGAGAGAGAGATATTGAGTAACTGGTAGAGTGAAATCTGATTTGAAAGTCACGTACGTGTTTTGAAATACTGTGGGAAAGAGAGGCGGTTTAGGAAACAAAATATATGATTTTTAATTAATTAAAATTAAAATAAAAGGAAAGGAATAATATATGTGGCTATGATTAAAACTCTAATTAATTTAATTCAAAAAGGGAATGTAATTGATGTGGTTAAGAATTAACCCTCTTTAATTCAGATATTTTCGTTCCCACTTGATACGGTTTATGAATTGTTTCGTTCATGAGTTTAATCTCTATTTAATAATTAATACAGTTTTAAGACTCAATTTATATTTTATTGTATTTGAATTATACTTATATATTTTTATCAATAAATTATACGGGTCGAAATCCTTAATTTAACTTGATTATTTAATTTCTCGTAGTCCTTTGTTCGTTTGAAAGATTCAATTCCTTTCTTCGAATTTAGGAATTTATAAATAGGATATAAATTTAAATTACACAATAGCACAAAAAAATAATAAAATTAAAAGAAACAAGATAATAATATAAAATAAGGGCTCTAGGAATATAAAAGATATAAAATGGGATGGGGTGTTACATTAGTATAAATAAACAACTTGTTCCACTTTCCCACATGTTAAACCACCGGTCCACTAACATATTTAAGTAGGACTTTTGGGATTCACTTTCATCCATAAGTAAAAGGCCTTCTCATCTTTCATTCATTACATTCTCTCTTCTTGTCTTTTACTCTCTTACAATTACAATTACAATCTCTTGAATCGGTGAAAAATGGTATTTCCTCCAAGAATTTTTCTTGAATCCCTTTGACTCGCATTTTTTCGATTTTTCTTAGATCTCTTAGATTACAACAATTTTGATTTTTCTTTTCAGGTTTCTTCACCTGGTGTGCAAGCGGCAAATGATTTATCAATGAAGGTGTTGGAGGCAAAGCTCTTGGTAAATACTCTATTATATCGAATCATACATATCTATATATTCTATTAAGATATTTCGATTCTTAAGAAATTTTTGTGATTGTGTGGCAGTGGGAAAGACTCATGCTGAAGATAGAGACCGACAGGGCGGAGATGATGCTTGAAAGGGTCCATGTCTTGGAGATGAAGGTCACTGTGTTGGAGATCGAGATTGAACATGCAGAAGGAGATGGCTATCTCAGGCTTGGAGACCTACTAATCAAAGCTAAGATGGACCTGGATGTTGCTACTGCCGCCTACAAGAAGCAATTCAAGTTTCTTTTTGGAGAAACTTAAGTAACAATCCTCGTAGTAATTTCACTTATTGTTTTGTTGTTTTTGTTTTTGTTTTTGATGAACTTTTGGGGAACTTTCTGCTGATCTTATGTTGATCATGGAACTTTTTATTTTGTTGTTTATGTTAATATATCAATGAACAAAAATTTTCTCTTTAAAACATTTTGTTACTGTTTTTATGAATAAAAAATCTGCATTTCTCAGTATAAGCAATTACATCACCTTAGCAATTACATCTCATTGGAATTCTAAAGAATCCATCAAATCTTTTTGAAGATGTAAGCAATTACAATGTGTGTTTCTTGGAAATATAAAATCATCATTTTAGCTATGTATACTTTTTGAAGGTGTAAGCAAATTAGGGTTTTCTGTATACTAAGTTACGAACAAATTTGGTCTTTAAATTGAATATTTTGGTTTCTGCAAGAATTCTTAGTAATCAGTAGACTAATACTACTAATACTTTTTGCTTATTTAACTAATACATTTTGCTTATATAACTAATACGTCCAGAATCTTGTAAATTTGATGATTAGTAGACTTGGAAATAATTTGGTTTTCATATTGAGTAATTAATTGAATATATACTTGGAAATAATTAATTACTGATTAATTTTGAATTTCGAAATTCTATATTCAATTAATTAGATATTTTAGGCAATTTAAAAACTAAATTTTTGAAACTAATTAGATATTCGTCAACAGATTATATCCTACTAAATATTCGAAGTTAGTGGAATAATTTCTAATATATATACTCCATTAATATTTAGCATGGTGTAACTAATAGTACTAATACTTTTTGCTTATTTAACTAATACATTTTGCCTATATAACTAATACGTCCAGAATCTTGGAAATTTGATGATTAGTAGACTTGGAAATAATTTGGTTTTCATATTGAGTAAAATATCTTGTTAATTGAATATATACTTGGAAATAATTCACCTTATAATATATATATTAATTATTGATTACATTTTTAATCCTTTAAATTAATTACTGATTCATTTTGAAATTCTATATTCAAATTAATTAGATATTTTTAGGCCATTTAAAAACTAAATTTTCGAAACTAATTAGATATGGGTCAACAGATTATATCCTAACAAATTTTCTAAGTTAGTGGAACAATTTCTAATATATATTATTTTTATCAGTAAAATAAATATATTATAAAAATTGGGTACAAGGGGTACAGAAAAATTTCTAATATATTTACTCCATTAATATTTAGCATGGTGTAACTAATACATTTTGCTTTTATAACTAATACTACTAATACATTTTGCTTTTATAACTAATATATTTTACTTTGATAACTAATACTACTAATACATTTTGCTTATATAGCTAATACTTTTATAACGAAATTAGTTAGTGCAAAATTAGGGTTAAAGAGGCAAAATACTTCTTCCCAAGTCTAGAGACATACACATTTAAGAGGCAAAAATGTAATGATTAGGCGTGCTAATGGAGTGATTACGAGAACCAATGCCTGAGATTAGGGCGGCTAACTGTCACCACTACTCTTCTCGATGTGGGCTCTCTTTCTAAGATAGCACATTCCCATGATTAGGGTGGTCTCTTTCTCTTTCTCTTCTCGGTTGAAACAAAAATGGTGTGATTAGGGTTTCTACTTCCAGTATAAAAAAGACCATTAGGGTTTTGAATCATTCAAACCTGCAAACCCTGAACCTATTAATCTTTCAATCTTGTCTTCAAGATGGTACCTTTCAACACCCCTTCAAAGAAAGCTGGAACATCGACAACCAATGAGTTGGTTCCTCCATCTCCTAGGAGTCTGGCTTCCATGTACGATTATGCGAAGAGCCAACACGACGAGCTCAAAGCTGAAATGAAGGAGTTTATGAGACGTTTGCTGGTTCACTGGAAAGTGGAGAATTTGAATGATGTGATTCTCCAAGAAGATCCTTTGCACAAAACCTATGATTTCTTTCTTGATGTTGTCAATGAGAAGTAAATTCCTGTGGTGGTGCTCTCTGACTCAAGCCAGCATAATGAGGGAAATTCATACCCTCTCTGACGACTCTAGCAAGCAAGATGATTTGTGTGTTTGTGATGAATTTTGTTTGTGTTTTTATTTTTGTGTTTTCGTCTTGTGTTTGGTTTTTGGGATGTAGTGTTCTTCAAGTTATCATTTCAATGAAATGAATTTTCCAATTACGATACGTTATTCTTCATTTTAATTGTGTTTGGTTAACTAAGTATTAGTTTTGAAAAGCAACTAGGTCATATATGATCAATTCAATTACTAATATAACTAAGAAATTATTTCAATAATCAAATTTCAGACTAATTATTTCAGATAACTTGATTAAGATAATTATTTCATAATCTAAAATAAGATAACTAAGAAATTTATTTGATTAATTAAAATTTAACTTGGTGATATCACTAACAAATTAAATTGGTTACTTGGTAATATGTGACCAATTCAATTACTAAGATAACTAATACGAATAGACAAATATCTAATACAATTAACTAAGAAATTGCCTAATATATTTCCAATTGACTAATTAGACGAATATCTAATACGTCTAATTAATTGAGTATCTAATATAGAAAATTAACAAATTGATTGAGTATCTATAATACTTATATGCATTATAATATGGAAATTAACAAATAATGATAATATATTTAATTTTATTTAATAACTAATACATATATTACAAATCTGGAGAAACATAACTAACAAATTTATTTTAGAAATTACTTAACTTAGTGGTGATGAGTAATGGATGCAGTTTTCATATTATATGACCAAGTCAATCACCATCAATAAAGTTAGATATCTTGAAGAAGTTGTAATTTCATATTCTTCGTATTTTTTCTTTTATTTCTTATGTTTAAATGACAGAAATTACAAAATAACAAGTTTTCTCTCTCTAAATATCTGCTATGAAATTGTAGTATAGACTTGTCGATTTCTTCAAAATCTTCTTTTTTCTTATAAGTTAAAAAAAAAGTAGTAAGGGGCAAAATATTGCAATGAACACAAGTTTACATTAAAAGTTAATATAGAGTGAAAAATATTGAAATACATTAAACCCTAATTTTTATTCGAACATGGAGACGACAATGCCTAAAACAATCCCAAAAATACAACCAAAACAGAAATATTTCATCCGAATACATTCATTCACATCTAGATTTATTTCTTCTTTCTTCAATTGCTTTCTCAAACATCCAACAGAATCACCTTCTATTTTTTCTTCCTTCATTTCCTTTCCAAAACAAGCGGCATATTCAACATTGGTTTCATCTACATCCCTTTGAAAATAAGATGTATAAGCAGCAATGGCTTCATCCTCTGTTCGGAAAGATCTGTACACACTTCATTTGAAACCAAGAACATGTGGTGCACATTCATACCACCTATTATAGATGCCAACCCTTACACCTTTGAAAACAACATAATATTTGTTTGACATTTCTTAGAGTTATGAGGGTTTTTTTCTTTTTTTTTTTTGATCGAAAATTGGTAAGATGGTAAGATGAGAAGAAATGAAGAATATAGAGAGAGAGAGATAGAACACGATGAGAGAGAGAGAGAGAGAGAGAGAGAGTTAGAGTTTGGATGAAATTATCAAGTGAATCTTTGAAAGTTGTATTCTTTTCTTGGAACTATCATTGATGAGAGAAGAGAGAGAATACATTTTGAATTTGAAATGAAAACAAACTCTGAAATTTGAAATATTTTCAAATATTTTCGGAACCCTTTTTGGATTAGGGGTAGATTACTTAAGTAAACTGACTAAAATGAGAGGTATAGAGAGAATTTTTAGAGAGCGTAGAGAGAGGGAGAGGTTTTGGGTAGATAGTAGGTTAACCCATGTCGAGCGAAATCCGGTGAGGCAGATATTTCCCGAGAAATGGAATCCGGCAAGGTGGACTAGAGTAGGTCAAATTGTCAGAGAAAACAAAGCTAGGACTAGAGGTAGGTCGAACTTCGATGAAAGATTCACAATCTCGTTTTTGTTCAGAAACTTCCCAGAGAACTGCAGTTTACTGAGAATTAAGGAAACATTCAACACGGTCGAGGATGTGGTGGATATTTTCTGCCCCAAAAAGAGGGATAAGACAGGAAAATGTTTCGGATTTGTGCGCTTTTGGGAGAAGACTATTCGAAATGTAGAGGATACCCTATGCTTGTTAAACAAGTTATGGATCGGGAGTTATAAATTGCAGGTGTATTACCCAAAGTTCGCTAGGAATCAGGAAAAGAATATCGATCCTAAGTTACTTGTCAAATCTTATAAGGGAAGCAGTAGTTTTGTCAAAGAAGGGAGATCTTTCAAGGATGTTGTCCAGAACAAAGTGGTAGACAGAGCAGACGATGAATGAATGGAAATAGGAAATGGAGAGATAACCTTGTCTTTCGGACCCATGGAAGAGGAAATGAATTGGCTCTCTAAGTGCTGGACATGAGTGCTCAAAAAGGAATTCTCATGGGAAGAACACGGAAGAGAAATTCAGGCGGAACGTGGGAACTGGTTCAAACTTAGATACGTAGGGGATGATGCTATTCTGATTCAAAACATGAGGGATCAAACACTTGATGAGATGGTGATCGAGATGGATGAATGGTGGAGTTACTGGTTTAAGTGGCATAGACCATGGAACAATCGTGATGTTAGCCACAGGCGCAGAGTCTGGACTCTATGGTATGAGATACCTCTACATGCATGGAACAAGAGGTTTTTTCAATTGGCAAGCTCTAAGATAGGGATTTTTATCAAACTTGATCCAATTACCGAAAGTAAGGAAAGATTGGATGTTGCGATGGTCCTTATGTCTGCTTCTTTTTTAAGTGACATCAACAAGGTATTCCTGATTCGCATCGATGAAAAGGATTATAAAGTGAAAGTGGTGGAAGAGGTTCCATTTTCCGGTGTAAAGCCGCATCAGTGGGACATGGAAAGAGAAGAACTAGGGTCCGAGGACGAGGAATCGGAGTTGTTATCCCATTATTCAAACTCGGCTATTGCTGATATTATTGGTGAAGATAACACCGATGGTGAGCTATCCGATGATCATTGGTTGACGTCGAAGGAAGAAACGGCAGAGGCGGCGGTTATATCCCAGGTGGTCGGTGAAGGCGGCGTTACAGATTCGAATCGGTTCCACATTTTGGGGGAACTGGAAAGTCACACGCATGGGAAAAATGTGGTCTCCCCGGGACGTGTGCATAATAAATTGGTGTTTAATGAAGGGAACATGGGGTCCCACGCGATATCAAAAGGAGAACCGAAGTCGGATGGGCGTAATTCGAAAAGTGGGGATTCTTGTAATTTTTCTTCTAAAGACAGGACTTTTGTTGGGCCTCTATTTAGTGGCCCAAATAATGATTTTGACTCTTCTCATAATAAGGCAGGCGGATCAAGCCCAATAAGTAGGGAGAAGACGGGTGGACTTGAGATGGATAATCCCAATACGGGTTCGAATGGCATTGGGCCAAAATCGGTGGAGGAAACCCAAAAATTTAGTGTGGGAATTTTTCAGTTTACAAGCAGAACAAGGCCCAAAATTGGCGGAAACAATTTGGAAATATCTGCGTCTGAAAAGGATAATTCTGACATAATCAAAGAATGCTCTAGATCGGCAAATCCTTTAAAGGCGAATTCTCCTTCGGAATTTGAAGGGGGAGCTAGCGGTTCGGTAGATGCGTGTGTAGTGAAGAGTTTGAAACATAGAAGAAAAGGGGCAGAAATGGCAGCAACAAAAGAAATGGGGAAGAAGATGGGAAACTCGAAACAAGCGAGAAAAAAAAAGGAAAAAAAAAATTAAAAGAATTCCTTTCGGAGATGGCTTCTCCCGCGGAGAAGATGGAACCTCATGTGGAAATGAAGAAGAAAAAGGTCACTTGGAAACTGATGGAAATCGATCGAATTCAGGTACTGGAATTGGCAGGTAAAGAAGGGAGCGATATAGGGATTTCAAATACAAGCACTTTGGGGATAAAATTAGGATTACGGGAACAGGCTGAAAAGAATGCAAACGGAGAGAGTCAGATAGAAAAAGAGAAGACTCTAGCAGAGGGCAAGGAGAGGCAGAATGGTAATTTTAAATGAAGATACTTACCTACAACATTCGAGGTCTTGGGAGCAGAGCGAAAGCAAAGGAGATCAGAGATACCATCAAGAGTCAATGTATCGATTTCTGCTGTATTCAAGAATCAAAATTAGAAAGGGTAGACGAATTTATGTGTAGATCAATTTGGGGGGTTGGAAATTTCGGTTGGTGCTATAGAGGATCAATAGGAAGATCTGGTGGTATAATCTCTATCTGGAATTCAAATCTGTTCTCAGTTATAAGCTGTTGGCATATGAGCGGTGTGGTTGTGGTAAATGGTTTATGGGGCTCGGATAGAACCAACTGCTGTATTATAAATGTGTATGCCCCGTGTCCGTTGAATGAAAGATTAGAATTATGGGATCGCATTTTGCTGGTTATTTCTCAAAACCAGTATTGTTGTGTATGCCTAGATGGTGATTTCAATTCTGTGAGAAGGGAATCGGAGAGGGTCGGGAGGAGGGAGTCTTATAACAGAAATGATATACAGGCCTTTGATGATTTCATTAGGGGCTCGAATATGATCGATTTACCACTGCACGGAAGATCTTATACGTGGTACAGAGCTGATGGTACTTGTAAGAGTAGATTGGATAGGATTTTGGTAAATAACGAGTGGCTTATGCAGTGGCCAAAAACGGTTCAGAAAGGAATGCGAAGATCTATTTCCGATCATTGTCCGGTACGAATCGAAGTTCAGGGAAGAGATTGGGGGCCCAAACCGTTTCTCTTTGTGAACGCGTGGATGCAACATCCGGGCTTCAGAGATTTTGTAGAGAAGAAATGGAAGGAGTATGATATCAGTGGATGGAAAGGTTACATTCTGAAAGAGAAGTTCAAGAAACTTAAAACTGACCTAAAGGCGTGGAGTAAAGAGCACTTCGGGATGCTGGATAAGAGAATTGAAGAAAGGAGGACGACAATTTTTGAACTTGATATGATTGACGATGCCCTGGTATTATCTGAAGAGGAAGCATTAAAGAGGAACGAGACACAGGCTAGGCTGTTGTTTGATATCAGAAACAAAAACAGCTTACTTCAGCAAAAAGCAAGATGCAAGTGGATAAAGGAGGGGGACGCAAATTCGGGGTTTTTTCACAGGATGATCAACAAAAGACAGAAGAGAAATGAGATCCAAGGGATATATATTGATGGCACTTGGAGGGAGGATGTTCGAGAAGTCAAAAATGGAGTCTTCGAATTCTTCAGGGAGCACTTTCAAGAGAAAGGCCTAAGAAGTCTGCATATTGGGGAGGATTTCACTCGGAATAAGATTTCTGTGTTCGAGAATGCTATGCTGACCGCACCCTTTTCTGAGGCAGAAATAATGGAAGCTATTAAGGATTGTGAGAGCTCCAAAAGCCCGGGACCAGACGGGTTCAATTTTCTCTTTTTTAAGAAATGTTGGGATATATACAAAGATGATATCATGGGCTTTTTGTCAGAATTTCACTCCAATGGCAGGTTGTCTAAAGGGTTAAATGCTTCATTCATAGTACTGTTACCGAAAAAGGAAGACTCGTTAGAACTTCAAGATTTCAGGCCAATATCTTTAGTGAGCGGAGTTTACAAAATTCTCTCCAAGATTTTATCAAAGAGGTTAAGCAAAGTTTTAGACTCAATAATTTCTGATCATCAATCTGCTTTCATAGGGGAAAGACAAATTCTAGATTCGGTGGTTATCTTGAATGAGACAATAGAAGATGTAAGAAGAAGAAGGTTGAAGAATATGTTCTTTAAGATCGATTTTGCTAAAGCTTACGACACAGTGGATTGGGGGTATTTGGAAGCCTTAATGAGGAGCTTCGGCTTTGATCAGAAGTGGATAGCATGGATCATGGAATGTGTTAGAACCGCCTCAGCTTCGGTTTTAGTAAATGGTAGTCCAACAGAGCAGTTTAATCTGGAACGAGGGTTGAGGCAGGGGGACCCTCTATCCCCTTTCCTCTTTTTAATAGCTGCTGAAGGAATATCAATCCTAATGGAGAAGACGATAGAGAGGAAGCTGTTTGAGCCTATTCAAGTTGGGGCGGATCGGGTCGTCGTATCACACTTACAGTTTGCGGACGACACCATATTTGCGGGGAATGCGACCTTGGAAAATGTAAGATTCTTGAAGGAATTTCTATCAACCATTAAGGGGCTGTCGGGACTTCAAATTAATAGAGGAAAAAACTGCTTGTACGGTATTAATGTAGAGGGAAGCTGGCTGAATGATAGGGCTTCGGAGTTACAGTGTCAAGCGGGGTCTCTTCCGTTCTTATACTTGGGGGTCAAAGTGGGCTGCTCACACAGACGAGTGGCAGATTGGACTTATGTCGTACAGAAAATCAAGAATAAACTGAGAAAATGGGATGGGTTGAAGATTTCTATCGGTGGGAGACTCACTCTAGTCAATGCCGTTTTGTCGTCAATTCCTGTTTACTTTTTGTCCACCTTCCGGATTCCTAGGAGTGTTTTGAGTGAACTTGTGAAATTACAAAGAAATTTCTTGTGGGGTGGGGGGGGTGTGGGGAATGAGAGTGAACACAAAATATCGTGGGTGAAATGGTCAAAAGTGTGTAAACCAAAGAAGTTTGGGGGAGTAGGGGTAAAAGATATTGATTGCTTTAATAGAGCATTGCTGGGGAAATGGGTGTGGAAGTTTTATAAAGAGAGAGAGTGTTTATGGGCTAGAGTGATAGAGTCAAGATGGGGGGTAATGTGGGGTAAAGGTCTAGGGGTAGAGGAGTCTAGGAGAAGGCCGAGTCCAAATGGGTGGTGGGGAGAGATTCTAAAAACCGTGGGAGCGGTGGGAGGGGGGATTGGTTTTTCAATAGTATTGTAAAAGTGGTCGGGAATGGTAAAAAAATGTGGTTTTGGGATGAGGCGTGGGTTGGGGAGGTACCATTTAGGTCTCGTTTCCCGAGGCTTTATCAATTAGCACGGGAGAAAAATGTTAGGGTGTTAGACTTAGGAGAATGGAGTGAGGGGGAGTGGAGTTGGAAGTGGAGGTGGAGGAGGGAGTTGTTCGAGAGAGATGTCTACGTTTAATGAGTTGCTTAATGTTGTTAACAGGTATCAATTGAAAGAAGACGAAGATGATGTATGGAGGTGGTCTTGGGACGCAAGTGGTGCTTATAAAGTAAATAAGACGTATGAAAGGCTGGCTCGGAGCAACTATTCAGAGGAAACGGAAGAAAATGAGGAATACTCGATCCTGTGGAATAAATATATGCCATCCAAAGTGCAGATTCATGCTTGGAGGACGGTTCAGGGAAGGTTACCAACGATGGTGGAACTTCAAAAGAGGAACGTTATCTCAACCAATTCAGATGTGAAATGTCCCTTTTGTAAAAGTGAGGAGGAAACAGTGAGTCGTGTTCTCTTTACTTGTCCTTTTTCATATAATGTGTGGATGAGATGTTGTGAGTGGGTGGGGGTGCGGACTGTTGTGTCATCCAAACCTTCCACTAATCTTACACATTTCAGTAGACTCATATTAGGCAAGAATGAGAACACGATACTCAGCTGCATTTGGATAGGTTTGATTTGGATTTTGTGGAAAACGAGGAATAAAGTGGTATTCAACAATTTACAAACGTCGGAAGAACAAGTCTAGGAGGAACTCAAAACTCGAGTTTGGAGTTGGCTAGGGGTTGATTGTTTGTACTTAAATAGCATAGATTATCGGAACTGGAATAATAGCCTGAAATGAATCTGAGAGGTTAAGGGGTACTGAACTTTTATATTAACTGAATATGGGCTTGTAATTGGTTATGAAAGGTATTTCTTATACCTGCCTTTTGAGTTTTAATAAAACTTTTGTTGATTAAAAAAAAAAACTTAAGTAAACTGACTATTTTGCCCCTCTATGGACGTCCAGAATCTGGACAATTAGCGCCTCTATTAAATCTATTAACTTCTATTCCAACAATTCAAAAATTACTTAAATTAAATTAAAAACCTTGAATTAGTCCACTCCCACTTACTCCTATTTTTTTATATCTCCTAGAAACTCCACATTTATCTCTAACGCACGCATATACATACACACACACACACACACACACAAACACACACACACACACACACACACACATATATATATATATATATATATATATATATATATATATATATATATATATATATTTGTGAATCTCCACCCCTCTCTCAATCCTTTATTTTAAAACTCTACAATTCTATAACTTTATGATATTTTTGGATAATATTTATATATCCTATGTTTATATTCATACCCTCTATTCACTTATTTTTACTATATAAACCACCTTTTTTAATTTGCATGAGTTAGTTGGAATAATTTATTATGGTTTTTAATTACAAATTGATATTTTGATTGAATTAAAAAAAATACTATATTTTGATTGAATTAATATTTAAAATATTTAATTTAAACACTTTATTTATATATATACCAAACCCTCGTAATATGCGGGGTCCTATGCTAGTTAACTTATAATTTAAAAGAGAAGAAAATGAACTTACGGATGAGAATTAAAGAAAGGGAGATTTACTTGAGATCATCTGTACTTCTTTTAAGGAGTTATTTGGTTCTGGCTTTTAAATTCGAAAATGAATTAATATAGTTTAAAAACTTAATTAATATTTTAATATATTTTAATTATTCTCAATAATTTATACGGATCGAACCTAATTTTTAAACTCTTGAATATTTAATTTCTCTTAGTCCCTTATCCGTTTGAAATATTCAATTTCTTTCTTCGAACTTGGGAATTAATAATAGAGTATATATTTAAATTACACAGTAGCACACAAAAATAATAAATTAAAAGAAACAAGGATAATAATATAAAATTATATAATTAGGGTTTCTAGGAAAATAAAAGGTACAAAACGGGACGGGGTATTACACTTAGGGGGAACAACATTAGATCTTAGTGAAATGTTCTTAGTGATTATCGGCACCTGAGGTGTAACAGTGGACGTAGGCGGATTACACCACCTCTGAACCACTATATATTCTGTCTTCATTTACATTCTGTCATTTACTTTCAAGTATTTTATATTCAACTGATATTATTATTATTGTGCTTACTCATTCTTGTTTCATTTATCGTTTCATTTGTTTTAAAATGATAAAAATGCATATAAGACTAAGAAAGCTACAGTTGTAGATTCTGTGAATCACTCAGTTGAAAACTTCAAGTTTTTAATTGGTTTTTCATTATCACACACACACTCTGATATTCCGCTGCACTTAGGTGTCTCAAAATACTTTCTAAAGTGTGAGATATCCTCTCTGAATTTTTTTTTTATTGTGATAAGTTTTGAAAAATATACAGACTTAACTTTTACTCAAGTCTGTAGCTGCAAACTTTGATTTAACTCTACAGCTGCAGAGTTAAGATTTATGTGAAAAAGTTTTAAGTTTTTAAAACTGAAGGTCTATTCACCCCCCCCCCCCTCTAGACCTTCACCACTTTTGGGACCAACACATTCCCATGGGGTTTTCTTCATCAGAACCCTATAACAGGGAATTTTTAAATTGCTGCCATATAATCATGAATTTCTTCTCTTAATTTTGCACAGGTTGAAATAAATGAAGCTTTGAAAGTTAAAATTGCTTCACCAGTTCCAACTAGACTTCCTAAAGGCAAATCTCACGCAAGTGAGTGTCATCATTCTCTTTATTAAAAAATGTTTGATTGCGTATTTTAAAACTTTGTGAATTGATGTAGCCCTTATTATTTTAAATCAAAATTTAATTTTTGATCATTCCAAAAATTACCATGATTGATTTATAAATAGATTAGGATAAAAAGTGTTTGTTTTACAAGGCGTATGCCCTCTATTATGAGAAGATGAAAATGTTTGATGCAATTGGGAAGATTTATCAACTGGGAGTGCAGAAGTAAGAAGATTTTATTAGTTCTTTGTTTTATTTGTAGCAACATGATCCTATCAATTTTAACCCTCAAAGCATCAATGCATAGCAATATCTTCACTGTCTTTCCCTCTTTTTTTTTTTTTTTTTTTTTTATCTTCAAAGGGTGGGGGAATTTCTTGCAAAAATCTTATCCCATCCTACTTGATAACAGGTCTTGTTTTGAAAACATGTGAGGCTGCTCTCTAATATAAGATCAAACTCAAAAGTTGCTCATCAGCATGTATCTTCTGGTGCTTGAATCATTTCTTTGTTTATTAATAGTTATCTAAGTTTAAGTAGATGGTGTTAGTGATTAATGTTGTCAATTTTTTCCTGGCAGATTAGATATTGTGCTCAGTTTGATGCTCTACTTGAATTTGTTGCCCCTCGGGAACTCCTTGACCTCCATGCTAGAATAAAAGGAGTCCAAAAGTATGACCATGACAATGTAAGTAACCTTGGATAAATTTCTATAAAAATTTTCCTATTCATGAACTATTCATAGTTGAAAGCATGAAGTTCATTTTTGGATTTTCCTTATATTTGTCTGCCCATGATTTTAAATTAATTTAGTGTCCACAAATAGTTATGTTACGCGTTATTGCATCATATGTGGTTTCTGCAGAAATAATTTTCTTTATTTATAATGTTTTCCTTATTTTTCCCTTTTTTCTATTTATACTTGGAGAAACTAGAGAACTAAAAGGACTAAAAAAATCTTAAATGGATTGATACAACAACTGAAATATATATGTTCCGTGTTGTTATACACATTTTTAATATTTGTTTATCTGCATCTTTTAAATGTGTGTGCAAGGCTTCTTCAATCTTGTCTCAATATTAACTGTATTTTCTGCATTCCTTATGACGTATGGGCTATTTTTTTAGTTAAGGAATCTTAAGTAGAAGTTCACCTGATGAAGAATTCTTTGTGTAGTGAAAACCTTGGTAAAGGACGAAAGACTACGGAAATTATGCTTTAAAGACCATTACTAAAATATAACGAGACGTAGCCAATTTCCTATTTAATTTTTCCTATTCATGAACTATTCATAGTTGAAAGCATGAATTTCATATTTGGATTTTCCTTATATTGGTGTGCCCATGCTTTTAAATTAGTTTAATGTGCACAAATAGTTATGTTACGAGTCATTGCATCATATCTGGTTTCTGCAGAGAGACTTTTCTTTATTTATAATATTTTCCTTCATTTTCCCTTTTTTTTATTTATACTTGGAGAAACTTGAGAAATGGAAGGACTAAAAAAAATCTTAAATGGATTGATACAACAACTGAAATATCTATGTTATGTGTTGTTATACAAATTTTTAATGCTTGTTTATCTGCATCTTTTAAACGTTTGTGCAAGGCTCTTTCAGTCTTATCTCAGTCTTAATTGTATAATCTAACTTCCTTATGAGCATGCCACTGATTTCATACACCAATATTATCCTGATCACAGTTTTTCAAGTGGTATGTAGAGTTCTAAATTCCCTCAATCAGGATCTGGTTTGCTCTTCTACTTGTAACATTGAAACTGCAACTAGCCCTGCATTCCTGTGCTATTATATACTCTTACCTTCGGGCAAAGGGCTTATGCTTCTCAGGGTAATTGCTTTGTACCTTCTCCTCCCTTCCCCCCTCTCCCACACATACTGTATGTGCATGTTTGTATGTATGGACGTTTGCCACCTTTAAGAATGACTCTTTTCAAGAGAGTCTTTATTTTCTCTTTGAGCTTTTCGAAGTGCTGATAAATTTTTCGTTTCCAAAGCATAATTTTAAAGTGTGACTCTAATTTTAAACTCCGAAAATAAAGAATTATTTCCAAGCAAAAGTTGAAAAGCATATCACCTAGCTAATTAGTAAGGGAACAATTGATAAGTAAAGAGAACAAAACTGTCGATGAGTTAATGACATTTTGTTATTTTGGCATATTTATATGTCAATTTCTTATTTTTTTTATCTTGTTTAAATTTTGAAATATCATTGTCTAGATTTAGAAAATTAACAACGCACGCAACAATGAGATTTCATTATGTTTGGTAGTGTCATAAAGAATGATTTGCTACGTGGAGTGGATGTTCAGAACCTACCAGAGGGTATGACCAATCTACGTCGATTGGACGTTCATAAAGTATGATTTGCTACGTGGATTGGACGTTCAGAACCTCCAGCTATAGTGAAAGTACAAAGACGAATGTATGGCTGGGTGGTAATCCGTATCCTATTATAGTTTTTACTGATAGTTTCTTCTCGATGCACATGGCTCTAATGTCGCACTCAGAGAGACTGATCTACTTGAAGGATTGCACTGACATGTATGATGGTTTGAACAAAGATGGGCAAGAGTTCTATGATGATGCAATTTTGAAGATGGGGAATAATGCCAATTGGGCTAACCGATTCTCAACCTGTTTTAGTTATGTGGAAAGAAACATGTTGCATCATGTTGGTCCCGGTACAAGACTGAGGAATACGTGTATGGGGGGGGGGGGGGAAAACGCGTATACCAATTTCTCAACCTTAAAACTGACTGAGTCCCCTTTGCTCAGAGTGGTAAAGAACTAGGAGCTGATAACACACCTACTGACTACACTTGGTGCGGGCAGTTGGCTAACTATCAGTTCAAGTTCAGTGCGGAAATGTTTGAGCCCTGAAAGTTTAAAGTCTTGTTTGGTTTGCTTTCTGAAAACTTGTTTTACTCAAATCTGAAGAGTGTTTAGTAGGGCAGTGCTCTTTTGAAGATCAGCCTGATTGATTCAGGCCTGATAAACTTGAATGCAATGAATGAACAAGTAATATAGCAAATATGTGCAATATCAAAGCAGTAAGAACACAAGGAGTTTAACGTGGTTCAGAGTCTCAAGCTCCTACGTCCACGGCCTGACTTAACAGGAAATCCACTCAAGGGATTCTTGTTTTTAACGTGCCAAGGTGCACCAAGACCAGCTAACCTCACTGATCTATACAACTCCACTTACTAACACTCTAACTGACTTACTCCCAACAAGCCTATCTTAGGGTTTTGGTTTCAGTTTGGATTCCAACTAAGTTGAGATTATCCTTACAAGGCAAAGCTATGCTAAGGATTGGATAATCTCTCTAAGCTTGAGATAATTCTAATTAGCTCTTGGAATACAGAATAACTCTCAACTGCTAAGAAACACTTGGGAAATTTAGAAGGTTTCGAGTGCTTCTCTTAAAGGTTGAATGCTTTGAATGCTTGAGAGTTTGAGTAATTTCTGGCTTGGAAATTTCCCGTAACCTTGAATGGGTTCAAGGCCTTCTGTATTTATAGGTGATTCGAATAACTATCCGTTGGAGAGATAGCCTTTTAGTCATCTATGTAGAGTGGCTTCAAACGGACATATCTTCATGCAGCAACCGTCCTTGCATGGATTTGGTATTTGCATTAAATGCACATTAAATGATTGCCCGTTGAATATGCAGTCTGAATTCAGTCTTCATGTCAGGTTCCGTACGTGCGTGTCCTTCTCGGATTGGTCCACGTCATCAGGTTGGTGAGAATGTCAGAACTTATTCCTGAGCTTCAGGCTTGTCTTATTAAGTTCATTTTGTCTTGAGCCCACCAGTCTTGTCCTGACTCTGAAATTCCTTTTGCATTGCTTGGCTCTACTCCAAGTCTTCCCATTAACTCAGTGACATCCCGTTCCCTTCAGGACTGAGTTAGTAATGACCTCAGGGTCATACTCTTCATCACTGATACTTACTCAGCCAGCTTAGAAGACTGCCATAAGTTCAGGATGGTGCTCTTCGTCTTCAGGCTCTGAGTCTTGATTGTCTCCAGTGAGTTCTCCTCTCACTGAGTACCTGTGAAGTGTAAAATAACTAAGTACTAATCCTAACCAAGACTAGCCTGACAAAGACAGATTAAGGCAATCATCTTTTCAGGGGCTTTGGGATCTTAATCAAAACTGACAATGTCCCAACAATTTCCCCCTTTTTGATGATGCCAAAACACTGAAAAGATCCTCAAAACACTTAGAGGAAACAAGATAAACCTATCTATAAGATAAGACAGTGTTAGAGCAATTCTTGATAAAGTACAGAATTTTAAGCAACAGCCAAAAAGACAATGAGTTTTTGTCTGTGGGCAAAAGTAATAGATTTCATTGATTGATGTGGAAATGATTACAATGAATCTAATCTATTACAAAGAAGCCTGTGAACACCTAGACTAATCTCATTTCAGGCTTGAGTCCATATCCTGCATAAACTCTTGCCTTCAGCTCGTCAAGTCTTCCAGGTTGATTCACGTACCCTTCAGCTTTGGCTATCTTCAAGACTTCCATCATAATGGCCTTTGTATCATGCTTTTGAGTTCCAGGAACCAAGGGAGGAGCTCGAATGGTGAACTCAGGAGCCTTCACTTGAACTTGAGCTGCCTCAGCCTCCTCCAAGATCTTCTGGAATAGCTCAGGATGGTTGTCCATCATGTAGTCAGTGAAGTGGGCATTGATATCGTCAGTGTCGCCCCACTTCTTCACAACAAACCACAGTCTAACAAATTCATCCCTTGCATCATTCCAAAACTCCTTCAATGTCTCTGAGACGAACTCATCAACAAAAGCTTCCCTTGCTCCTGATTCTGGCCTTCTGACTTGAAGAATTGTTGATTTCCTAACTGTTGGCTTCTTCCTGTACTTCCTTGGCTCAGGCTTCACCTTCTTCCTCCTTAGCAAGCTGATCACTGCATCATCTAGTTCACGTTGTTGAAGCTCAGTGATATCCGTCAGCTTCTCAACCTTCTTCTCTAAGATGCGCATCTTCTCCTTCTGAGCAATTTCAGCTCTGCGCATAGCCTCAGATTTTTCAGATTGATCTCCCCACGCTTCAGCACATAGCTCCGCAACCAACTCACCTGAGTAAGTGATGGGATTCTTCCTTGAGCTCATGGGAGACGATCTCTGAACTGGCTCAGGTTGTTGCTTGGAAGGTTCATTAGTCTTTGCCTTTGTTGCCTCCTCTCTCAGTTTGGCAACAATTTCTTCTCCTTCATTTTCCACCGCCGCTAACCTAGCTGACTTCCTCACCCTTAAGGGCGGGATCTTTTCTTCTTCTTTTCCCCCTTTTTGGCATCATCATTGACCTGGGATGGGAGTGACTCAGCTCCACTGTTGATAACAAAAGAGGCTAAGGATTGTACTTCCAAAATGCCCTCCTTCAGCATCTCAACTCCCGTGGCAATCCCAGTGCCTGCAAAAGAAACTGAACTGATAGCAGTATTGACTTTCTTCTCAAAGACCTCCATGGAGAGTTGGAGTCTTTGTTCATCCTTGGTGATCCTTTCCTCCACCTTCAAGAACTCACCGCTGACTCTGCTAGCCTCAGTTAGTATCTTTGCCGATTCCTCAGTGGCCTTTGCCAAGGTGTCGGCCACTGACTGAGAGGTGCGATCCATCCTCCCTGACTCCAGCTCCAGTTTGGACGCTGAGTCCTTCAAGGCCTGAGTGACAATAGCTCCAGTCTGAACTGCAAGCCTGTCCACTGCCTGATTCATCTTCTCGTCCCTGATCGCATCCCTCTCTTCAAGCTTCTTGAGAGTATTCCTAAGCATCTTCTTGGTGCGCTTCCTCTCATTCCTCACTGACTTGGCCGTGTCAGTCATCGTTTTCTTTAACAAAATCAGCTCCCTGTTAGCAAGGGTGTTGTAAGCTGACTTCGTCCACCTGATGTGCTTCGCCAGGGCCTTGGAGTCTTCTTCCTTCTCAGCTCGTAGCCTCATTACCTCCTCCTGAAGTTCACCTAGATTTTCTGTGGTTTTCTCCTGCTTGACCTCCACTATGCTTGTGAATTCAGCACGTTCGACCCCGGTTATGATCACATCCTCATCATCAACGGCCGCATCAGTGATTGGCTGCTTTCCCTTGTCAGCCCCTGTAGCATCAGTCCCTTCTTCAAGGTGCACTGAAGGCAGTTGTGAAGTAGTCATAGCCGCCTCCTCAGGCTCAGCTAAGCTAACTTGAACCTTGGGAGCAAGTCCCTCGGAACTGAGAGTCTCCTTGAATGCCTCAACATCTTCCTCTCTTGTCTCAGGGCAGGGAATCCCTTCATCGACAGATGTCTCATCGGCAGCTGAGATGTTCACAACATCCTCAGCCACTGGTCCACCCTTGGCACCAGTGTTCTTATCACCTTCCCCCTGAGCCTGAGGCTCAGAGTTCATCTCATCCACTTCCTGTGCAGTTTCCTCCACTGCCTTCTCCAGGTCTCCACCCTGAGCTTCTTCATCATCCTCATCACCATCCTTCCCGTCATCAGATAGGAGGCCAGCCTTGCTTTTGGACATCATATCAGCCACTAGCTGCTTCAGGTTGTCAAAGTTCAAGAGTTGAAGCCAGCTAGTAAGTCCAAAGAACGAGCAAATCTTAGCCTCTTCCGCCTCCCAGTGTTCCCAGCCACGAGCATCCACCAGCATATGTTGCTCCTGCATGTTTGATTGTTTGAAGTCCAACCAAACTTTGAGCTCAATCACATACGCCAGCAGCTCAGTATACTTGGATAGCCCAGGCCAACACTTTCCTGCCCATTCTGTGGCGTTCCCCCTGAGGGTGTTCTCCAGAATCCCTCCAGCCATGTGTTCATCCAAATCCTCCTCCTCCACTTCGAGGAATTCTTCCTCCTCAGCTGAAATGGATTTGGGACAGTCTTTGGGATTAGGGTATGAGGGAAAGTCTGAGGGGTTTGGAATATTTGGCTCGGCTGACTGGTCAGGCTCATTCATGTTTGAAGTTGAAGGCGCTGACTCAGTAGGATGGTTTGGCTCTGAGGTTCGGGGTGGTTGGGGAGTTTGAGGTGTGGGGTCAGGAATGAGGGGTGTTTGGGTTTCAGGGTGTGGGGGTGTTTGAGTGGGTACTGTCTCAGGCTGCAACGACTCAGCCGTCTCGACAGTTTTTCTCACTTCTTCCAAGTCAGAGGCTCCAGGAGAGCTTGACTTCTCTCTCTCACTCACCTCAGACAGCTTCTTAGCAGGGGATTTTCTGGTCCCCTTCCTAAGCCTTTTCAGGGGCCTCTCTCCCTGAGCACCCTCCTTTCTGACGTCATCGTCAGTTCCCTCAGCCTCAGACCCGGCCTTCTTGGGATCAGACTCAGTCCCAGACTTCGTGCTCTTCCCTGACAGCACTATCTTCACCCTCTTCCTCTTCTCAACCGCTTCCACCTCAGGCTGCTCCACCTCCTCAGCAGCAACCTCCTCATCATCCTTACTCATCTCAAGGAGTTCATCTACTCGTTCAATGAGACTGGTTGCCACCCTCTTGGCCTTACCAGCTGGCTTTTTGGCCTGACCCTTTGCTTTCGCATTGGGATCAGTCAGCCCTAGCACTGAATAAGTATCACTCAGTGAGGAAAACATTACCTTCTTGGAGGAGAGACTATCCTCGAAGTCGAAGGTATACCCATGGCAAGCATGAGCAATCAGGATGGACATCCTCGTGCCGAAAGGCAAGATGGCACTGACGGAAATGTGCTTCTCCTCCTCATCTCGCTTAAGCTTGTCCAATCCTGCCTGATGGAGTTGATCGAGAAAGAACTGCTCCCAGTTTGCTTCCACTCCATCAGCAATTGCCCCCATGAGCCTCAGCTTGGGCAGACTCAACTGCTCGTGAGAGCCAGTTGCTCCCATCACTAACTTGGACACCAAGTCCACCAGCGCTCTGTACTCAGGCTTTAACGTACTCTTGTTCTGGCGAGCCTTGAACTCCGATGACCCTGACTTGGTCCACTTCCCAAGAAACTCTCCCTCTGAGTTCTCCTTGTAGGTTCTTGGGTTGATGCCTGAGAAAGGCAGCTTGAAGACTTCCCTCACCGCCTGCCTGAAGTTGATAGTGACCACCTCTGTGTTGTAAAGAGGTTCGCCGTCGCCGTCCTTCTCTCCCGTCGGCTTCAACGCAGTCACCTTTGTGAAAACTTCCCCCTTCCGCAAGAACATATTCAAATATGCTTCCACAACTGTTCTTGGGAGCACGGAAATGGGTCGGGTGGTGAAGTATGTTTCCAACCCGGCATCGGAAATCCACTTAAATACGGGTTTGATTTCCTCAACCGTAAGACAGATACCTTCCATGGAGATGACTTGCTCCATGTGTACCAGTTTCTTCTCGACAACATCGACGATCTTGTCGGTTGTCCAGTTGGAATCGAGGAATGCCATTGTTTTGAAAGGAAGAGATTTTTCGAAAGAGTTATCTGTGTTTGAGCAAGAGAAAACTCAGTGTGCAGATTGTGCATTGTGTTTGCGTAAAAACCTCAAATGGCACTCTTGATTGATAAGACTAAGTCAGTTACTCAAACGTGGGGTTGAGATTGATCCCTGAAGTCGAAAGGTTTTGAAATGAGGGGCCAGGATTAATCTCAGCTTCAATTAAACCCCATGTCAGTCATATTCCGTATAAAACGGACACGTATATAAAAAGGTAACTGGCATTAAATGCTCCGTGCGCATGGGTTTTAAATATGAAAAGGCGCGCTTTTAATGAAAACGGAATGCATTTAATAAAGATTTTCAGGACGAATGACTCAGGGAGACGCTTGAAATTCACAAGAGTCAGGTTAGAACTCATACCTGTCAGGGAGACATTGTAGCACCCTGATACCTCGCTGAGTCGAGTCTGGCCTGAGTTCCCCCTAGAACCCTACGCTGACTGCTCTCCCGGATCTAAGAGTCCTAACTCCACTGACAGTTCCATAAACCTCGATTCAGCCAGAGGCTTAGTCAAGATGTCAGCTCTTTGCCTGTCAGTGTGAATCTTCTCCATCCTAATATCTTTCTTCTCCACATGATCTCGAATGAAGTGGTGTCTAATATCCACATGCTTGAACCTTGTGTGAAGCACTGGGTTCTGAGTAATTGCTATAGCACTATTGTTGTCACAATAGATTGGAACCTGATTAGCAAACACTTGGTAGTCCCTCAACTGTTGCCTCAACCATAAAATCTGAGCACAACAACTACCTGCAGCCATATACTCAGCCTCAGTCGTGGATGTAGCCACTGAATTCTGCTTCTTACTAAACCACGAGATCAACTTACTTCCCAAAAACTGACATGTCCCTGAGGTTGATTTCCTATCAATCCTACAACCTCCATAATCTGCATCTGAATAACCTGTCAGTTCTAAGTTGTCATCTGAAGGATACCATAGTCCCATATTGACTGTCCTTTTCAAATACTTAAGTATCCTCTTAGCAGTCTCCAAATGACTTCTCTTGGGATCAGACTGATACCTAGCACACACTCCTACTGTAAACGTAATGTCAGGCCTACTTGCAGTCAGGTACAATAAAGAACCTATCAGCCCACGATACTCGGTCTGATTTACTGAAGTCCCTTCAGTGTCAGGATCCATCTTCCAATTTGTGTTCATAGGGATCCTTGCTGGATTGCTGTTCTGAACACCAAACTTATGAATCAAGTCTCTTGTATACTTGGCCTGATTAATGAATATACCTTGATCAGTCTGCTTGACCTGCAATCCTAAGAAGAAGTTCATCTCTCCCATCATGGACATCTCAAATTTACCAGTCATCAGCTTAGAGAATTTCTCACAAAGCTGATGATTCGGTGATCCAAATATTATGTCATCCACATAAATCTGGACCAAGAAAATGTCATCACCTTCAGTGATCCTGAACAATGTCCTATCCACAGTTCCTTTCTTGAACCCATGGTCTATCAGGAATTGAGAGAGGGTATCATACCAAGCTCTTGGTGCTTGCTTAAGTCCATAGAGTGCTTTCTTCAAATGGTATACTCTATCCCCAACCTCAAACCCGGGAGGTTGTTCAACATATACCTCTTCATTGAGTACACCATTCAGGAAGGCACTCTTGACATCCATTTGATACACCTTGAACTTCTTGTATGTTGCATATGCAAGGAACAACCTGATAGCTTCCAACCTAGCCACTAGAGCAAAAGTTTCATCATAGTCTATTCCTTCAGACTGACAATACCCTTTTGCAACCAGTCTAGCCTTGTTCCTTACCACAACACCATTCTCATCCTTCTTGTTCTTAAAGACCCACTTGGTACCAATCACACCTTGATGCCTAGGTCTATCCACCAGTTCCCAAACCTGATTCCTTGTGAACTGATTCAACTCCTCTTGCATGGCAATGATCCAGTTCGAGTCAGTGAGAGCTTCTTCAATGTTCTGAGGTTCTTGCTCAGAGAGAAAGCAACAGAACAATGCACTCTCACCATGGAACCGTCTGGTCCTGACTCCCTCAGTTGGATCACCAATGATTTGATCAATGGGATGATCTTCTAACCAAGTTCTCTTGCCAGGAGTTGTTCCTGAAGTACCTGCAATGTTAGTGTCTACAGGCTCATAAAATTCAGGAAATTAAACGGAAGGAGATGATCCTGAGTATATGCCAAAAGGGTTAACCAGCTCAATGTCAGGGACATTGATTCCCCCTTGATGAGGTGACTCAGGAACCGTCTCAGCTGCAACAACATCTTCATAGACGGTGCTTACCTCAGGTTGAGCCTGTTCCTCAGTCTGAGGCTCAACAATCCCTGATGTGCTGGGCTTAGGAGTGGCACCTGATTCATCATCCTGATCGTTATCATCATCCCATCTCGGAATTGGCACAGCCTTGATCTTGGGATCAGGTTGATTCTTCAAGCTCAGCCTTGTCACACTCCTTGTGACCTCCTCAGTGTCAGGATTCAACACCTTTGCCCTAGACTCATTAGAAGATTCATCAAAGACAACATGAGGTGATTCTTCAACAACAAGGGTCCTACAGTTGTAAACCCTGAAGGCTTTACTAACTTCAGAATATCCTAAGAATATTCCTTCATCAGATTTGCTATCAAAGGCTTTCAACTGGGTCTTCCCATTGTTGAGGATGAAGCACTTACAACCAAATACATGAAAATAAGAAATACGAGGTTTCCTTTTGTTCCATGTCTCATATGGGGTCTGTGCATGTTGCTTGTTCAGCATGGATCTGTTCTGAGTGTAGCATGCAGTGTTGATTGCCTCAGCCCAGAATTTCTTGGGCAATCCTGATTCAGCCAGCATGGTCCTTGCAGCCTCCTTCAGTGTCCTGTTCCTTCTTTCAGCGACACCATTCTGTTGTGGGGTTCTAGCTGCAGAAGTCTCATGAGAGGCGTTATGGGACCAAACAAATCCATGTGCAAGAGCTGAAGTATCCTGTCAGTGGAGTAAGAAGCTTTTTCTTTGAATGATGCTCTGACCTGCTTCCCTTCCTGACAAGCTTTGCACACGTGATCTTTGCTAAAAACTTCATTAGGTAGACCATCAACAAGTGACTGTCTAGAAATTTTGTTAAGAATCTTGAAGTTCAGGTGGCTTAATCTTTTATGCCATAACCAACTGAGCTCTAGAGAGCTTTTAGCAATAAAACAGGTATTTGGAATAGTGCTGCTCCAATCAGCGAGATAAACGTTACCTTTCCTTATACCTGATAGAAGCACCTGTGTTGATTTGTCCTTGACTGAACATGTATTCGATGAGAACTCAACACTGAACCCTTTGTCACAGAATTGACTTACTGACAGCAGGTTATGCTTCAGTCCTTCCACAAAGGACACATTTTCCACTCTGACTGTACCTATAATTAGAACACCAAAACCTTTAGTAACACCTTTTGAGTTATCACCAAAGGTTACCTGTGGACCATCTTTAGCTTGATACTCTTGGAGAAGACTCTTCATTCCAGTCATGTGCCTTGAGCAACCACTGTCTAGGTACCAAACAGCTTTGATTGAGTCTCCTCTCCTCTTGTTGTGATCCACAGCCGCCTGCAAGCAAATCAGGCTTTAGGTACCCATTGGGTGTTGGGTCCTATCGTGTCAGCCGTACCCTTCGGGATCCAGACTTGCTTCACAACCCTGATTGCCTCAGAGTGGTAAATCTGTCTCCCTGAAACATCAACATACACAACTTTCTTCTTCTTTGCCTGAGAGGAAGATGGTGTATGGGTGCTAGACTTAGGCTTCACAGGAGCCTGAGTGGGTGCCTTTTGGGCTGGCTTCCTGTTCTTCCTAGGTCTGGGTGCAGCAGGTCTTGGGCCTTATTCTTGATAAGGACCCTGATTTCTATTCCCCCTAGGCAAGTGAGGGAATGTAAAGCAGTTAAAGGCCTCATGATGCCAAAACCACGGGGGTGTCATCATATTTGGCCTTCCCTGTTGGTATTGCCAAGCATGATGGTACCCTCGCTGACCAGTCTGAAAGCTCTTGGCCTGAGTCTTCCTCTGCTTTCGCTGAGGTTTTCCCTGGTCTGAGCTCTCAGGGGCTTCCGTAGGCTGCTTTGCCTTTCCCTTGAGTTTTGGCTTAGCTACCTTAGGAGCAACCCTGACTGTGTCAACGGTTTCCTTGCCCTTATCAGTTTGACGGGCCTGGAGCACAACCTTAGGTGCACTCTGGCCTGTCTGATCAAATACCCTCTCAGTGTTGCTCCCTGAGGCAACATGAGACTGACCCTGTGAGGATTTCTCAGGGACATATCCAAGTCCCTTTTTCTTGTTCCCAAGTATCTGGTTGCTATTTATTTCCTCTCTAGCCACTGAGGATTTATTCATTGCTGCAACCTTTTTCTTGAGAGAGTCCTCACTCTTTTTCAGGATTTCATGTCTGGTAAAGAGATCATCAAACTTACTCTTAAGTACTTTCAGTTCTTCCTTCCTGACCAGTTCTTCCTCAGCCAATTCCTTCAGAATTTTCTCTCTTGGGAGACGCTCAGAATTGATCATATCAATTTCCTGAGTTAGTCTCACAATCTGAGCTGATTCTTTAAGATCAGACTGAGTGAGTTGTTCATTCAGGTTTTGAACTTCAGTACTCAATTTCTTGTTCTCCTCAACCAAGAAGACATTAGTTTCCTGCAGTCTGGAGAAATCAACCATCAATTGATCAATACAGATCTGAAGGTTCATTTCTCTAACTGACTCTGAGCTAAGCTCAGGATTTTGACCAGTGTAAGAAGCACAAACAGAATTTGATGTTACCTCAGGCTCATCCCTAGCCATCAGACAGACATCATCGTACTCGTCATCTGAGAAGAGTTCAGGTGACCTTTCAGCAGGACCGTCGGAATCTGTTGCATCTTCAGCGACCATCGCTCTCCGATCAGCAGATCTTAGATCCCTAGCGGCTCTCCTTTCCTCTCTCTCCCTCGCACTCAGCTCCGGGCAGTCGTACTGATAGTGACCAATCTTGTTACAGTTGTAACATGCTACCTGCTCACTTACTCTTTCTTTTCTTGGTTCAGGGTTCCTCCTTGAGTCAGGTTCCCTGGTTCTTGGTGAGCTTTCAGTTCTGGTTAGATATCTATCATCGCGAGTACGTCTCTGTTCGTCTCTTCTTTCAGGCTTTGGTTCAGAATATCTCCTTTCATCACCACATTCTCTCCTCTGGTCAGTATTCCTTCGCTGCTCATATCTCCTTGAGCTTTGGTGGGTTCCTTCAGGTTTCCTGTCATGTGAGTCCTGATAAAACTTTTTATAACGACCAAACCTGGAATTGAGCTTGTCGAATCGTC
This sequence comes from Ballota nigra, assembly GCA_947034835.1. Taxonomy (NCBI): domain Eukaryota; kingdom Viridiplantae; phylum Streptophyta; class Magnoliopsida; order Lamiales; family Lamiaceae; genus Ballota; species Ballota nigra. Next base: position 30,164,521 of record OX344720.1, read on the forward strand.
TGGCCATCAGGCTGTACTCTTCAGCGAGTTCTTCTCTGCTCATCTCCATCAGTGACTTTGATGAAGAGTTTGATGAGGGCTCAACAGGTTCAGATCTGGCCTTGAACGCCACACTTTTCTCAGGAGTTTTCTCCTTCACTTCCTCTTCTGACTGTACTTTCTTCTTTCTTTTGTTAAGGTCGAATTCAAGCGCTTTGAGCTCTGAAAAAAGTAAAGCAGAAGTTATGTTACTCATATCCTGAGTGTTCTTAAGCATAATTACACTGTTGTCCCATCTCTCAGGAAGGGCATTCAGGATCTTTGAAGCAACATCTCTCCTTGGGACATCCTTGTCCAACATCACCAACTCATTCATCAACTTGATGAATCTAGACTCCATTTGATCTATGCTCTCGTCGGGTAGCATCTCGAACGCCTCGAATTTCTGAATGGCAATGTTTCTCTTGTTCTCCTTGATCTTTTCAGATCCCTCACACATCCTTGTCAGCTCATCCCAGACCTCCTTTGCCGTCTTTAAGTTCATCAGCCTGGCTGACTCCTCGAAGGGCACCGTGTGCAAGATGATGTTTCTGGCGACGTTGTCAAGTCCCACCATCTTGATTTCATCGTTGGTCATGTCTTTCCTTTCTTTAGGAACCTGCACGCCAATCGCAAGATCCTCATATCCCAGTCCTCTGACGTTAGGAATAGTGATCTTGATCGGTCCCTCCCTGAGTACACGTGGCATCTGGTCATGGATGTCATCTAGATGTGCTTCTAATCTGAACTTCCAATAGACAAAGTTAGACACAGAGAATTCAGGTAACGAAGCTTCAAGTCTCCTCGAAGTCATGATGATGCAAGTTTTATGAAAAGCAAACTCAGATCTGTTCAGTGACCACCAACAGTTTCTCCTCTGAAACTATTAGTATTCAAAGTCAGTGGTCTTTCGAACCACTGCTCTGATACCACTTGTTGGTCCCGGTACAAGACTGAGGAATACGTGTATAGGGGGGGGGGGGGGGGGGAAATACGCGTATACCAATTTTTCAACCTTAAAACTGACTGAGTCCCCTTTGCTCAGAGTGGTAAAGAACTAGGAGCTGATAACACACCTACTGACTACACTTGGTGCGGGTCAGTTGGCTAACTATGAGTTCAAGTTCAGTGCGGAAATGTTTGAGCCCTGAAAGTTTAAAGTCTTGTTTGGTTTGCTTTCTGAAAACTTGTTTTACTCAAATCTGAAGAGTGTTTAGTAGGGCAGTGCTCTTTTGAAGATCAGCCTGATTGATTCAGGCCTGATAAACTTGAATGCAATGAATGAACAAGTAATATAGCAAGTATGTGCAATATCAAAAAAGTAAGAACACAAGGAGTTTAACGTGGTTCAGAGTCTCAAGCTCCTACGTCCACGGCCTGACTTAACAGGAAATCCACTCAAGGGATTCTTGTTTTTAACGTGCCAAGATGCACCAAGACCAGCTAACCTCACTGATCTATACAACTCCACTTACTAACACTCTAACTGACTTACTCCCAACAAGCCTATCTTAGGGTTTTGGTTTCAGTTTGGATTCCAACTAAGTTGAGATTATCCTTACAAGGCAAAGCTATGCTAAGGATTGGATAATCTCTCTAAGCTTGAGATAATTCTAATTAGCTCTTGGAATACAGAATAACTCTCAACTGCTAAGAAACACTTGGGAAATTTAGAAGGTTTCGAGTGCTTCTCTTAAAGGTTGAATGCTTTGAATACTTGAGAGTTTGAGTAATTTCTGGCTTGGAAATTTCCCGTAACCTTGAATGGGTTCAAGGCCTTCTGCATTTATAGGTGATTCGAATAACTATCCGTTGGAGAGATAGCCTTCTAGTCATCTATGTAGAGTGGCTTCAAACGGACATATCTTCATACAGCAGCCGTCCTTGCATGGATTTGGTATTTGCATTAAATGCACATTAAATGCTTGCCCGTTGAATATGCAGTCTGAATTCAGTCTTCATGTCAGGTTCCGTACGTGCGTGTCCTTCTCGGATTGGTCCACGTCATCAAGTTGGTGAGAATGTCAGAACTTATTCCTGAGCTTCAGGCTTGTCTTATTAAGTTCATTTTGTCTTGAGCCCACCAGTCTTGTCCTGACGCTGAAATTCCTTTTGCATTGCTTGGCTCTACTCCAAGTCTTCCCATTAACTCAGTGACATCCCGTTCCCTTCAGGACTGAGTTAGTAATGACCTCAGGGTCATACTCTTCATCACTGACACTTACTCAGCCAGCTTAGAAGACTGCCATAAGTTCAGGATGGTGCTCTTCGTCTCCAGGCTCTGAGTCTTGATTGTCTCCAGTGAGTTCTCCTCTTACTGAGTACCTGTGAAGTGTAAAATAACTAAGTACTAATCCTAACCAAGACTAGCCTGACAAAGACAGATTAAGGCAATCATCTTTTCAGGGGCTTTGGGATCTTAATCAAAACTGACAATGTCCCAACACATCAATATATCAAGTTGAGCAGTCCACAGGCTAAAGCAAATTTTACCCAACAAGTTACACCTGCAGATGTTATTGCCAGGGTACGAGCACTATACCATGATCGCACCAAATCCTCTCTTACAAACTTTCATATTGTAAGGATGTGTAGAAATCTTGCTACACATCTTTACTTTTATGCAAGTAGCGTAAGGGATTCGTGGATATCCGATAAACCAACATCCATCTATATTGAAGATATTTGGGTCGATGCGGTAATTATGCACATGTTTGGGAATGAGCTGTTGAAATTCCAAGAAGAGCTTTTCAAAAGAAAATTACTGACTTATTTTATAAAAGTGTGAGTAATAATTTAATATCCTAGTCGTTTATCTTTAGTTATAATCCATTTTTCAATTTATAGAACATGGTATGTTAAGAATCGTTCCAGAGGCTGTTTGATTAATGTGCCTTCTTATGTGGTTTGGTATGGGACCATTGAGTGAATATTTCGGTGAAATATCCAGTAATGAGAATGATTATTTTGTTTCTAGTAATTATTTAACAGCTCAGTGTAGTTTTTCTTTCTGGAAACTGCAAAAGGACAACACTGTGGTTCTTTAATTACAATTTAAGATGGATGTATATATTATTATTTATGCTTCTATTATTTATTGTTAATAATGGCCCTGGTAACAGATAAGTCTTTCTTTCATGGAAAATGGGGAGTGGATGGAAATTTTGGAACCAGATGATATCTTATGTTTTAAGCTGCATACCGTTTCTTTGTTTGATAGATTATTATCGATGACTAGGTGGTGAGACATTGATGTTTAAATTATTTGTTCAACGACTTGAATAAGATTATGACGTTTCAAACATTTTGGGACCATTACAAAGTATTTTGGTTTTGTTGTTACAGATTAACATAAGTTCTATAGTGAATTCGGTATATATTTAGCTTACAAATTAATACAATACGTAAACTTAAAAAAATTTAGATAATGGTTCTTTGTGTATTAGAATATTGGTACTCCCTCCACCCCAATTTTATTTTTCCGTTTAACTTTTATTTTTATTTTTAATGAGAAATTTAATTTGTAGTATTTAAATTGATAAAATAATTTTTTGATGATGACATATTAATCAATTTAAGTGTATGAGACAATATGAAGATGTTTTTTTATATAATTATTAGTGTAAGAGATGTAATTTGAAAGTATTTGAAGGAAAGTGAATACTGGAATGAGAAAATAAAATTGGGACAGAGGAAATACTTCAATTAATTCACTTTACTTCTTTAAAAATAATTGTTATCTTCTTATATAAATTTAAATATATTGTTCTTAATTGATTATTGTCTTAATTGAATTTGTAATTAAAATTTACTAGATTAATAAAGAAAAATTAGAATATGCATTTAGATGAATGACCAAGATCATTTCTTAGATAAAGCAAATTAATAAATTGTAATTAAAAATAGATGATATAAAGATACAATCATTTATAAATAAATTTTAGCTTACCTAACATAATAAATTAGTATATTATAATAAAAATAATTAAAAAAATCAATTTTTAATTAAATAAATATCATAAATAAATCAAACTCATAAAATTTCATAATAGAGATTTTATAGAGCGTGAGGGTTGATTCTCCAAAGATATGTGTTATAATCACAATTTTAGCAAAGTTTACAACGCTCTTGAAATCGTATCGATGTAAAAAGATTTACATTTTTAATGTAGTTGCAATTATAATTTAAATAAAGAAAACAGTTTAATTTGGTTTATGTGATTCATTTAAAGATCCTAAAGTTACAAATTTTATGTAAAAAAAAAAAAAAAAATCTTAATAGTAACAGAAAATGGAAAATAATTATCATAATGATGTTAGAGTATGAATGGCTGATAATCTTCCTTAATTATGTATAATAAAGTGCAGGACATTTCATAATTGTGAACGATGCCGCGGGAGATTAATATCCAAAGAGGTGAGAAGGGACGAGCACGGAAGCAAGAAGGAACTAAAGAATTAAAAAGTTGGTTGTTGTGAAAAAATTAAGATACAAGCCCATATCTATACTATACTTAAAAGTGGCTTGGCCATGTAAATCATTTTTGGACAACTTTACCCCTTCATCTTTTATTTTATACATTTTCATCCTTTTTTACTTTTGAGTACTCTTCTTGCCGAGTCCTCTCATTTCCCTTTGATCATCTCAATTTTCTTCTCATAACTCCTCTTTAATCTCATCCCAAATTTGAACCGTTTTGAATATGTAATATGTGATGTGCTTGTACTCCAGAGATCCCATTGACGACGTCAAGGATAATTCACGGCGAGACACCTAATTTCAAAGACCCCCTTGATCAGCCCTTTAAGAATGTTACTCACACGGTGTCGATGGATTTTCCTATTTGACCAGTATCTGAGGAGCACGTGTTTAAACTTGATGAATTTATATGCCGAATTTTATAGTGAGAAAATGATGCGATCCATTCTCCATCACTCTACCTTTGTCACTACTCCTCAGATACCATGTCCCTCCTCCGTCTCGCAGGTATGTTCATTTGTTTGTCTTGACGCTTAGGGTTTACAAGAAAATTATGTTCCTAAGATTTTTTTTTAATTTAGAATCTCAATTCTCTGATAGGGATTTTGCTACAACGAGATTGATTACAATTTTAGTTGATTAGCCTTGAGGATTAATTTAGTTTTGGAGTTTTCCAAGATGGTATCTGAGCAGGATACTTATCGTGATCCTGGAGGTTTTTATTTCTATATATTATGATTAATGAAGCTTATAAATTCATTTAGTTAATAAAAAAAAATGTGAAATTCTTTCATTTGAGGGAAAATATTGAGCAATTCGAATACTGGTCTAGATGTTCTGCCATTATTTTTTATGGAGATTGATCCTCAATGGGCAGGAATATGCAACATAATGGCTACAGGATTAATGGTGGCTGCAACCTTTGACCTTATACAAGAAGGACAGGCCGATGGAAGTGACAATTGGGTTGTGCTAGGTATTTTGTTCGGTGAAAATTTCATATTGCTTTGCGAGCAAGTAAAACTCCTTCACCTGTTATAAGCTTATATCTTCATATCTTGATTTGTATTTGTTTTTCTTCAAATAATGGTTCAGTTTAGTTTAGGAATTGGGAGATTGCTTGGTTGGCCTTACATTTTTTTTTACTTATGTATTTGCTCTAAAAATTAAATTATGCCAGTTGCTATTTTGCAGTTGTGAGAAATATAGTTTCTCACTTTTTGTTTGGTTTTTTTGTTCATTATGGAAATAATTTGGTGACTTCATAGAACAATTTTGATTTCTTCGGTGAATGCCCCGTCAGATTTTCAAAGGTTTTAATTTCGAATGTATATGATATTTTGTTGGATTTACCATCAACTTTCCTATCTCAAGTTAATTCTCGTATGTAGCTGATAATTTCTAAACATCTATAATTAATTCATTGATATTGGTCACGGTGGCTTACTACTATAGATTAAAAAATTAATTCGTTGTAGATAGTTTTATTTAAGTACCACGTTAATGTTTCAGGGTTCTGGCAGATGATAATGGTGAGATTGGACTGTGGCAGTGTCAAAGAAGCCATGATGTATACACATGAACCTACAGATGCACGAGAACAGAGATTTTGGGAAGAGCCAAATTTATATGTAGCATTGGCTCCCTTTACTAATTATATGTGTTCATTGCTCTTAATCAAATCACCTTATATACCTCATCTTTAGGGCTTTGCTAACTTGTATTCATGAATAATTAATCTTAGAGCCCCTTCATTTCTTGCTGAGTTATATGATCAAATAGGAAATCCAAGGTTGCAACAATCTGTTCATTTCTATAATTTGACTCTTGCAAATTTATTTTGACAATTTCTCATGCAAATACCTCTTTGTAATTATTTCTTTGCCTCCTTGACACTCGATCACAATGTCCTCTTATTTCTTATACAAAACAGGAGAAGGCTTATATGGATAATGAATAGCTAAGTGAGTACACGAACCAATACGATGTTCAATGACACTGGGTTTCAGTTTATCCTGAATGTTGGGGGAACTCACAAAATTTGGAAACGAAGATCTTCAGTGATCTTTAACTGATATTGGTATTTTTATTAAAAGTTAACTCTATGGCTCATTATTTTTTATTGTTAAATGATATGACGTTACGGTCGTTTGTGTGTTGTATGCATTTATATGATAGTTCATGTAATAAGGCTGTCGTAAGATACTTGTGTACATTTTCACTGAAATTATGGCTTGAATGGATACTTGAAACGAATATGAACAATCTTTGCATAGGAAACTACCAGGAACTCCCCTATTGAGCTGAAATATTTGAGCTAAAAAATAATATATTTTACTGATGCGAAAGCTGCTAATGTTCTTTTAAAGAAGCATTATTTGAATGCCAATTCAAAGAAACTGGATTTGACTGAGTCTGACATGGCGGATACTCTTGGAGCACTAGGTGCGTGTTTTATGATGTTCTTATTTCTGATATACTTAAATTAAAAAAATTCTCAAAGTATACTATTTCGCTTACAATTGTATCCATTATTTTGGTGAAATCAGGATATGGGGCACTTGAACCTGATCTGAAATTCATCTATGGACCTACAAGATGCTACTTGGGTTTCCCAGCATGGAAAATTTGTTATTCACAGGGTTTGTGTGAGTGCTCATATTATATACTTTATGAAAATCCACTCAATATTAAAAAAAAATGTCACTGTTTTGGTAAACATTATTAGGGGACAAATAAAAAATTATTCAAGCAAATGGATATTCTTTTGTCTCAAAGAACTTATCATGTTTGAGTAAGATCAATCTCCAGCTAAATAGATTTATATATAACACCTTTTGATAGGCTGATTAATCAGAATGCTCAAATGACTAATCTAGCATTTGGCACATGGTCTGGGTTTATACTGAAAAGGTATATTCTTTTCAAGTTTTCCAGTTTTTAATTTGATGATTGCCCTAACAGACTAACTAATTTGAATGTTAAAATTTTACTGAAGTACAATATTCTGTTTTTGAATTTAAGAAAGAGATAGTGAAGATTGTTGGAACTTGAAATGTATTCTTGGTTCTTAAGGTTTCAATGGGAATATATGATGAGTTTGTTGCTTTGAATTATATCAACATAAGAAACTCAAACCTGACAAATCCTTTACTACTGTGAATGTTCTTTGTGTATCTTTATATCAATCAATTTACTCATATGTTTTTATTTTCAAAGGTACCCATTTATTTCGTTCTAAGCTTCACTTTGACCCTTCCACAAGATAGAGTTGTTGATCACTATGTTCTGGAACAAATATTGTTTTCTATGCACTCCTACTGTTTGCAACTTCAGGATGCTCATTGATGGTTAAAAATATATAAATAGAATCATATGCTCTCGGTAGTTATTTGATTAGAGTTCCCGTTAATTGGTCATTTGTATTCCTTTGTGTCTTTGACCAACTCTTTTTGGCTGGCTACTCAGCGAAATGAAACGATAATATCTTTCTATAGTTGCAAAATAGTTGGTGATTTTCTTTACCTTTTGCTATAAGAATAATCTTTGTTCATTAGAAGTTGGGTACACATTATATTTTAGTATTGCTTTATGTGATATAGTTGATTTGTGTTTAGGAATGGACTTACGCAGACATTAATACTTTGTCAAATGGATGGAGGATCAATAAGAGAGTGCTTCTTTATGTATTTTATATTCCTAGATGCCAAATTAGAACATCATTCTTGTGCTATTTATTGGTGAAAACTTGTTATAAATGGAAGTGCATGATCTGGGAAAATGTTTGGTGGAGTGTTAGCATGCATGATTTAATTGAATGGTTTTTACTGTAGCATACACTGGAGAGAACCTGCCGACTGGCGAGCGTGATAGGATAGAGGGTTTCGTGTGTGATGTGTGTGTCTTTTAGAGTTTTATTTTATATATACTCTAGGCACGGAGTTGTTAAATCACAGCTTGGTTTTTTCCAAAGTTTATTCGCAATTATTGGTTGTGATTTTGTACACTTTAGTTTCAACTTTCAAGTTTGATATTTGATATAACTACCTATGATGGTTCGTCTGAGTATAGGGAGAAATTGCATGATTCTCAATTTGATTCTTTCTCCTGATTTAAATTTTAAGGCTACATAAAATGCAACTTTTCTGAAAAGAAACATAAAGAATGTCAGTTTCTTTTGATCGCAACGACACCTTTTATTGCAATTATTCTTCATTTGTAAATACTAATCTAATTCTTCTGGGAACTAATGATTGTACTATAAAAAGGTTTGATCATATGATTATAGAATAAATAAAGTTTGATCATGTATTGGAACAAAAATTAATGCAATCGTCTTGAGTGAGATTTTTTATATGCTGAAATAAATTATAAGCCCATATATATACATATTGTTATTACTAAAATCTAGCTGACTAAAATCTTAAATCAATTTATAATATATCCGATTGAAGAGCATTCTAGAGTTCAAAACTTATTGGTTTTTATAGTCCGTTAGAGCTAGAAATACTTGTTTTTCATCATCATGTTTAAACTGTAGAAAGTTTCTTTTGATCTGTTTCTTTATTGTTTAATTTGTTGTTTGCCATCCATTTTCTAATGTGCACTTATTTAACTATTTACATTTGAAATTGTAAATAATTGTCATGTGCTTACTTTTTCAATTATTTTGTTTACGTATGTGTCTTCACTCAATATAATATGGCGATGAGATGCTCAAGCAAAAACAAAAGGTAGCAAGGTTCACTGTTACAGATTGAGCTCTTCCAAAATTCAGTAACATGTCAACTACTAATCTAAATTTACGAATAACGTGCATCGCACGTGTTAAATAACTAGTTTAATTAAAAGTAGTGTCCTTGAGGAGTTATCCCAAATTTTGAATTTTTTATAAATATTATTAGTGGTTTAGAAAAGAATGTATGTTTTTTTAATTTTATATTTGTATTCATATTGAACTTTTGGTTCAAGTAACTTGTAAGGGGACAATTCGAGTGAGAAAAATGCATACAAAAGTTAGTAGTATGTAATAAAACACCTAAAACATAATGTAATCTATTTTTGAATTAGAGGAGCAAAAGTGTATTCAGAGTGTGTAGGCTCAGTATTGTGCTTCTAACTGCAGTTCCAGTGAGGACTTCAAAGGTCAAAATTGTTGGAAACACTTCATTGTAAAATCTTCTTCCATATGAGCATTCCTCGATGCACTTCTCATTAAGCTCCTAAAAATGGCATGCCAAAAAGTTAAATTATAAACTAAAAAGTTATCAAACTTAATATCTCAAAGAGACCACAAGATTTATAAGAACTTACGTACCAAGATTTTAAAGAGAAGGGATAGCTTCAGAACCAATTAAGGAACCAAATGTGATGTTCAATTCTGATATCCCCAAAATCTAGATCTCTACATGTATGCATGTCACGCCTCATCGTTCTCCAACCTCTACCGAGCATCTCAGAGCAGTAGAAGTCAATCTATGATCATCATAACTACCTGCTGTTGAATCATGCATCATATTGATTAAGTTGAAACAAAGTATTGTAATGAAATTCAGGTGTGAGGATGTTACAATTTTTTTACAAAAACAAGGGAAACTTTAATGTGTAGTTACAGTTTGTTCTGAATAAACTCTGTGACATTACATGATCAATCAGCACAAGTCAAAAATGTAATGAGAACAACAAATAAGGCTCAATAATTCAAAACATATGGAGTATACATTTTCCCCACAAAATATGACATTATCCTACAAAGATTTGTGGAAAGTAAATCTATAACATTCTTCCCCATAATAACATGCAATTTATATTAAAAAAATTCCTTCACTTTTGTAATTTATATTCACTATTTGATTTCCAGCTAGTTCAAGCATTGTACCAGAGACTTGAAGCAAAAGATTTAAAATGGTTCCAGTTAATACAGATTTTAATTACACAAAAATTAGAAAATAAAAGTCTAATATGTTGTATTCTTAATTACTTGAGATACCATTATTCCCATGCCCTTTAAGAACGATCAATGAGTTGGATTAAAGTTCAAATCTATTCAAATAAAAGGGAAGCATGACTTTCACAATAATTGCAACATTAACCCTTTCGACAATACCTAGTAAAAAAAAGAAAAATTCCAAAGATTCCAATATAACCGTTAATTAAAAAAATTCTAGCACACCTTTTAATATTATAATCACAATTCACATTTATGATGTAGAATTCTAGTACAACCTCAATGAAAATCAACAAAATCTTTTTTTCTTCTTTTTTTCTTCTTATCTTGCAATTTTCGATTTTTACTTAGAAAAATCAGCAATATAATTTTCTTTTTATTTTAATCACCTTATCATTATTGGGCTACTTAATGGGCTACTTGAGGGGCCTTAAGGAGAATTAAGATTGGACCTCCTAATGGACTTCTGAATTTCAATATTGAGCCCCAATATAATTCAGCCCATTAATATTAATTATTACCACTAATAAATTAATATTGCACTATCCATCTTAATCCATATTACGATAATATGGGCTCCCGGTTATTATTTCCCGCGTTTAAGATTATCAAGTCCATTAATTAATTAAGCTTCTGAATAGCTCTAAATTAATTAACATCTTTCACCTTGGAGTAAAGACAGCTCAACATTATTATTCGTACCGAAGAAACTAATTCTTCACTTGTAAGATTTGGTGCAATAAAACTTCAGAGCCCACCAAGGGGACTAATCACACGAGCCGTACTCGCACGCGTTTCTCCATATTAAATCTTAGCAACCGTCGTATGATTAATATTACTGCCCAAGACACAAAGTTCGAAGTCGCAATGATTCTCACCCAACATGAATCAAAGCAGTAACTATTAAGCACACACAGTCCTATTTAAGTGACGGAGATTAAGAAATCAACAACCACTGAGGTCTAATTCTTCACCTTTCAGAACAGAAGAATTTATCCTCGCTGTAGGACCTCTTCAACACATACTAAATGTGCTAGTGCAATCTCTTAGTCAAGACAGACCAATTTGAGCCTTACACATCGACCTTTCACGGCGGATTGTTCAATTCCACCTAGGTCGTGAAAATGTACGTGTAGTTACAAGTAAACTCTTAATGTTGTCTTCCGTGATCGGGTATCACCACATTAACTACAATGTAACATGCACTATTTATAGAACGGTTTGCAATAGAAATTCAACATTCAATCATAACTAAAGCAAATGCGATAAAAGAATTATTCTCATAAAACGAGTGTTTGATACACGAGTTATACAAAGTAAAAGCATACTTTCACGTATAACTCCAACATCAGTAGCTGTTCAAAAGTATGAGAAGTTCACCATGGAGCCCACTGAGACCATTGACCAGCTTGATGGGAGGTTCACAGACATCATGAATGAAATAAATTCTCTGGGAAAAGTCTATACCAAGAGGGAGGTTGCCTTAAAGATCTTGAGAGGTCTAACCTCAAGATGGGATGTGTACTCTGTGATGATGCAGAATACCAAGGATCTATCCAGCATGTCTATGCAACAGGTATTCTCTGAACTCAAGGCTTATGAGTTTGATCTGAACAGGAAAAGGTCTCCTGATGAGACCTCAGCTGAGAAGGGGGTAGCCTTCAAAGCCAAGGAGTCTGAGCCAAAATCCCCAAAGCCTCAGAAGAGTACAAAGGCAAGCAAGTCACAAAGCAAGACTGAGATGCAGGAGGAACTCAGCTTGATGGCAAGAATGTTTGAACAACTTAACAGCAGCTTTGGCAAGTATAAAAGATTTTACAGGGATAACAGGGAAGGTAGAAGTTATCCACAAAAGACCACCAGAGAAGGAGAGAAAAACTCATCTGAGCTGGAAAAGAAGAAGGAATACAAGAATTACACCAAGGCTGAAGGATCATCATCAAAGACCAGAGAGTCCACTGAGGAAAAGAATGATGATGCCAACAGGTGTTTTCAGTGCAAGAAGATTGGGCACTTTCAATATGATTGTCCTCAACTGAGCACAAAAGAAAGAAAGGAAAGGCAAGCCAAAAGAGACAGAAGATATGGAGAAAGGAAAGCCATGGTGGCTGAGGATGTGGATGAAAATCTGGAGTCATCTGATGGACTGTTCTCTGACAGCAGTGATGATGACATGTACTTCATGGCAAGAGAAGAACCTGAGGTACAATCTAAACTATCCATTTCTCTAGAACACACACCTGAGCTAAGCTCAGAGTCAACTGAGAAACTCAATCTTCAGTCCGCTTTGGAACAGTTGATGATTGATTTCTCAAGGTTGCAAGAAGCAAGTTTCTGTCTTCAAGATGAGAACAAACAACTCTTGAGTGAAAACTCCAAGTTAATTGAGTCTGGGAATCAAGCAGATCTGAACTCAGCCAAATCTACCATTGAACTGACAAAAGAGGTGGAAACCCTCAGGAGTCAAAGAAATGGTAGAGATCAACTGATAAAAGATCTAAATGAATCTAAGACAAAGTTAACTGAAGAGAATTTAAAATTGGTAAGCCAAATAAAGGATTCTCTCCTGAAAATTGATGTCTTACAAAAATCTGAAGAGACCTTGTTAAAAAGGATTGATGCACTAAACAAACCCTCTCTTGCCATAGAGGAGATTCAAAACTTTCAAATCAATCCTAATAACAAGTGTGGGATAGGTTTTATTCCAAATCCTTCAGAAGGTCCTCTGAGTGTTGCTTCTTCAAGTGGCACAAAGAGAGTTTTTGTCAAATCTGTGACATTTCAACCACAGACTGTGGATAAAGGAAAAAGACCAGCTGAGATCACTCAAAAGAAAAGTCAATCTAAGTCAAAACCAAATGGAAAGGCTCAGGTGACTTATCCAACTAGATCTCAGCAGAGGTACTATCAGCCGAGGTCTTCACAGATGAAGCAACCTCAGCTGAGAGCACCCAGGCATGAGCAGTCCTCAAGGAATGACTCATATGGAAGAACTATTCCTTTTGTGCCTAAAGGAAAAGGTCCTTCATACCTTTATCAACAAAAACCAAGACCAGGTGCACCCAAGCCAAAGAGAAAGAATGTGAAGAAGGTTCATGTTCCTTCAAAGGCTGACACCCATAGAAAGTTTACTCCCAAGGCACCTAGGGAGATAACAATCTATGTAGATGTTTATGGAAGACAAATTAGCCAATCTAAAGTGATTAGAACTGTGAGGCAAATTTGGATTCCGAAAGGTACAACTAACCTGGTAGGACCCAACACCAAATGGGTACCTAAAGTTTGATCTGTGATTACAGGGCTCAGTGGACCTCAACAAAGGAGAAGCTCTTAAATCATCAGTCTGGTACTTGGACAGTGGATGTTCTAGGCACATGACTGGCAACAAAGATCTCCTGACAGAATTTGTTGAGAAAGAAGGTCCACAAGTCACCTTTGGTGACAACTCACAAGGAGCCACTAAAGGTTATGGTACTTTAATCATTGGCTCAGTAAGGATAAGCAATGTATCCTTTGTCAGTGGACTTAGGCATAATCTTCTGTCCATAAGTCAAATCTGTGATAAAGGATACAGTGTTGAATTTTCATGTAACCTGTGTTTTGTTAAGAATATATCTTCACAACAGGTACTACTAACTGGGTCAAGAAAGGGAAATGTCTATCTTGCAGATTGGAAGTCTTGCACACCTAATGCATGTCTTATTGCTAAGAGCTCAACTGATACTAATTGGTTATGGCACAAAAGGCTAAGTCATCTGAACTTCAAGATGATGAACAGGATAGCAAGACATGGACTGGTAGAAGGAATGCCAAATGAAGTATACAACAAAGAACATATCTGCAAAGCCTGTCAGGAGGGAAAGCAAGTAAAGGCATCTTTCAAAAGCAAAGTAACAACCTCTACTAACAGAGTACTTCAACTGTTACATATGGATCTTTTTGGTCCAGTAACCCCTGTAAGTATCAATGGGAGAAAGTATACACTTGTTGTTGTTGTTGATGATTTCTCCAGGTACACATGGGTGATATTCCTTGCAAGCAAAAAGGAGACTCAACTGAGGCTGCCAGAGCTCCTGAAGAAAGTTAGCAATGAGAAGAGCCTAAACATTGTAAAGGTAAGATCAGATAAGGGCACTGAATTCATTAAATCTATTATATCTGATTACTGCAAAGAATTAGGTATTTCACATGAGACATCAGCTGCAAAAACTCCACAACAAAATGGAGTAGCTGAAAGAAGAAATAGAACTCTCAAGGAGGCAGCAAGGACAATGCTTGCAGAAGCTCAAGTTCCTAAAAGATTTTGGGCTGAAGCTATCAACACTGCCTGCCACACTCAAAATAGATCCATGGTAACCAAACATCAAGGAAAAACTCCATATGAGTTATGGAATGGCAGAAAGCCACAGGTATCTTACTTTCATATTTTTGGTTGCAAGTGTTTCATTCACAACAATGGGAAAACTCAACTGAAAGCTTTTGATAGCAAAGCTGATGAAGGAATTTTCTTAGGATATTCCCAATACAGTAGAGGCTTTAGAGTTTACAATTATAGAACTCTTGTTGTGGAAGAAACACCTCATGTGGTCTTTGATGAATCTACTTTTGAGTCCAGGAGTAAGGAGAATGAGGAGGTAATTAGCAAAAGACTAACCAGACTGAGTATCAAGTCTAAAGGCTATCCTGAGAATTGTGTTGATACATACATCCCAACATGGGACAATTTAGAAGATCAACAATTCAAGGAGGTTACCCAAAGTCAAACCACCCCTCAAAGCTCACCTGAGAGCTCTCCTGAACAAGCAACTGAACTGATGAACACTATCCCAGTTCAAGAGGTAAGCAATGTCAATGAAGATGTGGTCACAGCTGAGACATTCACTGAACCCATCATTCAAGGGGGAACCAATGAAATTACCATTGAGAATGAGAATACCTTGAATGATGACTCAGGACTTCAACCCTCTGTTTTATTTTCTGAATTCGATTTCATTCCAATATCTAGTGACTCAACTTCAAAAGAGTTAAACTCTACTGAAGGGCATCAGCCTAGGAGAACTTGGCTCTCAGATCACCCTGTTGAGCAAATCCTAGGTGATCCTTCCTCAGGAGTCAAAACTAGAAGTTTTCATGGAGAAAGTGCTTTGTTTTGTTGTTTCTTATCAAACCAGGAACCAAGTTCCATAGCAGAAGCACTTCAAGATTCCAACTGGATAATTGCCATGCAAGAAGAGCTCAACCAGTTCACAAGGAATCAAGTTTGGGAGTTGGTGGACAGACCATATCACTGCAATGTGATAGGAACCAAGTGGGTATTCAAGAACAAGAAGGATGAGAATGATATCATAGTCAGAAACAAAGCCAGACTAGTTGCAAAGGGCTACTCTCAAGTTGAAGGATTTGACTATGATGAAACATTTGCCCCAGTAGCCAGATTGGAGGCAATAAGGTTATTTCTTGCATATGCTGCTCACAAGAAATTCAAGGTGTACCAGATGGATGTTAAAAGTGCCTTCTTGAATGGAGTACTCAATGAAGAAGTCTATGTGGAGCAACCCCCAGGTTTTGAAGAAAGTCACAAAGTATATAGACTGAGAAAAGCTCTATATGGACTGAAACAGGCTCCAAGAGCTTGGTATGATACTTTGTCACAATTCCTTTTGGATCATGGTTTCATCAAAGGGAGAGTTGATATAACTCTATTCAGGATCACAAAAGGAGAGGACACTTTGCTTGTACAAATCTATGTGGATGATATCATTTTTGGTTGTCCCAACCAAGTCCTCTGTGAAAAGTTTTCTCAACTAATGAAGGGAAAATTTGAGATGTCTATGATGGGAGAAATGAATTTCTTCCTAGGACTTCAAGTTAAGCAGTCCCCTGAAGGAATCTTCATCAATCAAGCCAAATATACAAGGGAGCTGATCAACAAGTTTGGATGCAAGACCAGCAAAGTAGCAAGAGTTCCACTCAACACCAACACCAAAATGGAACCAGATGATGATGGTGAATCAGTAGACCAGACTCATTACAGAGCCATCATTGGATCTCTACTATATCTCACAGCAAGCATGCCTGATATCACATTTGCAGTTGGGATTTGTGCAAGATATCAAGCCAACCCCAAGAAAAGTCATCTGGAAGTTGCTAAGAGGATTCTCAAATACCTTAAGGGTACTGTGAATATGGGATTGTGGTATCCCTCAGATGACAATCTGGAACTCACAGGATACTCAGATGCTGATTATGGAGGATGTAGAATTGACAGGAAATCAACCTCAGGCACTTGTCAATTCTTGGGAAGTAAGCTGATTTCTTGGTTCTCCAAGAAACAAAACTCAGTAGCCACAAGCACTACTGAAGCTGAGTATATGGCAGCTGGAAGTTGTTGTGCTCAAATTCTTTGGCTAAGACAACAACTGAGAGATTACGACATTTTTGCCAATGAGGTCCCTATTTTCTGTGACAACAATAGTGCAATTGTTATTTCAGAAAATCCAGTTCTCCACACAAGATGTAAACATGTGGATATAAGGCATCATTTCATCAGAGATCATGTGGAGAAGAAGGACATCAAAATGCTCAAAATCCACACTGACAAACAGAAGGCAGATATCTTCACAAAACCCTTGGCTGAAGCAAGGTTTCAAGAGTTGTCAGTGGAGCTTGGACTCCTAGATCCAGGATAGTAGAGAAAGGATTCAATCTCAGAAGAGTTACCTTCAACTCAGTGGAGGTTCATATTCAGAAGAGGATCTTTCTCAGAAGAAGCTCCTCATCTCAGAAGAGGTCTGAATATTAGACGAGGTCGAACCTCAGTGGAGGTCAAAGTCTATACTTATGTTATTTTCAAATCTAAAGCCTCTTAGTTTTATATATATTTATTTGGTTTCAAAAACTTACTAATGAGTGTTTTCTGGAAAATTAAATCTCTTTCCACTGTTCCGAAGAGATTTTGGTATGGCAAGCATTTAATGCGCGTGGTACAAGTCAGACATGCTTTTTCAATTACCTATCTCTCGCGCCCTAAAAGCCGGATGATATGAACTTCCGACTACCAACCCTCTCAATCCATACCATTCATTTAGGCGGTTCTTTTCTAACCGTCAAGATTTCTTAAAAACTCCCCACTAAACCTTGCAACTACCCACGATCTCAAACACGATCAATCTCAGACGTTGATTTCTTTGTTCAATCTCACCGTTCTTCACTCATATAAAAAACCCCAAACGTCCGCTTGTAAACCTTTTCGAATACACTTCCAAGCAAACACTTACTATCTCTTCAACCTTTTCCTGCAAATTTTCTCAAATTCCTACTTACAAACATGGCCAAAATTAACCTAGGGTTTCTGAACAACAAAGAAAATTTCTGGTATGAACCAATAATCCTTTTCAACAACCCAGAAATTGAATCAAAACCAGAGTTCTCTCACATTAAGGAGGCTTTAGAAATGGTCAAAGCCGCTGGCTTAGAAAAATTTCTATCAGTACATCCAGAGTACTGTTATGATAGACAAGTTCTTGAATTTTTCTACAACATCTCCAACTCAGACTCGAAAATCAAATCGTGTCTATTTGTACAAAGAAAGAAGAAGGTGATGAGAGACGATATGGAGGTTGTTGAGCACCAGAAGATAAGGAAGGAGATTAGGATAAGCGGGGATGATCTGAAGGAGTTATTTGAACTCCCATCTGAAGGCCCAAATCCAGATACTTGTATCTTGGATAAGGAGGAGGAATGGGTCTACACCATTATGGAGAAGAAGGGGAAATATAGTCCCACGATGAACAGAAGCCTACTATTACCAGCATACAATGTCCTCTGCGAGATTGTTGGTAAATGTATCTTGGAAAACCAAGGAAGTACTGAGCAAGTGAGCAAGCCGAAGCTCAGGTTGATGAAGGCAATCATTGAGAGCAAGGAGAAGCCATACAATTGGCAGCAGTTCTTTTTGAGAACCTTGAACAGGGAACACTCCAAATTCCAGGCTGAAAAAACTCCCCAGTTGGCAAGTAAGCTGAATTTTGCCACTAAAATCTCTTACTTAATTGAGAATGTGGATGTGGGAGTAGACTGGTTAAAGGAGAGGAAGTGGAGTAACTTGAAGACCTTATTCAAGTCTGGAAAAACGCTGAAAATTAGAATGCTTAAGCCTGCTGAGGAGAGCCCAGAGGCAGTTGAGGAAGATGAGGCCAACCCTACTGAATAGAAGAAGACCAAGCTCAAGAGGAGGCTGGTCAAATTAAGTGACAAGATGGCCCAGCACAAGGAGGCCGAGGCAGTGAAAGCCTCTAAGAAGGAACGCAGGAGGTCCTCTGAGGCAGAGCAGGAGAGTGCCTCAAAGAAAGTCAGAGTCACAGACTCTACTGATGAATCTTCATCAGGTAACCCTGACTCCTCCCCTATCTTAATCTCAACTGAGTCTGACTCAGATATTCCTGCACCCACCCCCGTCAAACCTAAAACCACTAAACCTCGCACCCCTACTGCCAAAACCAAACGCATCTCCTCACTACCCAAAACCCCCACTGATGGCTCTCAAAAGCCATTAAGTGAATCCCAAACAACCCCCACTGAACATATCTCCACCCCAACTGAAACCACCCCATCAAACCCTACTGAACCCATTCCCTCAACCCCATCTGAACCCACATCATCAACCCCCACTGACCAAAACCCAACCTCACCTGAAACCCAACCTCAAACCTCATCTGACCCAAACCCTCCTGAAATTTATTCAACTCAACTGGAGTCTATCCCAGAAGAGCCAACAGAGAGTAGATCCCTTACCCCTTCCCTTCCTTCAGACGATGAAGAAGAGTACTCTTTCCTTGATACTCTCAAGGATGAGGTAGCATACTCTTTAGAGTCTAAGTACCCTGAGCTTGAAGAATACCCCACCCTGAAAGCATTATTCTTGAGACTGAGACTCCTTGTCCAGCTCAAAGACAGAAGACTGGGTGAGATTTTGCTGGCTGTCAGAGGCAGCAATGCTGATGACTGGAAAAAGGAGGAGGTGGAGGTGATGCAATTTGCTGGGATGACCAAATCTAGACTTCTCTGTGATGAGAAGATTTTTGAGAGTCTAGTGATGGAGAAGATTGCTGAGGCTAAGAAGGGAGATGAGGTGGAGAAGGATGATGGTGGTAAGATTGAGAAGTCAGCTAAGGTGATAGCTGAAGTAGAAGGAGAAAAAGAAGGGGAAGGAGAGAAGGAGAAAGAAACTGTCCAAGAAGGAGGTACCTCACTAAGGCAAGGTGATGGTGAGGTAGCCAAGGATGTATCCGAGGCAAGGGATACTGAGGCTCAAAACTTGCCAAAGGAGGGCTCAGTAGAGGAGTCTACTGAAGCTCTCCCACAACAGCCCTCAGTGGTGGCTTTAGAGTCAACTGAGGTGTCTGGTACTGAAGGAGTTGAAAAAGAGAATGAAAAAGAAAAGGAGGTGGAAATCACTGCTGTGAGGAGTGGAGAGATTAGAGCAATCATCCCTGTAAAGGGTGAATTGGCTGAAAAAATAGCAGTTGAAAAGAAGAGTGAGGAAGAAAGTAAGAAGAGTGAGGAGGAGGGAGTTCCCATGGAGATAGAGGCATCAGGAGATCTAGGTTGTGAGGTTGAGAGAGTTAAAACTAACACTTCTTGCAATGCAGGTACTCAAACCATTGAAGTTCCCTCAGCTGAGGTCAACCTAACTCCACTGAGTGATGCTGTTCACTCCATCAAAGAAGAAAGCCTTCCAACTCTTCAAACTCAGCTCAGGGAGGT
This sequence comes from Ballota nigra, assembly GCA_947034835.1. Lineage (NCBI taxonomy): Eukaryota > Viridiplantae > Streptophyta > Magnoliopsida > Lamiales > Lamiaceae > Ballota > Ballota nigra. Next base: position 30,184,731 of record OX344720.1, read on the forward strand.
CCAGGAGATTGTACAAGAGGAGGTGGATGAGATGGTCATTCTCTCAGACCACATTGATGAACTCATGGAGTCCACAACTACATCACTTCAGAATCTCACACTTAAAGTTGAAGACTCTCAGCAGATGGTGATTGATGTAGTTGAGGGACAAAGTGTGTTAGTCATTGAAGCCTTGAAGAAGCTGGAGGAGACTGAAGAAGAGGCCAGAACCAAATTTCTCAAAGACTCAGTAGAGAACGTATCCATCAACCTGAAGTCATCAGTGGAGGCCTTCTCAACTGACCTTCTTGGAAAGGTTGAAGGGTTATGGAACTCTAAGATGTCTGAATTCGATGCCAAGCATGCTGAGCTAGGAGCCAAACTGGGAGAGGTACTTAAGAAGGCAGCTGAAGACTTCCCAACTCAAGAGAAGACTGATGTGCTGATCAATGAAAAGCTTGCACAGTTTGTTCAATTTGGGCAGACTGCTGGGGCTACTTTGGAAAGACTTGAGGATGAGGTAGATCACTGCTCAACTGAGCTGAAGGCATTGGCACATGATCAACTGAAGCTCAACATCACAGTAGCTGAATGTATGATTAATGCCGGAAAGGGGGAAAAGAGGATAAGTGCAAAGGACATGAAGGTTGATCCCAAGAATAAAATGAACATTATCCTTGAAACCCCGGACTTCGAAAAAGGCCAACAGGTGAAGAGCACCTTGAAGAGAGTTGAAGCTGAAGCTCAGCTGTTAGCAGGATCCAAGAAAGGCAAGGAGACCTCCTCAGCTGACCTTTCAAAGTTCAAGGAGGAGCATTTAAAAGAGAAGGAGGAGAGAGCTGCGAAGAAGGGGGAATCTACAAAGAGGAAGGCATCTGAAGCCCTCTCAGCAGAGGTTGCCAAAAAGACAAGAACCTCAGGGAGGTTGGCAGCTAAGTCCACAACCTCTACTGATGAAGTTCAGGTACTTCCTATTCTCAACCCTGAACCCTTATCTTCTGAACCTCCCAAGTCTGCACCTACAAAAGTCACAGAGCTCGCTGAGCTAATTAAAGAGGCTGGAGGTATGAATGAAAGAGCAAAGAAGCTAACAGCCCAGCAGCAGGAGATGAGAGAAAAGGTGGTTGGTAAGATGGAGACCATTGCAGAGCTTGCAGAGAGAAAAAGAAAGGAGAGGCTAGCCACTTTTCACAAAACTACTTCTAAGAAGTTCAGAAGTGGTTATCTAAAGTGGGCTTCCAGGCAGAAGAAGGACAAGATCACACCATCTCAGAACAGATTTCCTCACCATGATGCCTGGGTTCCTAAGAAGCTCAATGATGCTTGGGAGACTGCTAAAAGGGACTTTGTATATTCCTTTTATGTCAGTGGAGAGTTAGGAAGGGACAATGCACAAGAAGTCTTCAACTCATGGTTGTTTGATGCCTATCCCAAACTCTATCCCGAGATCAGTGATGCTTGGAATGATGCCTTCCCTGATCATGCTCTGAAGGCCCCTGAGCCAATCACCTACTGGCCTCCTCAAGATGCAACAGGTGCTGTTGATAGAGAAATGATCACTGAAGAGTGGACATCCTTATGCGAGCATCTTGGACTCAGAGGACATTCGAAGGAGATGATGGAGAGGAAGAATGAGCTGAAGATCAGAGTCTTCAAACAATATGGACTTGAACCTTTGTTTGAAACCATCTAGAGTTGTATCTTTTGCTGGGCATTTGTTTATAAGTCCCAGGTGTGTTTAAGTTTGAGACTTTTTAGAGTTGACTTCATGTAATTTGTACTTCATCATTTTTCAATGAAATAAACTCTACTGATGTTTTGCCCAAGATAATATCTCATTATCATTTAGGCTTATGTACTTGAATGTTTTACTTACAAAACCTGTGAACTTTGAATGTCATCTGAAGAACCTCATCTGAAAGAAGATATGTAATAAGATAGGTTCCGGCATAATAAAAAAGGGGGAAATTGTTGGGAAAATGTATAAGACTTATGTTTTGATTAGATGCCAACATGTCCCTCCTAAATTGTTTTGTAAGTAGATTATTCAGTAGAGTTAATGTTTAGTTAAACAGTTCAAAGTGTTAAGAACTGGAGTGCAGTTAGTAAAAACTAGAGTGTATTTCAGTATGAAGTCTGCTGAAGATGAAGTCCACTGAAAGTAAAAGTCCGCTGAAGACTAAGTGATCTGAGAAAGAAGTCTAAGTCTTGAATGTTTTCTAAGTGCATTCTCACTAAGACTAAACTATCAGGAGAGGACAAAGGTCCACTGATAAAGAACTAACAAAGTACATTTATTGCTAAACATATTTAAAGCTGTTAGTTAATCTGGTTGGAACAAGGCAAAATGAATTTCAATGAAGCTTACAATAAATGAAGGAATAAGAAAGTTCTCTCAGAGGAGTTCCACCTTAAAGCAAGACAAGAATCTGGGCACGCAGACTTAAGGTCCAATGAGAAGATGACACGTCAGTGTACTTACTGGCAGCCAACCTGCCCCAGCCTGACAAGTACCAAAAGTCCTTCACCTAGCAATCTACAGAAAGCTGGTGAACAAGCATGGTTTTTACAGCCATTTCTTGACAAGACTTAAAGCTTCAAATAGAGCCGTTTGAACAAATCAGATACAAGAAGACTTACTTGAGAAGATTCAAATCCAACGGGAAGATTTTCAAGGAAGCCTATAAATACAGAAGGACGTGCACATTTCCAAGCACAGGAAACTCACAAGATCAAAGCTATCTCTACATTCATAACAACTAAGAAGCACTCGAAATTATCATTGTTTCCCAAGTGCTTCACATTTGTAGAGAGCCTAACAAACCTTCTGTAACCAAGCTTAAAGCTATATCCAAATCTTAGAAAGAGATAATCCAATCCTAAGCCTTGAGCTAAACTTGTAAGGATTATCTCAAAATAGTTGGAACAAAACCCTACTCAAAACCCTACTCAGTGTTTAGGTTGAGAGCTAGTGTTAAGTGGTGTTAGTAAGCTGATTGTTGTATCAGTCTGAAAGCTGGTTTGTTTTGGGAACTAGGACCTGGAATTTCCTAGTGATCAATCATCCTAAGAGAGGATTAGTTGATCAGTGCACCTTGGCACTATAACACAAGGAATTCCAAGTGAAAGGAATTCTCCTGTTTGATCAGGACAGTGGACGTAGGAGATTCATCTCTGAACCACTTTATACCTTGTGTTCTTACATTCTGCTATTTCCTAAGTGTGTGTGAATTCAATAAGTTTATCAAAGTAAAACGAGTTTTCTAAAGGGCTCACTAATCCGCATCTGAAAGCTAATTAGATAGTAGTTCAACTGAAAGTCTTGAGCTTTCAATGGAGGTATTATCTCAGTAGGCTTTCTCCAAGTAACTCTCAGCAGACCTTCAAGTCCACTGACGAGCTACTGTCTTAAGTAACCTGATAAGTTTTACAAGAAGTTTTAATTTGTAATCACAGGTGTTTTCCCCCCCCCCCCCCCCCCCCCATACACCTGTTTACTCGTTTCGGGACCAACAAAAATATTCTTCCAACAATAGGTGTGACTACTTATAGATTTACATATTTAAGTTCTATTATAATATCACAACATGTCAGGAAGGGCATTCCTTTAATTATTGAGGTAATCCATGATCCTGCAACATATAGTAAATAAAAGAATGATTAAGTATATCATGTGGTATAATACAGACATTTTGTGAAGGGGACAATTCGAGTGAGAAAAATTCATACAAAAGTTAGTAGTATGTAATAAAACACCTAAAACATAATGTAATCTATTTTTGAATTAGAGGAGCAAAAGTGTATTCAGAGTGTGTAGGCTCAGTATTGTGCTTCTAACTGCAGTTCCAGTGAGGACTTCAAAGGTCAAAATTGTTGGAAACACTTCATTGTAAAATCTTCTTCCTTATGAGCATTCCTCGATGCACTTCTCATTAAGCTCCTAAAAATGGCATGCCAAAAAATTAAATTATAAACTAAAAAGTTATCAAACTTAATATCTCAAAGAGACCACAAGATTTATAAGAACTTATGTACCAAGATTTTGAAGAGAAGGGATAGCTTCAGAACCAATTAAGGAACCAAATGTGATGTTCAATTCTGATATCCCCAAAATCTAGATCTCTACATGTATGTATGTCACGCCTCATCGTTCTCCAACCTCTACCGAGCATCTCAGAGCAGTAGAAGTCAATCTATGATCATCATAACTACCTGCTGTTGAATCATGCATCATATTGATTAAGTTGAAACAAAGTATTGTAATGAAATTCAGGTGTGAGGATGTTACAATTTTTTTACAAAAACAAGGGAAACTTTAATGTGTAGTTACAGTTTGTTCTGAATAAACTCTGTGACATTACATGATCAATCAGCACAAGTCAAAAATGTAATGAGAACAACAAATAAGGCTCAATAATTCAAAACATATGGAGTATACATTTTTCCCACAAAATATGACATTATCCTACAAAGATTTGTGGAAAGTAAATCTATAACATTCTTCCCCATAATAACATGCAATTTATATTAAAAAAATTCCTTCACTTTTGTAATTTATATTCACTAATTGATTTCCAGCTAGTTCAAGCATTGTACCAGAGACTTGAAGCAAAAGATTTAAAATGGTTCCAGTTAATACAGATTTTAATTACACAAAAATTAGAAAATAAAAGTCTAATATGTTGTATTCTTAATTACTTGAGATACCATTATTCCCATGCCCTTTAAGAACGATCAATGAGTTGGATTAAAGTTCAAATCTATTCAAATAAAAGGGAAGCATGACTTTCACAATAATTGCAACATTAACCCTTTCGACAATACCTAGTAAAAAAAAGAAAAATTCCAAAGATTCCAATATAACCGTTAATTAAAAAAAATTCTAGCACACCTTTTAATATTATAATCACAATTCACATTTATGATGTAGAATTCTAGTACAACCTCAATGAATATTAATTTTATAGCTCTTAATTCTAATACTACCTTAAAATTAACCATGCATTATGATGATACCTCATTTCTAAAAGCTTGACCACTCTGTGCAACTGCTAATATAAGTTTGTTGTCATTATAATTGTATAACTCCTTCAAGGTCACAAAAAACCTTTAGTTGTCTCGGGACACGCATATAACTGCAGAGAAATAGTCATTAGACGTGAATCAAAGAATAAAGATTTAAAAATGGATTATGGAGAGTTTAAGGTACAAGTGGAAAACCAAAAAATCTTAGAAGATATATTTCTTTTAGAAATTATGAGACACTTTTCTTTGTTATGATAGAAGATATATGCAAGATAACATAAATATACAAAATCAAAACAAGCTCCCCGTGGAAGGGTATATGATGAGTAACAATTTTAGTTGTTTGAATCTCAAAGTGATACAATGTTGTTGATAATTCATACAACTTAAAGTATAAAGAACACTAATAAGATGAATGACAATAATCTGAGCATTAGAGGCATACCATATAGTTCATATAGTGAAGAGAGAGTGAGTGTATTTAGAATAATACATATGGATTGAAACTATGTTTCAGCACCGTTGGATTGCAGTCGAAATATGAATAACATGAAGTCAAACATTAATTCAACTTAATTCTGGAAAATGCTAAAGCAGGTTTGGTGAAGAAAAAGATCTGAATCATCCAAAGCAACAACTCTTAGTTCAAAATGACTAGATACTTGCATTTGTAGAAATTGCATTTAAGAGGAAACACTGAAACAACTTGAAACTTCTCACTATCAAAGGATTTGAAAATTACTCTTTTTTTTAAAAGAAATATGATTAGTAGTCCAGCTGCAACAATATCAAATTCAGGTTAATTTAGTTCCACATGACCCCAAATCCAAATACAGTAATAAGTTTGGCAATACCAAAACATCCGAGCAAATAATTCAACAACAGTAGAGACCACTAAAGGTGAACCATGAAAAAAATAATCAAATCATATAAAAATTAAACAAGTCTTAGCTTACCTCTCAATTAATGCAGAAGTAGTGGAAATTGATGAATATAAAGATGTTGATTCTTTGTAGTCTTGACCAGAATTCATGATCACAACATATCAAAGTTTAACGAAGTAGAGAGTAAATACTGCACTCCTCATTCTTCCTCTTCCTTGTTTCCAGCCGAGTGGCAAAACTAGTATGTAATCAATGAAGCAGATAGTCAATCATGCTCTAATTTAATGCATTGGCAAAACTAACATGTAATGAAAGAATCATTATAGAAAAATTCCTCAAAAAAACAACACTTGCTTCATGCATAACAAACTACAGTAATCAAGAATATGCATCGTTAATCTACTTTCAGGTGTACACAAACAATTCTGGTATAATTATTTATAAGAAATTGCATTCTTCCCATTCATATCATATATTTCATTCTTCATTCCAAACAAAGATCCAAAATAAGAAAAGTCATGCAAGAGTGAGATTTTTGGGAAGTACAAACTCATGAAATAACTTTAATAATCAACAGTCACAATTTTCAAATTTTGCATTTTAGGGACTTCTGCAAAAGAAGGCCAATCTCATACCGTGCAACTCAAAGACCCAGTCTCTGTGGCCAATCTTCCATGGGAACCCTTTATCATCTCCACCTCCAGTGGCCACAAGTGTTGCTTCTATTGGACTACATGCAATAACATATAATTTTCCTAGATAAAGATAACCCAATATTTAAGCACAAGACGAAATTTATGGCAGCCTGCTATGAGTGATAAACACACATGACTAGACAAGGCAGACAAAAGGGAAATGACATCTAAGCTTAGATAAAATATTCTTCCAACAATAGGTGTGACTACTTATAGATTCACATATTTAAGTTCTATTATAATATCACAACATGTCAGGAAGGGCATTCCTTTAATTATTGAGGTAATCCATGATCCTGCAACATATAGTAAATAAATGAATGATTAAGTATATCATGTGGTATAATACAGACATTTTGTGAATCCCCACGTGATATACAAGAAGAAAAATAAAACAAAATTTTTTACTTTAAACAAAAACCTATTAACATAGGAAAGAAAGAGATACCAGTTGCAACCAAACACGAAGGTAGCATAAATTGTTGGAGTATCGACTGTCGGCTATGAAAGTCTCGGCACATTTCGGGAGAATTCGAGGCAGTTTCTCCTTCAGAAGCCAAGACGACAGCGTATCTTTCAACTTTTTTTATATCGCTGCTCATGTAAAGGAACAAAAGAGAAAATATGAACTACAAATGCAAATGAAAGACGGTGAGTTTGAGTGGAGGTTTGGAATGATTACCTTAGCCATGGGAGGGATGTCTTTTCATCATTCGGATCTTCATTCTTTTGGAGGTTAGGATAGAGGCGTATTTCGCAGTGCTGGATGATGCCGCTCGGCGATTGGTTTTTCTATTAGTATGAATGGGCAAAGTCAGTTACAAAGATTTTCGATCGGTTGATTGATTCCAGCCCTATGGAGATCTCTTGCCCTCGATTTTTGGTTGGTTGGTTTGTAGATTTGGCAGTATCAATGGAAGTCGGTCGCTTGACTCTAAGTTTTTTAGGGATCAACGAAAGTCGGTCGCTTGACTCTCAGTTTTTTGGGGATCAACGGCGCTCGGCGCTTGGCCTGAGCCGAAGAGGCAGAGCGGGGGGTTGGTGAGAGCGAGGGTGAGGACGGGGGGATGGGGAGAGAAAGGTTAAGCGCGTGTGGTTAAGTAGTATGTCATTTGGGGGGTTAGTTGCCCGTGGAAAAAAAATGGTAAGGGTATTCTGGTCCAAAAATGTTTCTCACTTGCTTGTGACTTTTTAATATAGTATAGATTAACTTCCTCTGTCATGCTTTATAATGGTCCATTGGTTTGTTTTGTGCAGATTTTGGAATGCAGTGGCCTTGAATGCATCTATATTAGATATGACTCCTACGAGCTTAGATGATAGATGCATCAGTGCAACCACAATCTCTTAAGATTACTCTTAAATTGAAGAGCAAAAATGTCAGTAATTTTTCACCTTCTCCTGATAACATGAAAAATGCAAATGGAGAACATGGTTATAGTGGTATCCTCTCTCATTAACCTCAACTCACAATAATCATTAATTATTCAAGCTAGAAAAGTAGAACTATAACACCCTCTTATCAATATTTTTCTATATACTTTTAATAATGGATTGTGTAAAAGCTAATGATTTTTCTATATGCTAAAAGCCAATGCTTTTACATGTAGATTCTTCCGGAACACAAATGCTAAATCTGTGTTTTCAATAAGGGACCATCTTGCGATTTGAAAGGAAATAGGACAAAGGTTAGTAATAAGAACCAACATGTATCCATCCTCAGCTTTACTGGGGCAAAATAAGGATGAATCTATTGCTGCTTTACCAATTGATGAGCTCATAGAGAAAGCTAATGGCTTTTGTTGGTGATCAATTTTTATCGGATGGATTAGTGACTGTTTAGGTTCGGTTTAAAGATCATCAAGCAATTACGTGTGATTGGTTACCACCGTAAATGGTAAATCGAGGGTCGGGTTATGAACTTGTAAATATGAAAATCGAAATCGTAATAATTTCGTATGTGTGCACGTTTAGATATATTACTGTGTGTTTTTGGGAGTGTTTATGAATTTGAACTTGTATTTCTTAAGCTGGAGAACAACTATTTATAGAGACTAGCAAGCATGAGGTGTTCCTGACTCTTGGTCTCCCTAGCTTGCATGCTTGACATGTGTCCTTTGACTCTAGTTTGACCTTATCTAAGCTAAATCTTAGTTACAAAGTCTTCTTTGGTCTTATCTCGGACTTCATTGTTGTTCGTCCATGTTGGTTTAAATCGATCCAGGATAGTTCTTTCATAGAAGTTGTTCGCCTTTGTGTCTTGCACTGATTGGCTTTGGGATCTTGGTCCTTTGTTCGTTAACATACACCTCTTAGGCTGATAACTGTAACACTTTTACCAATGTTGTTCGTCATTATTGACTTGGTGATGGGTCCATATTTGGTCTTTGGTCTTTAAACCTGTTCGCCAATATCTTGTTTGTCGGTATAGTTGTTCGTCACTTTATACACTCCTTGGATTGGTTTACGCACCCCGGCTTGAATTTCTTTATTGATTTGATTTGGAGTTGATTTCTCATAATCCTTCTTATAGCTTTAATTCTTGTTCGCCCATCATTGATTTATGTTCGCCTGTCAACAATTGCCCCCTATCCTGGCTATATGTTGCCCCAGACGAGCAACTTTGTGGCGAACAACTATAGTTAGGATATTATACTGGCGTAGATTTGGACGAACATCATTGGTTTGGGCGATCAACTTTGGATCCGCCTATTCACCTTCCCACGATCTGGGGGGAAGTACGAGGATGACGTGAGCGGCATGATTGCGCGCCGCTCACGTGCGATCAATCCCAAGGTCACGCGCCCATACAATTGCACATAAGTCCTTCAATTTTTGAACTTGGTCAAAATTGACCCCGTTTTTCTTCAATTAAGTCCACATTTTGTAGGAAATTATGCTCTGTACCCCGTTTTTGCATGAGGTATAAATAGGTGGGGGAAACAAATTTTTCCCACTTTTTCATCTCTTGCTACAGTGCTCCGGCGATTCTTCCTTCTCCGGCGATTCCAAGCTTTTCTGGCGTCTGTTCTTCCAGCATTTGGCTCCAAATTCTACTCCCCAGGTAGTCATTTTTCTTATTTCATCTTTTTAGTTCCTATTTTCTTCGAAAAGCCTTCATCGCCACCGTGTGGAATCGCGCGCCACCATCTTCTCCGGGAATACGCCGCCGTCTGCATTTTTTCTTTTTCTCTTCCTATGTCTTCTCATTTGAGCAACAAATCCGAGGAGACTCTTGACCCACTTTTCCCAACTGCGGCCCCCGTCGATCAACCTCCCTTCGAGATTTCCTCGGCCTCAGATCCTCACGTTGATTCGGTGGTTCGTTCAGTTGAGGATACTGGTGCCCGCCCATCTGGGAGGAAAATAGTGGTCACGGCGAGCAGAAATTCGGAAGAAGGTTCTTCATCCAGTGCTGAATCAGAAGATCCCTTATTTGATGAGTTGACTCGTGAATTTTTAGAAGGGATAGGGTTCCCGTCTCCAAGGATGATGGAAAATGAGATCCCAGCTGGAGTTGCTCGGCCATTCGAATGGCGAGCATATGCTGAAGAGCATGCAAACAACTTTGTTCGCCCACAGAGAGAAGTGTTGGATTTGGTGAAGACTGAGTACCAGGCGAGCAAGATCAAAAGCGTTGTTCGCGAGTATGAGTTGGACTCGATCCGGGAGACCTACAAGATCGCCTATGATATTCACATGTGGGCTCCCCGGAGGAAAGAGAGAGCTGATCGCCCCCATCCAGGATGCACGGTGATCAATATTCATACTTTGATCGCCGGACTAAAATTACCCCTTCCACCCATTGTTGGTCGCTTCTTGGAGGCGACCAACCTTGCTATCACCCAGATTACTCCGATAGGGTGGATGAATCTGTTGAGGACAATGTGTTTATTCGCATTGGAGGGGTACGTTGATCGTATAACTGCAGAAGAGATCAACTACCTCATGACGATCACGAGATGTCCCCCAGGAGAGGAAGGTTACTACTACCTCAAGGCCAGGACATGATTGAAGATGGTGGAAGGAGTGCCGAACAAAATCCGTGACTGGAAGCAGCACTTCTTTTTCATTGGGGTGATTGGCGAGCATCTTCTGGTCCACACGGTGGTGATGGACGAATAAATTCCCCAGCCTCTTATGGGAAATTTAAACGTAAGATTATTTTCTTGCTCGTCCTCGAACTGTATTGTTCTAATTTAACATTTCTTGTTTGTTCGCAGGCCCTCGTTTGCCCAAGTGGAACTCGGAGGAAGAAGAGATCGGCTCAGAGTTTCTATTCACCTCCTGCTTGGTCGGCCTTCGCAATAGAGCAGAAAGGACCACTGAGTATTTGCGTGAGGGAAAGTGCTTGAGAGTTGCTCGTTTGTTTGCTTATCCTCATCACTTGGAAGCACAAGCTGAGGTGCCCCCAGGTATGAAAAATTTCTAACTCCTAATACTAACTTTGCTCGTCATTATTCTCTGATCTTGCTCGTCTAAATTGTATTTAATTAACTTCAACTTTTTTTTTTAGCCGAGCAAGTCACCGTTGCCATCCCTCCCAGTTTTGCTGTCCTAGAACAGAGGGTTTTCGAGATGGCGCCTCCGAAGGGACGGAAGAGGAGGGGTGACCCGCCCACCAAGATCCTAGGGATGACGAAAAAGGCTGAGGGAGCCAAAGTCCCGCGACCAGCTGCTCCCCCTGGTCCTGCCCAGCCACCTTCTCTGATTTCTCCTCCCCGCGGGGGGAAACGATTGAAAAAAGCCGATGGGACCCCATTGGCCCAAGATATCCCCAGTGGCGGCAAGGGGAAGGAGAAAATGGGCCACAGTCATGCTCGCCCAGAGGGGGATGCTGTTCGCCGCTCCACTGAGCCTGCAGAAAAAGTAGGCAAAGCGGGCAAGGATTCCACTTCTGCCCGCGGCCCGGAGGACCTCACCCATCTGGGTTGGGATGATCGGAAATTTAAAGAGTAAGTCTACCCCTGCCTTTGCCGAGCAAGATTCATTTTTTTTATTATTATTTTTCTAAGTATCCTTTTCTTTCTTGTTCGCAGATATCGTGCTGACGATCATCCCGGTCGAGCAAGTGTTGTACATCAGTACGCTTGCTCGAAGACTCCCGTTAACATAAGGGAGATTCCTGGCGAACATGTTCGCAGGGCGACGGAGTTGGTCGCCCGAGCCTGGATGCGTCCCTTGGACAAAGCTATCCTCCAACAAGGGCTAGTGGACAACCTCCATCTCTCTATGATGCTCCACGCCAATGGCCTCGTCACGGCCCAAAGGGCAATGGCCCAAGTTGCCGAGCAAGAAGAGTCTGCTCGTCACTATGCCAGCACTGCTCGGCAACTTACAGAAGAGAAGGACGGCCTCATCAGCCAATATGAGGCCAAACTTGCCCGTCTCAATAACCAGATCAATGTTTACATTGATGCTGAACAAAAACGTCTTGAAGAAATTCAAGGTTTGTCCAAGGAGTTGAAAGACAAGGAGGCCCTGCTCGGCGAGGGGGAGAAAAAGTTGTCTGCGGCCGAACAAGAGAATGCTGAGCTCAAAGCGGAAATTGCTCGTCTTCGAGAGGCGGAAGCCAACCTCTTCACAAGCGAGCAACTCGAAGCCGAAGTTTAGGCTCGAACTGCTCCCATCTCAAACCTTGGATACATTTGTGCCTATGCGGACAGCATCCGCACGGCCGATGCCTATGACTTCAAGGATCTGGTGGAAGAAATGGGTAAAGATTTGTCCGAGTTTATTGAACATTATCCGCCGCCGAATAACATTGAAATCCAGCTGGCGGACTTGGCTGAATTAGGGGTTAAACTCGACAAACTTGACCCCAGCATTGTCGTCACTCATCCTCCGCCTCCAGTTGATGAAGGCGAATAAGAAGAAGAGGCGGCTGCCGCTGATGAGCAAAATGCTAAAGAGGCGGAGGATAAGGCAGCTGAAGACCTGGCCCGAGATATGATCGTTGATCCTCCCGCCGAGCAAACTCAAGATCCTTCTCCTACCGAGCAGCAATAGTTCTTAGGACTTAGCTTTTTTTCTTTTCATCTTCTTTGTAATAGTTGTTCGCTCATTTTGTAGTACTTGACTTCTAGGATCGCTCATTTTGTAGTACTTGACTTCTAGGATCATTGTACTATTTTTGAGGCTTAATGCCTTTTGATTAATGGAATGTCTTTCTCATATTCGCTCTTTTTCTTTATATGTTAATTGCCTTTACATTTTTGTCAATGCCTTTGCAATTATAACATATAGTATTGGGCTTTTGTTCGAATTGAACTTTGCCTTTAGTGGAATCAGGGTTTAGCCTTAGGTTCTGTTCATTTTAAAAAACAAAAAACCTTTAAATGGCTTTGGTCCTTAGGTTCTGTTCATTTTAAAAACGAGCAACCTTTAAATGGACTTGTACCTCGAGCTTTGGACTTTTCCTCTTTGTCGAACAACTACTATATTTATATTATGAAAAGTTTACAAGTGTTGTAAGACTGCTCGTTACTAACATATACAACCTGATGAACAACTTTGAACACTAACTAAAAAACATGCTCGCTTATAATATTTTTGCCGAGCAACTCTGTCTATAAATAAAAGATGAAACAGCACTAAACTATACAACGTGCCGAACAACTTTGAATTCTATACTTAGCAAAATTTTCAAAAAATTAAGCAAGTTTTTGGTTTGCCTTACTTGATTCACTGGCCTCCCAAGACATTTGCTCGCCCAGTTAGGAGCTTGTTCGTCTTATTGATAGTACTTCTTCACATGTATAGCATTCCAGGAGTATTGGGCCGGATTGCCTTCCATATCTTCGATATCGTATACACCGTTAACGAATTTTTCCGTTATACGATACGGGCCCTCCCAAGTTGGTCCCAATACACCTGGAGGTTGGGCGAGCAACTTTCTTAGAACCATATCTCCAACTCTGAATTCCCTGATTTTAATATGGGAATTATAATAGCGTTCTGCCCGCTGCTTATATGTAGCATTTTTTAACTCGGCATTTAATCTTTTTTCTTCGAGCAAATCCATTTCCACAGCCAAAGCCGAGTTGTTCGCCTGCTCATCAAAGTTGGTCGTCCTGAATGTATTGGTCTTTAACTCAATTGGTATTACAGCCTCTGTCCCGAAAGCCATTGCAAAAGGTGTTTCTCCGGTGCTTGACCTGGGAGAAACTCTGTATGCCCATAGGACTTCCGGAAGCTCTGTAGACCAACTACTTTTGCTTTCTGCTAGCCGTACCTTTAACGTATGCTTGATAATTTTGTTTACGGCTTCAACTTGTCCATTCGACTGGGGATGATAGGGCGTAGAATAATGTTTCTTGATCCCCCACTTCGTACATAAATCTCTCAACTCCTTTCCATTAAACTGTGGACCATTGTCTGTCACGATGGTTTGTGGAACTCCAAAACGACAGACAATGTTCTTCCAAATGAAGTTGATCATTTTCTGTTGCGTGATTTTCAACATGGCCTCTGCTTCTGCCCATTTTGTATAATAGTCGACTGCCACAACGGCAAATCGAACTCCTCCAACTCCTGCTGGGAAGGGACCAATAATGTCCATTCCCCATCTAGCCAAAGACCACGGGCTATAAACCGATACGAGCTGTTGACCGGGGTATGAATGTTTGGTGCAAAAATTTGACATTGGTGGCAAGTCTTCGCTTTTTTTATTGCATCTTGGCGTAAAGTCGGCCAGTAATAGCCTTGTCTGATAGTTTTGTACGCCAAGGCTTGCCCCCGGTGTGATTTCCACATACTCCGGCATGTATTTCTTCGAGTATTGCTCGTCCTTGCCCCCTAGGCAAACATTTGAGAAGTGGGAGTGATATTCCTCTTTTGTAAAGTTGCTCGCCTACCAAAGTATATCTGGCGGCTTGCTTAATTAGTTTGGCAGCTTCAAAAGAGTTGTTTGGTTTTTCTCCACTTTTCAAGTATTTGACTATACTTGTTCTCCAGTCTTCTTCTTCACTGGTTTGATCGTCAAGTTGGTTGACATTATAACTCGTTGTTGATGGGTCATTCATCTTTGTAATTATAATGTCTGCCAACTCTGCAGGCCCCTCGCTTGTTGCTAGTCGGGCCAATGCATCTGCTTGAGTGTTGCTCGTCCTTGGGATTTGTTCAATGAATACTTGATCTAACAAGGACATCAGGTGAGCAACAATCCGTTGATATTCGATCATATGGCCATCCTTCGCCTCGTATTCACCTCGGACCTGGTTCACAATCAATTGTGAATCGCCGAATATTTGCAACCGTCCGACACCTACTGCCAGGGATAGATGGAGACCAGCAATGAGAGCTTCATATTCGGCTTCGTTGTTGGTTGCCATAAAGCCAAATCTGATTGCCGAAGTGAATACTTGTCTGTCTGGACTGATTAGAACCACTCCCGCCCCCGAAGCTATGTTAGTCGAAGATCCGTCAACATAAAGATGCCAGGGGTGATCAAGTCCTCTCGTCGGATCTGGTGGGAAGGTTAGTTCGACTATAAAGTCGGCTAACGCTTGCCCTTTGATCGCTGTTCGAGGAGCATAAGTCACTCCGAATTGGCTAATCTCCAGTGACCATTTTAATAGATGACCAGCTGTGTCGGGGCGATAGAGAATTTGTCTGAGTGGGAAAGTTGTTAGCTCTTCAACTTGATGATAAAAAAAGTATGGCCGTAACTTCCTCACACTCATGACTAGCGCGTATGCCAGCTTCTCGGTTGGGGAGTATTTGATTTCCGCCTCATGCAAAGCTTGGCTGACGTAGTAGATAGGTTGATGGAATTTACCGTCTTCTCGTACCAGAACGGAGCTGATGGCCAATTCTGACGCCGCCAAGTATAAATATAGCTTTTCTCCTGGGACGGGTTTTGATAGGATTTTCACATCTCCCAGGTAGTCTTTGAGTTGATCGAACGCCTTTTGACAGTTGTTAGTCCATGTGAACTCTCCTTTCTTGATGGCTTCAAAGAATGGACGGCATTTGTCCCCCGATCTGGATATGAACCGGTTTAGTGCTGCTAGACATCCCTTGAGTCTTTGCACTTCTTTTATTGAACGTGGCGGTTGCATATCCACAATGGCTTTAACTTTTGTTGGGTTAGCCTCAATTCCCCGTTGACTAACAAGATGACCCAAGAATTTGCCTGAATGAACTCCAAAGCTGCTCTTCTTTGGATTCAGCTTCATGTTGTAGTGTCGAAGAATTTCGAACACTTGGGTCAAGTGTTGGAGATGGTCTTCTTTGCGGGGACTTTTGACTACGATGTCATCAACGTAGACTTCTACTGTATCTCCAATTTGGTGGTCGAACATTTTGTTCACCAGCCTCTGATAAGTTGCTCCGGCGTTGATGAGGCCAAAGGGCATTCTCTTCCAACACAGCAAGTTTTTGTTTGTATAAAATGCTGTGTTCTCTTGATCATCTGGATGCATCGGAATTTGATGGTACCCGGCAAAGGCATCCATGAATGTTAGCATTTCATGACCTGCAGTGTTGTCCACCAATTGGTCAATGTGAGGAAGAGGAAAGTTGTCCTTCGGGCATGCTGCTTTCAGATCCGTAAAATCTATGCATAGCCTCCAGGACCTGTTTGGCTTCCTCACAAGGACTGGGTTTGCTACCCATTGTGGACAGAGAGCTTGTCGGATTAGGTCATTGTCTAACAACTTATTTACTTCTTCATTTAAGGCCTGATACTTGTCTGGGCCGTATTTCCATCGTTTTTGATGGACGGGCCTCTTTGTTTGGTTGATGTTTAGTTTGTGGCAAGCATGTTTTAGATCTATTCCCACCATGTCTGCATGAGACCAAGCAAAGACATCTAGACATCTAGGAATTCTTTCATTCGGGATCTATAAGGCTCAAGGAGCTCAGATCCTATGTATAATTCAAGATCCTCGTTTTCAGGATTAACTTTGAACGCTTCCAGTTCTTCAACTGGAGTTGCTCGTCGTTTTTGTCCTTTCCAACGAGGGTCAAGTACTGGTCCCTCTGGATTGAAATCATTTTCGATGTTCATGGGCTCTGCTCCCAGGCGGGGTTCTAGATCGTCTGTTGGTTCTGACCCATTGTTGTTAGTCAAAATCTGGCCCTCCAAGTCACTTGCTGGACGTTGCTCGCCACCACCCCTGTGTTGTTCGCCAGGTGGAAGTTCTCTCTGGGTGGTGATGAGTTGTTCGTCCAGCACTTGCTCGTCTGGATGTTGTTCGTCCGTATCCATGTGGTCATCTTCTATGTCCATCATGTTCTCCAATATTGATGGTTCATCAACTGGATAGCTGGTGGTGGCTTCCATCATGGATACTTGCGCATGTTTTGCTTGCAGTTGTAAGAGGCATTCCCGAGCCTTTCTTTGATCTCCTTTAACTGTGCCTGCTCCACTTGCTGTTGGAAACTTCAAGCAATAATGGTAAGTTGAACAGGCAGCTTTAAATTCATTCAAAAAAGGTCGACCAAGGAACCCATTATAGGACGATTCCTGGTCTACGACCAAGAAATCTACCATTCTTGTAATATCATTTTCGGGTTCCTCGATCATTACAAGTTGTACAAGCAAAGAAATTTTTCCCAACGGGACTGTTACTGCATTTCCGAAGCCTAGGATTCTATGGTTTGAGTCCCGGATGTGGGCTGAAAAGTCCCCAAGTTTATCGAGTGTACTTTTGAACAAGATGTTGGTATAGGCTCCAGTGTCTACCAACAATCTATGGACTCGAGTCCCCATAATCTTTGCGCAGATTACGAGTGAATCGTTATGTGGAGTCAAAACTCCTTCAAGATCTTTTTCAGTAAAAGTCAACTCCGCTGTCTGCATGACAGATGGCTTGACCCTCATTTCTTGGACTTGATCGATTGCTCGTAATTCAGCCTTTCTCTTTCGGTTGGAGATTGGTGGCCGTCCATCAGAACATCCTCCTGCGGGACCTGCAGGCTCCATCATATACAAATCTTCCAATGGACGAGTAGGAATGGTAGGAATTGGTCGTGCCGGCTTATTGTTCTTCTGGGGTTGATCATCTTCGTCCTCAGAGTTGTTCTCCCGGACTCTTTTTCCGGGTTGTCTTTTGACAAAGTCGGAGAGCTTTCCGTCCTCGTAGAAACACCAGAGTTGTTTGAGAAAATCTTTACATTCACTCGTAAAGTGCCCCACGCTTTGATGGTAGGCACAATACTTGTTAGGGTTGAGTTTGCCAGTATCTTGGCGAATTTTTCGGGGAGGGGAGAGCAACTCCTTATCCTTCACATTCTCATAAACAGTATCGACTGACACTGTTAGCACTTGGTTCAATTTCTCTTTGAGTTCTGTCCCTTCAGTGAACGCCTTCATGTTTTTAGGGACTCGATAGCTTGTTGCGCCAGGTTTCTTATTGTTCTCCTTGGGGTCGGCTTTGTTCTCTCCCAAGTTTGACTGCAGGGCCTCATGCATAGAAACGAATATGCCGGCCTGATTTCTAAACTCGGCGTAGCTTCTTGGGCACTTTAGATGTACCTCTTTCCATAGCTTTGATCCTTTCTTCAGTCCTGCCATGATAGCAACAATTTTTGTGTCCTCGCTGACGGGTTCACCCTCCAACAACACCTTGTCGAACCTTTCCATGAACGCTCGATCTGACTCATCGTCATTTTGTTTTAGGTCTGACAACTGGTGTTTCTGGGACAAGTACGATGCCGCCGTTGAGAAATGAGACAGGAACTCCCGACTCAGCTGAGTGAATGAATGGATAGATGCTGGTGGCAATGCTGAGAACCATTTGTGCACCCGGTCCCCCAAGGTTAACGGGAAGTTTCGGCATTAAGTGGCATCGCTGGCTCCCACCGAGACCATATAATCTTAGTATTTTGTTAGATGAACTCGGGGATCAGCAAGGCCGTCATATTGTATGCTCGCAGGGAATTGAACTTTCTTCTGAATCGGGGCTTTCAGAATGTAGGTTGATAATGGTGAAGATGGCAAGCTGGTCGTCCCTACACCTCTTTGCTGGTCCAACTGTCCCTGCATGCTTTCTATCGCCCTCCTCAAGCTTGATAGCTCATCCAGAGATGCCCCCTGACTTGGAGGTTGTTCGGCGAACAAAGGTACAAACCTTTCTGCTCGTCGCAGTCCCTCGCTTGGAGTGGGCAACTCCTGGAGCTGCTTTTTTGGGTTGCTCGCCGCATTAGGTCCCAAGCGTATAAAGGCAGACTGGGAAAGTCTTTCATGGACCGAAGGGCGAGGCTGTTCAAATGTTGCTCGCCCATGTCCTTCTTCCTGGCGAGCAACTTTCTCCTGGTATTGAGGTTGGCCAAGTCTGTCTTGAGCGCTGGAACGGGTTGTTCCGTGACTTGACACTGTTGTTCGTCCGCGATCAGACTCTGCTTGACCTTCCCTTGGCTCGACCATCGGGGCTTTACCCTTGTCCCGCCTGACCTGGGCGCTGTTCACCTCACGTTGTTCGCCCCTAGACGATCTGGCCCTAACAACTTCCAGGGGTCTATCCTTTGGTCTTGCCTGTGAAGGCATATTATGTTCTTGCTGTCTCTGGAGAGCTTGGAGAGCAGCAATGGTTTTAGATAGTTCGTTAGGGTTGTTCGCCAGGGCCTCCATCTCTGGTGGAAGATTGTGGGTTATGGCTGTATGCTGCGACCTATTCGCATGTCTGGGATTACGGTCCCGGTGGTCGGCCGACGAGGCTCGTGTCGGAGAGGCTCTCCTCGACAAGCGGGATTCTTGTGTTTTCTTAGATTGAGGCATTTCAATATAAATTGTTTCTTTAATTTTAATATTGAAGAACACCAAGAACACCCTTGTTTGTATCTTCAAATATTTCTTGAGGTTTTCTCTGAATCTTCAAGTTTTCAACTTGAAGTTCTTGAGTAATTACACTAACCGAAGGTTCGAACCCTCCTTCTAGCGCCAAAATTGTTGGTGATCAATTTTTATCGGATGGATTAGTGACTGTTTAGGTTCGGTTTAAAGATCATCAAGCAATTACGTGTGATTGGTTACCACCGTAAATGGTAAATCGAGGGTTGGGTTATGAACTTGTATATATGAAAATTGAAATCGTAATAATTTCGTATGTGTGCACGTTTAGATATATTACTGTGTGTTTTTGGGAGTGTTTATGAATTTGAACTTGTATTTCTTAAGCTGGAGAACAACTATTTATAGAGACTAGCAAGCATGAGGTGTTCCTGACTCTTGGTCTCCCTAGCTTGCATGCTTGACATGTGTCCTTTGACTCTAGTTTGACCTTATCTAAGCTAAATCTTAGTTACAAAGTCTTCTTTGGTCTTATCTCGGACTTCATTGTTGTTCGTCCATGTCGGTTTAAATCGATTCAGGATAGTTCTTTCATAGAAGTTGTTCGCCTTTGTGTCTTGCACTGATTGGCTTTGGGATCTTGGTCCTTTGTTCGTTAGCATACACCTCTTAGGCTGATAACTGTAACACTTTTACCAATGTTGTTCGTCATTATTGACTTGGTGATGGGTCCATATTTGGTCTTTGGTCTTTAAACCTGTTCGCCAATATCTTGTTCGTCACTTTATACACTCCTTGGATTGGTTTACGCACCCCGGCTTGAATTTCTTTATTGATTTGATTTGGAGTTGATTTCTCGTAATCCTTCTTATAGCTTTAATTCTTGTTCGCACATCATTGATTTATGTTCGCCTGTCAACAGCTTTGCTGGTGTATTCGTTAGTACTCACTATTCTCTAATCTTCCCATTATACAAGTTGCAAGTCCTACAGATTATTTAACTTGGCTTTCCAAGGGAATCATATTATCAATAGTCTCCAGAGGAAAATACGATTATGGATACTCTCCTCAAGATTAATACTACTTTTTAATTTGACTCTTGGATGCCACTTTCCCCAACTATAGATATGCTGAACAATAGGACATATTAAAGGCCCATGCGACATAATTAATTTAGAATGCACTTGGTGTATCTTTGTATGACCCAACCTTTTAAACATTCATGCACCAGTCAGGTGTTGAGAACATTTGTGTGATTTCCACTTAATGGATTATGACATAAGATTTTTGTGACTGCTCTTATGTATAATATATATGGTTTTTTTTGTTTTCGGATAAGTAAAGTTGGTTTGTCTGGTAAGCTGCGATTTTAACCTCACATTCAATGTCCTTTCTTGGAAATCCCATGCTATTATCCCTAATTGAAAATAAAATGTTAAAAAATTTGTATTTGCATTGATGGGATTGTGTGCAATCTTTCCTCATGAAATTTCTATAAAAACAGAGACCCCAAACCATAATAGGCCTAAACTATATGTTTTTATCCCCTTAAAGTTCTTGATTGTTGCCATTCTGCATTCATTATATATAATAATGACTCAATCGCGATTAGACCTGTTGAGCAATAAATTTTTTAACCCCCTATCTGTTACACTTTACTTTTAATTCATCATTTCCACACATAATTAATAAATTAGGGCACTAACAAATCAGTTACACTTTCAATTTAATCTTCAATTTATAGACCTGCATCATTTCCAACTCCACTACATACTGCTCTTAATATTTAAACTTTTAAATAATAATAATAAAAGATATTATTATAAAAAAAACCTGCTCCTTCATTTGTCTTTTGATATTTCCATAATCATGCAACTACTAAAGATCTTAAATATTAAGCATTAAAATTTTCTCCCATTTACATTTCAGTTACAATTTGTCTACAATTATAAAGTCTGAACTTTTCCCATGGTTTTCCTCACACACTTGGAAGGTGCTGATCAATATTGGAGCTCTTCAAACTACAAAGGAAATCAACCGTAAGGTACATGTTTAAGATCAACATATTGTCCTACCCCGATTGTCTAAGCTCTTCTCTATTTCTTTCTTTCTCCTTAAAAAAGACTGGTAACTAGAGTGACTTTATATCTTGTGTTTGCATCTAATATATGTTAATTTTTCCATTAAAAATGAATCTAACGCTCATTAATACCTTTGAATATCATTGTTTGGATTATTCCTATTATATAGTTGTTAATATGTGAACTACTTTGGTACGTCATTGTTACTTTTAAAGGTACACAATTTAAACTGTACTTAATGTCGTATCACAATTGTCCGAGCTCCTCTCAATTTCTTTCTTTCTCCTTAAAAAATATTAACAAATTGTGTTGCTGCATATACTATGTTTGTAACTGTGTTAGGTTCTTTTGGTCATTAACAACACAAATAGTATTGCTCAATATGATTGTATGTATATCATCGCTTGGGGTAATGTTTGAACTACTTTGGTAGTTAATTTCAAAGTCACAAAGGCTCGTAAAATGCATGTACTTAGTACTAAGCAGTCTGTTAGCAGTTGAGAAAATTTTAGTTAAATTATGCCATCTTTTATGTTTGCTTATGAGCACAATTAATTGCTAAATATTTTGTGTTGTTTTATAAAAACTATGAAGGACTAAGAAATATAAATTTCCCTTCTGCCCAACTCTTACATATTTAATAGAAAAATGGACTAATCAGTAGCAAATGAAATTTTAATTGATGGTCTAACTTCTATAGGAGACCTAAATACCATAATTTTGTTTAAAATTTATAGAATATTGACACAAAAACAATCAGGGAGTTGTCGGCCTGCGAGGATGATTGGCCCTCAAGGTTCTTGTGGCACGCAAAACACCGAGAGAAGTTCATGACAAGTCTGAAAGAAAAACTGAAACAATGAGGATCTATTTACTTGATTATGAGGTTTGTTTGTTCTCTATCTCTCTCCCCCACACTTTTTTTTTTAAGAGTGTTTATTTTTTTGAAAATGGTTGAGGTTGGGAGCTAATATTTGAACTTTGTCCTTTTCCTTTTTAATGTGCAAACAACAAAAAACACATTAGGGAATCTTGGTGTAAGCTACCTTATTCAATGAAATAATCGACAAGTTTAATGAGAAGCTGGAAAGTGGGAAAACTTACATGATTCGCAACGGGAATGCTAGATCTGTCAAGAAACATTTGACAGTGTAAATGATAAAATTGAACTAACGTTCACACCTGCTACAATCGTAGAAGAAATAGCTGAGCATATACCTTATACAAGAACAACCCCCTTTGTTAACTACAATGACGTAGAGGATTTTTCCAAGGGAAAAAGACTAATGGGTAAGATTTTTTCCATCTACTAAACATATTGTCATGCAATTTTACAAAAGAATAAAATGATATTAACTTCTTTAATTTTTTTTTTCAGATGTTGTAGGAATGGTCATTGCGGTGAAGTCTATCTTTATGATTAAGTTAACGAATGGAACGAACAAAATGCCAAAAAAAAGATAAGTAACACTTTTGGATGACACGTAAGATCCTTATTGCTTTTTGTTTTCTAGGGTGTTGCCCTAAAACATTTTGTATATCGTATCCATGAATAATAAATACAATTTGCTTTGAAAATTTAGTTTGATTATGATATTTCTATGCAAATTGTGCTTCAATTATTGATTTTGGTAATTCAACAATCTTCTCCTATTTATTTAGCCCTTATTGTTGAGTTTTTTGGTGCTCATAATTAGCTGCCCCCATTAAATAGCTACCCCCTCATAAATGGAAAAATAATACTTGATTTGCCAACATTATGATTCCAAACTTGACCATAATTAGTTTCCACAAGAGCGTCAATTAACATGACATCAAAGAGCATAAGTTATTTTGAGCATTATGGGGAATGTTGGATGTTTTCTGTTGCTATTAAAGTTTGATGAATGTTATGTTAGGAGACCCAGAATCAATGAGAGAGTACTTGTCATAATTGTTGTGTAAACTTTTGCGTATACAAGTTTGATTGTTGTTGTAATACCTATTTTGAATTTCACATTTATGAGTGATTATAGATGAAATTAGACTCATAACTTGTCGTATTCTTTGTTTGGAACCTAAAATTCAGTGTAATTTGTAGCAAAGAAAACACTTCCCTTTGTTTGGTTATAATAGGAGAATTAAATGATTTCTCCTACAAAGCAAATATTTAAGTTATAATATAATTCATTGATTTCAAATGCCTGAATGAAATTCTGCAGTCATTTTGATAAGGACACATATTTTGAAGTCTTAAAAATATTTCAAAGGTTCGTGTACATTTGTTGGAATCTGCATATGCCCAAAGTTTTCAATACAAAATCACATTCTACCAATTCTAACTTTTTCCCCAGTGAAGTGTTAACACATGTGGTATTACCCAAAGAAACTTAAAGTTAAAATAATATAAATCTTGTAAATTGAGGCGTTCATGTATTAAGATTTTTGTTATTTAAATAGATTTATTTGATTGTACAATGCAAGTACAACACAATTAAATTGAATTTATGAGGAGACCTGACAAATAATGAAGGAGCTATACTAGATGCAATGGTTACGTTAAAGCCAGTAATAACGGCTTTGAACGTAACAATTAATAAGTTCAAAGGTAATACAATTTACACCCAAGATAGAAAAATATTTTGCATATTTAATGCCACATCATAGTTTACAATATTTACAAATAAACTATTCAAATGAAGATGAAATAAGGCTCACAATATCTCGCGTCAGCATTATTGAATTTAATCCCGAGGATGAACAAAGCAAGACATTTCAACAAAGGTAACAAATATTTTTATAATTCAGTGTGAAATATACAAAATATTAGCCTCTATTTGATATTATATTTCCATTTTTTATTTCCCAAGACTTGAAGGCATGGATATAGTGTTTGGCCCATCTAAAAGGATGACTGAATCCGTTGAAGAAAGCTTGGACAACATTATGTATTGTACGCTCATTGGTAAGATTGTTATAGTTTTAAGCAAAAACACAATGTGGTATGACAAGTGCAGTAAATGCAACTCAACTGTACGTCCAGAAGAAAGCAACAAAACTGTGTTTTGCAAGAAGTGCAATGACAAAAATATTTATTTTATAAGACATTTCTTGGTGAAGTTGGTTGTAACAGATGGGAAATAAGAAGTGTGCGTTACTCTTTTCGATTTTGCCGAAATTATTGTTGGATGCCCAGTTTGCCCAGTTAAGACCCTTGCGGAACACATTTTATCAGTATATTCCCAAACTTTTCTTTCCCCTATTAATTTTTGGAACTCCAAAACTCAAGTTAGATATGTTTTAAACAAATATAAATTTCAGTTGCAGGACAAGCACGAAAACATCTACTATAAAAATTTGATATCTTGTCAAGGAAAGAGCTACAAATTTTTGGTGCACATGGACAACAAACGAGCAGAAGATCGAGCTAACAAAAACATTGTTGTTGAAGAAGTTCTCAAGATAGGTTCAACCCCTTTTTAGAGAAGGAACATCAACAAATAAACGTAAGCTAGAAAGCATCAACTAACATCCATGTCCAAACTCCACAAGTCCATCAAGAAAGAAATTTTACAATGCATTTTCATCTATGATTATTATCCACCCCTTATTGTAGAGAGCATGAGCAGTTTTGTTTTTTATATTGTTGAATAGTAGTACACATTATTTCTGATATTGTTTTATCGTGTGGTCTTTCTTTCTCCTTGTGGAATGGTATATATGCTCCAAGTTGTCTGTTTAGTTATAAAACAATGAGTCATATTAAAAAATATTTGGTTATAGTGGTAATAAAATGATATATGGAGTATTTCATTTCTATTGAATTTCAAAGGTACCATGAGCTACTGTCTTACCGGTGCTATAATAAAACTAAGAGAGGTTCCCAACAATCATCTTACAATGAACCTTTCATGGTAATTTTCTCCCATATTTACCACATTTAACAATCACTGACAATATAAAAAAACATAAGCAGGAGACATGAGGAGTGACAACGAAATAAAGAAAAAATAATGGAGTAATTGAAGTTCAAAATCAAAGAAGATCACACAATAAATGAGTAATTGAAGTTCAAAACTAAAGAAGATCACACAATCAAATTTCGTAATAATACAAAAACATTCAATCACCAAATTTTTTTAAAAATAAATATTTCATTACATACACACAGTGTTCTAAAAAACGGTCTAGTCGGTGACTAGTCGCTAGTGGATCCTAGGTCGTTCCGACTTTAATTAAAACGGTGAAAAAATGGTCCTATAATTAGTCAGCGACTAATTTGATTAGTCATCGTCTAATCCATTTAATCCATTTTTTTTATCTAAATAAATAATAAATTAAATATATAATTCACTTTTTATTTTTTAATTTAACTATCAAACCTCTCCACTACGGACGCCGAACGTCGGCGTACCTCCACCACCGAAAGTCGTACCCCATTCCTTCTCCACCGAACATTATTCCACGACTCTTCACCACCAAACGACTCCAGCCTTTCCATGGAATTTGGATGACGTCTATATTAATATGCATTTTTGCTACTTTATTAAGTTTTATGGTATTGCTTAGTGTGATGATGTATTACTTATAATTTTAACATTGAAGGGTGGTTTGTTATTTTTTGTTATGTATTTAATGTATTAATTTATTAAAAAAATTAATTATTTTATTCATTTAGGTGGTTTCGAGTAGTCCCTGACTAGTCTCCGTCTAGTCGCTCTAATCGCTAGACCCCATTAGTTCGACCGACTAGTGACTTTTAGAACACTACATACACAATATTAAATAAAATTGAAGTATAATAGAATTCAAATTCAAATTTAAATTCTAATTCTAATTAATAACATATCAATAAAATTAATAATAATTATGGAATAAAAAATAAAAAATATTATAAATGCATACTAATGTTTCACATTTTCTTTCTACCACCTCCGATTGACATCCCTTTTGCACAACAACCACTTTCATCCACCCACAAACCATACCAAATGCAATAACACCCTCACATTGCTGCACAACCAATGACTCAAGGTATTTTTATTTTTTTATAAATTTAAATTTAAATGTTAATCATTTAAAATTTGCACAACTATTAAACCATTGTTTCATGTTTTCTCAGTGCCACCTCCGACTAGCATCAACTTTGGACAACAAACATTATCAAACATGCACAAAGCCTAACCAACGCAATACGAACTGCACTGAGGCACATTCAAAGACACAAGGTATTTTTAATTTTTGGTTTTTGTCATTTCGATTCTGCAAAGTGATTAAACCATGTAAACAAAAAAAATCAGAAACATAATTTATAATCACAACTCACCTTGTAAAAAAACCTCATTCCCAAACATTTTTTTATGCCATTTTCTGCTGCACATCTGACTATATAATTACCTCTTTTCTTGTATTAGTGGTACATTTAACATTAGTTCATGCAATTTAAAATTATATTAGAATAATTTATTCAAAATTATTTCATAATTTCGACCACCCTCTCAAAAAGCTTAAAATTAACCATTGCAATTTGGTTCAACTTAAAAAAAAATTATTTTCTGATTTGAATTTAAATATTTAATTGGAAATGTAAACACAACATCAATTAGTTAGTAGTAGAAATCTACATTGAATATAACCTCATAAGTCATAACACTTAGTTATGTAGGTAATCTCATATTAAATCATAATTTCTAAGGCCTTAACTCTACATGTACAAATATAATTGTACTAATTACAAAATTAATTAATTAAGGTATGATTTGATTCAATTATTACATCATATTTTGACTACTTATAATAAACGATATACCATGTGGCATTATATCATCATTGGGTCAATATATATGCATTTTTTTGGTAAAAATCAAGTAATTGGCAGATACAAATTTAAATTGCAATTATTTAATTAGTCATAACAATAGAAATAATGGCAATATTCTTTCAACCCATTAATAAAAAAAAACAATCAATATTGTTGGGTGAAGTCCATAATTTTTAATTTTTATACATCAAAAGATTATTTCTTAGCACATGTCAATTCACTAACATACCTATTATGTATATACCCCAAGAGAGAATTATATATTTTTACTTTATCTATTTAAATGTATAAATCATATGATAATAAAAATCTCTTTAAATTCACTACTGTTAGTGTTAGTGTCCTAGATACAATCCTTTGTGAGGACATACTACTAAGATAACATTCAGTTTTGGTTTAATATTAAATGTATGGCGTTGCACCTATCTGAATATTATGTTTGATTGTTTGCATTTATTCTTATTTGTGTTCCCATAAATCACTACTGTCATTGAGTGAATGAGAACTCAGATGACTTAAGTATGATTCTCAAATAGCCCCGATCAAGGATCATCAAGAATGGGATATTGATGATGCAATTGAGATTGATGTTCGATCAGCATCATACTCTTAGAGAGTGTAGTAAGATCTCACTTACTACGAGATATCGAGTATCTCATGATGGATGCACAGATACCTTAGAGGGTATTGGTATACCCATCTGAGAAACTGTTTGATGTAATTCTACAATATGTGTCTACGGGTGTCTCGGTTAGTAGTAATGATGTGATACTCCTTTGAATTGAGGTCAATACGCATGACATGTGTGGAGTGATAAACTTTGACCATGACCGACGCTTGCACCACAGGTAGATATGGCATGGATTGAGTTGATCACGAAGTACATGTACGTGGTAGTTGAGCCAAGAATAGAATTTATTCCTCGAATGTGGATTTAGAGAGAATACTCATTTTCTCATCATAATTGGATCTAAGTCGTAGGCCGGCGCACATCAACTTAGACTTTGTGGCTAAGTGTGATATACTTGATCAATTAGTGATTGGAGAGATAATATGATTAAATTATTTGAATATACACTTCATCATGTTCAAGACTTAATCAGGTATTCGCAAATAAAAGGAAGATATCACAATAACCTACAATATTATAGGTACTTGCAGATTTCCTCGCAACGTACCTCATATATTGAGAATGTCTGATTTATTATCTAGGGTTCAATAAGACCGTTAGTTTGACTAATCGCTCGATATACGATGGCCTATGGGTCACACAATAAGTAATAATTATTTACCAATTATAGTTGGTTGATTAAATATTGTATTAGATATAATATTTAATTTATGGAGAATATAATAATAATTATATTTGAAATTAATTATTATTAATATTTAATTAAATTAGATTTAATTAAATATTAATTTCCAATAATAATATTTGGAATGTTATTATATAGAATATTATTCACAAGACAATAATTTGTAGGAATATATCTATAAGGAAATAAAATCCGTAGAGATTTTATTTAACGGGTTAGACCTTTTATCTTGCTTGAAAATTAAGCCAAGATTATTATGAGTCCAATGGAATTCCAAACATACAAGAAATATAATTTCTCCATAAAATTTCCAATCAGAATTTTCCTATCAAATTTGTCTCGAGATTTAACGCTGGCAAATTGATGCGGGTTGGTAGAAAGTTGTTACGTGGATACCATAGTTGAGGAACCCGTGTACGAATCGCTGTAAGGATTTATCTGTTGTTATATTATCTTTTATGTTTTTTTATGTTATACAACCATATATCAGATTCATTGTTGGTGAATCGTTTTCTTCCACTACGTCTAACATGGTGTTCGTCCCAACAAATTCCAACAGTAATTCACTACAACATTGACTTTCTAATTCAACATAAGACCTTTATTTTTGGGCCAACATATGTAGTAACAGTGTCCACTCACAAATATATCAATGCATACATTTTTCTTTTTTCAATCTCTAAAACAAACAAAATAATAAGATTTGAGAATGATAGTACCAATTAATATATATCCATGAATAATTAATATATATGTATGTAAGTAAATTAATTAATTAATTAATAACATATGTAGGTTGCCCCAATACTACCTATGACTTCATATTTAAGCTTTGTACGTGTCATAGACCTTATTGGGCAAATTTTATTTATTAAGTTATAGACATAAAGTTATGCCGACATGTGATTTTACCCCTTTTCTAGTTAGGGGAATCTAACAAATTACAAAGGCTCCACTTGGTAGGCCGTAAAAGGCCATATTATGGGGTGTTGTATAATTAATATTCCACTTGGTAGGGCATACTAAAATAATATCGACCCGTTTCTTATATGCCCGACCCTGTAAAATAGTAAGGCGTAATACCTCCAAAGCACTATTCACCTTTACAAAATTAATTCGGTCCGAAAGGTCGTACTATTTTATTATTGGTTTGTCACACGAACCGCCGCCGCCGGACCACCGCCGCCTCCGCCGGACCACCGCCGGACCGCCGCCGCCGGCGCCGGAAAGTCGCCGGACCGCCGCCGGAAAGTCGCCGGAGGCTGCCGGACCTAATTTTTACCTTTTTTATTACTTCCTACCAAGTATAAGAATTTTGCATAAATTAGTATGACCTTTTTTATATGTCCTACCAAGCAATTTTATATGACTTTTCTATACTAAATTTATGCCCCCTACTAAAATTATTAATGCCTACCAAGTACAACCTTAGTGACTAACAATTTCTTGGTTGCTTTATGGGAAATTGGATAGTCATATCTCAAATGTAAACCCACTCAGTTGGGAGAGAAAAACTCTAATACAATTTTATAAATATTTCAAATCGGGTCCAATTCTTATATTTTTTTAACAAAACATGGCATAGTTTAATAAAAAAAAAACTCACATTGTCTCTATATATATAGAAGGCACGACAAAAAAAAATTAAAATTAAAGTAGGATTATTATAAGAGGTGCTTAAGTTGATTTCTATTATCCCGTGTGTTATTTGAATGGAAGAAAAATATCACCAGACCTTGAATTGATATAATATTATTAAAAATCAAATCTTAAATTGAAAAGGTAAAAAAAAAATGAAAAAACAAAACACATCCTGCATGGAAAAGTTTGAAAAATGGAACCTTCATGTTCTAAAAATTGAAAATCTTTGAAAAACACAAAATATTTAGGAAAGACACAAGTTTGGTATTGCATGCAATTGCTTCACAACTTATTCTCCAATCAAATTATTCTTTTGAAATTTAGGTGCAAGAGGCTACCAACAACTAATTAGAAGCCGGATTTTGATTTGTTAATAAGAAGAACACAACTGTTAATATGTCAGCTACACTACAAACAACCTGTCAAACCAAGATCCATTAAGGTATATGTTTGAGCACTTTTAAATTTTAATTATGCCACTGAACTTTTATCATAGTAGAGATATATACGTAAATTTTCACAAAATTGAGTTTTAAATTGTATAATTAACATGAATTTGCACAAGATTATTAGTATCTTGGTTTTCGCAGAAACAATAACATTAAACACCTCAGTCTTAGTTCTCTTTTAATTTTAATTATGATGCTAAACTTTTATCATATGAAATTTGGCTTTTCTTTTGCTTTGGAGATGCATAAAATAATTTTTTTTTTTGCCAATATTACTTTTACTAAAGATTTTTTTACTGAAAACCATCTAAAACTAGAACAAATTTTTTATGCACTCATGAAATATTGTCTAAATAAAAAGTTATGTTTAGAACTCAATAAAAGGTTTTAAAAAAACGAAATGTGAACAAAACTCAGCATACAAAAAAAATATACATAATATATATATATTATAAATATACATGATTTCCACATCTTAACAGTCTAATAGATGAGTATTGTTCTTACTATCAGGAATTTTATGTAGTTAGTTCCATACCAGAGTAACATTCAATCAATTGAATTAAATCCATCCACATCATTTTCTTGCCCAATCCATGAGCTTAAAACAAAGACACCATGCCCCTTTTACGAGGCGATGAAGTTTGAAAATGAAACTCGAACATTTTGATGTCAAAATGGTCAGGTAACATACAAAAGCATCCAACTAAAAATAATAATTTTTAATGCTAAAAAACATTAGATTCTTTAAGAAGCAAAAACCAGGATTTTTTTTAATTCTTTAAATTCATAGGTAAGACTTGTGGAAACTGAAATACCGGAAGAGTTGCTCTATTTGTTCGTCTCTCAAACCGACGAAGGCATTGACTTCAGGCAAAATATTAGAGCATATAACAGCATGTTGTCCTTCACCTCTTTTGGAGTCAAATAAAGGAGTTTACACGTTCAGAGTTCGGGGACAAACTTACCATGACCTCCCGGGCCTTTTGCCAGGACAAACACCAGTATATTCCAACAGTGCTTTTACGACACAGAAAATTGAGTCCATAATAGATTTAATGTGTTGAACGGAGCAAACGCAAAAAAAAAAAACCGATAACCGAAAAACACATGCACATAATGCAATGGAGCCCTTATGCTATATTTTTACGTAGTATCAACGACTAACCATCTCTTGACGAATTAGAAATACACATTGATTGCTAGCAAAGTTGAGGTTGACCAACGGGTATACAACACACCCACGAGCGAGCAAGTTGCTGCCTTATGGATTGAGGGAAACCAAAATAACATACTATTTGAAAGAGAGGTTGTTATTCATGCGCGGTCGGGAAGTAAACATAGGATACAACATTACTTCAGCTGTTACGATTCTCTGCATTCCAAAAGGGAAAGCTGGTTGGCATCAGGGCATTAAAAGACAGGATCCGACATTACCTACAAACAGTGAATTCGGAGAACTAGAACTGCACAGACAACCAACAGTGCAAGCAGAAAGCGCCGAAGAAATAATTTAGAACGAACAAGGTAACAATCAATTGACAAAAAGATACATTCAAAATATACAGGAAAAAAAATAACATCAAACCATTAAACATTTACTTTATTAATTCGCAGGAATCACACGAAACCAGCAAGAAAAGGTATCGTATCGAGAATACTACTGCTACAAACTACAAATTAGGTTAAGGAACACATCCATTCTTCTTCGAGCGGGAAGACTTCTACAATCATTTGTGGTAGATATATACATAAAGCTTGAAACAGCTAGGCTTGACTTCTTCAAGAACCAACAGAGCCAAATTCATGCTGAACTATACCAAGAAATTATCGATACAGTAAATGCAGGGGAAACAAGAGGAGACATAGTTGGACTAAGAAGGATCTTGCCCCCTTCCTTTATCGGGGGACCAAGAGAAATGCGTCGTCAGTACTTGGATGCTATGTCATTAGTCCAACATTTTAGGAAACCAGATATTTTCCTAACAATGACGTGCACTCCTGAGTGGAAAGAAATTAAAGATGCCCTACTTCTGGGACAAACCCCACAGGATAGACCAAATCTCACAGCTAGAGTTTTTAGAGAAAAAATCGTGGACCTAAAAGATCAAATACTAAAGAAAAAAATCTTTGGCAAAGTTCCGGTATTCGTATACGTCATTGAATTCCAAAAAAGAGGACTCCCACATACTCACATGTTAATAATCTTACAGAGCGGATATAAAATAACAAATGCGGACTAGTACGACACCTACGTCAGGGCGGAAATTCCAGATAAAAAAGACAACCTCCCACTGTATGAAGTTGTCATCAAACACATGATCCACGGACCGTGCGGGGATCTTAATCCAAAATATCCTTGCATGGTGAACGAAAAATACAGGTTACACTACCCAAGACAATACTCTACAAAAACCATACAAGGGAAAGACGCATACCCAATTTACCAAAGAAGAAACGACGGGACAAAGGTAAACCACCATAATACTCTAAACATTAATTGCACATGCATAATCGACATAACACATGACCAAATTTAACCCCTACAAGTACAAAAAGGAAAGGCTGCCCTTGATAATAGATGGGTCGTTCCCTACAACCCATTCCTATTGAGAATACATAACTGTCAAATCAACGTAGAGATTTGCTCCGGTTTGAAAGCGGTTAAGTACTTATACAAGTACATATACAAAGGGCACGACCGAGCGGCAATGAACATAAGCGAAGATAATGAGCATGTAACAATAGACGAGATTAAGGAGTTCCAAAATGTAAGATAAATATCTGCGCAAGAAGCAATATGGAGAATATATGAATTCCCACTGAATGAAATATCTCCCCCAATGATTACTCTTCAACTACTCCTCCCAAACCAACAATTGGTAACATATTGGGAGAAGCAGGACTTGCGCAAAGTCATTCAGGATGAAGAGACATCCAAAACAATATTGACGAATTTTTCAAAATGTGTAGAAATAATACAGAAGCCAAAAACCTACTGTACATAGAGTTTCCTGAACACTATGTGTGGAACAAACAATCACGTGAACGGACAAAGAGAAAAGAGGTAACATCGTCGTGAGGATAACAAGTACCAACCCAGCCGAAGGGGAAAGATACTATGAATGACTACTCCTGATCCCCAAAAATGGGCCGAAGTCTTTTCAAGATCTAATGACAGTTAATGGGGTACAATACTGGAGTTTTAAGGAAGTGGCACAAAAAATGGGGCTTCTAGAGTCAGACCAGAGTATAATCGAATGCTTGGACGAAGCAATAACCTTCAGAATGTCGAGAGAACTAAGGAGATTGTCGCAATGATACTGACGCACTGCGAGCCAACAAACGTAAAAAATTTGTGGGATCTATACTTCGAGCCCATGTCTGAGGATTTCAAAAGAGAAAACAACCCAACCGTCGAAGAAAATGAGCAGCTAACACTTCGGGAACTCGAAAAATTTCTTGAATCAGTGGGGAAAAGAATATCTTCTATGACTTGCAGAAGATCAAAACCATAGAAAATGAGATGCCACATGGAATGTCAAAAGAATACAGTGATGAACTAGCAATAGTGACACCAGACAAAGACATTGAAGCATCTCAGAGACTGAATGGTGATCAGAAGCACGCATACAAAATCATTCTGGAAGCAATAGATAGCAATAAAAGTGGCTTTTATTTTGTCGATGGACCTGGAGGAACAGGAAAAACTTACCTATACAGGGTGTTGCTGGCAGTAGCTAGAAACAGCGGAATGATTGCCTAGCAACTGCAACTTCGGGTGTCGCAGCTTCCATACTGCTAGGAGGGAGAACCACGCACTCAAGATTTAACATCCCTCTGAAAACTGACTAAACAACTGTTTACATTATATCCAAGCATAGCAGTCGGGCATAACTCATCAGAAGAGCAGCTGTAATTATATGGGATGAAGCGCCGATGGCCAAAAGAACAACCATTGAGACTGTCGACAGGACGATTCGGGATATAATAAATGATTCCCGACCATTCGGAGGAAAGGTATTGGTATTTGAAGGAGATTTCAGATAGGTACTTCCAGTTGTTCCTAAAGCAACGAGGCAACAAACAGTTAACGAAAGCCTCGCCCACTCTTACCTATGGAATGAAATGGAAAAATTTGAGCTACAAAAAAAACATGAGGGCTGTAGGAGATCCGGAATTCGCCAAATACTTGCTCAAGATAGGAAACGGGACGGAACCAACATCAGGGGATGACTTCGTCACTGTACCGAAAGAAATAATTGTTACATGTGAGGACGAAAAGGAACAAGAAAACAGTTTGATTCATTCCATATACTCTGAAATTGAAATGAATGCGGGCTTAACCCAGTACATAACTCAACGGACAATTCTTACTACTAAGAACGAGTACGTCGATCAAATAAATGAAATAATGATTGGGAAATTCCCAGGACAAGAAAGGGAATTTGTTAGTTATGGCAACGCTATAGATGATACAGGAAACTATTACAAAGAAGAATTTCTAAACAATTTACTGTCAAATGGACTTCCTCCACACTGTCTACGGGTGAAAGAAAATTATCCAATCATGTTGCTGAGAAATTTGGACCCGCCAACTGGACTTTGCAATGGAAGTCGCTTGATCTGTCGAGGATTCACCACACATTTGATTCACGCTGAAATTGCGACCAGGGAACATATCGGAAACCACGTATTCATTCCACGTATACCATTGAGCCCAGCCAATGATGAGGGGTACCCGTTCAAGTTCATTCGAGAATAATTCCCCGTTCGGGTGTGTTTTGCAATAACAATAAACAAGGCTCAAGGACAAATAATCCAAAAGGTAGGAGTTTACCTCGCAGAACATGTCTTCTCTCATGGACAACTTTATGTCGCGCTCTCAAGAGGAATTTCCAAACATGACACGACGGTGTTGATAAAATCAAGCGAGAAACATGTAACAAAAAATATTGTATACAAGGAGATTCTAATGTAAAATAATAAGAGAGATTTCACTCAATGAAAGAGAACAAACTTTGTACATTTCATAATAAAATAACATACCAAAAATTAAAAAAAAAACAACTCTGTAAAAAATACACTTACAAATATTAGCTCTCAAAGACAAAAGGCCAAAACACCCACGTCAACTAAACAAGTCAAGAAAATAACAACGTGCAACACACATTGCAAATCAACTAGTATTGATAAAAACATATTAAATTACATCATAAATATGAAATTTTCTATCTTGAAAACATGGTGACACACATTACAAGATTAAGTTATATAATAGTGAGTTGCAACATTCAATTTTAAGAGCCACAGTTCCAAGAAATAATTTGTTGCACTGTAGGAAAGTAATTCTTGGAGATTGATATTCCTCCAACTATGGTTTATATTTTAACTATCGGGGAAAAACAATAAAATAAGAAACTAAATATGAAAGATATGAAAATCCTCCAACTTTAAAGCAATTCTTATGTTGAATTTAGTCATAGGATTACATGTAGATTGAACACTAAGCCATGTTTTATTGGGGGAGGGAGGGGTTCTGAGCAGTCCTTTAGAATACATATATACCCTTGCATTTCAAGGAATTGGATTCTGAGCTCATCTCCAACACCAAGGGATTGTTTGCTTCACGGGACTAGATTGGACTGGACTAGATGGGATTGGACTAGATGAGATTGGATTAGGTTGGATTTATGTTTT
Source organism: Ballota nigra (assembly GCA_947034835.1). NCBI lineage: Eukaryota > Viridiplantae > Streptophyta > Magnoliopsida > Lamiales > Lamiaceae > Ballota > Ballota nigra. The sequence goes on from OX344720.1 coordinate 30,221,037, forward strand.
TTGACATATGTTTGGATTATAGAATTGTAAATTTTTTTATATTTTTATTTTAAAATTAAATTTATAATAATTACCCAAATTACCCTCCATATTAGGATTTTCTTACCCTTTCAAACCATCTCCCAAATTAAAATTAAAATTAGATGCAGCCCATCTCCCATTTCAGCCACCATCCGCCACCCCTTTGATGGAGCAACAGGTGCCACCCTCCTCCTAGACGCAACGCCATGCGCACAATGGCCGCCTTCAGCCGTCCCTCTTCTCCCGCTCCACCAAATCGCGTCGCCCTCCTTCAACCACGCAGCACCGTCACACCATCACTCTTCCTCTCTCTTCAAAGCGACCGCCACCCCACCGCCACCACATAGACCTGTGACTGTGAATCTGTAGATAACAATTTCTAGGCAGCCCTGCGGTTGTGAAACCAATCACACAAAATTGGCTACCAATTATTCGGTGAAGCTTCGATTTCGTGCGAATTTGATGGATTGAGGGATGATTTCATGCAAATTGATGGATTTCGGTTCTCACATGTATGAACACAAGAACGACGTTGTGGGAGGAAAGAATTGGAACTAGGATTTGAGATAAATGTTGTGATTTTTGTAATTTCTTGATTTAATAAGGATATTGTGGTCATTTTAGTTCAAATTGAAGGGTAATATGGTAAACGTAATGTTGGGACTAACTAATCTCACCAACACCATGGGACTCAATAGTCCCAATGTAGTGGGACTAAGTTGGATTTGGAACCCGGGCTGAATATAGGTCCTGGGCCCAAGTCATGTAAACCAAACACAATATTAATTGGGACTGACTTACCAATCCTGCAAACCAAACGCCCTCCCCCCAAGTTGACCCGATCAGCACCCCGTTATAACAAATAATTTAAAGTTATTTGAATCACTGAAAAATAACATTGCAATGTTCTTAATACATACATTAATCCCCTAATTTAACAAGAAAATGAGAACAAGAAGAAGCTAGACCAACATAAATCAAGATCCAGATGTAGGAAAGCAACAGAAAAAGCTAGACCAACTTAAATTAACAACAAATATAGTATCCCAATACAATTATAATTTCTCTCATACACAAACATAAGCTGTTTAATTCTGCATATATTATTAAAAAATGCAGGTAATATTTCTACCCCAACTATACCATTCATATATGAACCAAAAAAAGGGTTAATATGAAAGTTAGCCATTTAATACCGTAGCAGGATAAGGCAATGCTTCATTTCCATTGGATATTCCATGAATTCCATCAAAGACCACGCTTGGAGAGGTTGTGTATTGACTTATTTACTTTCAACTCAATACATGCATCAATTATGTTTTGGGTCCCTGTAAATTATAGTCATAACAAAGAAAAGGTAAAGCACAAATTATAGGTGAATAAAAATAGATAGATGAAATTTTTGGAAATATACAAAAAATCACAAGCCTCTTGTTCATATTAAGAAGACGACCCAAAATTAACCTTATAGGTAAATGGAATAATGTAAATTATGGTTATTAATGGAGGAATCACAAGTAGCCATATGAAAGACAACTTCATCTCCTTGGCAAGCTGCAATGTAGAATTTTGTTAGCGTGTTAAATACTTGCACTGGAGTTAAACTAACTTTAATTATTACGTCAAATAGAATCTGAAACTTTTTTTTTCCTTTTTTATAAAACTGATCCGAGCTATTCAACATACTTGCTTGAAGGATGAAGCACAAACTTTTTCTTTTATTTCATCATATATATACCTAATTTATAAAAAAATCATAGCACATATTCACAACATATTAAGCAGTGTTGTAAGTTTGTAACAAATCCATACCCAAATCCCACAGCTTGCCTAGCGCCTCTCACAACATTAATACTATGAGCACCACAAAAATGAATAAATAAGACTTTAAGATATTGATCCACAGTGTCTGATGATATGGCTTTGAAGGTCACACCCAAATCACCCATATTTGAATTATTTATGTTATTGAGTTTTTGTTAGTTCATGTATACGATTTTATCAATTTTCTTACAGGTTGCAAGGAGTCTGAAATTCCCCTTGTCAAAATACAATATAGAATATGAAAAATTGTTCAAAATTTCGAAAAGCTAGAGCCCTCATGTGTTGGAGAATCTAGTGGATATATGTAGGATAAGAGAAATAAATTTGCACTTTGGCCTATGCTTTCAAGCACCTTTTGTGTCATTTAGTCAACACCCTATTTCTTTTCTGTCACATTATCTTCATTTTGTAAATTTATTTATTCGAACTTAGAATTTTTCCGTTACTTTGTGTGTTCATTAAAGTTATGAAAGCAATATATTTATGTGAACATAATTCACTATTGTGAGGGGATTCCAGTCCCTGAGCACTAATGGAGTTACATTCTATAACAATATACCGATGACAGCTAAATTTAATTGGAAAAAAGCAAGTGAATAACAACAAAAAAAGGATTATCACCTCTTCAATGAAGTATTGGAAATAATGGAACTGCATATCACTACGGAATGAGAGGAATAAGCCTCCACCACAGCCTTGGAAATTAAGCAACAACAATCATAACTCTTCTGCAATAACTGACATAGTTAAGACTATAGCAAAGTGTAATTAAGAGCAATAGAAATCCTACTCGGTAAATCGTTAACTGTCAATAGAAGGATTTAAAGTGCTTTCCATGTACAATAGCAAAACCCTCCACTGAAAGTCGTTGCTTTCATTCTTTAACTTTCTCATGTACCTTGACCAAGAGCCAATCACTGAATTAGTATGAAACAACTACAAACACGATATCACTGACCAAAACATATATCAGAGGGTTTAATTTCCTGAATTATTTAACATAAGAAGTTAATCACCCAAAAAGGAGAAACGATTAATACATTCCGTGATTCCACCTAAATTTAAGGGGAAAACCCCAGCAATAACTGATCAATTACCGAAGTACCAAACTGAAATTAACAACCCAAAAAATACCTAACCTAAACAAGTGCTAAGAATAGAAGCTTCGTTCTGCAATTTAAACAATTAAAGTTTATGATCAGTAGCATCTATACATGGCGGATATTGTATCCATCACCAAAAGATGTGGATAAATTGAAATCAGGATTGCTGAACTTAATCCCATAAGGTCTACCTTAGTAATAAAATACAAAGTCACAAATAGAAGAAGCTAATCTAGCAATTCCCACAAAAAGAAGTTAGATAATCTAAAAAGGATATGTTTTCAAGTTTTTGGTAAAATATATAAAACCCAACTTAAAGTAAATGAAGACATTATAAGGCCACAACATACATTTAGCTTTTGCAGCCACTAACTCCATATTAGTACTTAAAAAATAAGCAAATAGTACGTTATCAATATATGCACATTCTATAGGGCGACCAATCTATAATATATCTAAAAGTGGCATAGACTTGTAAATCATTTTTTGACCAATTTACCCCTCTTATCTTTTCTTTTGTACATTCTCTTCCTTAGATTTATAAACCTTATTCGGTTTTTTATCCATTTTCCCCTGTTTATTTCTTGGCGTCCTTTCGTTTCTTTCACTTACACATACACTTGAGCAGAAACAGAGGCAGGCTTGTGAGCAATCGCCTATCCGATTATGGAGTTGACCGACATATTGGATGGAAAAGATATATCAGTCGTTCAGGTGATATATTTTGTGTCAAATCGCCTATAGTCATCCCCCGCTAGGGTCGGCTTTCTCATAATTTTGCCAATGTATATCATGTGCGATGTTGTGAAATTAAGGTCGGTTTTCCGATTACAAATTCAGTTAGGCACTCGCATATCCCATGTCCCAACTTGCTTGCACAACCTGAATCCATGACAAATTTGATTGAAATTCTAAGTACGGGCTTCTCGCTGCTACTATCTATAATATAAAGTAAATCAAATTTTGTTAAATTTATCTGTTTAATCACCAAATGTGTCGTCTATTTATGGTTTTCCGTTAACAACCTTCGAGGATCAATTTTGATTGTGTCTTTTTGGCTAGGTATACACTTCATTTGATCAATTCGCTTAATTCCATGTTCCACTAATTAGGATCCCGTGGTTTGCTTAATGTTGTTATTACGAGTATTCACTACTTCGTGTTTAAGTTTTGAAAATTACCGGTGTTCATTTTGGCTTCAATTTGCATTTCCGGATCTTCCTTTGATCGATTATTTGGCTTTTGGTTTTGAAATGTCGAGATGCGGATTTTTTTTTTTTTTTGCCATTGGAACGGGTACCGGGGTGGGTCTCTGGAACAAAGTTTTCTCTCATTGTTCTCGTTGGAGTTAAAGACTTTTTGGTGGCTATTGTCGTGGTATGAGTTTAACATATTAATTTCTTAAAGCCCTAATTTTATTTGTATTGCACATATTGTGTATCTTGCCACTAAATTTGATATCTGATTTGAAGGAAAGTAGAATTTGTGTAGATCACTACTTCTTGGAAATTATATGAACATCTTTCTTGATATTTTAGTTGAAGTGGTCCCATGTTCTTTGTGGCTAGATGTTTTGAGTCTGAATGATTTATTCTTTGAAAAATAATTTTGGGTTTGTCTTGACTGTTGAATGTCTGATTTGAAGTGAATTTAGCAATATGATTTTATCTTTTGAGCTTTTAAGATGCTTATACACTCTTTGCATTGATAAAGTCCTCCATTTTTACGAGATGAGATGACAAAGGTCATTTGAAAATTCATCAAAGACAAGGTAGTAAATATACTTTTCACCAATATTTTCAAATTGATTTTCAACTTTCTCATCTGAAACCAAAATTCTATTTTATTGGGTGCATAATCTTCTTATACCTTTATTACAGTTGATCTTGCCTTTCGCGGAGTTGGATATAAAGTACAAAGATCTTAGTCTACCTCATCGAGATACCATATATGATAAAGTTATTGTTGAGAGTGCAGAAGTTACTCTCGAGTATGTAAGTTTATTTTAACTTTTGAATAAAAATGGTGCATTGTCACGTCTATATAAAAAAAATCTTTGATATGTAAATTATTTTTGGATAATTCCACCCCTATTTTTATTAATTTTTCTCATTTTAACCGTGCATCTTGCATTCCTACAGTCTTTTTTTTACGTTTCTTCTCTCATTTATGATCACAATTCAGAAATCCCTTCTTCTCTTCCATATTCATCTACGATGTTCAGGCGCACACCTCCTCTAAATTTTTGTAAAAAATAATAGCAGAAAGTGAGAAAACTTTCAACCTGATCTGCAATTTTATTTCAGATTTCATAGGAATTTAGTGTAGAGAATGGCAGGGAAACAATAGGAAGAAGTGTTATAGATATTGGCGATAAATTACCCACCCCCTCACAGTCACTTCTCTTCGCCAGCATGGAATGTTATGCTCTTCTTGAATCGCTCTTCTTCAAGTTCAGATACTCCCTGATTTATATTTTTGTGATTATTTGTACGATGATATGAATTTTTTAATTAGTTTTCAATCGATTGTTGCAGATTATTGAAGGATAAATATTCATTCTCACAACAGAATTTACAAACCGTAGGTCATTACTCATTACTACTCGCGCACTAAGGGTGAGAGATTTTTTTTACGGACTCTTTCCCTTTTTTCTGTTTTATTTTTAATAATTTCTAATGTTTAGTGTATGCATGGCCAATTCCTTTCGAAGACTGTCTAGATTTTGTCATTTTTTCCCCTACTCTTCTGGTACCCACAGGGTTGCAGTTCCTCTTCTCTACATGAAGAAAAGGCATAAACATAAAGAAATTAGAGTAAAATATGTTGGGTGTATTACATTTCAAGTTTCTTCCTCTGGTAGCTATAATTTCCATCAATATATGTCTGGTCTATTTGATTGTAAGTCACATTATGTGTCTATTTATTTTTCTTTGTGTTTTCAAGTTTCAGCTAGACTCAAATGCATCTCATTCCCTGATGATTTCTTTTTACAGGAATTTCCCGTTAACTAATTTGTATTTTGTTTAATGAATATGTTGCATAGTGCAGTGATGTATTACTAGGTTAAAGTGAGTCATGTAAACTTTGTTCTAGGAATTTTAGATTGACAATTTATGTGGCATCCTAAAAAGTTGCTACTTCTAGGTAGTGGAAATATTTTTGGATTGTTCTTTTCAGCGTCAGGTCATGTGGCTAGAGCTTGAGAAATATTTTCGGATTATTATACCCTCGCCACTGTTTATTTCAAACAATTTACTCATTGTACAGTTTCATTTTTACAACTCCATGGAATACTTTGCATACTTAATTCCACCCCGGCAGTTACTGTTTCATCAACTTTTTTTCTCATTTAACATACCCCACCCCTCCCACGATCTGGGAATGAAGATAATGGGTCACGCTAGAATGCGATTCTGATGAGAGAAATTTTTGATATTGCTCAGGCATCGGGCCCACCAGAATCCTTGCCCACCGTAATTCTTCTTGTGTCTATTGTGGATTGATTTTGGGGGCGGTTGAGCACATTAAGCATTTGGTAGATGAGCACAGGGAGAAGAAGAGGATCACCATAACCAGTAACTACTCTGTGGTAGTATGAGGTAATTTAACATACTAAGGATTAAATAAGGTTTCAAAAAAATATTTGTATATGGGATTTTTATTCGAATCCATCTAAATTTTTTTCTGAACATGTTGGATTCAATTTTATTTTGGATTATTCAATTCTTTTACGGTGAAATATAAATTTGATTGATGTTTTATTTACAAAAGCATTGTTGATTTATTGTTCTCATTGAAGAATAATAATTTCATTTATCTAAGATCTTAGATTATTTTAATGTTATTCAAAAAATTATTGTTCTCATTGAAGAATATGATTTCATTTATCTAAGATCTTAGATTATTTTAACGTTATTCAAGAATATATATATGAATGATATTAATGCCATATATATTTAATGCATGTAGTGGTATAGATTGAATAAACTGGTTTGTAGAATTATTGGATACTATTGAGATTGTACAAGGAGAAGTGTTGGCCTTTGTGTTGGTGATTCTCTGGAGTTCCAAGAACGACAAAATATCTATATTGTTGAAGTACTCCTGTGTATTAGTTGAAGCTCATGGATTCATAATTTTAAGGCCTGTAGTTCTCTTACAATGAATAGCTTTACCATCTGCCATAAAAATACTATTGCAGCAAAATTCTTAAAAATGGTTATATGGGCTTATAATGATCATGACATACAAGAATTAGTTGTGTTCTATCTTTAATTCACACACTGACAAATTATATGATAGGACTGCAAGTTTTCTGGATTTAACTATTGATGAAGTGAATGTGTTGTATGAAAAAAAAGGCATAAAGGAGTATACTAAGACAGTTGATATATTCTTATGTTACTCACGGTCAATTGAACAATTGCAATGACTTGGGGTTTAATGGCTAGACGATTTACTATGTTGTTGTTCCTTGGCTTTTTTTTTTTTTTTGGGAATTTTTGCATTACGCGGAAAGTGGTAAATAGCTTTGGGAATGACTTATGTAGTCATATTTTAGCTTTTGCTTTTGCTTTTGATCGATGGATGAATTCTGCTTCATCTAAAAGTTTGAGAATTTATAGAGAGACGTGAAATTAATTCAATTATATCTCTTTACATTCTCCTTCACTCATGGGCCGAACTAAACTTTTCCTTTTTTGGAGAGGTCCAATAAGTGGTATTTTAATATGGGCTGAGCTGGAAGAGTTTCTTTCAATGGATGAAATAATTTCAACTCATCTAAAAGTCCAAACCTATAAAGAACTCTAAAATTAATTCAATTAATTATTTACCTTTATAGTTGTGCAAGGCTCTTTCATACACACATTGGTTAGTTAATTTGGCCCCATGAAACTCTTAAATTTCCACTTTTGTTTTACTTCCCGATAGAAAACTTACAATGGATGCTAAAATCTTGGGTCTGTAGGACACTCTCTCTCTCTCTATCATTCAAACATAACTAATCTTCTTTAATATTTTTAGGAGTAGGTCTTGTGTGAGACCATCGCATGCCATATGATAATAGGAATGGGTATAACTGTGACATTTACTCGTTAAACTTTGATAGGAATGGGTGTTAATTTATATTGTCTCATACAAATTTTTTGCTTATTTTCATATATTATTTCCTGTATCATGATTTCGATTTTGGACTATATTAATTTAACTATAAAGACAAACCGTGTAATTAAAAATTAGTATCATTTTATTGTTAATATCCTATCACAATATTTGTTTTGTAATAATATCTTTAATAGAAATATCTTTTACCGTTATTGAAATTTAATTTCTTGCTCTTATTAAATTTAGAATCAACATTGATACATATAAAAATCGTTTGAACTTGCTAACTGTTTATGTGCGACGCGTAATATAGCTAATGCGAAATAAGTGATGTTTGGAAGTGATTTGTTTTAAAGAGTAAATTTTTCTATATAAAATTTAAGATAATTTAAAATTGTAATAGATGGAGTACTATTATATTTATGCAATTGATGTATTTATGTTAATTGCAACGATGATTCTATATATTGAAGATGGTTGTCTAAGAACAAGCCTGTCAAGTTTCATATGGAAAAAAAAAATCCCAGATATCTTAGTACTAGGTATATGTAATATGTCTTTCATTTTTTCGGTATTTATTTACCTGTCAGTTGCAAATTCTTACTTAAAGTATGTTCGTTGTGTAGGTGCTTGATATAATTTTTACATCATATTATTCCTTATATGCAGTTTTATTTTATAATTTCTAACATTGTTAATTTGTGTCAAATTTTTGTTTACATGGAAAAATATTTTGTATTTGGAAGAGTTTGCCGGGAATAAAAATTGACAGAGACTTGGTTTTGATCTAGCAAATAACATCGATATGTATGCTCACTACTGCATCAAGTTTGAAGTGACCAACCGAACAACCTTAAAATTATTAGTCACCAATTGATCTAATATGGGGTTCATTTTCAAATGCAGCATGTTAGTGTTTCGTTACAGCATGTTAAACACTTGGATAACTAATTTTATCTGTTCGAGATTTATGATATGGCAGTTGCAATGAGGATACAATAGATGATAATCGATGTGAAAATCTTGAAATGAATTTTTAGTCTTTAGCTTAATTAGTTTCTTGATACTTAGGTGGGTTTCTAAAACACTAAGATCTGCTTTTAGAAGTTTTTTTTTTTAAATCGTCTCTCACTAACCTTTGGAAAATGATACTTTTAGAAGCGGTTTTCAAGTGTTTCAAAACATTCCCTTAGCTTATTTGTCTTTAGCTTGAAATAAAAGAACTATGTTATCAATGATGTGGTTTCCGGTGCTAAGTATTTTTTAATTCTTTCAATCCTCTTTAGAAGGGGCTTCTTCTTCATACATAGTAACCAAATTTCTACTTATCGAAGAGGCTTCTTCATGCATAGTAACCGAGTCTCTACTTATTATTTTTTTGAAATATTGAAGTATTGAGTTTCTAAAACCAGTTTTATTATTCTACTATTGATTTTATACTGCCTATTTACATATAACGTGCAACGCACGTGGTATCAACCTAGTTAATTTAAAATCACATACCACTGATTAATGCACGACGAAGAAGTCAATAACAACAACTGTAACATTGATCGGAGAGAAGAAAAAATAGCCATATGAAGAATATTATTCGAGCGCATCACGGTGCGAAATCAATTATCACGGTAGTTGGCGCGTTCCATCTTCCGACAGACGAAAAGTCTAGAGGGTCACCTTCAGATTCTCAGTGTGAAAACCCTTAAGATTTCATGAAAGCAAATCAAGATTAGATATTCCAAAAACATAGAGCATAGAATAGATAGACATTCCAAAAATAAAATGTTCAATTCGTTTATAAAAAGACAATCAGAGAGATGAAGCAGGGGCCGGCGATGAAGAAAATAGGGTGATCGAGTGGAGAAACAACTGTCAATGCGTCGCACCATCTCAAGTTCTCTGTGGCAGTGATGGAGAAGATGGAGTGGAGGCCGTCGAGCGGTAGAATTATTGAGAAAGTGAAAAATTGGGACGAAGGATGGATGAAACGAAGCTGACAAATTGGATGAAGGCAAGTGTAAAATTGTACAGAATGAATAAAGAGAAGGGTAAAGTTGTCCAAAATTGATTTACAAACCCAAGCCACTTTTAGATATATTATAGACTATAGGTATATTCAAGATATGTTTCTTCCTATAACCTAGCTACTTTTGCAAATAATTTCATTTTCTAATTTATTGATGTGGTGATGTTTGTCTAATTTTTTTTTCTATAAAAATTGTTCATGATAAATTTATTATAAAATTGATTTAAAATATCAAATATTTGATTAAAAGTATTAAGAATTGTAGAGTTTTTTAATACTCTTGATCAAATGTTTAATTTAAAACAGTTTATCATGAACAATCTATCTATATAAAAGGAGGATCACACTCTCCAAATGCTTCCAAGTGGCAGCCTCCTACATTTGCCATGTGTCCAACTTAATTTTGTTTAATACTAAAATGAGTTAATTAGAATATTAGGAATATGATCTAACCATATATTTTTCCATTACTATTCTCTTGTGTATTCCCTTTTCAAAAAATTGTAACCGCTCATTTATTGAGTAGGTCTTGTATGAGACCGTCTTATGGCATGAGACAATGAGAATGGGTGTAACTAGGGGATTGACTCATTAACACTTTGGTAGGAGTAGGTGTTAATTTGTGTAGTCTCATGTCATGAGACGGTCTCATAATATTTTTTGCCTTATGTGAAGGATAATCCGTTTAAAAAATCTTATGTGAATTAAGGAGAATCAAAACTATCAGTCACTTATTAAATACTAAAATGAGTTTTATCTTTTGTAAAAAAAAAAGTAGATTAACCTCAAAATTCTAATAGTCACCCCACGTCTCCACCAAAATTCTAATCGTCTTTCATAAAATTAATATAGAAAATTAATTATTTGGGAAACCGTCGTCACCGATCGGACTCCCTCCTCGGCATGGTTATAACCCCAATTCAAATCAGATATCCGATTACAATCGGATGATGTATATCCAGAACGGATTCCTACCAATATTTTCATGAAAATTCTATAGGGCAAACGGCGAGAAAGGATAAAGGAAGAAGCGGTTGTCGCTGAAAGGAAGTAAGGGATTTTTTTATGCAATTTGATGGATGATTAGAGCATTGACAACCACAAATAACATTGGAATGCTGAGGGATCATGAATTTTTGGTGACTAATTGTGAGACTGAGTTTTCGCTTCAAAAATTCCAATATCCATGGGATTGTTGTCAGTTGAACAATTGAAGATTGTTATTCTCCAAAAGGATGATCCTTCCATTAACGTCTCTCAATTATGGTACTTCTCTCCTTGCTTTCTTTCTCTTAATTTTCTTTTTTTAAAATATACCTGTTTTTTTGTCTTTTCAAGAAAAAAGTTAAGCATAGGGAAATTTAAAAAAATTCTCACCTTCTTTGTTAATGATTTTTTTTTCCATTTTTTTTTTGCCACATATTATATGTTAATGAGCATAGTTGGATTAAGTAATTTAATTCTTCGTGAATTAAGGAACTTAAAAATGACGTATAGTTATGTTCATTATTTCATTGTTTATGCATTTCAATTAGTTCTTCGATCTCCCAAGAACAATATTTTCCTAAATACTTGATAGGGAAAAAACACCTTCCCAAGGCTTTCAAAAATGGGGTTGTGGTCAAGCCCCAAATAATTTTTTAGCGTGTACTTAAACCACCTACATAGATGATGATCCAAGCAGGGTGTCCTGCAGTCACTGATATTGGAGAAAAGGATGGCTGATATTAATAAAGAGGACCCATCATTCCATTAGTAAGCTAATTCCATATTGGTTACTGTTCTATTTTTTCTAATTACCTTCCTTAAACTAGATGAGGGTCAAAAGCATATACATATAATTATGTCAGGGAAATAATTAAATGAATTAATTATACAATTTTGGACTTTTAGATGAGACTGAATTCTTTCATGGTATCAGAGCCAAAAGGCGCATGCCCGGACAAAGATCCTGAGTTCGATTTCTTTCAAATTATAAACCCAGGAATGCATCAAAAAAATCCGTCAAATAAAGAAAAAAAGGGAATACATATAAAATATCATATGAGATGAATACGATAAAATGACTCAAGCAAAGGAAGGATAAAAGCAACTGAGAAAATAATAAAAACACAAGAATATGTTGAAAAATAAGCATAAAAATGCAATCTATTTGATCGTAAGGTTCAGATGAATGAGACTGCAAATGATTTGCCTGATATGCTTGGAGTTATGTTGTCTGCCTCACAAATTTATTTTGATCCAGTTGAGATTAATAAATTAATAGTTACCATTTTTTTCCATTAATTCAACTCATATTAGTTACAGGGGCCAAAGTGTCTATTAGCTATTCTAATTTTAGTTATGTGAAGGAAAGATTGCGGGATATGTGAAAAGAGACCAACATAACAGTAATTGAAAGGTGACATCCCAAAAATCCAATTTATTTATCTTTTAAAATAATTTTAAATCAAATCGAAGAAGACATGTTTGCAAAAAAAAACACTTTAACTAATAGTAGTGTAATTATTTGTGGATATAATTTTATTTCACTCTTTTCTAAACGAAAATGACTTTTAGAGAACTCAAAGGCTGTCGACAATTTCTTTGCCAAAATAGACATTAAATAATTGAATTTGCAAACACACACACTGACATTTTTATACAAAGGAAATTTTGCAGCAGACCATTTCATATATGAAACAATAATACTTTTGCAAAACCTTACTTCATATTGATGTCTAAACTATTTCACTCAATTTCGCCTGATTCCTAACATCAGCACGGGTAGTCACTAGTAAAAAATAAAAAGCTAAGAAATTAAGTAACGATTTGGATTTCAGGATTGTTGGTCGCAGCGTTTTAAAAACTCCCCCACAGATAAAACTTTCCCTGGTATCTCCTAGACAGACGTGAAAATCAGGAGATCCGAATAGATAGGGAGGTCGGGATCCTCCACATACGCCGTCATCGCACATCATCTCATTAACCAATGCTTTGTACCTCTTCTCGTACTCCAGCACCGGCGGAAAGAAGAAAAGCGCGACGGCGTCGTCGGCCGGGCCACAAATAAGATCAAGGCATCATCGCAAACTGCACCCCCGATTTCAACTCGCCAGTCAAATGACACACTTTCTCGCACGCTTTATTAAAGAGAAAAGCGTTGAATATCAATTGCTCGTGCCACATGCGTAGATTCCCTATCCACGCGTCTCCGAATCGACCAGTACCGTTTGATGTTTCTTCAGTTTTTGAACGAATCTGATCACCCCGTCGCTGCAACTCGCTTTGCTTTCAGATTCCGATGATATGCTTCCCCACTTTCTCTTAAATTTGCTTGATTTTGAAGGTGATCGGGGCATTGGTTTGATCACTACAAGACATGTTTCCTTGTTCACTAATTTTCTCAATTTCAGATTTTTTTTTTTTTTTGCTTCAACGGATTTCAGGGTCTTTATTTTATATAGAGAAGAATGCGTATTCAAATTACTTGGAAACCAAGAATAGGTATACATAAATTTCAAAACAAAAAAGATATGCGTAGATATTTCTAAAATAAGGGAAGATTTTCTTGGATTATGAAACAAATTTCCTTTTTTAAGTTTACTCGACTTAGGGGATGAATCCAATTTATAAGATTTTGATATATTTACCTTAATTAATCTAAATTTTATAAAAATTCATTTAAAGTGATTGTTGCAAACTCTATTGTGTAAGCATATTTTTTTTTTAATTAATCACTATTATAAGTAATTAGAATCAATTTTGTCAAAAAAGGTTTCACCTATTTCTAGATTCTCTAAAATTTATTCTAACATAACTACTTTCACAAATAATCATCCTACTATCAATAAAAGTGATTTTTTTTTCAAATGTCTTACCATCTCAATTTAATCTAATCATTTTATTTTTAAACGTTCAACACTTTTGATTCTATTACAGAAATTAGTTAATCTAATTTTTAAAAAGTAGTAGAGTTTCAAAACACATCTAAAATATCATTAACTAAAATGACATTTATTATGGAAGGAAGATAGTTGGAAGGCGATAGTATAATTTTAATTAGACTAGTTATATAACACGTGCGTTGCACATTATTATAAATAATTATTCCCTCCGCCCTTTAATAATCTTCATACTTTTCCTTTTAGAACATTCACAATTATTTTCACACCCTAAATATGAAAATAATACACTCTCACATTACCAATTTTATTTCAAAATACTCTTCATTCATTACTCCAAAAAAATTAATATAATATATTTTTCTTAAAAAATGTTTCACCCCATATATAAAAATTAATAGGGAACAAAGGTAATAGTTTGTAAAAACAACTACGTGGACCTCTATTTTTAGCCTAAAATTTATTTCATGATATATGTTTCTTGAGTTGGTCAAATAACTTAAATTCAAATCTCATATTAGTCAAATAGTGTTCAATGCACTCTTACAACTTTTGAATTTGATTGGACCAAATTCAATTATTGTAGAACGGATCCAAGAGTTATACAAATGAAAAATAATTCCACGGGCTAAGAGAGGTGCATCGAACCCTCTGTATAGGAGGGAATCCAAATTCCATTTTCTTTTATCAAATATGTAGGCAGAAGAGTGCTTGCAAAACTCCCAGATGCAACTTATGAACCTGATAATTAGATATTAATTAGAACCATCATTGCATTTTCAAGAAAGCACAAAAATAAAGTTTGACCAAACATTTTGCATAACAATAAAAGTTCAAGCCACAAATTACCACACATTATTTGCAAAGTTAGAACCACGGCCAAAATAACATTAATATATGAATTAGTATTCTACCATATAAACACCATTTTGAATCCATAAAAAGAAAAACAGAAGCCACAAGTCATTTTTATAATATTTCTTTGAAGGTCCTCGTTACAACTTTATCTCAACATCAAAGTTTCAAACGTTACATTGGAAGAGTTTATTGCTATCAAAGACAGGCGATGGGAAACTTAGTGAATATATTCTCAAGGACAAATTAACTCACCGTGAAGCATGAAAAATCATATTTATTCAAACATGAAGTTTACAGATGTCAACTGAATAAGAAAATGCTTATTAGAATGTATAATTTTTTACCTTAAAGTTCTGAGTCATCTGATGTTATGATACTCTAATTAGCTTTTTCCAACCTGCGTGTATTTGAATTGTTGCTCCACATCCTTAAAAATAATGCTGCAGTCCGAGCAATTGAAAGTATCCTTTCGAATGTAGGACGAACCTCATTGGTCCGGGTGGCAGTGCTGCTCTCAACAAGTAAATTCCCAATGTTTTATGTTTCCAATTCTCGCAAACTTTAATTTACGAATGAAATAAAAGATATGGAAACATAGAAAATTAAAAATGATATTCCATATTACATATCAACAAAAGTTCAATTATGGTATTATAAAACAGATCAAATTTAAAATATCTATTTCTATATCCCTTGGATGCTTTACACAAGACCATAACAATCCTTTTGAGGAGATATGGTAGCATCTGAATTAAGAATTCAAGATGCAAGAGAGGAAAACTTTCTTTCAGATTCTAAAATACCTAATTATTCATTCTTTTGTCAACTAAAATATCCAAATGGATAGCATGACATTGATGCAAGGTCTTAAGACTTTTAAAAAATGAGTAACAACATTAGGTGCATCGGTTTTGGTGCCCTAGCCAAGAAATACATTGATTCTCTATTTAGCATATAATTCCTCTCTTCTCAATTTTAGTTGATATATGATTGTGAAAATGTGTTCTTCAACCACACAAGTTCACCAAACATGTGCATAATGGAACTTTTGACATCAGATGTTACGAAAATTATTGGAAGACACCGCTCATTTGCCCCCAAAGCTGCTATACTCCAAATCAAATTTGTCATGGTACATGGGTCCAAATATTGTTTTATCATCCTCTAAAACAACATTTTTTAAAACATCAATTTTGTTTATCACCACCTATTCATACCCAAGAAGAAGACAGAGAACTCAGAAGAATGATAAATTAAAAATGTGGGGAGTGTAGAACTATCAATGACAATTACTGTTATGATAATCCAATAGAGATGACATTGCATGACCATTTCATCGTCTATTATCTAATTAAGAGCATGATTTCATTTAAACAATCAAAATTAAGCTTTCTGTTTTTTTTTTTTCTATTTTCTGAAAAGGTGTCAAACCTACTCGATTGATGAACTAAGAGTAGTTAGTAATTCTATGTGAGTAGAACTCCAAACAGAGCGAATAAAGTGAAGAACACATCTAACTCAAATTGTTATTGTTACATAATGTAAGTGGGTTCACAGTCCCAATTCATGCTTGTTTGACATTTATAGAATTTGAAAAGCTAAATAAAACTGTTTTTAAAAAAATATGAGAATGCAAAAAAGATCAAATTAAAACCATCAAGAGAAAAGTGAGTTCAATTATGTAAAAGATAAAATGAGTTCAAATTACCTCATTTTACTGCATTGTGTCACATCACACCCAACAGAAGCCCAATATTCCTGCAAAAACATCCGGAAAAAGATTTAAGAAAAAAGTGACCAATTTTGATATATTGAAAACATAGATGTATAACTTTAATTTTAAGTAATATATGGTCTCATTTTTTGCTCCCAAAGACTTGCCGCATATTTTTCTTCGTGATTCATGAAATGAAATGGTTCGGGAAAATCTTGTCAGCTAATTTTCACAAGTGGACCAAAATCTCAGACATAACCAAGATATATAATTCTATGCATATAAATGGAAAAACTAAACATTGTCTAAATCTCCTCTCTTACAAGAGCTTTCAAAAGTTATCACCCTTAAACCTAGTAGAAAATTTTAATGGTGTTTTCTACCAATGAAATAAGAACTTTGACTCACAGTTTTGCCGAAAGATGAGACCAATTTGACGGAATGGACGCTCCAAATGCAGCGCGATGGGTCGATTCAATATCCGTAAGTCATAACTGTATATAAAATTAGGTAATAAGTATTTTTTATTAATTAGGAAAAAGTAACCAAAAAAATTACTAAAGCAAAATTTATATTTGGTACGAATTATATGTATATAAGCTTGGATAAATTCCAAACATACTTCTGAAATTGAATATTGAAGCCTAGACTACATGCCCTGGAGTTATGAACATCTTACACATTACATTAAGTAATAACTCTGGGACAAAAATAAGGAAGATAAAATTTAACAGTTACCTGCATATTAATAGCCCAACTCTCTTGTAATTGACTACTTTGCTAATCAAATTGCAATAGAGAAATCAACACGGGATGATTTTGGGGATTCGGTTGATCCGAAATATGAGATCAATTTAGTAGAATGGGAGCTCCAAATGCAGCGAGAAAGACCGATTCACAACATCAGGATCCGATAATGAAAGAGATATTTTGTTGGGAAGTATTGATTAAATTTGGGGAAATTAATTCTATTTTTGTGGGACGGATGAAGTACATCATAAAATATTTATTTTATAATTTTTATAGATAAATGTGACCTTAACCAACTTTGCATCAACTGATCAACATAGTTCAAAATATTGAGTAGGTCTTGTATGAGACCGTCTCATGACATGAAACAAATCTTACGGATAAGTATCAAGTATTTTAAAATGTGAACTCTTTCTGGAGTAAATATTTAAAAGTGTGTGTAAAGTGAAGTTGGATCATGAATTATTAAAAAATATTAATTGTTTTTACTAAAGAGTATTATTTTATTTTCACTATACAAATAATATTTTTTTAGTGGAAACAACTAATATCCTTCATCGAAAATAACTAATACCCTCTAGTAAAAAAAAACTAATACCCTTCAATGGTTCATGTATGAGTCATTTTCACTCTATACACTCTCTATTTTTTAAGTCAAATAAGTAACATTTTTAAAAATATACATTTATTGTACCGTGCAATTAGTGTGTACAAGTTTTTCTTTCGATTTTGCAATGACTTGTCAAAATTTATTTGTCATACTCAAGTAAATTTTGAAATTTATACACAATAATTTGCATAAAACGATCACATACATAAAATGTAAAACTTCTATAATTTTTATGATTTATTTTTTATTTTTTAACAAAAAAAATCATGTCTCACCTAGCTCATACAAAACCTCCTCAAGCTCGATCAATTAAGTACAACACATGTGCTAAGCTGTATTATTATTTCAATAAATGAAACTTGTACTTGGATAATAACCTTATATATATGTGCACTATCCTATTATATCCTCTCCCATCCAATGATATGCGTTAAGGGTTGGGCCACCTTTATTTGCAAGTTATATTTATTTGTGTATATATATTAAGGGGTGGTTTGGCGAGACACAACTTTTAAATTAGTTTACTTAAATAGCGTATTATTAT
The DNA here is from genome assembly GCA_947034835.1 of Ballota nigra. Taxonomy (NCBI): domain Eukaryota; kingdom Viridiplantae; phylum Streptophyta; class Magnoliopsida; order Lamiales; family Lamiaceae; genus Ballota; species Ballota nigra. The sequence continues at coordinate 30,239,477 of OX344720.1, forward strand.
AACCAAAAGTCTTAAGTCTTTGTGTTGTCTTCATCAATATCTCCAAAATGGATAGCACCACTTAATTAATTCCTCTAAAAAATAAACGAAGAAGAAAAAATAGATACTAGTACGTACTCCATGATCAGTATTACACCCTGTTATTTTTTCTCACGTATGATATATATAACTCATTTGTTTACACAAATAAATAAATATATTCATTTGTAAATGAATGTGATATATCATTTAACGTGCTTCTTCCCTTTTAAGATTTTTGTTCAAATTCAAGAAGAGAGTGATATTTGTGCAAATCAATTACACTAGGTAATTGATGCACAATTAATATTATAAAAAACTTGGATGAGAAAAGTACTAGGGTACTCTAACTCTTACCTTTTACCAAAGAACACATCGCACTTCTAATTACTACAAAGTAAGAGCGACATTATAAAAACTAATTTTGAGTAACAATTAATACTGTTTAAGAAAAATAATTAATAATGTACAGTAAAAATATTAATAAAATTTGAAAATGCACACCGATTGCATGTTATAATGGGTTATCATACATTATGTAAATTAATCACCCACTATGTGTTATAGCGTGCTTATCTAGTTAGTAGTTTCTCTCGGATATTTGCACCAAACATGAAAGAGATATTTGAAATACTACTGAGGAAATGCATAAACACTCCTATAAAATATTTTACATGTAAAATAATGTCGAAATTAAAAAATTAGTGAATTTTAATAGAGTCGAGTTCGATGAAATTTCCACAAAATCTCGTGTAAGACTTAATTCAAAATTTTTGCTCTCAATTTGTGTTACTATATGACAAACGTGTTTTACTAAAAGGACAAAATGTGTGTTACTATCAAACTAAATATTGATTTTTTTTCACAAATATTCATTTGTTTTAGAGAAATAAATATATTTTTGTACAATATAAGGATTAAATATGTCTTACTATCAGAGCAAATGTTGGTTTTTCACAAATATTTATTTTTACATAAATAATTATTTTCCCATAGTAACACATGTAAGGTAATGAAAAATATGTTACTCTAATAACATAAATGTATTACTCTGTGGAGGAATATGTCTAACTCTAAGGTAATGAAAAGTGTGTTACTCTAATAACACAAATGTGTTACTCTCAGGTTGTGTTACCATAGGGGCAAACATGTGTTACTATAAACGCACATATGTGTTACTGTAAGGACAAATAATTAGATTTATCCTATACAATAACACATATAAAATATTGAAATATGTATTACTAGATGAATAAAAATGAGTTACTATATTGAGAAAAATGTGTAACTACAAAGACAATCATGTGTTATTGTAAGAACAAATTTGTGTTACTGTACGTTCAAATATTTATCTGTACTCCTTGTAGAAATATATTTTTGTCCTTATAGTAACATATATAAGGTATTGAAAGATATGTTACTACATGAAAAAATAGCACCAATATGAAACAATATACCTAGATTTAAAGGGATGATAAATAAATTAAAAAACCCATATTTGTTCTAAAAAATATATATATTTGTCATTATAGTCACGATAAAGTACTAATATTTTAAAGACTAGTAACACACAATTTGCCCTTACAGTAATACTCATTTGCACATATTGTTACATAAATTGGAAGTGAAATTTTAAAATTAGCCTTTGAGCGAATTTTTTCTGAAAAAATTAGCCGCTTAGGATCAATGAATTTTAACCTTGATCGATCCATGACTCACTAATTTATTGTACTTGTCTATTTTACATATACTCTAATGTAATATATTTTACAAGAGTGTCTCTATGAGGAAAGAGGACAAACCTCAAGATATATATAAGGTTTATAATATATTATACATTACGAATGGCAATTAGTTTTATTGAGAGCGGTCAAAATGGAAAGAGGCCCAGGTACATATAGGGCAAGGAGGGGAGATTATTTGTGAGAATACACTGAGGGGGTGTTTGGTTCGTTGGATTGGGTGGGACTAAAGTTTTAGTCCCACTCAATCCCATGTAATATTGCGTTTGGTTCGCGGGTTTACGGCCCTGGATAAAATTGGGGCCCGAGTCATAAACCTACCCAATCCATCAAATGAGAGACTAACTAATCCCTTAGGGATGGTGGGACTCCATAGTCCCATGCTTTAAAAATGGTTTATTGCACTTTAAACCCACTTAATCATTCAATCCAAACACACATTCATCCTCAAATAATCCTATCTAATCCAATGTCATTTAATCCAATCCAATCTCATCTAATCAATCACATCCCGTGAACCAAACGGCTCCTGATGGTAGATGCAAGCTATCACCAGGAGAAAGGAATCTCATCATCGGGATATATATTTGAACACCTCCATCAGTGTCGATGTTTGGAGTGGAACTCACGGCCATTTAAGTAAGAATAAGGAAATGCAGATATAGAGGCTGTCATGAACATGAGTTATGGAGAAAGGGGTGATAATCAAATTATGGAAGATATTTGGAGTTGGGTCATTTGCTTATTTAAATATGGCACTTGTTATTTGCAATAGCCTCTCGGTTAAATACACTATCAGGATGAATACACTACTCGGTGTTCAAATTTTTTTTTACTTTTTCGGAAAAAAAATTCGAGCATAGTGAAATTTAAAAAAGAAAATTGGAAATATTTTTTTAGGATTTGTAAAATTTTCGTAAAAAAAAAAAAAAAAAAGTTGAGGGTTGTATATTTAACAAAAAGAATAGTGCAAATAACCGTGGCCTTTAAATATTAAGGGATTGGCCCACTTAATTAGTTAATATTTATTGGGCTTTAGTATCTTATGTTTTAAGCCCATTTATATTTTAGTTGTATTAAAAAGGGCATAGTGAGAAGAGAATGAACAAGCAGAAATTATTCCAGAATTCTCTCCCTTCCTCCCTCTAATTCTCCCTCAAATTCTTTATCTCCCTCAATTCTCCCTTTCTCAATTATACATGAAAATCATAAAAAGAAAATATGAATCATAACTCTAATACCAATTGTAATGAATCCACCATCTACATATATTAACACTAATGAACAATTTTTCATTCAAACATGTAATATTCGACGAGATAATTTAAATTGCAATATTGGAGTAACTCATATTGATGTTAAGGTTGAATTTACTTAAATTTGGTTTTACAAACGCGCAAAACCTTATCAAACGAATTTTATTATACGGAGCTACATTCCACACTACCTAATTTGTTTAGTTCACTCACTTTTTCTTTTTATAAAATACTCTTTATATAAAATACGAATATATCATTTGTAATAATAAACAATTTTACTAAACAAACCCACTTTTTTACACTTCCACATCAAAATCCTATAATCTACCCAAAAATAAATTCACTCTTCATCATTTTTTACACCCACTCAATTAAAAAAAAAAAAATTATGCAATTGTACATTAATTAAAATTCTTGGCCAAGAATCACTGGAAATCAATTCACCCAAACCCAATAAATTTAAGAAAATTGGGTCAACGATCGTAAGAAAATTGAGACAAGGATCGATGAGAAGTTTGATACTTCTTCCGTTTCACGATTACTTTTGCACTTGTATTATTTGGACGTCCTACAATTACTTTGATACCTTCAAAAAAGAAATAATCATTCTTCACAAAAGTTAATAAAATATAAAGTTATTATTATTTTATTCAAACTTCACGCTCAAATATTTCATTTTTTATAAAAAAATAAATGTCACTTTCAAGTATGAAAATAATGGTGGAACAGAGGGAATACTAAATAATATAATTAAATCATTCACGTAAGGAAAAAAAAACATGAATACAACGTTAGCTTTTTTCTCCTATGCAAAAAAACGTGATATCTTCCATTAACGCATTTGATGATCAATCAAGAAGAACTTTAAGTAAAAAAATTGTTTAATGAACCGACGAAAACTGAAGACAAATTCCTTTTTTAAAATAATAAATTCTATTACTTTAGAACGTTTTGAAAATGAAAATAGGGTCCACAATCATACATATATAATAGAGCCAGGATGTCCATATATAGTTTTGGCTCCAAACTGTCTAGGCCGTTGATCTTTTTCGTTGCTTTTGTTGTATGTCGTTGGATCCATTACTTCGTTTGATATGGTATGCTATTAATTCCTGTATTTATGTTATTGCTTGTGTATTGGTGTTATTCCTTTTTAGTTATGTTTTCTTGCATCAAATTAGCTTTTGTAACGTTTATTTTTACTATATATAGTTGTGTTTTTCGTTGGTAATATGCAACACTTGTAGCAAAAGGCGAAGCCCTCGCCCCCAGGGCCCCCACCCCCTGGCCCGACAGGATTGGGTGGAGGAAAAAATCATGGTGACTCAGTGGCCCATTAGGTGGGAGGACCAGTGTCTGGTGCCCACAAGGAGTTATCCCCCACATTGGAGGGATAAAACTCCCACACTGCGGCTGCCAGGGCTCGATCCTGCGTCCTTGTAGCAATCTGTCACCCAGGAACCAGCTGAGCTACGCCCATGCGGGCGGTAATATGCAACACTATTATGCATAACAAATGAGCTTTGGAGGTGCATTCAATTTGGAGAAGTTCACCAAGTATTTTGAAGCACAAAATTGTGAGTTGCTACAAAATTTGTGCATGACATGGGAAGAGTGGACTTCAAGCATTATTTTCGATAATGGTGTCGAATTAATTTTGTGTATTTATGTTTAGTATTATATTAAATCTATGAATTTATGTTTATTTTCAAAGGTCTTTCTTCGTTGTTATGTTGCTATTCATCGTGTTTCCGTCAGTGTATCGTTGGTTTTTTTTTGTCTATTTGTATCGTTGGTTTATTATCCATTTTGTATTATTTACTTTTTTTTTTCTTAATAATATTATTTGGATGTAATTATTCGTTTTTGTTTAAGTAGATTATAGTTATATTGTTGCTAATATGGTTTCCCAGTTTCTGTAAAATAAAGTTGTTATTGATATGCCAGAATTTTATTTTTCTCTTATTAATATCTGATTAATTTAATAATCCAAATGCAATTTTATTTTGTATCTTTTGTTCTTATTTTTAAAATATTAAGATAACATAAAATTGTATACGTTAATATCTTAATAACTTAATAATATTAACAACTTAATAACTTAATAATCCACGTGCAATAATCAATATGTAGTATGTGTTCATAGGTAATATATGGTCATTCCTTTTTCATAAAAAAATTATAAATTGTTAATATTTTAACTGTGTTTGAACTTTTCATTGTTTATGTTGTGATTATAATGGGATTTTCAAAATGTAATATATGTTCTTTTTTTTTTTAATCTGTCAATTCCCAATTCAGATAAAAAAAATTTTGATTTGTTAGTATTGTGATTGTATTTGAATTTTTCATTATTTGATTGATGATTAAAATGTGAAGATCAAGGTGTATATAGAATGTAATTAATAAAAATCAACATATTTTTTGTTCATAATGAAATTTATTTTAATAATTAATATGTAATATATATTTATTATCTTTTTTTCGATTTTGAAGGCAATTTATTTTAAAATTATTAAAAAGTAACTTTTTTATGGAATTATCGGTAACTAATAAATCTGTGATATATATATATATATATATATATATATATATATATATATATATATATTGTATTACGCTAAATGATTGTGGAAGAAGTCAATCTTTTCTCTAAGATCCTATAAATTATGTAAATTAATTGAGGAATAAAATGGTAAATCTATATAAATTAATTTGACTAATTCATAGTCAGAGCATGTTATCAGGAAATTGAAACTTTTAATTTAGAAATCAATGCATGTTTTTAGTGAATTAATAATGTGAACATGTGACATTAAATTATTTCTGCATGAATAGAGAGATATTAGTACCAGATTTCCACATTTAGATAACATTCTTTTATTTTCTACTCCCTCCGATTCAAAATGTTTGATGTTTTAGGATATGTTGTGAGAATTAAGAAGTGGTATATAATGACTATTATACCCTTATAATATATTGATTCAAAAAGAGATTTATGGAAGGTCAAATAGTTTATTTATGGTGTAACATTATTAAAAGGTAAGGAAAAATTATGAGCGATATTTTAGGGGGATTTAAATAGGGGCATAATAGGAAAATAAGGTGCAAAATACCCTAAAACATCAAATATTTTGAAACAAAAAAAACACCCTAAAACATCAAACATTTTGAATCGGAGGGAGTATTAATCAATAAATAAAAAATTTGAAAGATATTTGACGGATGTTTTGGAAGATCAGAACAAATACTTATTCCCTAAATTGTAGGTATTTTTGTTATTTTCTTTGACCAAAATCCAGGTATTTAGCATGTAATTAGCATTGAACTTAATACATGTGCATTTTTAGTTTGTTACCAATTTTCATTAATGTGTAATTAACAATGAAATTTTTATATGTACGTGAGTTTTTTATTAAGAAAAATCTCTGGTAATTAGCGTGTAATTAGCATAGAGTATTATATTTTTTTTACCTGGTAATCGGCATGTAATAAGCACATTATTTTAGTGTGTAATAAATTAAATTTCATTGGTAACATGAAAATTGGAAAATAATTATGAGGAGTCATTCTTCACAATAAAATCTTACTAAGAACCGACAATTGTATAAAAAAATACCCACTCCTATTTAAATAAGACATAGTATAAAGTGGAAATGGTGTATACATAAATCATTGAAGGGTATTAATTGTTTTCACTAAAGAGTATTAATTGTTTTCATTGAAATTATTATATTTTTACACTGAAGAATATAAGTTATTTAAAATCAAATTAAGACCTTTTAGTGAAAACAACTAATACTCTTTAGTGATTCATATATGAACCACTTTCACTATATATGTACTCTTAAAGTAAATGTTGTTCTTCGTTTTAAACTATTTTTAATAATAAGTGTTAGTTCTAAAAATAATTCACTACCTCGGCTAATTAAAGACTTGAAACTGTCTTTCAACTTAAGATTAATAATATTTAAGTAATACTTATCATTAATCGAGGGTACTTTTGATATTAAAAAAAAATTCTTAATTTTTAGGACAATTCTAGAATGTCATTTATATATGAGGGAGTATTCTATGTTTTATGTGTTAACTGGCTATATATTTTCTTAATATTCTAAATTGAGTTCCACACCCACATACATATTTTGTATATTAGTCGGTTCATAGAATTTTAACATTGTGTACAAATCCATATTTAAGTGTCGATTGTGGGCAAAATATTCAATATTGTCAAATTATCATTGCATTTTTATTAATTTTGTTGAGTTTCCAATTCTTAACGTGTCAATAAGTTTATTGTGTTTATATTAAGATAAAAATAAATATTTAGAATTATCTATTTATAATTACTAATTATAATATGTATTTGGACTTAATTTAGAAATAAATGTTTATGGAATGTTTGGAGAGCATATTATGTCTTGGGATTAATGTTGACCAAATTTTGGGTTATTTGGGAGAGATTAGACAACATGATAAGTGTTGATCATTTTTTTAGATTTTTTTTGGGATAGAGAACAATAATATAAATATACAAAACATATTTACATTCTAATATGAAAAATATGCAAAATTGTAGAAACTTTCATTAAATGATTGACAAACTCTCATATGCACCTGGTGCATGGTGCACTCACTCAACAATTTTAGGTTGTTTACACTAAAAAGATTACGTTGTCATACTAAAAAAGTGTGTTTAAATTACACACAAAACTGATTTTCAGTATATTTTAACCATACTTTTCAGTGTAATCAAATCATATGTTTCACTGAAAACAGTCTCAAGTGTTGAGTGAGTGCACCATATACAAAGTGCACAAGAGAGTCACTTTAAATGATATTTGTCCATCACACATTTATCTTTTACGTTACAAAAATACATAAATTCTTAAATATTACCATATACTTACTTTGATTTTAATTATTCAAATATTTATATAACTTATGTTTATTCTACTTTAATATTGGTTAAAAATTTCTAACCATACTTTTCTTTTGAATTAAATATTTTCTTCTATAAATAGCTTGCACAAATCATTGTTCATCTTCTACACACACATCTAAAATACATTTCATTTCAATAATAACTGTACACACAATAATTCTTTTGTTTAATTCATTTAAAGTGAACAATACACTCTCATAAGAAATAATTTTATTTATTTAAATACTACAAGTCAACCTCCATTCTAAAAAAAAGTCAATGGTGCGAAATATTTGGACAACACAATAATATATATATATATATATATATATATATATATATATAATTTCACTTAATTCCTTAAAATTCATATTATAATTTGTTTTTCAGGTTTTTCACCTTAAAACCCAAAACCACATTCTTGATTTCATACTTCATAAGAACACTTATCTATTTCGTCCATTGAGTATATATAAAGTAAAATTGGTTCATATGCGAACAATATTTATAAACCTTTTAGTATAAAAATTAATACCCTTTAGCGTATCCAAGTAATCCCTTTAATTAAATAATTAATTCTTTTTTACCTTTAACTAATACCCTTCAAAATTAATATCCTTAAGAGAAAATAACTAATACCCTTCAAATGGTTCATATTTGAATATTTTCTTTTTATACTTTTTCCTTACCCATATCATCTTCTAAAACAATGCTATATTATGGTATATGAGAATATAAAATATATATTATTCTAATAATAAGTTTTTTTTTTGTCAAATTGTTATCTTATAACATTGTTCTATTATATTCTCTCTTTTTTAAATGAAATCTCGGTACTAATTTAGGGGAGCCACTATCGCTAGAGTACACTAATTTAAAACCTTTTTTTTCTCTGTATTGACTGGCCCGTCGGGAGTTGATAGCAACTGAAGGTTTCGAATCTGAGATTTAAAGAGAAGCACAATCCTAATTCTGCAACATACACCACTAGCCAACTCTTTGGGGTTATTAAATTCTTATTTTCATTTTATGGAGATATGAATATTGTGAATAATTATTGAGTTAATGTGTATGATTGTAGTATTTTTATCATCTTTATAAACTATAGCGTATAATAACTCAATTCTATCCGCTATAATTCAAAGTAAAAAAAATAAATAAACTGCAATAAAAGAATTGAGACTAATTCATGTATTTGGTTGGATATGCTAACAGAATTAGTTAAATTGATGGTGTGAAAGCTTCATATCTAGAACCACCAACAACCTTGCAAAAAGTTCAAAGACTTTAAGGTATTCAATATAAATTGTGATCAGTTCTAATCTTAAATTGTACACTATAATTTTCTAGAAAAAGTTTATTTCGTTTTTGAGAAAAATGATTATATATTTGTGTGGATTGAATGTTAACATACTTGTGAAATTTTAGTGATATGAAATGATATTAAAAATCGTCAAAACCTTATTCAATTGTTTAGTTATCCCAAATAATTCCCTTCAAGTGTAACTTACAAATTGAAGAATTTTTTCTGTCCTTCTGCTTTTTCTGCAATATACCAGAGACTTCTCACATTTTTTAAGGTAAATTTCATGCATATCTTTTTTCAAAGCACAAGACATCTCTATTTTTAATCTCAAACCTTTATTATTGTGTTTCTATTTTTTGTATAATAAATTAAATGCATTTTCTCTCTTATTCCAAAGATCCAAATTTTCAATAAAGGTACACTATACTGATTTTCTTTCTTTCTTATTATTTCACAGATTTGTGTGTTCGCTATTGAAGAACAATGCACAGGCAGTGAGACTTAGATATAAGAACCCCATCAAAAAAATTCTTTTAAATCTCTCAAAATTTTATTATATGGTAGTATAAATATATTTGCTATTGCATTCATGCAACAGTAGTAACATCTTTAATTTGGTTAATCTTGGTTGATATTATCTATTTTTATTGATGATGGTTTTTGTCAGTGTTTTGAATTTTTTTATTGTATACTTCAAATTGTTATTTTTTTATTGGGTAAATATTTTATGGACTGTAATTTAGTGGGAGTGATAAAATGAGGACTGTAACTTTTTGGGCTGGCAAAATGAGGATCATAATTTTTGGACTGATAATTTAAAGGACAATAACTTTTACAAGTAGCAAATTGAGGCTAAATCACCCAAAATCAACTCAATCAGGGCCCAATTCGGTCTGAATTCAAGCAAAATCCGGACTATTAGACCAATTTAGTTTAATTTTACCTCAAGTAAAGTTTTTATCCTTAATTTGTCAATCCAAAAAATTATGTTCCTTATTTTGCCAACCTCCATAAGTTAAAGTCCTTAAATGTGAACTTGAAAGATCAAAATGTTGTTTTTACTTTTCCCGATTAATTTATTTCACACTCAGTTTCAAGTTTTTACTACCAATTCTCTATTAATGGTTGGAAGATTGACTGATTGATTTTGGGCTTCACTGAAGATTCTTTAGTTGGTAAAGTAAAATCTTCTCAGTTTAATTTTTTTTTAAATTTAATGATTGAAATAGATCGTAAATTGATTTTTAGAAACAATTGAGAAAGAAAAAATGTGAAAGAAATCATCAATACTCCTTCTGTTCCACAATAAAGTTCACACTTTTATTTTTTGTTCGTCCCACAATACTCTTCACATCCGTAAAATAAAAATAATGCTCCTCACAATACCATTTTATTCACCAACTTTTCTTAAAAAATATAACACATCAGGTATGTGAAGACTAATGTAGAATAGGGGGAGTATTATATACTGATTAGTTTGTAGTTGATTTTTTTTTTCTGAATTGAGATATATTTATATTATTTATATTTTAACTCTCACTGCATGAAGGAGTTTAATTGGTTAGAAATTATTATTTCATCGAGGGTTTGTAAGTCTCTTCGTAAATTTTGTCTATATTGCAGGATTAACCTTGAATGTTAATCTTCGTACGTTTTTCTACTTTCTAAATAAAAACTTATTTTCTCCTATGATATATGATTTTTTTATTGATCTTTATATTCATGCATTTCATGTTTCTTGCGTTAATGTAAGACCTTTTTTGTTTTTCGAATTTTGCTGATAATGATGGTTTTGGTGAATATGGAGGTTATGATAACTGTAAGTTTATTCATAAATTTCCCAAATATTAATTTGGTCTTAGAGTTTTGTGTATATTTATATTCCTTTTGCAAACATTACACTTCCTTGGTTATTTCTTTATTTTTCTAAGAGTGGTCAACTAATAAAATATATTTAACTTATTCGTATTTTGTGATTTCAGGGTTAAGTTATACCGAATAAGAGAATGTTAATTGTTACAGAAGTTTTATTCATTGTAATTTTGTTCATGAGGAAATATATATAGATAGAAATCTTTGTTTTCATGCTAATCTTAGTTCATTAATATTTTGAACTTTTTTCTTTTTTGCTATGTTAGTAATGAGTTTTAGTTTCATATTTGCTTCCATGGTGATTAAAATGCAGTTGCGTTAAGATTGATAAGAATGGATTATCTTTTGTCTATTTCAATATATTTAGTTTTTGTTAGTTCATACGAATAATGCTTCATATAATAATGATGTACTCTCATTAGTTTACGTAAACCATATGAATTGTGCAAGTTTAATGTCGTACTTTGATTGTAATGAGGGCTAGACTTTATAAAAGGTTTATTATATTAAGAATTTATTATTATGAGAATTATTGTGTTATTAATTTTATGTTTTGTACCATGCAGTATTTTTCAAACAATGTTTTAGTTATATCGTGCAGAGTATATAGATATGTATAATTTGAGTAGTGTTTAACATTAACAAACTTTGGTATAAATGTTATTAATTCATTTAGGACACCTATTATTTTTAAATTTATTGGACGAACTTGCAGTTAATTATAAATATGATGTTGGAAATAGATAATTTTTTTTAAACAGCGCCAAGAAAAGTAATGTTATAGTGAAGATGTTGAAGTTTGGTGGATGCATAGATAATTTTTAGATGACTGGTCCTACTCATGGTTATAAAATTATATACATAGAGTTGATCTTAATCTTTGGTTATAAAATTACATAAAGGATTATGGTCAGTGGACCATAAAATGCAAATGTTAGAAAGTTAAACTTTGTTACCATTTTATACGACGGTACAGTACATTTGTTCTTTTTTTTTTTTTTCTTGGTAGGTATAAATATTAGTCCTATAACTTTACGTAAATCAATTTTTAGTTTTTCTTTTCATTTATTAGTTTCAAAGGACTAAAACATAATTCACTAAAACTATATTGAAGATTCATGGAGAAAGAATGAATTGCGAAAAACCTATCTCGCACTTCTTTTTTTTCACACTGTATGTTGTAGTAAAGAGCAAAGAACCGTCATTTAGAACCGTTGTATGCGGCCTCTATGTGAAGCACTACCATTATGCCACCACAAAAAAGAAATGACCAAGAAGTTTGAAAATAGAAAAAACTACTTGATAAATAAAAAAAATTGGGGATGAACAAGAAATCAAAATTTTAAATTGATAAAGGGTTTTGGTTTCTACTATTGAGACGAGGCTAAATAAGTAGGTAGCTTTGTTGGATTTTGTGAGTGAAATAAATTTCTTACTTGGATTCAGTATTGGTGGGAATTTGGCTGGAATGGAGAGTTATCATGGCGGATAGTGGCAATGGTATGGTGAGGGCGACAGTGCTGGTGTTTTATTGATATAAAGAGATTTTTTCTATCGTTTAAAATTAACACTGACTTTATTATTATGTAATTAGTCTAAAAATAAATAATTTTTTAATTAAAAATGAAATATGAAATTAATCAAATTGTATATGAAATTATTTACAAATAAATTTATTGTCTAATACAGCTATTCACCCTACTATTTTACTATCTTACTTACATTTGCATCTTTAAAAATATTTAACTATCAATTCTATTCAATTTCAATATAATCACCGAAGGTACCTATTTATCCACCACTTTAATCCAAATGTGGGAGACATGATTAATGTCTTTGTACAAGATTTCTATTAGATAGAGGGATTGACAATTTGGTGTGAACGAAACCAATAAAACAAGGTAATTAGATTATATGTATTTTGTTTCTTTAATGTTAATGTGATAGTCCTTTTTTCGTTTTAATTTTTTTATTACCTCCTGGTTTAAACAATGATGAAAAATACAACTAGACCATGTATAGTCAGTTTAAATTTTCCTCCCAATGTTTCACATGCAAGTCAAATTGTTAATTTTGAGCTTTGTTAAAGAAATATTAAAACCAATGAATGTTGGTGAATACTGAGCTTCGTTTGTCTTTTTTTTTAGTATTTATTACTAATACTAATATTAAGTTGATTTTTATTTTATTTTAAAAATAATATTAAAAATATTTTTAAAATAAAATAACTTACTTTTGTTTTTTTATTAAAAAAATCAAATATTAAAATTAATAATTTTTAATCAAATTAAATTAAATATGAAATTATTTACAAATAAATTTATTACACGTCACGATTATATACACTCACTATCTGACTCAACTCACTCACTTCTGAATTCACTACCTTATTTAACCATTTTTACTAAATACATCGACTATAAAATTATAATTTTATCTAACGTAAAATAATTACACTCTTTATGTGAAGCTATTTTGAGATTATCTGGTTTAGAAATTAATTATAGGTATCATTCAGCTGTACGATTGGGTTTTCATCTTTTAGATAAACAGAATGTCATATTTATGATACAAATTCATTAAAGTATGTGTTGCATAGACCAAGTGTGAAAACTAACATGTTATTAGTCTGGTTTAAATTGAATGGGTTATTTGCAAAAGTAAGTGAGTTACGATATGTTGAAAATCCTCAACTTTTTATTTAGAAACCAAAATCAAGAAAGTATGAAGAAAGGCAGAGAGGGTTCTATTCTGGTCGTATTTATTGCATAGCAATTGGTACTGGTGAGGTTTATTATTTGAGGGTTCTATTGAATGCAGGGATGCAAAAATCGGCCTAGGCGGTCGCCGTCCGACTCAATTTAAGGTAAAACAGCTAAAAAATCATGTGAGGGTTCAGCGCCGCCTAGGCGGCCAAATCGGGCTAGGCGGCTAGGAGTTTAAAAGAGAAGGAAAACCCTAAATCTTAAATCTCACCATGGCGTAGCGGTCGTGGATGAAGGGCGCTGGAGAGATAGAAGAGTGGCGACGCGGCGCGATAACTGAGAAGGAAAAGAAAGAGACGACAATCATGCAAACGTCAGTACAGACGGAGGCGTGACACGGTTGGCAGCGTCAGTGCTGGGTGAGATGGAGGGCGGCGGCATCGATGCTGGGTGAAATAGAGGGCGGCGGCGATTCGTTCCTGGGATGTATCAAAGTGGTTTTGCCATTTTGGATTTTGGAATGGAAATTGGTTGATTTGTTGGGAACACACAGGGTTTATTTTGGAAAGGGGGGAAAGAGAAGGGATAGATTCTTTTCGAAGCTGAACCTTAATTTTAGGAAAATGAAGTAAAAATCGTGAGGGCTGACGCAGTTTAATAAAAAAAAGTTAGGCGGATTTCCAGGCGGCCAAAAAACGTCCGCCTAGCGTTTTTCGACTTTTGCACCCTTGATTGAATGTTGTTACTGGTCCTGCGTATTTTGATGACATAACTTTTTTTTATTGTAATAGTTCACACAACATTTTGTGATGTATGTGTGGACGGTGATAGAGAGTGTTGATGGATTTGATCAGGCTAGAGTTTGAGCTTCTGCGTCGTCAAAGAGATCTCATTTTATTACTTTGATCACGTTCGAATCTCTAAATTACTTGTGTGATATGTGAGATAGAAGTTGAAAATATATTTCTGATTATATTTTATACAAATGAAGGAGGATTATGCATTTTTCAAGTAAAAATTTGCGTACCAAGGAAAGTGTGAAGACAAAGTTGGGACAAAAAGAGTTATTTGTTATTCTTTATATGTATTTATCTTATAATATAATACAGTGTACATTTTTTCGTGTTACAGTTATATATATAATTAGAAAGGGATTGTCTAAAAAATATTTGATAAACCATTGCATGAAAAAATAGTTGCATTATAAAATATTAAACATAAAATATATGAACAATTATACTAAAATTTAGTTATGTAAAATCAAATATGAAAAATTGTTATTTATTAACCAAATTAAATATGATATTTTTTATAAATAATCTTATTTATAGAATGTAGTTATCTTAACACTCTATTTTAATAAGTTCCCCCACTTCTTAACTCACTCACATTTTTTCTTTTTATTAAATATACAACTTTAAAATTATAATTTTATCTAACAAATAATAATTGTACATACGTCTCTAAAGATACCCACTCGCCAATTTTCTTTAATTTTAATACAACTACCAAATATACTTACTCCCTTAACTTTCTACACTAGCAAGAGAAAAAAATTAGTAGTGTCTTGCAAATGATGTCTATTAGTATTAGTCAAAGATATTGGAAATTTGGTATGAAAGAAACCCATAATATAAGATAATTTGTTAATATGTAATATATATTTTTAATGTTAACGTAATAAACTTTTGTTCTTTGTAATATATTATATATATTATTATTTTCTGTTTAAATAGTGATGAAAAATTCAATTGGATCATCTGTAGACAATTTAAGTTTTTCTCGAAATATTTTGGTTGAAATCAATCTCATTCAATTTCAATACCATCAAACATATTGACTCATTCACCTCTTTAAAACAATGGTGGAAAACATGATTAACGTTACTATACAAGAGTGTTTACAAGTTAGAGAGACTTATAATTGATTATGAAAGAAACCAACAAAGAAACATAATTTGTTCAGACACATTTTTTTAATGAAATGTATTTATCCTTTTTTAATTGCATTATATTATTTCTTTCTTTTTTTTTTTTTGTTACTTTCTGTCTGAACAATGAAGAATGCTATTGAACCATTTAAAGACAATTTAAGTTTTCCTCCAAATGTTTCAGCTGAAAATCAAATTGATCATTTTAAAGAATGTTTTAAAGGAAAATTAGAACCAGTGAATGTTGGTGAAGTAATTGAGCTTTCTATTAAATGCAATAATGCTGAATTTAAAAGTCGTCTGGTGATAGTTATATTTCTTTAGATGCATTTTTTCCTTACTAAAATTGTAAATTTAATATTTTTATCATATATTCTTAGTACATACCAATGCCAGAATGGACTCGGGTTATATTATATTGAAGTGTGTTAGAACTTAAGATTTATTCTCAATCTATTATGAATTCGGGTTTACTGTTGATACAGATTATCACATTCTTTGTCTAGCTAAAACTTGGTATAGATTTATTAGAATTGTTGGACTGCGTAAAGATGATTTTTATTTTTTTTGGAAGGAATATAATTGTATTGATGTTAGAACAATATTGATTTCCATTGTATTTGTACAAAGGCTGAATATTTTATATTGTTTTTTTTTTAAATTAAGTTCATTTGTTGATTCATTTATTTGTATTGTTATATTTTACAACAATATTATTTTTAGTAAGCGATAGTAACCAATTTTACTCCATATATGCTTTTTATATATTTGCAGGTTTATGCACAAACATTTATATATATATGTATATAAATTTACATTAACCTAAACACATGTACAATATATATTTATCTAAATAAATTTGAATCAATTTTTAACGTTTCTTCCTTATCGTTTTTTTTATCAAAGTCATCAATCTAACTTTTTGTGTCCGATCTAACCCTTTTCATTAGAGAATAACTCATATCTATATCAAGAAATAATTATTATCTTGAATATTCCAATACAATTCATTGGTTAGTTTTTTGTGTACGAAATAGATATATTAAATTTGATAAGTTCAAATTACTTTAAATAAATATATCAAACATAAAAGTCATTATCTTAAATATAGAACAGTCAATTGTTCTGTATTATGGACAATCATGTTAGTTTGCATAAAAGTAGATCAAAGTTCTATAGCTAAAAAACTGGGTTATCAGGTTTAGAATAATAAAATTTATATAATTTCAACAGTAAATTGTAATATAGTAGTGCTTTTTCAAGGCTGGTGTAAAATATGTGACCATTAACACCAAGGTCTTCCTTCGTTACACCCGAACTAATTTCTTACAATATCATAAACAATAATTAAGAAAGCTTGAAATTTATTGTCTATAGTTTACTACGAAATAATTCAGTACAACAAATATATGTGTTATATAACTTTAGTTTAAATGATTTTCGAATTGTTATTTACCATACAAGTGTATCATTGAATGACGATATTACCTTAAATTCACTAATTAATGAATGTATCTACTGACATATACACAATTCATCTAGGAATGATTTAAGTTTAGTTCTTCCACAAAATTCATTCTAATATAAACCTGATGTAATTTCTATCACATATACATAAAAAAATATCAATGATTTCTTAATATACAGTATTAAAAGAACACATGTAGATTAAGACATACAAACACAAAACAGACTGATAAAAAATAAATATATTGTGAAGTGTCCGAGACAATATTATTGATTTAAAAAATAAAATGTATTGATATGTTTACCTTCTATTTTAGTGTTTGTTATTTTGGAGCTCTTTTATCCTCCAAAAAAATTATGTTGTTGTTAATTTATAAAACCTTAGCAATGATTAGGCGTGAAATTGTTATGTTTTGGTGCCCGATTTGCTCATGTTTTGAGTGTTTTCGATTAGTGTTTGGAGTCAAATGAGTATCATTTTTATAAACGTATTAATTTGTCTCTTTGGTTTTCATAGATGGATAGAGGACGAAAAACGGAGTTCGTAGGACTTTGAATCGACTCAAACGGATGCCCGGATGAGAAGATATTGAAGAAATACGATTAGTATTAGTGCGGACGAGGAAAAGTATCAGTTGGGAGGAGTTGTAAGTCACTCGAGTGACTAGGTCGAGCGCCCCCGCTCGAGCGCATTGCTCGAGCGCCTAAACGTACAGAACTTTTCTTGCGCTCGAGCAGCTCGAGCGCCACCGCTCGAGCGCCCAAAACATACAGTGCATTTTCACCGCTCGAGCGGAACCGCTCGAGCGATTGTGTCATTCGAGCTACACTGCTCGAGCGGGACCGCTCGAGCGTTTTGCTCGAGCACCCTTGGATTTTTGCCTCCGGATGCGTATTTTCGGCCCATTAACTCCCGTTTCGACCCATGCCTATATATACCTCTTCCAAACACGTTTTGAAGAATCCCCAAACTTTAGAAATAATTTTTAGAATTAGTTTTTGGAGAGGAAGGAGAGGAGCAAGCTATACTTACGTTTTGTTGAGGTTTTGCATACGAATTCTTAGTTTCTTTTCTTTCTTAGTTTCTTTTAATTAGCTCGATTACTTTTAACGCTTTAAACTTCGTTTTTATCAATTCAAATTTTAGTTCTTCGTATTTATTTTCTTTTAAAACCCTAGTTCATGTTTCGTATTTTCTTAGTGCAATTCATTATGTTTGTGTTCGTCGTTTCTTCTATTGCTTTTATGATTGTTAAAACCATGTCTAGCTAAAACCCTTGCATGCTTAGGGTAGGATGAACTCGTAGAAGTAGGATGTGGGTACGTAATTAGGGTAATCCGTGACGTTAGTTTTAATTCTCTTGATTAATGAATTCTTATAATTAATCTGAACTTTACCTTTGAATTTAGTACGAAAGTGTTAGAGAGAGGACGACCGCATCACTCAATAACAATTAGTAGTCTTCACGAGAAGGTTTAGGAAAGGTTAATTCATCTACCGGTTTAGCGAAGGAGGACGACCGCATCACCTTAGTTAAATTAGGGTCTCATTAATTAAGCACAATCTATTAACTTGTTAGTAGATTAGTGAAGTCGAGTGTTAGGGTAAAGTATTAGGGTTTAGAATCTTGAGCTTTCACCTTGCATTCTTTTACTTAGGTTACTTCTTGTTTGTCACGATTACTTTGATTATGTACCTGCTCCGTTAGTATACGTAGGGATTCCTATCTTAAGCATCACCATATCTCATTAGAACACAACCCTCAGTTAATTTAATTGCTTTAGTATTTTAGTTTACTTAGTTTATTTCAGTCTTTTAATTAATCTTTCAAAAAACCAAAAAACATTACACTCATATTAACTACGACGCGTAGATCTTCAGGGATCTATTCGCATATACACCATCCCTTGGGTTCGATAATACTTGGTCCCTATACTTGCCCATACTACAGTGAACCCGTACTCTTGCGGGGTAGCTACTAGTAGAAAGCTAGTGTAGTTCGATTCAAGTCAAGCAAGTAGAGGATACCGTGTTGAAGAATTCTTTTTTAGATTGATTGGCTGATTTAGTGTTTGGACATGCATTGAAAGATCTGGAACTCAACGAAATGCTTTCATCCAAAATCGATCCTAAATCACTGAAAAATATCAAATATCGGAGATCGATCTATAACTTTCTAAACTTCAGAATTTATATCTTAAATGAAAAAAAAAAGGATTGTGAAATTGTTAACAAAACCCTAAAATTGAACATACCTTTTTTATACTATAAATGTATCTATTTTGGTATCATTTCAGTGCTCTTCTGGTACTTTTTCCCGGCAAGAACAAATCGATTTTGAAAAAATCATAACTAAAAATAGAAATTATATAGATGTGAAATGCAGATTTCTTTTTGCATCTTCCGTCATCTTCTATTTCTTCTTTGTAGAATGAATTTTTTAAATAAGAAGTATGTGTGGGTGATTTTTTATTCTCTGTTCTTTTGTTAGGTATATGTTGAACAGAGCTTTTGTGGGTGAAAAATACAATAACTTTTTATTGTTGGAATATGTGGATAAATACATGTGTTTTAAATTTTATTTTTTACTTCTAAGGTTTCTAGCTTATGAAACCAATTCCCTTTGTTTGTTGCAGTTATACCACATATTTTTTGCACTGACGAACTACACATCAATGATAATATATATATATATATATATATATATATATATATAATATAATATAATATTAAAAATATCTCATGTATTGTTTTGCCATTGTTTTATTTTTTTAATTTGTAAACAATTTTAATTGATTATGTTAGGAATATAACAATTGTTGTTTAATCATTAATTTATGCATAGTGAGATTATTTCATATATAAATTATTCTAGGGAATTAGTTGTTTTCTCTAAATAGTATTAATTATTTTTATTGAAGTGTATTTGTTTCTTTTCATAATACAATTGATACTATTCAGTGAAACAATAAATATCATTTAGGGGACAAAATCAATATTTTTTTGTCAAAACATGTACAACTAATATCCTTTAATCTTTCATGTATGAATCATTTCTACTCTATACTTTTTTTTTGTTTATATATTTTTGTAGGTTTTATTTGGAAAATACTCCCTTTGTCTCACTGTTTCTTTCACATATGAAAGTGTCACGTTGTTTAAGAAAAATTTGTGTTATGTGAGTGTAGAGTTGAATAAAATAATACTAATTTTAAATTTTATTATTTTTTGTGATGCATAATTATTTATTTTTATGTTGCATGGAAATATTTGTGGAATTTCTTAATTAGACAACTATCAAAGTAATCACGGAAGAAGCAATATCTTCCAAACACCATTTATTTATATTTTACACGATATTTTTTAGTAAACTCTTTATCAATTAACTTAAATTTATTTAATAAAAAAATGATCTAATAAATCCTCAAATTTTCCATTTTTAACAGTAAAGAATATTGTGCATTACTTTTGCTTTATTTGACACACATAATTTAAATCTTATCAAAATGACTACTTTTTAAATGAAAAATTAACAAATTTAATTATTATAAATGTTATTGTGTTTAAAAAATTAAAGCAAACCTGTTAATTTATTTGCAATTTATTTATAATAATAAAAAAATGAATGATAACATATTATTTATTTTTGTGAATATAAATGAGATTTCTGTAACTATTAGTTTTAGTTGTTTTTGTTAAAGAAAATAAATGTCCATTTTAAAATTATTCAAAATATATATATAATTTAGAATAAAATTTGAAAAAAAAAATGACTTCCGTGCGAAGCACGGGTAGACCTGTTACTAGTTAAGGATAAAGAGAGTAATAAACAAAGACAGGCAAAGTAAAAAAAAAAAAATTGAAAACCTAAAGGTACAACTAATTAGGTAAAGTATAACCTCATGATCTAGCCTGTATTATGGTTCAACCATCTTTTCATGGGTTTAATCAACTTAATAACTCTAATTTTGCATTAAATATGTAATTAAAGATAATAATTAATCCATCTAATCACACGCACAAAGAGGCGTGGGTGGGGTTAAGACCAAGTGACTTAGCTCATTGAGTCATTAGTGTTTGTTATGGGCACGTTTAGGTGATAATTTGATAAGACGAAGCTCCCATGTGCCCACCCATTAGGGATACATTCATTTCAATTTGACACATGTTAGTGGGCACTACCCTGTCTATTGATCATATAATTTTTTTATCTTAATCACTTCCTAACTACACTAATAAATAAATTGACTAATAAAATAAAAATAAAGACTAATTTACAGAAGGGATTCATAATTATTCCCTTGCTTCCTAATTGTAATGGAAATAATTAAATGAATTAATTCCACATTTCTCTATAAGTTCGGACTTTTAGATGAAATGAATTATTTTTTCATGGTATCAGAACAAAAAGTCTCACGCTTAAATAAAGATAAGTTGAGTTTGGTCCATAAATAAAGAGGAGTATATAAAAAATAATTAAATAAATTTATTTCACATTTCTCTATAAATTCAAATTTTTAGATGAAACAACTAATTTAATGTTTGCATATTCAAGAAGTTGATGAAAACTTAGCAAATTTAAGCTCGACTTGATTAGTCTCAACTAAATATCAATGATAATATAATAAAGGGTGTAACTATTTACATCTAGCAATGTGTTTAGTTAACCCATTATTGGGTACTGGCTACACACCTCATATTTCACTTATTTGCAAATTTAATTTAGTATATTCACTTTAAATTTATAATTATATCCCTAAAATAATATTTACAGTCATCATTTTAATATATCACAGCCACCAATTAACAATTAAAATTTACAAAATTTTCACACCCCGCCAATTTAAAAAGAACTGCATGTTAATTCGAATAAGACACATTTGCGAAACTATCTGTGCTAATTTATGGGCTTAAAAGAAAAAAATTGATTGGTTAATTTCATTTGGCTGATTAATTCTTTAAATCAAGTAACATTTTCTGATCATCATATATAAATTTCATTCAGTTTAATTTTTTAATCGTATATATAATTGTATTATTATGATTTATTTGATTAAAATTAGGGAGAGAAATGAGTTTGAAATACGCGCAGATTAATTTATATAAATATTGCATTATTTAGGGGGATGTTGCAAGCTAAATAATTAGATTAATTAATGTCAATATTGTATTAGAGGGACGTAGCTACTTAAGTAATTTGAGGAACATCGCTGTTTTCTCGTTTTCGCTCGACAAATACGCGCCACTACAAGAATTTGAGGATGTAGGATAGAGTTTACATGATTGAATTAGAAATTGCTTAATTATTTGATGGAGATGCTATATTGATTCGGAATATGACTAAATATAGAATAAAAATGGATCATACATTAACCATTAAAAGATATTAGTTATTTTCACTAAAAAATATTAGTTGTTTACTGAAAACAAACTAAAACTCCTCAGTGAAAATTAGTTCTCCATATGAGATTGAATTTATTTAGTATATAATTGCATTTATTTAGTAATATCATAATATTCATTTAACAATTTCACTACTTTTATAAACTAATACCATTATTATTGTACACACACAAACACGCTGAACTATGTGGATAAATGTAATGATGTTAATTTTTATTTGTAATGGTATTAATAAATAAATATAATAGTATTAGTTTCGAATGGTGAACAAGTTTCACTGTAGAACGACTCCGTGATTATATATATATATATGAGAAAATGATCACATGTCCACTGGTAGACATAAACTTATATACCCACAGCGAATGTGTTGATGACACATAAGTAGGGGATCCGCTATTATTTTAATTGATTACTTATATCTGTTTATATATCATTAAGTAATTCGCGGTGGGTATATAAGTTTGGAGTAATATTTTTTCTAATTGTATTATTAAATATTAAAACAATTAACACAACTCAATTTCGTCCTATTAATTAAAAAAAGTGGGGAGAATAAGAGAGCTGGAATTAAACGAAATTATGTCAAAATGGAGTTAGAAGATGCAAGATGTGTTGTACCGGATGCAAGATGGTTACAACTTACAGTGGGGTAGGGGTAGAGCTGTTAAAACGGGGCCGATCGAAGTTTGGTTTTAAGGATGGGTTGGGCCTTAAAATTATAGGCTAAAAAAGAATAGATTTTTTTGGCCCGGCCCGATAGGCTCGGCGAACCGTTTGGGCTCAGGTGGGGTTTGGCCCGGTGGCCCAGTTTGGCCCAATATATATCTATATATATATATATATATTTTTTTTATTTTTAGGATTTAGGGTTACGCTCCGACTCATCTCTACTGTCATTTGAGATTTTTTTTTTTCATGTTGATTTAAGTTTACTTGGTTGACATTTGATTAAAGTTCATATAATTGTTGAACACATATAAAAATCAAGTATAATAATAACATATAAAAAAATTGGGCCGTTTTGGCGGTGGCCAGTTTAGGATCAGGATGGGCCTGGAAATAAGTGGTCCGAAATCATTGGGCCGAAAAAAAACTCATGGCTGGGCTGGCCTGGCCCATTTGATAGCTCTAGGTAGGAGTCATGAAATATGAACATGTAGATATATATTTTTTTTAATTTTTATTAACTTTCGTTTAATTTCGATTGATGAATTTTTTTATGTAATTTATTTTGTGAATATCAACTGGTTTTTTTTTTTTATTTTTTTTATTTTTAAATCTCGCTTATTATAAATTTGGATTCAACTAAATATTTGAAATATAAACACTAAATTTATTTAAATTATAAAACATAACCTCTTTATAACAAACTCTTTTAAACATAATTAATATATAAATATATATTGAAATCACCAATAAAAATCATGTAATTGACTAATTGCACTAATTATTTTTATGCTAAAACTTAAATTATAAAATATAATCTCTACATTTTCTTAAAATTAACATGGATACATATGTGTTATAAAATAATGATAAAAATTATATGTAATTAAATAAACAATAATAATTAATAAAATATAAAATACTATATATTCCAGAAGTCAAATATTAACATTAATATCAACTAACTAAGTGCATCCTGTTCAATTAGATTTCAAGTTCAATTTTAAATTAAATTTTAATTTTTTCAATAAGAAGTATATAATTAAAAAAAAATTGAGGTATTATTGATTACTTTTTGGTATATTATTGATTACTATCTGGGGTATTATTTATTATTGTTCGTTTATTGATTACTATTTTGAATATTGTTAATTATTATTTGAAGTATTGTTGATTCAAAAGATAGAACACCCCAATTATATAGTTTTCATATTTTTTTTTAAAATTTATTCAAATGCATGGTATGCACTCTAAATATACACAAACTACTTTAATATCAAATGATCAAAACGGTCATAAACCACTTTAATATCAAATGATCAAAACGGTCAAAGCACCTCCTCTAGGCGCTCATGGTCTCACGTCCAAAGCTTGGCCCGAATGGTTGGGTATATACTATGTGTTTAGGTACCACCCAATTGGGACTTTTTTGTAGTGGAAAGGTTGCGCTGTGTGATTTCACTTGGCCACTTGAAAATTTTAAAATATGTAGGGGTATTTTAATTTTTAGATATTTAGTTGCTTACTCAATTTGATTTTTAAACCCATCCCTTGAATATAAATCGAATCTATAAACCGGCCTCTTTGTGTAAACTAGTTTAGTCTATTTTGTTTAATGTTTTATGTTTTTTAGGTATAACAATATAATGTACATGTAATTAACATTAATTAATATAATTAGATTAATTATATATCTCTTTATAAGTTCAAACTTTTAAATGAGATGATTTCATGTTATTAGAGCTTTGGCTTGTCCACATCTTGAGTTTAAACATAGTTGAAAGCAACTCTAGTAACCATATTAAATTGGACTTTCATTGAGTTTACTCCCTAGAGTGGAGAGTTAAGAATCAGCCCATAAGTGAGGGGGAGTATTAAAAAATTAATATAAATTAATTAATTTTATACATTTTTACAAGTTCAGAATTTAGACGAGATGAAAATATTTCAATAATATTAAAGACATTACGAATATACTGAGCTTAGTTTGTGAGGAAGGTTTGTGTGGGATGCTCTCATGGATGAGACATAACTATTAATATTTGTATTATATTTTGCTTTAAAGAATGGGTGAATCAAAGTCTCATAAACTCATGAGTCATGCAAATGCGATCCGTTTCATATATGAGACCGTCTCATATATAGTTTTTTTTTAATACTACCTAGAAGTTAAACTAAGGAAAAATTAGATATTATACAAACTTAAAATTTCGTAAATTGATTTTTCATATTCAATTTACTTGAATTTTCTTAACTATCAAGTGTATATTATGCCAAAAGTGAGGTAGTAAAGTGTTTTTTTTTTTTTTAAGTGACATTTAAGTTCATTTTTTTTGGTATGAGACCATCATGTTGTGAAAAAGCCTTCAAAACATTATGTTTTAAATAAAAGTATGACCATTAAATGTTAATCACCGTCTGCCGCTCTTTAACATGAAAATCAGTCTATATATATTGTACTCTACAATTCGTTCGTCAGTAAATATTAGTGAGGTTTCAACTTGCGTAGCATGATGTGGAACTTTTGGAGAATATACCATCCTTTAATATTCATGAGTTTTAAACCGTCATTTAATTTCATAGGTTTATGATTTGAGTCATTTGCGTTGTTCATGCTTGTGAAGATTATATTGCTTATCGTTATCAGACTCCCTTCTATATTGTGAGGTCTCTGATTGCCTTTGATTTCTTCTTTCAAGTTGAGAGTCTCTTCTTTTCTCTTCTGAATTGAGAGTCATAATTTTTTTTTTCTTTGTGTTGTTTGAAGTCAATTTTTGACCATAAATTATTTACAAATTCAAATTAGAGAAATGAGTGTTGATAAAGTAGTAAAAGTGGTGGATTGGCAAGTGAACAATCAATAGTAAAGGGTGGTGGCGCTAGTAAAGATACAATGAAAATGGTTTGTTAAGCTATATTTCGATAACATTGTGATTACCTGTTAAAAAAAAAAAACATATAGTGATTACATGATTTGCCTTTGTTCATAGTAAAATCAGTGGTTTAACTCATCGTTTTGCTAGACGTTTGGGTTATTCCCAAGTACTTATTATTGAGTTGAACCTCCAACTATTGTAGATAATTTTCTTGATAGTTATTATTATTTCAATTCTTAAATTATAAAAGTTATTTTATTTTAAAAAAAATCACATTTTAGCAGTGAAATTAATAATCAAGTAAACATATTTTATAGAGGACAAATATGATATAATTTTTTAAAAATATTTATCTATAAATGTTACGATGCGATGTAATTAATAATTAGTTAGTGTATATTACTTAAAAATTAGTCTTACTTTATAATTATATTCTTAGTGTTGATCATTCTCGAGAATGTATAATGTAGTGACGGTAGAATTAACAGTATTAATTTATAATATAAATAATAATATTAAGAGTACATAATACTTTGAAATTTTGAACAATATTGGTATTTACTTAGTAGTGCATAATTTTTTGTTTAATAAATTAAGTTGCTTTATTAAGTGAGAGGGTACTAGTAATAGCTAGGGTTAAGAAAAATAGAAAAGAAATTGGGGATTAGTCGGTCGAATAATTAGGTGTATGAGAGGTACTAGTGAAGTGAGGTGAGCTAAAAAACAGCTTAGAAATGCATATATTTTAAGAGGACGTAAAATGGTGATACAGATAGATATACAGATGGGGTGGGTTTGGCACTTTACTAACCCATCATTCCTATCCATTTATCAATTCCTCCTCATTTAATAGCCATTTTTGGCAACAAATACTCATCAAACCAGGTTTTATTTTGCCTTTTTTGTAATTAGATCAAATCAAACAAGCACAACCTAATCCACGACTTTTGGTTCCGCTGCTCGTTATGGCTAAGCTAATTTTTTTTTTTTATACTCGGTATCCGACCCAAAAACCAACTAATTCGGGACCCATAACCCACCATCTAGTGGAGGAAATCAGAGCAAAATTTTGTATAGACGGTTAATCATTTCGAAAATTGATCGCACCCAATAAATTTCGAACCTAAGATCTAGAGAAGAGCATACTATAAAATTTATTAAAATTATATTTATATTTTTTACGTGTCATTGAAAAAACGATTGAAAATATTAATTCATATAATGAAAATATCAACTCATATGATAAAAAACATTAATTATATATTAAAAATATATTAACTGTTGAGCCATAAACTAATATTTTTTTTATATATGAATTAATGTTTTTTTTTTTGAATGAATCAAATATTGAAAAAAATTGAATTAAAATTACAATAATTATAGAATTCAAGTGATGCGTAGCCTTAATGCTAGTCATCTGATATTTAACATGAACATCTATTTTTTTTAGACTATTGCATATATTATAAGTAACTTTCCGTATTGTGTATATATTTTTGTAATGAAAAATAAGTAATAACACAAAACTTTTCTTGCAACACAAAAACTTCTAATCGGCGTATTCAAATTCTGGGGAACTCTCATTTTCAAGTATTAGTATTACATGTACAAAATTTGCTTGTTTAATGATTCTAAAAAGAATTATACATTAAATCTATCATTTTGTAAATAGTGATACTTTATATATCACACAATAATACTTTATGTTGGAATTTTTTATGACCGTGGAAATAATAATTTGAAAAATTAAAATAAAATTACAACTCGATACAGAAATTTACATTGAAACAGAAAAGAGAAGAAAACTGTGTGTCGAGTCGAGGAAGGCCTCTTCCCGCAAGACGAAATTTTCCCGGTAGTGCTCTTCGGTTCTGGAAATACGTCCCCAAAGGTAAAACGACACTTTCGTCTTCAAGAGTGCAGCACCGCAGGTCTTGAAGCTCCAGCGAACAGAAAGAACGTATGAACTGGACTGCTTTCTTAAAGACTCTATATGTTAGAATACTTAGGGAGAGAGTGAGAGATATTTTCTGTGTGGTGCTAGAAACTATGCATGAAAACACCTATTTATAGGCCTCCAAGACCCACACATGCATGGAAGGATTGTTAGTCAAACTACGAACCTGAACCTTTCTGCATTCCGGTTCGTCTCAGCCAAAATTAGGGAGACGTAAGTCACTCCCAATTAAATGAAAATCAGGAAATTTGTCAACAATTGAATTTAAACACATGTTTTGCATTTCATTTGCTCTTACATGTCCATTTCAACGAATCTGGACACTCCAAATTTCTGGGCAGGGTCCAAACTTCTGGGCTCAACAAACTTATAAAACTCTTCAAGGCCCGAATACAACCCAAAGATCAATTGCCAATGACCAATAACCAATATTCAAGGTCCATCTTTAGCCCAGTCTCAATTTAAATTCCCTTTTCATTTTCACTCATATATTATTATTGGTACGCACCAATAATTCCAACACTTTACATGTAAAACAATGAAATTTAAAAATAAATGTTCACTAGACGTACACTTCTTGCAAAACGAATATGCCGTAGAAATTTATAATTATTAGGGAAAAAAAGAAAAAAAGAAACGCTTCATGTTTGGCTCACTTTTCGTGAACGAAAGGCTACCACGAATAGTAACCACTTACTCAAATCGACGAATTCATTTTCCTTGTAAAATAATCGATCAAAATGTGGCCTAGCCTGGCCTGGCCTCGTTCAAACCATTATAATATAGTAACAATAATGAATTATGTAACTTAAAATTTTATATTAGAAAAATATTAAAACAGGGAAAATTATTGGTAGGAAATAATTACTCACACTGATCAAATTGTCAACCCCCTTTCCAGCTATCTAATAGTGGCAATCCACCAGCGCCGCGGCGGAGAAGCCAAGGCACGGCGGCCGAGTCGCCGGAAACTGCTCCTCCGGCGGCGCCGGCAGGTTAAGATCCAATGCCAACATGTTTCTCGGCTTCCCACACGACGACGTCATTTCGTTGTCGACACTCGCAGCTACTCTATGCCTCCTCATGTGCCCGCCCAGCGCCTGACCCGACCCGAATTCCGACCCGCATATTGAACACTCGTGAATTTTTTGCTTGCTCTGTTCGTTATGACAAATTCTCTGACCCGAATGTGTAGAAGGTGGCGGACGAAACTGCCCTTCTTCGACCTCCAGCGCCGCCGCATCCGGCGGCGATTTTTTCCGATAGTCATCCGCGGCGGTTTTAGGGCGCTTATGGCTGGCACGGTGGCCGCCCAACGCTTGAAACGTCGGGAAACCTCTGTTGCACGTTTTGCACTCGTAAACGTAGACGCCTACTTTTCCGGTCTCCGCCGCCGTGGTGTTGATTTTTGCGGGTTGTGGAGGGGAGTAGCCTCGGGCGAGGAGAATCAAACAGTGGGCCATGTCCTCGTCTTCCTCCGTTGTTGTAGATGTGGCCGGAGAAGAAACGAATGAATTGTAGAAATCGCCGGTGGAGGAGGCGGAGGAGGACGGCCGCGGCCGCTTCGTGCGCTTCCCTTTGACGATCATCTGATCACTACACCCGGAAAACTCATCCATGAATTCCAATTTCATCAAATCCCCAATTTCCTCCAATTAATAAAACTATTTATTTATATATTAAATTAAAAGAAGAAAATTAAGTGAAGGTGGTACGAGAGGAGTAGTAGTGAGTGGAAGTGTGAGAAAGTGAAGAGGAGCGATGAAACTGTGAATGAGATAGTGAGGCCTTAAAATACACGCATATATTTATTTGTTTGTTTATATAATATAATTAATATTCCTATTTAGAAAGAAAGAAAGAAAAGGCAGCCCGTGAAAAGTTTAGCATGAAGTAGCTTAAGCCAACCAATCTTGTTGCTTCAGTTTCCAACTACAAAGTAAAAGCATATATCTGCTTTCCTCGCAACAATAACTAAAAGTTATTTTGTTATTATCGAGTTCCACTACTCAAACCCCAAAATCCTCTAAACATACCCCATTATTTCAAAGTCAATAGTAGACATATATAAAATGACTAAGTTATCCTTATATAAATATGGTAAATTATATGCTAGGTTTTGTTGACTTTGACTTTAATTTTTTAAGTTATTTTATTTTAAAATTAGTACATTAAATTTAAATTAATTAATTATTTTTATTTCCCTTTAAATATTTGAGAAATCTAAAAAAAATTTAGAATTAAAATATGGAAAATATTTTAAAAAATTGACTAAATATTTATATAATAAAATTATATGAAATTTAGAAATTCAATTAAAAAAATCTTTATAATCAGAAAATTAATTTTTTTTTTTTTAAAATGGGGCATTTACGTATTGGTTCAAAAAAGTGAACCTATTTACAAATAGGTTCAAAATATTTACACAGACGCATAAAAATATTTGCACAGAAGTAGAAAAATGTGTCTGTGCAAATGTTTTGGACCTATTTGTAATTATAGTCACTTTTTAGAACCATGTTGTAATTTTCTCAAAAAAAATTATATCTTTCAAATAATTCAATCAAAAATAAAATCCAATTTTAAATAAATTAGAAATCCAACTAAATTAAAAAACCTTCAAAACTATATAAATATTAATTAATTTCTAAGTTAATTATTTACGATGATTGAATTGACTTTTATAAAATATTTTTCTGATTTTATTTGGCTTTAACATTTTCCTTTTGAAGTTTTTTATTTGATTTTTTTAAGATTAATTTTAATTTTTTAATTATTTACAAATTTATTTAGTTTTTTATATTTTTAGATTTATATTTTTTTATTAAAAATATTAATTTAATTTAATTATATTTTTAAATATTATTTATATTTATTTTGGAAAATATTTTTTAAGAATTTTATTTTATTAATTTATTTTTGTAATTTATATATTTTTTAAAATTTGGTTGATTATTTATAATATTTTTCAAAATATATTTAATTTCTTAAAAAAAATTGAATTTCATAGTTAAAAAATAAAAAGGAATAAATATTTTTTTCCTAGAGAAGGGAGAAAATTATGAGAATATGTAATAGGAAAGTGTTATTTTTTATTTTGATGAGGTAAAGATATTATAGGAATAAAATGGGGTATGTTTAGTAATCTATGTTAATTTTTAAATTTTATTGGGGTATGTTTAGTAATTGGGGTGGGTTTAGAGGATTTTGGGGTTTGAGTAGTGAGACTCATTAAAAAATCACACTATTTTTACTAGAAAATTATTTTTTGTTATACAAATAGAGTTACTTTTAGCAATAACAGTGACAACTTTTTAAAAAATATACTCCCCCATCCCAATTTTGTTTGCCCAAAAACCCAAAAAATGAAGATTTTTTTGTTTGTTTACCCATTTCCTAAAATGGCAAAAAGCAACACTACTTTTTCAAATTCAACTTTCGAAAAGTTACTTTATACTAAAAAATATTAATAAACAATTCCTAAAAAGCTACTTTATACTAAAAAATATTAATAAACAACTCTTTTCTTAAAACCCGTGCAATTTAGAAATGAGTAATCTAAATTGGGACGGAGGTAGTACTTAAGTTACACGATGCACCTGATGCAAGACTATATCTTTGTACAAATAGATATTACTTCTTAACTTCTACTCCCTACTTGACTTATACTCCCTCCGTTTTCCTATTTGCTCTCCATTTTTTATGGACACAAGTATTAAGATAAGTAGGACTTTCTGTCCATGAATCTTTTACCCCCTTACCGTGAACACAGGATTTCATGATAATAATATTTTATTGAAAAATAGATAAAGTAAAGTAGTGTTTATTTAGGAAATAAAGTGGATGAAGCACATCCGAATGGAGAAAAAAAGTTGATGGAACAAATCCTGTAAATAGTAAATTTGTGTTTATTTTGTATAGGATGTGGTAGGGGTGGATGAAGCTTTATGTCAAATTAATATTTTTTAGTGATGATGATGTATTATTTTATTATTTTTAGTTAGTGGATAATTATTAAGTGTAAAAAAAAAAAAAAGACGATGTAAGAAAAATTTGTGATATGTTAGTTTTAGGGGTGTAATTGTATAATAAGGATGGATGAGTATTAGGGTGAAAGATGAGATGTGCAAATAAAAAAAGTGTTTGGAATAGGGGAAAATTCATCCCTTATCCGGATGTGCACATCCCTAAACACCCTCTAAGGTATTGTGGAACCCAACTATTTATTTGTAAGTGATGTTTATTTCCAAAGAAAATGAATGAGAAAAATATTGGTGGACGGCGAGAGTAGTACAAGACTACAAGTAATGTGATGGAGAGAGAATATAATATATCATATTATATACTCCTTACGATTCATTATAGATCCCCCCCCCCCCCCCCCCCCCTTCAAAATAGCAAAAAGTAAATTTCATCCCTTTAAATTTACCTTTAAAAAGTTGAAAGAACTCTTATATTCTAACTAAAAAGTTATTTTATACCCACAAATATTAATAAAAAAACTCTTTTATTAAAACCCGAGTAATATTGTTTGGGTCATTCTAAAATGAATCGGAGGGAGTAATATTTTTTATGTGTAAAAAAGAGTGAAATATGAAAATAAAATATTATATTTCATTTAAAAAAAATAGAATGACGGACGAAAATGGCAAAATGAAAAGTAAATAGAGTAACGGAGGGAATATTTAATTTGTTGGAAATTTTATTTTAAAATAACGAATTTTTCAACTCATTTAACTTGAAATTATTTTTCTATCCATCATGACCCACTACTGGTACTCAAAATCTGAAATTATATTTGAACACTCATTTTCTCATGCTCATTGCTATAATTTACTTCTTCACAAAACTTCTTTTAAATAGAAATAGAGATTATTAGTTATTTTGGCTTCTGAAGAACGAAGTAAGAAATTAAATTGTGCTCCCTTGTTACCAAATCGACTGCTACTTTATTGTTTATATTCTAAATTAAAGTGAATTTAATAATAATATGTGTAAATTAAAAAAAAATGAGATGTAACTATAATAGTGTAGGAATGATAAAATTGTGTAAAACGATTGTTCTATTGTAATTTATGAAAATATTGATTGAGTAAGGAAAGGACGTCTTGCGCAAGCAACAGACGAATATGAGACATAAATATTATATTTTTATTTGTTTTTTGTTCTAATATATGGTTATGTAGTCTTTATTTCCATCTCATGCAACTAAATATTTCTTTCTTTTTTATAATGTCACGTTGGTTTGAAATTGTTAGTCTTTTTTAACAAATACTGATTAACGAATTCCCTGATTTGAATTTTGAGGCCTACGTTGTCAAAACCTTAACATAAAAAATATAACACACAAGATAACACTAAAAAGAACAAAACCAAGTCTCTCAACTCAATGGAAAAAACAAAAGACTCTCAATTTAGGAGAGAAAAT
This sequence comes from Ballota nigra, assembly GCA_947034835.1. Classification (NCBI taxonomy): domain Eukaryota; kingdom Viridiplantae; phylum Streptophyta; class Magnoliopsida; order Lamiales; family Lamiaceae; genus Ballota; species Ballota nigra. The sequence goes on from OX344720.1 coordinate 30,273,034, forward strand.
TAGATGCTCTAACTAAGGATAGAACTTAAGGGCCACATGATCTGGAAGAGGGGTGGATGATGACACAACGATATAATCCTCACGAGCAGGCTGCGCAAATAAGTGGAACCTAAAGTCTACAAAAATTAAAAGACGATCTAATTAATTATTATATAATTGTGGATTTAATATTTTGTTATAATTAATATTTTTAGATTTAATAATTAGTTATTATTATTATTTCAATTGATTATGTGAAGCTTTCTATTATCGAATTTAGATTTTTAGTTATTTATAGGTGGAATTAGGAGTTAATTATAATTATATTGCTAATTTTATTTATTTATTATTGTTAGCTTTAATATTTAGCATTTATTATTAACATAAAAATTTATCAGTTCAATGAGAATGACTTATATACTTATAAGCACTCAGTTGAGGGGGAACTCAACTAGTGTTCATCAAGATGCTGATATAGGACATTAAAGAGAGATGAAGAACCATTAATCGAAAACCGGCACTTTCGATGTCAGATGCTAATACTTAGATGAAGGAGCTTGCTGAGATATTCGTATAAGTGTTGATGATTCGAGCCAAAATACATGTAATTAGTAATCAGTTGTGTATGTCTGGAACAACTTTGTAGGTGATCCTACTGAACATGTTAGTCAGCTGAGAATATAGACTTGGGTTAGCTTTTAGATTCACAAGTTAAGGAGGAACTTAACTTGTACTGTTGAAGATCAGAAGACTATGAAGAATTGAGGATCAGCAAAATCACAAGACTTGAAGTTAAGACAACCCCTATAGAGACTACTTAGTTTCTAAACCTAAGCTGACTATGACTCAACTGTATCAAAAGACATAATAACTGCTGAAGTGGTGAAGTGTCCTCTGGACAATAAAAAGCAATCAATAGAAGACAAATAGAATATACGCTAGAGCTGTCAAAACGGGCCGGCCCATTGGGCCAACCTGAGAATTCAACTTGTCACAAGACAAGCTGAGAAATCAAAGAGAGCTTTAAAGAAATATATCTCATGTGCTTTGACTTCTCAGAAGACTTCAAAAGTGTTTGTTGGACATATTTAAACGTAGTCCAATGAGAAGAAGATAACACACTTACGAAAGCTAACATTAAGTATGGAGTTGCAGACTTAATGGATATATAAAGTACAAGAGTAGGTGAGGCCTGTTAGAAATGGTATGGAAAGTCTGCATATACACTGCTATACACGCAAAGAAGTCTTCTTAGATTTCTATAAGACTTAGTATTCTAGATCGGTTTCGATAAGCTTATATGCTTATATTCAAGTTAAGAGAGATTTCTTCAATCCTAGCCTTGGGCTAGCAATTGTAAGAAGGAATCTCGCCTAGTTGGAAACCCCTATATCAAACATTATCTTCGAGAGTTAGGTTAGTTTGATATACTTAGTAAGTTGGGTTGGACTCGATCGAAAGATTGGTCTAAATGTTTGTTGACACTCAAAATCAAGTTTCCTAAGGTACATGAATTACCCCCCTCCCCCCACTTTGTTTGGGAAGAATGGACTCTGAAGTTGGGTCTTTGAACCACTATAAATATTTTTGTACTTTACTTACTTTTATATAAACTGTCATCTAATCGTCTCATCTGCATAAGCTCGTCTGGATCTAATTCACGTCAAGTGATTAGAGATAATTGAGACTTAACCATTTTTATAAAAAAAATTATACACTCGAGTTAGGACTCACACACTTCCACACTCAGTCTAATCTTATAGTTGTCCAACTAATCAATTGTCATAGCAATCAGTAGGATACTTTTTAGTCTGGGCTAAACACCTCGCACCACTATGCCTTATCTAAAACACTTTATATCTTATGTTGCTTATCATGCTAAGGAAAAAATGATAAAAAATATGTTTATCCCTCCCCTCTAAATTTTTAACCCTCTCTTAACTCGTTTAGGACCTTCAGAGCTATGTCAAAAAACTATGTTGAGTCATGCTTGACTCATCTAAAAATGATTCGTTGACTAACGAAATCTAGTCAAATAAACTAAGTGTTAACACACATAAAGACAAAAGAAATGCTAGTTATGCACGTCAGGGTTGAAGACTTTATGAGCCACCAGACAAAGTTGTCAGCTAGACTAAGAGTCAACTAAAATAAAATCGTTGACAATTACTGATATAGACCTATGAGAAGTTGGCAACGTTGGAGTCTGACAGTTGGCATGACAATCTACTACAATAGTGTGTACTGTATAAAATTTAATGTCGATTTCACAAAAGAAGAAAATGATATGACATCTTAGATTCATGATCCGTCGAGTTTAAATGTAAAATAGTAATGTAACTTTTTCACTTTTATTAAAAGGCCTCACAAACTTTTCAACGGAATGAATTAGTCTTATAATTAAGTTAATTGCTCAATTTCAGTCCCAAATCGGCGAAATTTGACAATAATATCATCGTTTCAACCTGGTGCGGTTCACGTGAGTTGATTTTTTTGGGCTTTCCGGTCCAGCATGTGCTTGAAATCTATGTGGCATTAGTTATGTCTATACAATAATATATTGGTCACACCTCATGAGAAACTAAAATCGCATAACAAAATATGAACATAAGCCCAAAAAATTGACTCACGCGATCTGCACGAGGGTGAGACGATAACATATTTGTCAATTTTCGGCAACTTGGAACTGAAATATAACAATTGAATTAATTATAGGACTAATTCATTCAATCGAAAAGTTATGAGACCTTTCCAAAAATATGGAAAAGTTTTGGGGTGATTTTTGGCTTTTAACCTGGATCTATTGCACAACTAAAATATACTGAGATTTAATATATCTCTCCATTGCATATAATCAAATTTATCTCTACAAATACAAATCGCACTGTTACCATTCAAGATTATAAATAAAAAAATAACAAGTTGTAAATTTCAAGAACACAACCTTCAAAGTACCTAAGCATCAAGCAAAGACACACTAGATCAAACAATAAATTTCCTCAATTTTCATATACTTTTCGTTCTAATTATTAGATATTTGATACCATCCTCCATTAAAAAGTTTTCATTGTTAATAATTTATTTTAATTAATTTACTTCACTTGAATGGTATTTTTACCCCTTCCAAATACAAGGTGTAGTAGACATAATTCATCATTTTCAAATTTAATTATAGTTTTTTTTTTTCCTTTTTCAGATTTTCTAAAACAAAAATAAAATTAATTTTTTTATAAGAGTACACACTCTTCCTAATAAGTTATTGTAGGTCCCCAAACAAATTAGTTATTTTTTTCTCAAATTCTTTACAACACAGATGACTTAGATGATAATTCAGTCGATTTAAGGTCGGATTTTAGAAAAGTACTATGTATGAGAGCATGTGTAAAATGATCTTGGAACTAATTATTAACCTACTGAAAGTTGTAAGTTTATCAAATGGGTGATATTCAAGTTTAGCTCAAATGCATATGGTGGCAGCCTTAGTTTATGATGTTTTACATTAAAAACTTTTTTCCTTAGAACTTAAAACACCGACTAAAGGATATGTGTCCTTTAGGAAAAACAACTAAGTTGGACTCAAGTTGTTGGAAAAAAACTTAGAATGATTTTAAGTATGTATGGATGACAATTAATAATCTAAGCAGATGTAGATAATACATTTTTTTTATAATGGTTCGAAAAATTTCTACCTCCACCCTTCCCCATCACCAAGCGTAACAACATAATATTTTTATAATCAAAATAGTATAGACAACACAATTAAATTAAAAGTTCTAAGTACACTTAGTTTTCTCTCATTCAATAAGGATTCAACCACTAGAAGTTTATTGAGTTATAGCCCTATCGAACTAGCTATCTTACACATGGAAACAAATTCATATTACTTAACTTTAGATGTTGGTCAGTTAACAACCTCGACATACATGACCATCTCGTACATAAATCCGACCCTTGAAATATAAACCGAATCCAGAAGTATGAGAGCTCACCAACCTATCAAGGGGTTGTCCATGATACCATTTTACAAGGTAAAATGGTATTTGATAGACAAATTCACCACCTTAAGGATAAGATGATCACCACCTTAAGGATAAGAATTAAGGAACAAGCTCACCACTCAAAGGAATCCTTCCACGAGATAAGAAACTTGCAAATTAAATCAGAATAACTCTTAAGAAATTAATATTATGAACCTCCTGCTTCTTTTCGTTCATGGCCTATTTATACTTGGAACAACCCTCCAAGGATAGGAACATACTTTAGAGATATCAAAAGACTAAGTCAAAACTCATAATGACAAATTAACTTTAATTTGACCAAACTTGAATGTTATATGGCTGCAATCAACGAATCTTGAAAACTAATAAGTTTGACCACTAAATAGACTAGATTCAAAGTACTAAATTACTGCTAAATAATTATACCAGATAATGGGCTGCTCAAAGATAATATTTTGGGCTTCTATTATTTGTTGAATGATCAACCCAAAGTTGTTGGGATCATCTGCGTCATTCTCCCCCGGTTCGACAGTGCTTGTCCTCGAGTCTAAAGGATCGTGGCCCTCAAGTGGTGAAAGGTTAGAAACATTAAAAGTAGATGACACACCATAATCCCCATAAAGTTCCACCTTATATGCATTATCATTATCCTCTTCAAAATCTTGAAAGGACCATCCGCACGAGGTTGAAGTTTATGATACTTCTTATTACGAAATATTTGTTTACGAAGGTGAATCCAAACCAAGCCACCTTCTCTAAATACAACCCGCTTCCTGAGTTTGTTAGCTTGCTCTTTGTATCTCTCAGTTTGCTTCAATGTCATTTTTTTCACCTCTTCATGAATCATTTTGAAGTGATCAGCTCGATCATTCGCATCCCAGCTAAAATGGTGGTCATTAAGCATCAGATTTAAATCCAAGGGACTAATTGGATTTAAACCATAAACTGCTACAAAGGGAGACAACCTGTAGTTTGGTTCACCGAACGATTGTTAGTGAACTCAGCATGAGGTAATAAACTTTCCCATTCCCGAATATTCTTCTTCACCAAACTCCTCAACAAAGCTCCCAGAGATCTGTTAACTACTTCTGTTTGTCCATCCATTTGTGGATGATGCGAAGAACTGAATTGCAGTTTAGTGCCCAACTTTTTCCAAAGAGTTCTCCAAAAATGACAAAGGAACTTTGAATCCCGGTTAGAGGTGACAGATCTCGGAATACAATGTAGTTTTACAACTTCTTTGTGTTGGATTTTAGAGGCACGTAAACACGCAAACATGCGCAGCAGAATAATAAAGTTCACCAACAACCAACAATTAATCGCATAATAAATTTGCAAGAATATTAAACAGAATTCTTACAGAGCTTCGTACGCGGAATTCTCCACTATGGTATCCATACAACAACTATTCATCGATCCACACCGAGGTGCCAGCGTTAAATCTCGAGACGAACTTGCTAGGAAAACTCGAACTAGAGATTTTATGGAGAAATTATATTTCTTGTGTGTTTATGAATTCCCATAAGACACATATATGTAGGTATTAACTTGACTTAATTTCTAAGCAAGATATCGGGCCTAGCCCATAAATATAATATCTACAGATTATATTTCCGTAGATATATTCCTACGAATAATATATTTACCATATCTTATTATTCTTGTATAATAATATTCCAAATGTTATTATTGGGATTTTATATTTAATTAAATCCAATTTAATTAAATTATAATAATAATAATAATTAATTCCAAATATAATAATTATTATATTCTCCATAAATTTAAATATTATATCTAATATAATACTTTAATCAACCAACTATAATCGGTGAACTGTCATTGCTTGTTGTGTGACCCATAGGCCCTCGTATATCGAGCAATTAGTCAAACTAATGGTCTTAATTGAACCCTAGACAATAAATCAGACATTCTCAATATACGAGGTACGTTACGAGAAAATCTGCAACTACATGTAATATTGTAGGCTATTGTGATATCTTACTTTCATTCGCAAATACTCGATTAAGCCTTGAACATGATGAAGTGTCTATTCAAATAACTTAATCATATTATCTCAAATCACTAATTAATCATTCACATCGCACTTGGCCACAAAGTCCAAGTCGACTTGCATCGGCCGATGTCTTAGATTCAATTATGATGAGAAGACGAGTATTCTCTCTTAAATCCACATTGAGGAATTAATCATATTCTTGACTTAACTACCACGCACATGTACTTTGTGATGAACTCAATCCATGTCATATCTACCCTTGGAGGGTGCAAGCGTCAGTCATGGTCAAAGTCCATCACTCCGCACATGTCGTGCGTATTGACCTCAAGTCAGAGGAGTATCACATCGCTCCCACTAACCGAGACACCCGTAGACACACTATGTGGGATTACATCAAACAGTTTCTCAGATGGGTATATCAATACCCTCTAAGGTATTTGTGCATCCACTATGAGATACCTAGTATCTCGTAGTAAGTGAGATCTTACTACACTCTCCCATATAGTATAATGCAGATCGCACATCAAACTCTATTGCATCATCAATATCCCATTTTTATGATCCTTGATTGGGGCTATTGGAGAATCGTACTTAAGTCATTTGAGTTCTTACTCACTCAATGATAGTGTCGATTCAAGGGAACACATGTATGAATAATGCAAACAATAAAAAATAATATCCAGATTAGTGTAATGCCATACATTTAATATTAACTCAATCAATAATATTAAACCATAAACTGAATACCATCTTAGTATTATGTCCTTACAAAGGATTATTTCTAGGACACTAACACTAATAATCTCTCACTTGGACTAAAGTCAATCACCTACATGTCTAACCCCTAGACCATCAAAATGTCTAGTGTGTAAATGAACACTTAAAGCCTTGGTGAATGGGTCAGCCAAATTATCTTCTGGGAAATGCGTTCTAACTCTATTTCCTTGTTAGCGATTATCTCTCTTATCAAGTGATAACGCCTCGGTACATGCTTGTTTCTGTTGTTGGATCTCTGTTCCTTTGCTTGTGCAACCGCACCAGTGTTGTCACAATATAACTTTATTGGACTACTGGAACTCGGAACTACCCCTAGTTTAGTTAAGAACTGTTTTATCCAGACAACTTCTTTGGCAGCCTCTGTTGCAGCTATGTACTCAGCCTCAGTTGTTGAATCCGCGGTTGTCTATTGCTTGGAACTATTCCAACAAACCGCACCTCCATTGAGAGTGAAAACGTACCCTGACTGTGATTTGTAATCATCACAGTCGGATTGGAAACTCGCATCAGCACTGTAGACAAGAAAATGTTCCTTAGTACGCCTGAGGTACTTTAGAATATTCTTAACAGCAATCCAGTGAGGCTCACCTGGATTCTGCTGGTATCTACCAGTGATGCTGACAGCGTAGGCCACATCTGGCCTAGTGCAAGTCATGGCGTACATGATCGACTCAATTGCAGATGCATATGGAACGTCCTTCATGTGCTTGATATCAGCTTCACTAGAAGGACAATCCTTCTTTGACAGTTTATCCCATGATTTACCGGAAGAGACCCTCTCTTAGAGTTCTCCATCCCAAAACGCTTCAACATCTTATCTACGTAAGTGGATTGTGACAGCCCTAGCATCTTCTTGGATCTATCCCTATGGATCTTGATCTCTAAGATGTAGCATGCTTTACCAAGATCCTTCATCATGAAGGTCTTTGATAACTAACCCTTCACGGACTGCATTAGCTGGATGTTATCTCCTATAATCAATATGTCATTGATATATACGACTATAAAGATAATACTCTTCACGCTGCGTTTATAATAAACGCAAGGATCTTCCGGATTTCTAATGAAGCCAAAAGACTTGACAGCTTCATCAAATCGAATATTCCAACTCCTAGAAGCTTGTTTCAATCCATAAATAGATCGTTTAAACTTGCACACGAGATTAGACTTTGGCTTAGATATAAAACCCTCCGGTTGAGTCATAAACACGTCCTTATCAATGTTTCCATTGAGAAAGGCTGTTTTGATGTCCATCTGCCAAATCTAATAATTATAGTGTGTCGCTATCACAAGTAAAATACGAATATACTTAATCTTCATAACTGGCGAGAAGGTCTCGTCATAGTCAATGCCTTCGCATTGGTTATACCCTTTCGCCACCAACTTAGCCTTGTAGGTTTGTACCTTGTCATTTGCATCGGTCTTTCTCTTGAAGACCCACTTGCAACCTATGGGTTTTACCCCTTTTGGCAATTCAACCAAGTCCCAAACTTGATTGATGTACATCGAGTCCTTCTCGGATTTCATGGTTTCATGCCACTTCTCTGAGTCAACATCTAATGTTGCCTCAGTGTAAGTCTTAGGGTCATCTTTATCTGGTATTTCCACGTCATCATGTTCCTCCACGAGGAAACCATAATACCTATCGGGTGGATTACGAATCCTATTTGACTTACGGAGTTGTGGTTGTGCAGGCTATACATTTTGATTGTGAAAATTTTGTGGTGCAGCGACTTCATCGTTGACTGGAGAGTCCTCAAGAGTGACACTTTCAGATGCCTCTTGGGCGGGAGTTTGAACTATGTTGTTCTCATTCAACCTACTTGGAGGTTGTTGCAAAGGCAATGCAACTCCAACTACGCTCCCACTGGCTGAAAGAGGATCACCTAGTGATAAACTTCCACCATGAGAGTCGCTGAATGCTCCTACTGATTCTTTGTCATGTTGCTTTGATAAATCATCAGTCTCTATGTTGATTCGTGGTTCTTGAATTTCTTCAAGTTCTATCTTCTTACGGCTTTGTTCCTTAAAGACGTACTTGTCTTTTAGGAACTTAGCTTGCCTAGAATCAATCACTGTTTGTTTCTCCGGCAGATAGAAATAATATCCTCTAGTCTCTTTAGGATATCCCACGAAGTAACCCTTTTCACCTTTGGATTCGAACTTATCAGTTTGCATTTTTCTTCACAACTGTGGGGCAACCCCACGTTCTAATGTGTAGAAAAGTTGGTTACTTGCCACACCATAACTCGTATGGAGTCTGCTCAACTGATTTGGACATAATCCTATTTAGAATGTAGATTGAGGTTTGTAGTGTGTATTCCCATAAGAATGTTGGAAGATAAGAAAAGCTCATCATGGACTGCACCATATCCAATAAGGTTCGGTTTCTCCTTTCGAACACATCGTTCATCTGAGGTGTTCCGGGAGGAGTCCATTGTGACTGGATCCCATGAAGCTTCATGTAATCCATGAATTCATGGCTAAGGTACTCACCTCCTCGATCCGATCGAAGAGCCTTGATACTCTTACCAAAATATTTATCTACTTTGGCCTTGTACTCCTTGAATTTCTCAAACGATTCGGATTTGTGTTTCATGAGATACACATATCTGTATCTTGAGTAATCGTTGGTAAAGGTGATGAATTAGCTGAATTGACTCCTAGCTAGAGTGGGCAATGGTCCACAAACATCACTGTGAATCAACTCTAGAACTTCTTTGGCACGCACCCCTTTCCTGGAAAAAGTTTTGTTGATCATCTTGCCCATGAGACAAGATTCGCAATCACCATTAGACTCTAAGTCAAATGAGGTTAAGTAGTCCAACTTTCTTAACCTTGCGATTCTTTTCTCGTTTGAATGACCAAGTCTACAATGCCACAAGTAAGTCGGGTTTTCATGATTACTAAGCTTGAGTCTTTTATTTTGTGTATTAAGAACATTATATCCACAATGTAACAAGTATAAACCATTCACAAGAGGAGCATTTCCATTAAACATCACCATTAAGCAAAAAATAACAAGTATTAGTTGCAAAACGGAAGGAAAAGCCCTCAATGTCTAACATAGGAACGGAAATAATATTACGTGTAATAGACGGAATGAAATAACAATTATTCAATTCAAGACTAAAACAATAAGGTAAGTCTAAAATATAAGCCACAACACGTTCAGCAGCAACTCTTGCTCCATTCCCCACGTGATGGGCGACTTCACTCGGCCTAACTGCTCTGTTGTCCTTAAGCCCCTGCACATTTGTACAAATGTGTGAGCCACAACTGGTATCCAATACCCAGCAGTTATAATCATTTGTGGACATGTTTATCTCAATAACAAACATACTTGTTCTAGTGGCTAAAGCACCTTGTGCCTTCTTTTCAGCTGCTAGAACCTTACAGTCCTTCTTCCAATGTCCCTTTTGATTCCAGAGGAAGCATACATCCTTATCCACCAGCTCTTTCTTTTGAATCCCACCCTTGGGCTTAAGGAAATTAGGCTTAGAACCTTTCTTAGCCTTGCTTCTTCGCTTCTTCTTTCCTTTAGAGATAGAGGAAGTAGAGGCACCCACCATGACTACGGGTTTTTCCTTAGCAGTGGAAGACTCAAAAGTCTTGAGCATGTTATGAAGCTCAGGCATGGTCGAAACTATTTTTTCATATTGAAGTTTACTACGAAACTCGAGTATGAATCGGGTAGTGACTAAAGAATGACATAAACAACAACATTGGTCTGCAGCTCAATGCCCAAACGACCAAGTTTCTCGATTAGCCCTATCATCTTCAATATAATAAGGGGAGACTTTCCCTCCTTCAGATAGTCAACATCTAAACAAATCCCTCATCACTGTGTAAATCTCGGAATGAGATTCAGAATCAAAGAGATCCTTCAGATATCTAAGCATCTCATAGGGAAACATCCTCTCGTGTTGCCTTTGCAACTTGGGAGTCATGCCGAGCAACATAACACACTGAGCCTGGGAAGCATCATCTTGATGCTTCTTTTGAGCTTCGGCGTCAAACGCTTTAGCTTCCTCAGAACCAGTCTCGGGGGTAATAGGGATTGGTGTGTCCAACATGTACTCAATCTTTTCTTACCTAAGCACCAAACGCACGTTTCAGTGCCAGTCCAGAAAATTTGGCCTAGCCAATTTGTTTGTTTCCAACATACTTCTCAACAATAAATTATTCATTTCAACAATTCTAGGAAATAAAATTAAACGGGAATTAAAACACATAATTCTTACGATCAATATTCATAATCAAAATAAATATGGCCTTTAATTTATTCTGTCTCCATTATTTTCACATACTCAACGAACTCATCGGAAGAGTACGAATTTATATTCAATATAAATTGTAATGGACTAGGATCCATATTTCTACTATTACAATGACTGCTTAGGTTGAACATTGCAACAACAGAACTAGTAGGTCTCTAAACCAATTGCCTCACACAATTCCTAGTTGATTGAACCTAGTTTAATTGGATGTCACCTAATTCTCATTTCCCTGCTTGGGCTGGTGAAACAGAATTAAGTTGGTTTACAACCATTAAGCGGCGACAAACATGTCCCTATAAAAGTTCCGTTAGATGTAGATCCGAGCAAAAGACTTGGGCCTTAAATACTTATTGGAACAAAATCTCCGGTTTACTTTTAATTTTAATGGAAGACGTCATTCAATTTAATGAAAAATCATATTTTAGTGAGGACTATTTTTAAAGGTGGGGTATTGATTGCTTAATCGAGATTCACATGTTAATCTATATCACATTTGAGCAATTATAGGGCGCTGCCTACCCAAACATGATATTATACGGACTAACATTTATTTGAGTGCCGTCTACCCAAACAACTAAAATGCGGACATGAATATTCAAGTGAGATTTTAATAATGATTAAATTTATTGATTTTAAAAATCCAATTTCAAATATCATTCAAAATAATCCATTATTAAAGTTTTTATCAAAAGTCTAACTTTTAATTTTGATAAGGTCCAACCTATCAAATCTCACCTCGATTTTAAATAATTTCAATTTTAAATATATCAAAAATATTTTAATTTACTTTTATTATTAGGGCTCAGCTTGCAATTTCTAAAATTGCAACATCCAATTTGCAATATCATCATCGTTCAATTCAATAGGATCCAATCCAAGATTTAACTCAACCAATTCTAAATTCATCGTTGAATATACAAAAAATCGAATTCAATATGCTACAGTGCAATATCGAAAAACAACAAGCTTTGCACGAGAGTCTAATTCGAAGACTCATTGCCGCCGCCTAATAGGCGCTGCAATTTCGAATAGAACCGGGCAAGTCAGGGTCGCGTCGCCAAGCTGTTCTAGACGGCGGTGACAACGTTCGATTCTAGAGCGGCATGAAAGGGCAAGACAAAAAACGAACCCAATGTGCGGTGGCTGGCGTATCGAAATTCATAGCTCCGATTCGCCGCCTTCCTATCGCGATCGGTAATCAAATCGGTCGGGATTCTATTCTGCATCACCAACGATTACCACAACCAAAGGCCGCAACCGCGAGGAAACCGAATCGCCGCCGTGGCAAATAAGCGGCCGTGATGTCCGAAACATTCGAACAAAGGAAGACACACGCAAAAATTGCCGTCGCGTACGGCTGCGCAACCTAGCGCGGTGGTCGCTAAGTGCAGGCATAGCCATGGTTTTGTGTGATAAATCGTGGGCCATTAAGCGCCCGATGCAAAGAGGTGGCCGTCGGACACAGCAACACAATCCCACGCGATGGTCGTGAGGTACAGGCCTAGCCACGGCCTTGAGCAACCCACCGGGTTCAGCGCCACCAAGAACTGCAAAAGGGGGTGAGGCAAAAACCCTAACCGGGTAACAAATAAGGGAAGCACGAAGCCCCAAAAGGGGCAAATCAATTAACAAAACCAAGTCGCCCAAAACAAGGTGCAGTACTAGATTTATAAAAAAAATTATAAATCAACCAATTATGCAATTAATCAAGAGCCTGAGGTCTGATACCACTGTTAGGTTTTAGAGGCACGTAAACACGCGCAGCGGAATAATAAAGTTCACCAACAACGAACAATTAATCGCATAATAAATTTGCAAGAATATTAAATGGAATTCTTATAGAGCTTCGTGCGTTGAATCCTCCACCATGGTATCCACGCAATAACTATTCTCCGATCCGCACCGAGGTGCCAGCGTTGAATCTCGAGACGAACTTGCTAGGAAAACTCGAACTAGAGATTTTATGGAGAAATTATATTTCTTGTGTGTTTATGAATTCCCATAAGACACATATTTATAGGGATTAACTTGGCTTAATTTCTAAGCAAGATATCGGCCCTAACCCGTAAATATAATCTCTACGGTTTATATTTCCCTAGATATATTCCTACGAATAATATATTTTTCATATCTTATTATTCTTGTATAATAATATTCCAAATATTATTATTGGGATTTCATATTTAATTAAATCCAATTTAAGTAAATAATAATAATAATAATAATAATTAATTTCAAATATAATTATTATTATATTCTCCATAAATTAAATATTATACCTAATATAATACTTTAATAAACCAACTATAATTGGTGAACTGACATTGCTTGTTGTGTGACCCATAGACCCTTGTATATCGAGTGATTATTCAAACTAACAGTCTTAATTGAACCCTATATAATAAATCAGACATTCTCAATATACGAGGTACGTTGTGAGGAAATCTACAACTACCTGTAATATTGTAGGCTATTATGATATTTTCCTTTCATTCGCGAATACTCGATTATCCTATTCTTGGCTCAACTACCACGCACATGTACTTTTTGATGAACCCAATCCATGTCATATCTACCCTTGGAGGGTGCAAGTGTCGGTCATGGTCAAAGTCTATTACTCCGCACATGTCGTGCATATTGACCTTAAGTCAGAGGAGTATCTCATTGCTCCCACTAACCGAGACACCCATAGACACACTATGTGGAATTACATCAAACAGTTTCTCAGATGGGTATACCAATACCCTCTAAGGTATTTGTGCATCCATTATGAGATACCTAGTATCTCGTAGTAAATGAGATCTTACTACACTCTCCCATAAAATATAATGCAGATCGCACACCAATCTCTATTGCATCATCAATATCTCATTCTTGATGATCCTTGATCTGGGCTATTTGAGAATCTTACTTAAGTCATCTGAGTACTCACTTAATGATAATATCTATTTAATAGAACACAGATATGAATAATGCATACAATCAAACATAATATTCAGATTAGTGTAAAGTCATACATTTAATATTAACTCAAACAATAATATTAAACCATAAACTGAATATCATCTTAGTATTATGTCCTTACAAAGAGTAAGTATTCTTGAATCCGTAGTGAGTAACCTTCCGATCGTACTGACATGGTCTTCCAAGTAGCAAATGACATGCATCCATGGGTCCAATGTCACACCAGATTTCAGCTTTGTAGGTATTCCCAATAGAAAAAGAGACCAAGCATTTCTTCGATACCTTCACTCCACTTTCCTTTTGGAACCACTGAATTTTATAGGGATGAGGATGAATTTCAATTTTTAGCTTTAACTTCGTGACTATTTCTTCCGCTACCATGTTTGTGCAGCTTTCGTTATCAATGATAACGTTGCACACCTTCCCATGACTTGTGCACCTAGTCTGGAAAATATTATCGCGCAACCATGTCTCATCATCACCTTGGATCATATTGAGACTTCTCCGGATTACTAGTGCCTCTCCTTCATCTGCATATTCCGTGACTTCCTCAATGTTCTCGTCAACATTATTTTCCACATCATCTTCTTCAACTTCATCTTCAATAATTGTCAACACTCTTCTATTTGGACAATCAGAAGCAATATGACCATAACCTTGGCATTTGAAACACTTTCTGGAAGAGATATTGCTTGAAGTTTTCTGCCTCGTGCTGGTGTCTCCTTTGTAGTCTCCCTTAAGAGTTGATGTTCCCTTGGGCGCAGACTTGTAACTATAAGCAACATTCTCTTGGTTAGAAGAGTTCCCCTTCATGGTTATTTTTGAAGCATACCTCACATTTTTTTGTTCAATGGTGACATCAAGTTTTCTAACATCTTTAAAACTCCAAAATGGTTGCAACCTAATTGCATCAACAATCTCTCTCTTAAGTACTCCCATGAACCTTGCAACAGTTTGTTCCTCCGGTTTATGTATATCACATTTGAGCATTAAATACTCAAATTCCCTGGTGTACTCTTCCACGGACATATTGTATTGCTTGAAATTATAGAGCTTTGAGTAATTTTCTTGTCTATAATTTTCAGAAAGAAATCTCGCCTTCAACTCCCGCTTCATCTTTTCCCAAGTCTAGATAGGCTTTCTTCCCTGTCTAATCCTCTCCCTTTTAAGATTCTCCCACCAGAGATGCATAACTTTTCAATTTGATTGCAATTAACTTCACCTTTCTTTCTTCAGAATACTCTTTAAATTTAAATATTCTTTCAACGGTATATAGCCTATCAAGAAAAACACCACCTTGCATTTTCCCGTCAAATTTTGGAATGTCAATCTTTGTATCGGCTTCATGTGTTCTATGTTGTCTTCTTTGCATTTGGGTACTGAGATCATCGTCGCTTGATTCATCTTGTCCAGCAAATAGATTTTGAAATTCCATACCGTCACGTGTTTCCTGTTGATTCCTCCATGGTTGATTGAGATTTTTTTGTTGAAGTTTCTCTCGCAGTAAATCCACTTTTCTTCTTAACTCGTCCAACTCGATATCACGCAAGTCTCTTTGACGAGCTGTAGGATCATCAACGTCGGGAACAGTCCTCCGACGACCAATCATTGATAACGAAAGCTCTGATTACCGAATGATACCGTTTTACAAGGAAAAATGGTATTTGATAGACAAATTCGCTACCTTAAGGATAAGATGATCACCACCTTAAGGATAAGAATTAAGGAACAAGCTCACCACTCAAAGGAATCCTTCCACGAGATAAGAAACTTGCAAATTAAATAAGAATAACTCTTAAGAAATTGATATTATGAACCTCTTGCTTCTTTTCATTCATGGCCTATTTATACTTGGAACAACCCTCCAAGGATAGGAACATACTTTAGAGATATCAAAAGACTAAGTCAAAACTCATAATGACAAATTAACTCTAATTTGACCAAACTTGAATGTTATATGGCTGCAATCAACGAAGCTTGAAAACTGATATGTTTGACCACTAAACATACTAGATTCAAAGTATTAAATTACTGCTAAATAATTATACCAAATAATGGGCTGCTCAAAGACAATATTTCGGGCTTCTATTATTTGCCGAATCATCAACCCAAAGTTGTTGGGCTAATCTCCGTCAGTCCACCATACTGGAGCTCACTCAGGGTAAACAAACCCTCAAGATACACGCGTCCAACCATGACGAACACCACTCATCGTTTAACTCGCTTAGGGTAAATAAACCCTCGACACACATGTGTCCAACCATGATGAAAACCACTTAGTGTGTAACTCACACCCCCGATTGTTGGCTACAAACATATGTATTATTATATGCTTTCCAACCTAGGAGCAGCGGATGAATACATATCACATTACCAAGATATTAGAAAACACCAGCATTCATGTAAATATATCTAAGACACCAAGATACACCCTCATTAAGGCAAGTCACCCTGCTCAATGTGATATAAATCTGATAATTGATGAGCAAAAGAGATGTAGCCACCCAATGAATAAGAAACATTAAATAGCCACACTAGGTCCTTTAATGTTCTCAAGCCCAGGCCTCAAATCAATCTAAGGGTTTGAATTCAATCTTTCTCACCAAGAATTACACCCAATCAACAAGAGTCTTTACCTCATTGTAAAAAAATTCAAAAATCTAATTAGTGCAAGTCAAATACATTCAAAGAAAAACTCCACGAGTCCTTCCCACCTATGTGTTCCAGCATTAATTCTCAGTCGTCAATATTTATTTCATTTGATAGTTGTTAAGTTGTACCCATACTTCTAGACATTTCTACATATAAAACCCATAAAAATATGATTCGACAAATTGAAAATAAAAATTTCTAATGTCAGAGATAAGGATTCTCCTTTAAGCTCTGGATATTTTGTGTAAGGTCATGCATATAGATTGAGCACATCGACTATTCAAAATACTTGAGAAATTTTCAAAAGATCACATGTTTCTTACTTGAATGCTTGGACTTGCTGCATTTCTTGTACCTTGAATGCAAGCAAGGCCATTTGCATTTATAGAGAGGAATTTGAATATATATTTGTTAGAAAGATACACTAAATCTAAGTATATTTTTAGTAGGTAAGAGACTCTAAAGGATGCCAATCTATTTCCATTGTTTATGAATCCGCCTTTAATTTTGCCTAGAATATTGTTGCTTTATAAATGTTCATGACAATTGTTAGATTATGCACCATGTTATCTACTTCTCATTGATGCTCGTCAACGAGTTAGGTACATGTGTTAAAGACTTTTCCAATTGGCTCTTAGTTAAACTAATCTTTACTATTGAAGTTGAATATTTATTTTGTCTTGGACAACTGACAACTTTGTCTTGTAGTAAATAAGTTATTCAATGTCTAACACAATTGATATTCTTTATATCTTTGTACCATAACACTTAATCAACTTATGAATAACGTTATTAGTCAGTTGACTATTATCGTCAATCGAATCCGACATCTCTAGTTTTAAACATAAACTCCTCATATTGATAGATTAGATTATCAACTTTCAACACTAAGATGATTTACCATCTTTAAACTTATCCAGGACAGTTACCCAACTTCTATTAATTGAGTTACCCCTCTATGAAATACTTGCAAAGATAAAAGTTATACTATAAACTCAACTATATATCAACTTTCCTATTATATTGCATATTTAGACATTCAATCAAAATTATAAATCTTATATCCTAACAATCTGTACATAAAAAAAACACACACAAAGTGTTATTTTATAAGTAATAAAATGATGTTCTGTTTTGCATCTTATTGTTACGAGTGCTTATTAATATTTATTAATGCACGATGTGCAGTGATATGATAGTATACAATATGAAATATTATGATTTAAAATGTGCAGTAAAAGTGTTACAATTTAATGTTGAATAATATGTTATTCGAGGAGAGCTTCGATTCAGTATATTGTTTGCCACTTTGAAATTTGAATGAATGAGAAATTGAAACTCTAAGATTGTTGTAAAAAAAAAAAAATTAAAGGCTAACTTATATCCCCCTTTGAAAGAATGTGGTTGAGGAAGTTGATATATAAAAAGGAACCTACTTGTAAGTTGTATGTTGTTATGATGTTATGCTCCTCCATCTTATATATGTGCACGCAGAGGAGGTGTAGATCTTGACCGAAATTGATTTACCAACCACAAACTTGTATACGGGCCCCACCTGCATACACGAATGACACATCCTATTGGTGGCGACCCGGCAAACTAACTTTTGTCTCCTTCTTATTGTTCCACGAGCTGTAGAAACTTGAATTATTGAGTGTAGAGTTAACATACAAGTTTGGTTGTTGATCCCTGAAGTCTGCAACTGGCTGTTCAGACTAAGTCTACCGTTGCGGCATGGACTCTATAGCTATTACATGAGTCGTTAGATGTTGAGATATACTCTACAACTGCTGAGGCACAAAGTCGACAATGGTGAAGAGATTCGAATGCCAACAAGAGAACAACTACATTAAAACAATAATTTTAAAATTTAAAACCCTAGTTAATAGTGCATTACTATGGAGATTTTTCAGTGGTCATATGCTATTAGTAGGTCATAAAGATCATACTCCAACAATTATATTTTTTTATGATATAAGTTGCATTTCAGGTGTTGTATCTTGGAAAATAAGTGTCCAACGGTTCACCAACACTTATAGGACATGAATTATTTTAAGAAAACAGTGAATAATCACATGCCTCAATTTCACATTTTTCTAAATTTTTCACTAAAATTTAAATTGTGTTATAATCCATAGATCATTGAGTCAGCATTAAGCCAACTACTTTTTAATTATCTTCAGCTAGCTAACTATATTATAAATCAGTAATGAAAGTAGAAAGTTATGTTAGGGTGTAATTAGAATAAAAATTATTAATATGAAGCAAGGTAGGTGGCAAGTTTACACAAGTCAGTTTCAAATAATTAATCAACATGCATATGTATATATGTTGATGATCACTCCTCAAATTGCCAGCGAAATTCAGGAATAAACACAAGCATTAAAGGAAGGAGGTTTGCACGTTAAAGGCATGCTCCACCTCACTCACTCCATGTCTTCTTAAACTTAAAGAAAGGTATACACTCTAGAGAGAGAGAGAGATTGAGAGAGAGAGAGAGAGGAATTGAGCAAAACAATGTAGATTCGGTTGGCTTTCAAGCAAACCCACAACTTCTTTTCATCAACTGTATACATATATATATATTCTTTTTTATCACAATTTTGGGTCTCCACTACGTGTCCACTACATATAAATACATACATATATATATATGGTGAATTTATTTAAAATGTTATTTTATTTTATTAGATGTCTCTATTGTTTTGAATATTGGAGTAAATGGTGAAATTTATTAAAACTAATTCTTAATATTTTAAACTAAGTGTTTTTTATTTTTAGCTTTTAACCAATTTTGATCGTTTAATACGTACAATAGCTGCTAAGATATCTTAGCAATATACAAAGTACTTTTTTCTTTAATAGTGTAAAACACTTCAGCATGGTTGTTATAAAAATCAACCTCAAAGTAAAGTAACACTTGTCATATATGTGGAAAGCAAATTTTTCGGTTTCACATAAAATAACATTAGTTCTAATACTAGTTACAGCCTTACAGTTATTCAACAATATTATTACTCTTATAAAATACTACCATAATATTTCACACACGAACATATCAAACTTTGTGAATATAAATGATATGGTACGTACTACCTTCGTCCCTAAAAAATAGTCTTATTTTTTTGCACGTAATTTAATGGCAATGTGATATGTCGGAGAGTATTACTGAGTTTTCTGAGGTTCGTTTTCTAATAAAATGATCGTTTATAGAAAGTATGTGAAACAAATTTTCCATTAACAATCATTTATTTAAAAACGAACCCTAGAAAACCCTGTAATACTCTCGGACATATTGAATTAAACCACGTGGAAAAAAAATAGGACTATTTTACATGAAGGGAGAGAGAGTATTAATTTATAAATGTAAAAATATTATTAAATGAATGTATCGATATTAATTCCATAATGTTAATAAGTTTAACTGGGACTGACTCAAAGATATTCAAAATCTTGTACGTAATATTTTCTTTCAAGTCCAATAAAAGTGGCTTGTGTAGATAAAAACTAAGTATATATTAAAAGGTTGTCGGAAAAGGATTGGTGTAGGGACAGTTGAGGGCACACTCAAGTGGGTTTAGAGTGATGGAGTGGAAAAGATGGTGAAGAGTGTGTGCACCATAAGGGTAACTATCATATGGACACTTTTGTGACTTGTGACTATTAATTCATTAATTTTAAGTATCTCTAATTATATATTATTTCACTGTGTTTTTTATTTTATTTTCTTGTATCAATATAAGACATGCCAGTTGTTACTTGATGAGTTGATATATATTAATAATAATGAAATAAGAGATAGAATTTCAGACGTGGTTCATTATCATAATTTAAAACATATGTCGATCGAGTATGCTTAAAATTAGAAGTGACATTACACGACCTTTTCTTTCAACTTTAATTAAATAAAATTTAACTGCAAATAAAAACTCAATTTCCTCTATGAAATTAATTCATCTAAATTTCTGAATATCAACAAACAAAAACTCGTAAATCACATAAGAAAATAAAAAATTGTTTATGAAATTTTTCCAAAAAAAAATTATGTAGTGGGGCGATCGCCTACAAAACTTCATACAAAATTTTATAATCATGTCGACACCTTCATTCCTCAATCTACAAATAATTTGCTTACAAAATCAATTTACCTATAAAATAAAATTCTTGGGTATTTAATTATTGACATGCTACAACCAATTTGCCTATAAATTTTTTACCTACAAGCAATTTACCTATGTAAATTTCGTAGGCAAATTCTTTTTAAGTCAGGAATGAAGATACCTATATAATTAGAAAAATTCGTAGGCAATTTTCATTACAAAATTATTTGTTAGAATTTTGTAGGTAAATTTTTTATATTTTTTTTTTGTAGTGAATTTACTTTATATCTTAATATACTATAAAGACAAAGTTTTGGAAGCCCATGTGGCAAGCTCTTAAGCCTCTATTTTAAAAATACTCTCCCCTCATTCACCCAATTCATTGACTTTTAAAACTATTCTCAGCCATTGAATCTTAATATCTAATCTAATCTTGACCGTTGATTTTTTCACATCTCCTCTATATATACCATGTATCTCAAACAACCAAAAATCAATTACAATAATCTCTCCAAAGAAATAATCAAATTCTTCTTCTTTTTATTTTTTTCAATTTTGCTATGAAGTTCTATATTAATTCTCTTTTCGTCTAAATCTTCATATTTTTCTTTTCTTGCATGATGTTCATCCCAATATATTCAATCTTCATATTTATTTTTTTGCAGGATCTTCATCTTAAGGTATTTTTTTTTTTTTATAGTTTTGGTGTATGAATTTAATCTTCATATTTTGTCTAATCTCTTCTACCAATGATCATTTTCTTAAACTCATTTTTTTTATTTGGACGAATACAAATCTCTACGTGTCTAAAGGTATTTACTCTATTTACTAATTATATTGTTGTTTTTTTTATTAATTATTGTTTAATTTTATTTTATTCGTATGAAAATTATTATTGTTTGATTTTATTTATTTTATTTTTAGGATTGAACATCAACAATGAAGATGAAGTGGATGATCAATTTTTCATATGAAGATGAAATAGAATATCAATTTTACTGTAAAGATGAAGAATCATTGATTATATGTTAAAAATTAGATTTTTTTTAACATTGTAATGTATTAATTACAATTCAATGTATTATTTATAATTCTAAAAATAATATTTTTTATGAGAAGTTATAATTTTTTTTTATTTAATTATAAGATGATGAAGAATCGTTCAAATTGGATGATGGAATATATATATTCGTGTAATTAATATTTATTTATAATTCTATCGAAATATATATTCGTATAATTAATATTTGACTTATACGCAAAGAAATTAACTTAACATATTTTCTCATATTATTTTAAAAGATTGGTTTTGAAATAATTATATTATGAGCAATATATAAATTTATACTAATTATAAACTTTACTTATTTAATCAATTTTAAATTTCAATTTGAATATATTAGGAAAAGTTGACTAATTGTGAATGATAATTTAGTAAGATAATTTATTTGGTAATTTTATATTATCCCACATTCCTAAATCCTAAATTTTTGGTTAGTGAGTATCTTTATTTTTTCAACAATCTATATTTTTTTCAACAATCTAAATTTATTTTATTTAAATTATATTTTTATGTGATAATTTGGAACAAATTAATTTAAATGTTAGTATGGAACATATTAATATCAATTTCTTTTGAAAATAATAATTTGGAACATATTACTAACAATTTACTACTCTTTCATTAATTATTTAAAAAATAGTAAAAATACATTATTTTGGAATTTATTAATACCAATAGTTTTAAATTATATTTTGTATAAGTAAAAACAATATAGATTTTTCATCTTTTATTAATTATTTGACTTGGAACGTAATGATAAAAATTTACTTTGAAAATAATGCATTGGAACATATTAATAACATCTCTACTTAATCATTTAAAAGTAGTATTAGTTATTGTAAGTAACTAATACAATTTCGAGTAGAACTTTAATTGGAAATTAATAGTTAGGAGACATCTCTAATATCATTTAATATTATTAACATACCAGGATTTTTCAATAATTCAAAACAATAATACTCGATTATTTTTCAAAAGTTAATATATTAATTTTGATTTTATAATACAATATTTAAGTACTTAGGAACGATTTTATAGCATATGGGCTTAACATATCTATTGAATATTCGTATAATTAATAATTGATTTATACGCAAAGATATTAATTAAACATATTTTTTCATATTATTTTGAAAGATTAGATTTGAAATAATTATATTATGAACAATATATAAATTTATACTAATTATAAACTTTACTTATTTAATCAATTTTAAATTTCAATTTGAATATATTAGGAAAAGTTGACTAATTTTGAATGATAATTTAGTAAGATAATTTATTTGGTAATTTTATATTATCCCACATTCCTAAATCCTAAATTTTTGGTTAGTGGGTAACTTTAAAAAAAAATGTAAATAATGTATTCTTCATACTAATATTTTTCAACTAATGCATTCGGTAATCTATATGTATAATGTATATTTCATATAATACCTAAATTTTTGGTTAGTGGGTGTTTTTAAAAAAACTAATGTATTGGGTAATAATTTCTTTTGAAAATAATCTTTCAACATAATTTTTTCATATTTTTTTTTGAAAGATTAGATTTGAAATAATTATATTAGGAATAATATATAAATTTATACTAATTATTAAATTTACTTATTTAATTAAATTTAAATTTAAATTTAAATATATTAGGAAAAGTTGACTAATGTTAAATGATCATTTAGTTAGATAATCTATTTGGTAATTTTATACTATCCCACATTTCTAAATCCTAAATTATATTAGGAATAATATATAAATTTATACTAATTATTAACTTTACTTATTTTATTAGTTTTAAATTTCAATTTAAATATATTAGGAAAATTTGAGTAATTTTAAATAATTTAGTTGGATAATTTATTCGCTGATTTTATATTATCCCAAATTCTTAAATCCTAAATTTTCGGTTAGTGGGTATCTTTAAAAAAAATGTAAATGTAATTTTTTTTACGAACGATTTAGTTTGAATGTATAATTAAGATATGATACTTAATAAAATAATGTATTTGAATAATACAATTTCGATATTATTGGAGAATTTTGAGGTAAATATTGATATATTTATTGTTTTAATTTTATATACAAATAATAAATGTATATATTATGTACTTAATATATTTTTGTATTAATATATTTTTAATATTTTATTGTTAAGATCCTAATTTGAAAGAGTTAAAGTGTAAGAGTGCAAGATTGTTGAAAAAAAATATCCTTTCAGATAAAAGACGAAGAATTTTGCCAGGTTCAATTTTTTATGGTGTATTATGTTTCAATATTTATTGTGTTTAATATGTAATGATATAATGTGTTTTGATCTTTCTTTTTTTAACTTTAATTTAATTGTTTTTTATTATTAGATTATTTTATATCTCAACAAGAATTGGAAGACACGCCGCCGTCGTCAATATTAACAAATGGTTATTTTTCTATTTTTAAATTACCTATATTATTTACATATTCTGTTTTTGCTATTAAATTTGTATATATTTAATTCTTATTAATTTTTTGTACATGGATTAATATCAAATATTGGAAGCTATTGTAAATCCAATGATATCGGGTCTGATTAATGAACTGCTTCAACAAACACGGGAAAGCACTACTGTAGGTTTCACCACTTATTTTATTTAATCCATTAATTACGAAAGCTTAATACTCTTATATGATTTTATATTACATATTTTTTATGTGTTTATGTATTTTTTTCAGAAGCTGAATTATCTAATTCAATTGATCGTAATTCACTCGCTGATATGACAAATTGTAAGTATTCCATGAAAAATAGATAGAATTAACTCAGAAAAAATAATTATATTAATATGTTTATTTTACAGTGATATCAATTCAAAATTGTTCCGGTGGTACTACAAACATATCTCTTCTTGCATACACAACAAATACATGTTTTGCATCTCAGGGTTTGTAAGTTTAAATTTAATTATTTAATATAACAATTTAAATAATATTATATATATATATATATATATATATATATATATATTACATTTAATTTTTTAAAGAATATTTATTTTCAGATAGAGGAAAGGCTCCAATTACTGATGTTCAGGATAATACTCAAACACCTCATAGCCAGATATCTATGAGTGTTATGTCATTTTTAGCACAACAGTTGCATTTTGAATACGAGGAAAATATTCAATCTTTCTCTATAAAACAAATTGGAGACAACTCTTCTAGCCATGGTATTAATTCTTTTTATCTTATATGTTGCACTTTTTTTTAATTTATAATTATAATAATTTTTTTGTCCAAATATAAATATAATTAACTAAATATTCATAACTTTTCAGGTAAAAAGAGGAGAGGTGTTGTTGCTGAGCAAATGTCAAAAGGAAGTAATACCGGTGGTGAATATGGTATAAAATTTACATTTTATTATACAAATATATTTTTTATTAGATTTAAAAAAAATTAAACATTAGTATTTTTAAATGTAATTAACTAAATATTCATGACTTTTTAGGAAAAAAGAGGAGAGGTATTGTTGTGGATGAAAGGTTAAAAGGAAGGAATACTAATGATAAAAATGGTATAAAATTTATATTTTATTATTAAAATATCTGTTTTATTAGATTTTTAAAAAAATTATTTATTTTTATTATATTTATAGGGTATGCTGATTTTGGGGATGTTACGTTTGTTTGCGTCTATTGCAATGCGTATATGTGGTATGACGAAAGAAGCAATAAAAGATTGAATGAGAATCCACCAAATTTTCCATCTTGCTGTTCAAATGGAAAAGTACAACTTCCAATGTTGAAACCTCCTCCTTCTATATTGACCAATCTTCTAACGAACGAAGATGAAAGGAGCAAGCATTTTATAAAAAAGATTAGAGCTTACACCATGATGTTTAGTTTTACATCTATGGGTGGAAAGGTTGATGATTCAATCAAGTAATGGAAGTGATCCTTATGTTTATAGATTGCATGGTGCTAATTACCATAAAATTGGAAGTCTTTTGCCAATGCCAAACAATAAGCCTAAATTTTCGCAACTATACATATATGACACTGAAATGAAGATCAGAATCGAATTGATGCTCTCGGGTTAGTTAATTAATCCTCTTATAATTATTAAGTTAGATTAATTTTACTAATTCGATTTTTCATTATCTAATATATATCTTACTTTATATTTTATATTTTGCATTATTTTTTTAATAAATTATGCAATATAATAGTTATAGATAATATTTTTTAATCAATTCAATTATTTTATTTGTGCAGGAGGCGATTGAAGGATAAAAATAAAATGTTGAATGTTAGTATTGTTCGTGATCTTAAGAGGATGGTGGATACTTTTAATCCATTTGCAATGCAAGAGAAAGTATTATGTCTGGAGCTGAGCCAAATTTGAGATTGAATTTGCTACAAAGAAGGAGTTCAGATGGAAGAGTTTATAATCTTTCTATAACTTCTAAAGTTGCAGCACTTATTCCAGGGGACATCGATGCAGCTATGGAAAAGAGAGATGTGATCCTTAAGACGCGTAATGGTGAATTATTGAGAAAAAGTGAATTGCATCCATCTTATGTTCCATTGCAGTATCCTTTATTGTTCCCCTATGGCGAGGATGGTTATAGGATTGATGTGGTTCATAATGATGCTGGTTTTACAACAAGGAAAAGAATCAGACTCACGATGAGAGAATTCTTTTCCTTTAGAACGCACGAGCATAATAATGAACCCAATACTCTATTCCTGTCCAGGAGACTTTTCCAACAATTTTTTGTGGATTCGTATACTATGATTGAGTCGGAAATGTTGTCTTTTATAAAATTCAATCAAGTGAAACTGAGGTCTGGCAGAGCGGATGATATGAAAATTGCAGTTGATAGAGGTGAGATAGATCCATCTTCTACGGGTAAAAGAATAATGCATGCATCCTTCAAACGGAGTCCTAGGTATATGATTCAAGATTTTCAAGATGCCATGACAATTTGCAAGTATTTTTTTTACCCGAATTTATTTATCACAATTACTTGCAATCCCAAATGACCCGAGATTACGAGATTCTTAATTGAGAAAGGTCTTGATTCTGTTGATAGGCCAGATATTCTCTGCAGAATGTTTAAGATGAAACTTGATCATATTGTGAAGGATTTTAAGGAATTTCAAATATTTGGAAAAATTGATGCATGTAAGTTTATCTTTTTATATTTTTTAAATTTTTAGTTCCATAATTTTTTTTTGTCTATAGAATAACTTTACAATTCTTTTGAATAATTTTAGTATATAACTTGATTCAAATTTTTTCAATATGCAGTATTATACGCAGTGGAATTTCAAAAAAGAAGATTGCCGCATGTTACACATAAATACTTTGGGGATAGAGTAATACTGGCACCTACTCATCGAGATGTGGAGTCTATAAATGATAAGATTCTATCTATGATTTCTGGTGATACTAAAGTATACTTGAGCTTAGACAGTGTTTGTGCATCTGAATTTCGAGAAGGAGGTAGTGGACAAATGGTTACTGTTGAATTTGAATTCTGTTAGGTGTTCCGGAATGCCTAATCACCGTCTGATCTTAAAAGAAGGAGTGCCTATAGTATTACTAAGAAATATTGATCACAAATCCGGTTTGTGCAATGAAACAAGATTGATCGTCACCAAACTTGGGAACCACATTCTCGAGGCTGAAATAATATCTGGAAGGAATATTGAAAATAAAGTATTCATCCCAAGAATGACATTGACAAATTCTGTTCCTACAATGCCGGTGAATTTTACAAGGCGACAGTTTTCAATTCTACTGTGCTTTGCCATGACAATAAATAAAAGTCAAGGACAATCACTTTCTACTGTTGGATTGTATCTTTCCAAGCCTGATTTCACTCATGGTCAACTTTATATTGCAGTATCCAGAGTTAGATCCAGTAGAGGATTGAAGATTTTGTCACTTGATTTTAAAGGAAAACCTTCGAAATACGCAACGAATGTTGTTTATAGAGAGATTTTCCGCAATTTGTAAGCATTATTTTCTAAACATTTGGTTAATAATATATTTCATTAATTTATAGTTTATTGTTTTTGGAATATAATTATTTATTATTTACTAACATGTATAAAAATGCAATAAAAATACTGAATAAATAAAATAATAACAATAACAACATTTTAGAAAACTTAAAAAAATTGATTAATAATATTTATAATAAATTTTATGTACAGTTCCGCGATAATCGCGGGTTTAGCACTAGTATATATATAATTCGAACTAACGGATATATTCACATCTGCCCAAAAATAGTAATTCGAATCAATTTAAACATTCTAATACTATTAGTTTTTGGTTATCAAATAGACAACACACCATTTTTGGGTCAGAAGCAAAAAATGAAAAATTAAATGGAAGTTTTATTTATTAAATTTAAATATTTAGATTAAATTAATTGCAGTTTGCAAAAAATATTTGTAATTTAATCTAAAATTTACTAACCAACTTTGAAAATTGATTTCTCAATACAATATTTTTCCTCAATAAATGACATGTTGGCCTAGCAATCTACGCTTCAATTACAACTAAGACTTTATGGGTGGAAATGGAGTTAGTTTGTTTGGACAACTAGCAGTTATCAGTTAACTCTTATGAAACCAACAATTAATTGCCTGTTGCCAGGTACTTTTCTGCGTTGCCTACAAGAGGAAATTAAGGAAAGACTATTCTTTTTTTCTTTTTCTCAAAAGAGTGGATCCCACCATCCCCTCTGGAATAATAGAGTAGATAAATACTTAAAATAATAGGGCTGAGAATAAGAATATTATAAATCGGTTTCACGTAAAATTTAAGCGCATTTTGAATTGCATTAGTTATTTTCATTATTATCATTATCAAACTAACACTTCTTTAGTCCTATAGTTAATTTTTATTTTGCTGTTTATCACCATAAAATGAATTGAGTTTAAATAAATAAATGTGAATTACTATGTAAAAAATAATAACATGAGATATAAATATATTAGTGTACAAAAAATATAATTATAAAAATTAATGTTATTATATTATCATTTATGGAGATATCGATTGAGCAAGGAAATAAGTAGTTTGTTAAGTATTAATTAAGTTTGGAATAGAGAGAGTATGTTTTAGGATTAATTGCAATAAAATTCACGAACTTTGTAGTCTTTACAACATGAACTTTTGAAATTTATAATTTAATATACGAACTAATTTATTATTGCAATTCGATATAAATTTTTGGGATATTTTATACATGGTGTAAATTTTCTGCGATAACAAAACTACGTGGAAACTAAAGCCGGCACAAAAAAACACGTCACACGCTACACCAAATGTCAAATCTAGAAGAAAAAAAATACCTTTTTTTAATTTCAAAATATATTTTTATAAAACATTGCTCAAACACGGTTTAATAATAATGAAAGATAGTAAAATAAAATATTTTCTAGTATTTGTACAAGTTTATATGATGTAAGACATTTTTTCTACATAAACTATACACTAATATTTATGATCCATTATTAAACGTGTTTGAGCAATACTTTATAAAATAACATTTTGAAATATTAAATTTTTTTTTTGCAAATTTTGCATAAAACGTGGCGTGTGACGCGTCTTTGGTATCGACTAAAGCTGTCACGTAAATGTACATACCGCCGAAAATTTACATTATGTATCAAATTGCAATAATAAATTAGTTCGTGCATCGAATTGCAAACTTTAAAAATTAATGTTGTAATTAATAAAGACTATAAAGTTCATGATTTTTTTTGTAATTACGTCTATATTTTAATAAAACAATTACTATTTGTCCAATTTCAAGATAAATTGAACTAATTTACTGTATACTTGACCTAGAATCCAAGTTGTAAGCTCTTGATAAAAATTGAACTCTCACCTTATAATGGTCAACCCGGTTGATATTTTAAATTGAGAAGTTGTTCAACAAAATAATTTAGAAATAAGAAATTCACTTGGATTAGTTCTTTTTTCCTTTTCCCATAATATTTCTGATCTTGACGCTGTTTCTTAAAAGAGTTTAAAAATAAAATGAATTTAAATACTGCACAAGTAGAATTTTCTTGTTCTTTTATTTATTTTTTATTTTTTATGAAACATAGTAAATATATTCACGACCTCAACTATCACCTTCCTAAAATCAGTTTGGAGTGTGACGAATGGGTCAAAAATAGAATATATATATATATATATATATATATATATATATATATATATATATATATATAAATACACACACTACTATATGACATTACAAAAATTGAAATATCCAAAAAACAATGCTAAAAGATTGTAAATTTTATCATTATTGTTGAATTTGTCGACTTCAGAGATCATGTGTGATTTGCATTTGCTGCAAGCTACCTCGTATTATATACACACTAAGGATCATCTTTTGTTTAATTTCACCGCACATAAACATAAAATAAAATGAAATATTCTTGCACTTGAATATTTAGATTATATTCAATTTTAAAACATAATTGAATTGGAGCTACCCAAAAATATTCGTGGTTCATACTATAATATAAGTAATTAGATCTGTGTGATATATGAAACCCAGCACATGTGAATTTTTGTCAAACCAAAAACATAGAAGTTAATGTCAAATTTAAAGAAGAAAAAACCAGGGATCGAAAATGAAAAATAAACGTGGCCCCACAATGTTGTTTAGTCATCATATCATATAAGTTGTAAAAGCCAATACTGTGGATTTTTCAAGTGTGTGAACATCTTAATTCTAAAAAATAAAGTTGCAACTCTTTCACAAGTTAATTAAAGAATGCTATCTAATGTCAGTATGTATCAAGTCCATAATATTATACAGTAAGTATCAATACAATATGTAAATTATAAACGGTTGAGTGTATTATAATTAATTTGAGCGTGTTAAATAAAATTAGAAGTCAAATGTTTGGAAAGCGAATACTATGAATTAAACGTGGACTTCTAATATTATATATAATTTGAAATAAAAAATAAACTGTAAATATTAGACAGCAAAGAAAATCAAAATAGACATTCCATTTTAAGACTTTCACATTTGTGACGGCTGCAGAAAAAATTAAATTCAAACTGTATTAGCATAAACTCCCTTATGAAATTTGCTCAAATATGAAATGTATATTATTATATATATTCATTGTACTTTATTCTTATAAATTAATATCATAATGTAAAATTATATAAGTATTAATTTGTAAAAATAATAATATCAATAAATAAATAATATAGTATCAATTTTATATTATGAATAAGTTTCATATGAGGGTGAATTCTCAATTAGTGGATAAGATACAACTTCTATGATATTACACCGTCTCATGCATAAATTTTTTATCAATCTAAAATTATACAGTGTCTAACATTTCAACCGAATTCGAAACAATTACTAAAAAATGACGATAATTATATATATATATATATATATATATATAACACCCTCATCAAACGTGTTTACATTATAAAATTAAATACATTTAGGAGCATTTGTTTCGAATTTTTCAATAGAAGTAAACTAAAATTATTTTTTTCCCTCCCTGCATTTAAATATATTGGATAAATAAATGATCGTCTACATGGTGATTATATCACTAGTGGTTTGCTAATTTAGGAGGAAGATTATAAGAAGAGAGATTCCTAATAAAATGAGTTATGATTACTTTATTTAGGGATAATATAAGTGTTGCAGATAATTTTTATTTTAATTAACAATTATAATTATCATATATTTCTTTTCATACCTATTCCCATTGAAATTTCTTCAATTCATTCAATAATACCACGAAAACTAATATTATACACAAATACGCAAAATTGTGTGAATAAAATATTATGATATTAATTTATAAGTAAAATAAAATTATTGAATTAATATAGTAATATCAATTTTACAAGTGAATAAATTTTATTGGAGACTGTTTTTTCCATTTTTTTTATAAGCATAGAGGAGTATAATATTAAGAATGCGTAGATTATGTAATATGTGTGTAGCATGTATTGCGATAGACGAAAAGCATGAGAGGAAGAAGTTTCTAAAGTGGGGCCGAAAGATGATTCTTAGCGTAACAAATTCAAGTCAAGTTTGGCTAGGTGTGTCAAGCACGTAAGCTATTTAAGTATGCTATCTGTTGGTGATCAATTTTTATCGGATGAATTAGTGACTGTTTAGGTTCGGTTTTAAGATCATCAAGCAATTACGTGTGATTGGTTACCGCCGTAAATGGTAAATCGAGGGTCGGGTTATGAACTTGTAAATATGAAAATCGAAATTGTAATAATTTCGTATGTGTGCACGTTTAGGTGTATTACTGTGTGTTTTGGGAGTGTTTATGAATTTTAACTTGTATTTCTTAAGTTGGAGAACAACTATTTATAGAGACTAGCAAGCATGAGGTGTTCCTGACTCTTGGTCTCCCTAGCTTGCATGCTTGACATGTGTCATTTGACTCTAGTTTGACCTTATCCAAGCTAAACCTTAGTTACAAAGTCTTCTTTGGTCTTATCTCGGACTTCATTGTTGTTCGTCCATGTCGGTTTAAATTGATCCAGGATAGTTCTTTCATATAAGTTGTTCGCCGTTTGGGTGTATGGCTCAGAAGTTGTTCGCCTTTGTGTCTTGCACAGATTGGCTTTGGGATCTTGGTCCTTTGTTCGTCAGCATACACCTCTTAGGTTTGATAACTGTAACATTTTTACCAATGTTGTTCGTCATTATTGACTTGGTGGTGGGTCCATATTTGGTCTTTGGTCTTTAAACCTGTTCGCCAATATCTTGTTCGTCGGTATAGTTGTTCGTCACTTTATACACTCCTTGGATTAGCTTATGCACCCCGGCTTGAATTTCTTTAATGATTTGATTGGGACTTGATTTCTCGTAATCCTTCTTACAGCTTTTATTCTCGTTCGTTTATCATTGATGGATGTTCGCCTATCAACAATTGCCCCCTATCATGGCTATACGTTGCCCCAGACGAGCAACTTTGTGGCGAGCAACTATAGTTAGGATATTATACTGGCGAGGATTTGGATGGACATCTTTGTATTGGGCGATCAACTTTGGGTCCGCCTCTTCACCTTCCCATGATCTGGGGGGATGTACGAGGATGACATGAGCTGCATGATTGCGCGCCGCTCACGCGCGAGCAGCCCCGAGGCGACGCGCCCCTATATTTACAACTAGGCCCTTTTATTTTCGATCTTGCTCGGATCTGACCCCGTTTTTCTTCAATTTGGCCCACATTTTGCTGGAAATTATGTTCTGTACCCCGTTTTTTTGCTTGGGGTATAAATAGAAGGGATAAACAAATTTTTCCCACTTTTTCACTTCTTGCTACAGTACCTCCGGCGATTTCCTCCTTCTCCGGCGATCTCGAGCTTTCCGGCGTCCGTTTCTCTCGCATTCGGCCTCAAATTCCATTCCCAAGGTAGTTAATTTTCTTATCTCTTCTTCTTTCTCTCTTTTTCTTCCATATTCCTCCATCGCCGCCGTGAGGGACCTTGTGCCACCATCTTCTCCGGTGAAGCGCCGCCGTCTGCAACTTCATCTGCCGCCATCTGGATTTTTGCTTTTCTCCTCCCATGTCTTCGCATTCAAGTAACAAATCTGAAGAAACTCTTGACCCACTCTTCCAATCGCGGCCCCCGTCGATCAACCTCCCTTCGAGATTTCCTCGGCGTCGGATCCTCACGTGGATTCGGTGGTTTGTTCAGTTGAAGATACTGGTGCCCGCCTATCTGGGAGAGAAATAGTGGTCGCGGCGAGCAGAAATTCGGAAAACGATTCTTCATCCAGTGCCGAATCAGAAGATCCTTTATTTGACGAGTTGACTCGCGAATCTCTAGAAGGAATAGGGTTCCCATCACCAAGAATGATGAAAAATGAGATCCCAACTGGAGTTGCTCGACCTTTTGAATGGCGAGCATATGCTGAGGAGCATGCGAACAACTTTGCTCGCCCACAGAGAGAAGTATTGGATCTGGTGAAGACTGAGTACCAGGCGAGCAAGATTAAAAGCGTTGTTCGCGAGTATGAGTTGGATTTGATCCGGGAGACCTACAAGATTCCCTATGATATTCATATGTGGGCTCCCAAGAGAAAAGAGAGAGCTGATCGCCCACCTCCGGGATGCACGGCGATCAACATTCATACTCTGATTGCTGGATTGAGATTGCCTCTTCCACCTATTGTTGGTCGCTTCCTAGAGGCGACCAACCTTGCTATTACTCAAATCACCCCAATTGGATGGATGAACTTATTGGGGACGATGTGTTTGTTCGCATTAGAGGGGTACGTCGATCGTATAACTGCAGATGAGATCAACTACCTTATGACGATCACGAGATGTCCCCCTGGAGAGGAATGTTATTTTTATCTCAAGGCCAGGACTGGACTGAAGATGGTGGAGGGGGTGCCGAACAAAATTCGCGATTGGAAACAACACTTCTTCTTCATCGGGGGTGATTGGCGAGCATCTTCTGGTCCACACGGTGGTGATGGACGAATAAATTCCCCTGCCTCTTATGGGAAATTTAAACATAAGATTATTTTCTTGCTCGTCCTCGAACTGTACTATTCTAATTTAACTTTTCTTGTTTGTTCGCAGGCCCTCGTTTGCCCAAGTGGAACTCGGAGGAAGAAGAGATCGGTTCAGAGTTTCTATTCACCTCCTGCTTGGTCGGCCTTCGCAACAGAGCAGGTAGGACCACCGAGTATTTGCGTGAGGGAAAGTGCTTGAGAGCTGCTCGCTTGTTTCCTTACCCTCATCACTTGGAAGCACAAGCGGAGGTGCCCCCAGGTATGAAGAATTTCTAACTCCTAATACCAATTTTTCTCTTCATTTTACTTTTACAACTTGCTCGTCTAACTCATTTTTTTATAGCCGAGCAAGTCACCGTTGCAGTTCCCCCCAGTTTTGCTCTTCTCAAACGAAGAGTTTTCGAGATGGCGCCTCCAAAAGGACGGAAGAGGAGAGGTGACCCGCCCACCAAGATCTTAGGAATGACGAACAAGGCTGAGGGAGCCAAAGTCCTGCGACCAACTGTTCCTCTCGCTCCTGCCCAGCCATCTTCTCCGATTTCTCGTCCTCATTGGGGGAAACGTTTGAAAAAAGCCGATGGGACTCCGTTGGCACATGATGTCCCCATTGTTGGTAAGGGGAAGGAGAAGGTAGGCCACAGTCATTCTCGTCCTGAGGGGGATGCTGTTCGCCGCTCCACTGAGCCTGCAGAAAAAGCAGGCAAAGCAGGCAAGGATTCCACTTCTGGCCGCGGCCCCGAGGACCTTACCCATCTGGGTTGGGATGACCGGAAATTTAAGGAGTAACTCTACCCCTGCCTCTGCCGAGTAAGATTCATTTTTTATTTTTTATTTTTCTAAGTATCATTTTCTTTCTTGTTCGCAGATATCGTGCTGACGATCATCCCGGTCGAGCAAGTGTTGTACATCAGTACGCTTGCTCGAAGACTCCCGTTAACATAAGGGAGATTCCTGGCGAACATGTTCGCAAGGCGACGGAGTTGGTCGCCCGAGCCTGGACGCGTCCCTTGGACAAAGCCATCCTCCAACAGGGGCTAGTGGACAACCTCCATCTCTCTATGATGCTCCACGCCAACGGCCTCGTCACGGCCCAAAGGGCAATGGCCCAAGTTGCCGAGCAAGAAAAGTCTACTCGTTATTATGCCAGCACTGCTCGGCAACTCACTGAAGAGAAAGACGGCCTCATCAGCCAATATGAGGCCAAGGTTGCT
Organism: Ballota nigra; assembly: GCA_947034835.1. Taxonomy (NCBI): domain Eukaryota; kingdom Viridiplantae; phylum Streptophyta; class Magnoliopsida; order Lamiales; family Lamiaceae; genus Ballota; species Ballota nigra. The sequence continues at coordinate 30,308,616 of OX344720.1, forward strand.
CGTCTCAATAACCAGATCAATGTTTACATTGATGCTGAGCAAAAGCGTCTTGAAGAGATTCAAGGTTTGTCCAAGGAGCTGAAAGACAAGGAGGCCCAGCTCGGCGAGGGGGAGAAAAAGTTGCCCGCGGCTGAACAAGAGAATGCCGAGCTGAAAGCAGAAATTGCTCGTCTCCGGGAGGCGGAAGCCAACCTCTACACAAGCGAGCAACTCGAAGCCGAAGTTCAGGCTCGAACTGCTCCCATTTCAAACCTTGGATACATCTGCGCCTATGCGGACAGCATTCGCACGGCCGATGCCTATGACTTCAAGGATTTGGTGGAGGAAATGAGCAAGGACTTGAATGAATTCATAGAGAACTATCCACCGCCGAACAACATCAAAATTCAGCTGGCGGATCTGGCAGTGCTAGGGGTTAAACTTGACAAACTTGACCCCAGTATTGCTATTACTCATCCTCCGCCCCCAACTGATGAAGGTGAACAAGAGGAAGAGGCGGCCGCGGCTGACGAGCAAAATGCTAAAGAGGCTGAGGATAAGGCTGCTGAAGATTTGGCTCGAGATATGATCGTCGAACCTCCCGCCGAACAAACTCAAGATCCTCCTCCAGTCGAGCAGCAATAGTTCTTAGGACTTAGCTTTTTTCTTTTCACCTTCTTTGTAATAGTTATTCGCTCATTTTGTAGTACTTGACCTCTAGGATCATTGTACTATTTTTGAGGCTTAATGCCTTTTTTATTAATGGAATGTCTTTCTCATGTTCGCTCATTTTCTTTATATGTTAATTGCCTTTACATTTTTATCAATGCCTTTACAATTATAACATATAGTGTTGGGCTTTTGTTCGAATTGAACTTTGCCTTTAGTGGAATCAGGGTTCAGCCTTAGGTTCTGTTCATTTTAAAAAACGAACAACCTTTAAGTGGTTTTGGTCTTTAGGTTCTATCCATTTTTAAAAATGAACAACCTTAAACTGGACTTGTACCTCGAGCTTTTTGGACCTTTCCTTTTGATGAACAACTACCATATTTACATAATAAAAAATTTACAAGTGCTAAAAGACTGCTCGTCACTAACATATACAAATCGACGAACAACTTTGAACACTAATTAAAACATGCTCGCTTATAATATTTTTGCCGAGCAACTCTATCTATATAAAAGATGAAACAACACCAAACTATACAATGTGCCGAACAACTTTAAATTCTATATTTAGCAAAATTTCCAAAAAAATAGGCAAGTTTTTGGTTTGCCTTACTTGATTCACTGGCCCTCCCGAGACATTTGTTCGCCCAATTAAGAACTTGTTCATCTCATTGATAGTACTTCTTCAGATGTACAACATTCCAGGAGTATTGGGCCGGCTTGCCTTCCATATCTTCGATATCGTATGCACCATTAACGAATTTTTCCATTATACGATACGGGCCCTCCCAAGTTGGTCCCAATACACCTAGAGGTTGGGCGAGCAACTTTCTTAGAACCATATCTCCAACTCTGAATTCCCTGATTTTAACATGGGAATTATAATAGCGTTCTGTTCGCTGCTTGTAGGTAGCATTTTTTAGCTCGGCATTCAGTCTTTTTTCCTCGAGCAAATCCATTTCTGTAGCTAGAGCAGAGTTGTTCACCTGTTCATCAAAGTTGGTCGTCCTGAATGTATTGGTCTTTAACTCAATTGGTATTACAACCTCTGTCCCGAAAGCCATTGCAAAAGGTGTTTCTCCGGTGCTTGACCTGGGAGAAACTCTGTATGCCCAAAGGACTTCCGGAAGTTCTGTAGACCAACTATTTTTGCTTTCTGCTAGTCGTACCTTTAACGTATGCTTGATAATTTTGTTTACGGCTTCAACTTGTCCATTTGATTGGGGATGATAGGGTGTAGAGTAATGTTTTTTTATCCCCCACTTAGTACAGAAATCTCTCAACTCCTTCCCATCAAACTGTGGACCATTGTCTGTCACGATGGTTTGTGGAACTCCAAAACGACAGACAATGTTCTTCCAAATGAAGTTGATCATTTTCTGTTGCGTGATTTTCAACATGGCCTCTGCTTCTGCCCATTTTGTATAATAGTCGACTGCCACAACGGCAAATCGAACTCCTCCAACTCCTGCTGGGAAGGGACCAATAATGTCCATTCCCCATCTAGCAAAAGGCCACGGGCTATAAATCGATACGAGTTGTTGAGCCGGGGTATGAATGTTTGGTGCAAAAATTTGACATTGGTGGCAAGTCTTTGCTTTTTTGATTGCGTCCTGGCGTAAAGTCGGCCAGTAATAGCCTTGTCTGATAGTTTTGTATGCCAAGGCTTCCCCCCCAGTGTGATTTCCACATACTCCGGCATGTATTTCTTCGAGTATTGCTCGTCCCTGCCCCCTAGGCAAACATTTGAGAAGTGGAAGTGATATTCCTCTTTTGTAAAGTTGCTCGCCTACCAGAGTATATCTGGCGGCTTGCTTAATTAGCTTAGCAGCTTCAAAAGAGTTGTTTGGTTTTTCTCCACTTTTCAAGTATTTGACTATACTTGTTCTCCAGTCTTCTTCTTCACTGGTTTGATCGTTAAGTTGGTTGACATTATAACTCGTTGTTGATGGGTCATTCATCTTTGTGATTATAATGTCTGCCAACTCTGCGGGCCCTTCGCTTGTTGCTAGTCGGGCCAACGCATCTGCTTGAGTGTTGCTCGTCCTTGGGATTTGTTCAATGAATACTTGGTCTAACAAGGACATCAGATGAGCAACAATTCATTGATATTCGATCATATGGCCGTCTTTCGCCTCATATTCACCTCGGACCTGATTCACAATCAATTGTGAATCGCCGAATATTTGCAACCGTCTGACACCTACTGCCAGGGATAGATGGAGACCAGCAATGAGAGCTTCATACTCGGCTTCGTTGTTGGTTGCCATAAAGCCAAATCTGATTGCCGAAGTGAATACTTGTCTGCCTGGACTGATTAGAACCACTCCTGCCCCCGAGGCTATGTTAGTCGAAGATCCGTCAATATAAAGATGCCAGGGGTGATCAAGTCCTCTCGTCGGATCTGGTGGGAAGGTCAGTTCGACTATTAAGCCGGCTAACGCTTGCCCTTTGATCGCTGTTCGAGGAGCATAAGTCACCCCGAATTGGCTAATCTCCAGTGACCATTTTAATAGACGACCAGCTGTGTCGGTCTTCCCGTACCAGAACGGAGCTGATGGCTACTTCTGATGCCGCCAAGTATAAATATAGCTTTTCTCCTGGGACGGGTTTTGATAGAATTTTCACATCTTCCAGGTAGTCTTTGAGTTGGTCGAACGCCTTTTGACAGTTGTTAGTCCATGTGAACTGTCCTTTCTTGATGGCTTCAAAGAATGGACGACATTTGTCCCCCGATCTGGATATGAACCGATTCAATGCTGCTAGACATCCCGTGAGTCTTTGCACTTCTTTTATTGAACGTGGTGGCTGCATATCCACTATGGCTTTAACTTTTGTTGGATTAGCCTCAATTCCCCGTTGACTAACAAGGTGACCCAAGAATTTGCCTGAATGAACTCCAAAGCTGCTCTTCTTTGGATTCGGCTTCATGTTGTAGTGTCGAAGAATTTCGAACACTTGGGTCAAGTGTTGGAGATGGTCTTCTTTACGGGGACTTTTGACTACAATGTCATCAACGTAGACTTCTACTGTATCTCCAATTTGCTGGTCGAACATTTTGTTCACCAGTCTTTGATAAGTTGCTCCGGCGTTGATAAGGCCAAAGGGCATTCTTTTCCAACACTGCAAGTTTTTGTTTGTATAAAATGCTGTGTTCTCTTGATCATCTGGATGCATCGGAATTTGATGGTACCCGGCAAAGGCACCCATGAATGTTAGCATTTCATGACCTGCAGTGCTGTCCACCAATTGGTCAATGTGAGGAAGTGGAAAGTTGTCCTTCGGGCATGCTGCATTCAGATCTGTAAAGTCAATGCATAGCCTCCAGGTCCCGTTTGGTTTCCTCACAAGGACTGGGTTTGCTACCCATTGTGGACAGAGTGCTTGTCGGATTAGGTTGTTGTCTAACAACTTCTTTACTTCTTCGTTCAAAGCTTGATATTTGTCTGGGCCATATTTTCTCCGTTTTTGATGGATAGGCCTTTTTGCTTGATTGATATTGAGCTTGTGACAAGCATGTTTTGGATCTATCCCCACCATGTCTGCATGAGACCAAGCAAAAACATCTAGATTTTTGCTGAGGAACTCTTTCATTCGGGATCTGTAAGGCCCAGGGAGCTCAGATCCTATGTATAATTCTAGATCCAGGTTTTCAGGATTAACTTTGAACGCCTCCAGCTCTTCAACTGGAGTTGCTCGTCGTTTTTGTCCTTTCCACCGAGGATCAAGTATTGGTCCCTCAGAGTTAAAATCATTTTCGATGTTCATCGGCTCTGCCCCCAGGCGGGGATCTAGATCATCTGTTGGCCCTGATTCGTTGTTGTTAGTCAACACCTGGCCCTCCAAGCCATCATATGAATGTTGCTCGTCACCACCACTTTGTTGCTCGCCAGGTGGAATTTATCTCTGGGTGGTGATGAGTTGTTCGTCCAGCACTTGCTCATCCGGATGTTGTTCGTCCGTATCCATGTGGTCATCTTCTATGTCCATCATGTTCTCCAATATTGAAGGTTCATCAACTGGATAGCTGGTGGCGGCTTCCATCATGGATACTTGTGCATATTTTGCTTGCAGTTGTAAGAGGCATTCCCGAGCCTTTCTTTGATCTCCTTTAACTGTGCCTGCTCCACTTGCTGTTGGAAACTTCAAGCAATAATGGTAAGTTGAACCGGCAGCTTTAAATTCATTCAAAAAAGGTCGACCAAGGAACCCATTATAGGTCGATTCCTGGTCTACGACCAAGAAATCTACCATTCTTGTAATATTCTTTTCGGGTTCCTCGATCGTTACAAGTTGTACAAGTAAAGAAATTTCTCCCAACGGGACTGTTACTGCATTTCCGAAGCCTAGGATTCTATGGTTTGAGTCCCGGATGTGGACTGAAAAGTCTCCAAGTTTATCAAGTGTACTTTTGAATAAGATGTTGGTATAAGCTCCAGTGTCTACCAACAACCTATGGACCCGAGTCCCCATAATCTTTGCGCAGATTACGAGCGAATCGTTATGTGGAGTCAAAACTCCTTCAAGATCTTTTTCAGTAAAAGTCAACTCCGCCGTCTGCATGATAGATGGTTTGACCCTCATTTCTTGGACTTGATCGATTGCTCGTAACTCAGCCTTTCTCTTTCGGTTGGAGATTGGCGGCCGTCCATCAGAACATCCTCCTGCGGAACCTGCAGGTTCCATCATATACAAATCTTCCAATGGACGAGTAGGAATGGTAGGAACTGGTCGTGCCGGCTTATTGTTCTTCTGGGGTTGATCATCTTCGTCCTCAGAGTTGTTCTCTCAGACTCTTTTTCCGGGTTGTCTTTTGACAAAGTCGGAGAGCTTTCCGTCCTCGTAGAAACGCCAGAGTTGTTTGAGCAAATCTCTACATTCACTTGTAAAGTGCCCCACGCTTTGATGGTAGGCACAATACTTGTTAGGGTTGAGTTTGCCAGTATCTTGGCAAATTTTTCGGGGAGGGGAGAGCAACTCCTTATCCTTCACATTCTCATAAATAGTATCGACTGACACTGTTAGCACTTGGTTCAATTTCTCTTTGAGTTCTGTCCCTTCAGTGAACGCCTTCATGTTTTTAGGGACTCGATAGCTTGTTGCGCTAGGTTTTTTGTTGTTCTCCTTGGGGTCGGCTTTGTTCTCTCCCAAGTTTGACTGCAGGGCCTCATGCATAGAAACGAATATGCCGGCCTGATTTCTAAACTCGGTGTAGCTTCTTGGGCACTTCAGATGTACTTCTTTCCATAGCTTTGACCCTTTCTTCAGTCCTGCCATAATAGCAACAATTTTTGTGTCCTCGCTGATGGGCTCACCTTCCAACAACACCTTGTCGAACCTTTCCATGAATGCTCGATCTGATCCGTCGTCATTTTGTTTTAGGTCTGACAACCGGTGTTTCTGGGACAAGTACGATCCCGCCGTTGAGAAATGAGACAGAAACTCCCGACTCAGCTGAGTAAATGAATGGATGGATGCTGGTGGCAATGCTGAGAACCATTTGTGCACCCGGTCCCCCAAGGTTAATGGGAAGATTCGGCATTGAGTGGCATCGCTGGCTCCCACCGAGACCATATAATCTGAGTATTTTGTTAGATGAACTCTGGGATCAGCAAGGCCGTCATACTGTATGCTTGTAGGGAATTGGACTTTCTTCTGAATCGGGGCTTTCAGAGTGTAAGTTGATAATGGTGAGGATGGCAAGCTGGTCGTCCCCACTCCTCTTTGCTGGTCTAACTGTCCCTGTATGCTTTCTATCGCCCTCCTCAAGCTTGATAGCTCATCCAGAGATGCCCCCTGACTTGGAGGCTGTTCGGCGAACAAAGGTGCAAACCTTTCTGTTCGTCGCAGTCCCTCACTTGGAGAAGGCAAATCCTGGAGCTGCTTTTTAGGATTTCTCGCCGTATTAGGTCCCAAACGTTTGAAGGCAGATTGGGAAAGTCTTTCATGGACCGAAGGGCGAGGTTGTTCAAATGTTGCTCGCCCATGCTCAGCTTCCTGGCGAGCAACTTTCTCCTGTTGCTGGGGTTGGCCAAGTCTGTCCTGGGCACTGGAGCGGGTTATTCCGTGGCTCGACATTGTTGTTCGCCCGCGAGCAGATTCAGCCTGGCCCTCTCTTGGTTCAACCATCTTTGCTTTGCCCTTATCCCGCCTAACTTGGGCACTGTTCACCTCATGTTGTTCGCCCCTGGTTGATCTGGCCCTAACAACTTCCACAGGTTTGTCCTTGGGCCTCACTAGTGAAGGCCTATTCTGATCTTGCTGTCTCTGTAGAGCCTAGAGAGCAGCAATGGTTTTGGCCAGTTCATTAGGGTTGTTTGCCAGGGCCTCCATTTCAGGTGGGAGATTATGGGTTATGGCCGTGTGCTGTGATCTATTCACATGTCTAGGATTTCGATCCTGGATGTCGGCCGACGAGGCTCGTGTTGGAGATGCTCTCCTTAACAAACGAGATGCTTGGGTTTCCTTGGATTGAGGCATTTCAATAAAAATTGTTTCTTTAATTTTAATATTGAAGAACACCAAGAACACCTTTGCTTGTATCTTCAAAGATTTCTTGAGGTTTTCTTTGAATCTTCAAGTTTTCAACTTGAAGTTCTTGAGTAATCACACTAACCGGAGGTTCGAACCCTCCTTCTAGCGCCAAAATTGTTGGTGATCAATTTTTATCGGATGGATTAGTGACTGTTTAGATTCGGTTTTAAGATCATCAAGCAATTACGTGTGATTGGTTACCGCCGTAAATGGTAAATCGAGGGTCGGGTTATGAACTTGTAAATATGAAAATCGAAATTGTAATAATTTCGTATGTGTGCACGTTTAGGTGTATTACTGTGTGTTTTGGGAGTGTTTATGAATTTTAACTTGTATTTCTTAAGCTGGAGAACAACTATTTATAGAGACTAGCAAGCATGAGGTGTTCCTGACTCTTGGTCTCCCTAGCTTGCATGCTTGACATGTGTCATTTGACTCTAGTTTGACCTTATCCAAGTTAAACCTTAGTTACAAAGTCTTCTTTGGTCTTATCTCGGACTTCATTGTTGTTCGTCCATGTCGGTTTAAATTGATCCAGGATAGTTCTTTCATATAAGTTGTTCGCCGTTTGGGTGTATGGCTCAGAAGTTGTTCGCCTTTGTGTCTTGCACAGATTGGCTTTGGGATCTTGGTCCTTTGTTCGTCAGCATACACCTCTTAGGTTTGATAACTGTAACACTTTTACCAATGTTGTTCGTCATTATTGACTTGGTGGTGGGTCCATATTTGGTCTTTGATCTTTAAACCTGTTCGCCAATATCTTGTTCGTCGGTATAGTTGTTCGTCACTTTACACACTCCTTGGATTAGCTTATGCACCCCGGCTTGAATTTCTTTAATGATTTGATTGGGACTTGATTTCTCGTAATCCTTCTTACAACTTTTATTCTCGTTCGTTTATCATTGATGGATGTTCGCCTATCAACACTATCAATATATCGTGTATAATATTTATTTTGCAAATTGGTATATGAAATATTTTATGAATTCTAAATTCGTAGAATAATTCATATTCAAAATATGGATCCTCATTCTTTCGCTCGATAACACTCTGCCGCCTCTGCAACCACCGCCCCTGTCGCCCGTAACAGCCCCCCCTCCCCCCTCCCTCTCCCTCCCCAACAGCCCTGCAATTTGCCGCTTCTGTAAACACCCACCCCCCCAAATTCCAACAGCCTCATGCGCTCCCCCCGTCCCCACCCCATCCCACCCCCAATTTCCCTCCCCCATCCCTTCCCAAAATTCATTTTCTCTTTCCCTTTTCTCTTCAACCTTCCTCTACAAATCAATCCTCAATATGTTAATAAGGATGCAAAAGTCTCATAACAAACCTTGTACGTCACCTGTTCGATCTAATGCCTTAAAATTGTTCCTGAAAAATTGTGTTACTATTGAGAGCAAATGTGTGTTAATGTTAGAATAAATGTGTGTTACTTGTTGATGACCTTAATTCTAATAAGTGATTAGTGGTTGTTTTATACTTAAGAAGATCACTAAACAAGATCAAAGATGGAGGATTTAAACAAATATTGATCAAGAAACGAATTTGCCAGTGTTTTGTTAATTTTTAAATATATGGAACTTATATTTTCATTCATAAGAGGAGGTATTTATAGGAGTACAAGCAAGTAGGAGGTGTCACACTTCTAGCCACTCTAATTTACATATTGACAAGTGTGAGGACACCTGTTTACTCCTAAGCTATCATATTTTAAATAAATGGCAGGTGTTAAGACACTTGTTTACCTCTAATACAATGCTGAGATAGTGGAATTTGTGGCTGTTCTTCAAGATACTCAACTGCTCGCCTGTTCGTCCATATATTGGGTATTTGAACCTTCTCCTCCTTAGTTGCTCACTCAACTTTCCTTGAACTTCTGACCAGCTGCTCGCCTGAATATTTGGCCCTTTTCACTAACTGCTCGCTCCATTTCATCTACACAGCTGCTCGACATAATCCTTTGCCTTAATTATTTTTTCTTTTGTATTAAATCTTACTTAACTGCTCGCCTATCAACATTACTAAAAATATGTGTTACTATTGGAGAAAATGTATGTTACTAAAAATATACGTTACTATTGGAGCAAATGTGTGTTACTAAAAATATATGTTACTAGTGGAGCAAATGTTTGTTACTAAAAATATGTGTTACTATTGGAGCAAATCTATGTTACTGTTAGAGTAAATATGTGTTACTGCAAATGTGTGTTATTGTCAGAACAAATGTGTGTTACTACAAATATGTGTTACAATTGGAGCAAATGTATGTTACTATTAGAGTAAATATGTGTTACTGCAAATGTGTGTTAATGTTATAGTAAATGTATGTTACTAAAAATATGTGTTACTATTGGAGCAAATGTGTGTTACTGTTATAGAAAATATGTGTTACTATTGAAGCAAAGTGTGTTAATGTTATAACAAATATGTATTATTGCAAATGTGTATTAATGTTGGAGCAATAATGTATTTGATGTTAGAGCAAATGTATATTATTGTTGGAGCAAATATGTTTTAATATGTAAAAAAATAAATTTAAATTTAAAGGGATGAGAAATAAATTAAAAAAACACATATTTGTTCTTGTAAAAATATATATTTATCATTATTCTTATTTTAAAGTAGAAAAACTTGTTTTTTAATGACTAGTACCATGTGGTCGAACTACATGTTAAAGTAGTAACATTGTTGGAATATAGGCCTAGTTGGAAACAAATTAGAATGGATTGACTACTTTAACATACATACATTTGCCCATACAGTAACATTTGCCCATACATGTGTTACAACTAGGCCTATATTTTTACTGTATGGGCAAATGTATGTTACAATGTTACTACTTTAACATTAATGACTACTACCATGTGGTCGAACTAGGCCTCCTTTATTGGAAACGAACTAGAATGTATATTCAAATAGATTATTTGACTGAGTCCCTTTCAAGTCAATCCATTCTTCGTTCAGGTTGGAAAGTCCAATAAACATATCATTTTCAATCGAGTTCTTTTTTAACTGTGCATAACATTTGCCCCTCCCCCTCCCCCCCCGGTCGGGCTTTAAGGTTTATCTGTTAGGCCGATACAAAAAATTTGTTGACTTTTGAAAAAAGGTTTAGCGTGGCATGTGGTAACACTTCGGTTTTCACAAACATACACATTCCCAAGATAGCATCACGTTGGCGGCTATAATAGGTAATGATGGTGGAGAGGTGTGAAACCCTAAGGTTGTGTTTACTTTATGAGATAGGATAGTGTAGATAAAATTAAATTAATAGGTGTGACTAAGTTAACTCAAGTTATCAACTGTTTACGTAGTATGAATTGTATATGAAGATTTAAATTAGTAGGTTGTTTACTTTGTCAGTTTATCATGGATAACAACATAAATTACTAATGTACCCATCATAACAATCTCTCGTATACCCCCAAATTCCTGGTGCACTACTCTCTATCTCCTCCCTCCCTCTTTCTCTCTCTCTGATGTGCCACTATTGCTTTATCAAATCAAATAAATTGAAATTGAAAGCAATAGAGAGACAACAGAGCAATTAAAGTTGTTGAGGTAATAGGCCTATTATTCAAACACCACAATATTGCATTTTCTTTTTCTGCACTATGGTGCAATTACCTCAACAATTAAAGAGTAATTTAGATGCCATTTTTTTCCGTCAACTGAATTAAGCGGAATTTTTTTGTGAAATGAGCTACGGAAAAGAAGAATTCATAGGGGGTTTTCCATAATGTGTTTTGTGGGCTGGGTTAATTTCACAAATGTGGGAAAATGATCCAGCTCAACAACAATTCCGTCGTCCTGTGTAGCATTGTGCCGACGACCACCGCCGGCGACGATAACCCGATGATTGTGGCGCAGAGCAATGGTTCAGAAAGAATTCCAGCATGTAGTTTAGCAAATAAGTCAGGGCAAAAGAGTAATTCCTTGAATGAACAGTGGGACGGTTTAAATAAACTTCCCAAAGAGTAGTGGTTTAAATTTGGCAACTAACAGGGGTTTAACCCGGGTCGCCCGGTTTACCCGGTAATTTTATCTTACAAAGTAAACAATGTACAAACCCCTACTATTGATGTAAACTGGGTTTATCTTGAAAAGTAATCACACCCTAAGTGTAAAAAGACACTACACCAGCCATGCCTCATCAAATATTTTGAAAATCTTCAAATTTGCCCCATCCAATTTCTAAAAATTATGAATTTTTAGAAATAATAAATAGGGGGACATTTTTTTTTCACTTTCATTGTTGACCTAGTATTGTAACTCCTCCTAGCGTTCCTTATTTTTCGGTTGCCGCGCCATAGAGATTTTGGTGCATCTGGTGTGAAAGGTGAGTATATATCTGATTGCTATTATATTTTCTCTTTTTTGTTAATATTAGCGCTCCTCCGTCAATGACGAATTCCGGTGGGACTAGTTAAATTATTTCAAGGCGGATAAATTTAGGGAAAACACCAATAGTTGAGCATCGGGCGATCACCGACTGTTAGGCGAGGTGAGGTAAACTCATCGAGATTACTACGATGATGACGAAAACCGACCTAAAAAAATAGAGTCAGCCTAACAAATGGAGTCGACCTACCTCAGATGATAACACCGACTCGAATACTGACTGGGATAAGCTGTCGATCCATGATGTCGAGGAGGCCTGAAGCCGAGGCGGAGACTACCATTGTTGGTGTGTTGTCGTAGGCACCCAAAAATAGTTCACGTTAATTAACCCACTAATGTAGTAGGTAAGTAAAGGTCGAACCCAATAAGAACAATGTAATTTAACTGGTTAAATTCGTGTAGCAAAACTATAAAATGGGGGGGGGGAGAGATTGGTAGGTGGTTCAATAACTACTAGAATGCAAAATAATAAAAGAAAATCAATAAATAAAAATATTCTAGTTCTCGGATAGTTTCTCCTTAAATAATTCTCCACTTAATTAAAAACTCACAGTATTTTTCGCTCTATTTGAATCTTGCCCCTAGACTAGTGGTACATGTTGATAGGCGAACATCCATCAATGATAAACGAACGAGAATAAAAGCTGTAAGAAGGATTACGAGAAATCAAGTCCCAATCAAATCATTAAAGAAATTCAAACCGGGGTGCATAAGCTAATCCAAGGAGTGTATAAAGTGACGAACAACTATACCGACGAACAAGATATTGGCGAACAGGTTTAAAGACCAAAGACCAAATATGGACCCACCACCAAGTCAATAATGACGAACAACATTGGTAAAAGTGTTATAGTTATCAAACCTAAGAGGTGTATGCTGACGAACAAAGGACCAAGATCCCAAAGCCAATCTGTGCAAGACACAAAGGCGAACAACTTCTGAGCCATACACCCAAACAACGAACAACTTATATGAAAGAACTATCCTGGATCAATTTAAACCGACATGGACGAACAACAATGAAGTCCGAGATAAGACCAAAGAAGACTTTGTAACTAAGGTTTAGCTTGGATAAGGTCAAACTAGAGTCAAAGGACACATGTCAAGCATGCAAGCTAGGGAGACCAAGAGTCAGGAACACCTCATGCTTGCTAGTCTCTATAAATAGTTGTTCTCTAGCTTAAGAAATACAAGTTAAAATTCATAAACACTCCCAAAACACACAGTAATACACCTAAACGTGCACACATACAAAATTATTACAATTTCAATTTTCATATTTACAAGTTCATCTAACAAAATACTCAGATTATATGGTCTCGGTGGGAGCCAGCGATGCCACTCAATGCCGAAACTTCCCGTTAACCTTGGGGGACCGGGTGCACAAATGGTTCTCAGCATTGCCACCAGCATCCATCCATTCATTTACTCAGCTGAGTCGGGAGTTTCTGTCTCATTTCTCAACGGCGGGATCGTACTTGTCCCAGAAACACCGATTGTCAGACCTAAAACAAAATGACGATGAATCAGATCGAGCATTCATGGAAAGGTTTGAAAAGGTGTTGTTGGAGGGTGAGCCCGTCAGCGAGGACACAAAAATTGTTGCTATTATGGCAGGACTGAAGAAATGGTCAAAGCTATGGAAAGGAGTACATCTGAAGTGCCCAAGAAGCTACGCCGAGTTTAGAAATCAGGCCGGCATATTCGTTTCTATGCATGAGGCCCTGCAGTCAAACTTGGGAGAGAACAAAGCAGACCCCAAGGAGAACAACAAAAAACCTAGCGCAACAAGCTATCGAGTCCCTAAAAACATGAAGGCGTTCACTGAAGGGACAAAACTCAAAGAGAAATTGAACCAAGTGCTAACAGTGTCAGTCGATACTGTTTATGAGAATGTGAAGGATAAGGAGTTGCTCTCCCCTCCCCGAAAAATTCGCCAAGATACTGGCAAACTCAACCCTAACAAGTATTGTGCCTACCATCAAAGTGTGGGGCACTTTACAAGTGAATGTAGAGATTTGCTCAAACAACTCTGGCGTTTCTACGAGGACGGAAAGCTCTCCGACTTTGTCAAAAGACAACCCGGAAAAAGAGTCCGAGAGAACAACTCTGAGGACGAAGATGATCAACCCCAGAAGAACAATAAGCCGGCACGACCAGTTCCTACCATTCCTACTCGTCCATTGGAAGATTTGTATATGATGGAACCTGCAGGTCCCGCAGGAGGATGTTCTGATGGACGGCCGCCAATCTCCAACCGAAAGAGAAAGGCTGAGTTACGAGCAATCGATCAAGTCCAAGAAATGGGGGTCAAACCATCTATCATGCAGACGGCGGAGTTGACTTTTACAGAAAAAGATCTTGAAGGAGTTTTGACTCCACATAACGATTCGCTAGTAATCTGCGCAAAGATTATGGGGACTCGGGTCCATAGGTTGTTGGTAGACACTGGAGCTTATACCAACATCTTATTCAAAAGTACACTTGATAAACTTGGAGACTTTTCAGCCCACATCCGGGACTCAAACCATAGAATCCTAGGCTTCGGGAATGCAGTAACAGTCCCGTTGGGAGAAATTTCTTTACTTGTACAACTTGTAACGATCGAGGAACCCGAAAAGAATATTACAAGAATGGTAGATTTCTTGGTCGTAGACCAGGAATCGACCTATAATGGGTTCCTTGGTCGACCTTTTTTGAATGAATTTAAAGCTGCCGGTTCAACTTACCATTATTGCTTGAAGTTTCCAACAGCAAGTGGAGCAGGCAAAGTTAAAGGAGATCAAAGAAAGGCTCGGGAATGCCTCTTACAACTGCAAGCAAAACATGCGCAAGTATCCATGATGGAAGCCGCCACTAGCTATCCATTTGATGAACCTTCAATATTAGAGAACATGATGGACATAGAAGATGACCACATGGATACGGATGAACAACATCCGGACGAGCAAGTGCTGGACGAACAACTCATCACCACCCAGAGAGAAATTCCACCTGGCGAGCAACAAAGAGGTGGTGACGAGAAACATTCATATGATGGCTTGGAGGGCCAGGTGTTGACTAACAACAACGAATCAGGGCCAACAGATGATCTAGATCCCAGCCTGGGGGCAGAGCCGATGAACATCGAAAATGATTTTAACTCTGAGGGACCAATACTTGATCCTCGGTGGAAAGGACAAAAACGACGAGCAACTCCAGTTGAAGAGCTGGAGGCGTTCAAAGTTAATCCTGAAAACCTGGATCTCGAATTATACATAGGATCTGAGCTCCCTGGGCCTTACAGATCCCGAATGAAAGAGTTCCTCAGCAAAAATCTAGATGTTTTTGCTTAATCTCATGCAGACATGGTGGGGATAGATCCAAAACATGCTTGTCACAAGCTCAATATCAATCAAGCAAAAAGGCATATCCATCAAAAACGAAGAAAATATGGCCCAGACAAATATCAAGCTTTGAATGAAGAAGTAAAGAAGTTGTTAGACAACAACCTAATCCGACAAGCACTCTGTCCACAATGGGTAGCAAACCCAGTCCTTGTGAGGAAACCAAACGGGACCTGGAGGCTATGCATTGACTTTACAGATCTGAATGCAGCATGCCCGAAGGACAACTTTCCACTTCCTCACATTGACCAATTGGTGGACAGCACTGCAGGTCATGAAATGCTAACATTCATGGGTGCCTTTGCCGGGTACCATCAAATTCCGATGCATCCAGATGATCAAGAGAACACAGCATTTTATACAAACAAAAACTTGCAGTGTTGGAAAAGAATGCCCTTTGGCCTTATCAACGCCGGAGCAACTTATCAAAGACTGGTGAACAAAATGTTCGACCAGCAAATTGGAGATACAATAGAAGTCTACGTTGATGACATTGTAGTCAAAAGTCCCCGTAAAGAAGACCATCTCCAACACTTGACCCAAGTGTTCGAAATTCTTCGACACTACAACATGAAGCTGAATCCAAAGAAGAGCAGCTTTGGAGTTCATTCAGGCAAATTCTTGGGTCACCTTGTTAGTCAACGGGGAATTGAGGCTAATCTAACAAAAGTTAAAGCCATAGTGGATATGCAGCCACCACGTTCAATAAAAGAAGTGCAAAGACTCACGGGATGTCTAGCAGCATTGAATCGGTTCATATCCAGATCGGGGGACAAATGTCGTCCATTCTTTGAAGCCATCAAGAAAGGACAGTTCACATGGACTAACAACTGTCAAAAGGCGTTCGACCAACTCAAATACTACCTGGAAGACGTGAAAATCCTATCAAAACCCGTCCCAGGAGAAAAGCTATATTTATACTTGGCGGCGTCAGAAGTAGCCATCAGCTCCGTTCTGGTACGGGAAGACGGCAAATTCCATCAACATATCTACTACGTCAGCCAAGCTTTGCATGAGGTAGAGATCAAATACTCCCCAACCGAGAAGTTGGCATATGCACTAGTCATGAGTGTGAGGAAGTTACGGCCATACTTTTTTTTATCATCAAGTTGAAGTGCTAACAACTTTCCCACTCAGACAAATTCTCCATCGCCCCGACACAGCTGGTCGTCTATTAAAATGGTCACTGGAGATTAGCCAATTCGGGGTGACTTATGCTCCTCGAACAGCGATCAAAGGGCAAGCATTAGCCGACTTTATAGTCGAACTGACCTTCCCACCAGATCCGACGAGAGGACTTGATCACCCCTAGCATCTTTATGTTGACGGATCTTCGACTAACATAGCCTCGGGGGCAGGAGTGGTTCTAATCAGTCCAGGCAGACAAGTATTCATTGACCCGACTAGCAACAAGCGAAGGGCCCGCAGAGTTGGCAGACATTATAATCACAAAGATGAATGACCCATCAACAACGAGTTATAATGTCAACCAACTTAACGATCAAACCAATGAAGAAGAAGACTGGAGAACAAGTATAGTCAAATACTTGAAAAGTGGAGAAAAACCAAACAACTCTTTTGAAGCTGCTAAGCTAATTAAGCAAGCCGCCAGGCATACTCTGGTAGGCGAGCAACTTTACAAAAGAGGAATATCACTTCCACTTCTCAAATGTTTGCCTAGGGGGCAGGGACGAGCAATACTCGAAGAAATACATGCCGGAGTATGTGGAAATCACACTGGGGGGGAAGCCTTGGCATACAAAACTTTCAGACAAGGCTATTACTGGCCGACTTTACGCCAGGACGCAATAAAAAAAGCAAAGACTTGCCACCAATGTCAAATTTTTGCACCAAACATTCATACCCCAACTCAACAGCTCGTATCGATTTATAGCCCGTGGCCTTTTGCTAGATGGGGAATGGGCATTATTGGTCCCTTCCCAGCAGGAGTTGGAGGAGTTCGATTTGCCGTTGTGGCAGTCGACTATTATACAAAATGGGCAGAAGCAGAGGCCATGTTGAAAATCACGCAACAGAAAATGATCAACTTTATTTGGAAGAACATTGTCTGTCGTTTTGGAGTTCCACAAAATATCGTGACAGACAATGGTCCACAGTTTGATGGGAAGGAGTTGAGAGATTTTTGTACTAAGTGGGGGATCAAAAAACATTACTCTACACCCTATCATCCCCAATCAAATGGACAAGTTGAAGCCGTAAACAAAATTATCAAGCATACGTTAAAGGTACGACTAGCAGAAAGCAAAAATAGTTGGTCTACAGAACATCCGGAAGTCCTTTGGGCATACAGAGTTTCTCCCAGGTCAAGCACCGGAGAAACACCTTTTGCAATGGCTTTCGGGACAGAGGCTGTAATACCAATTGAGTTAAAGACCAATACATTCAGGACGACCAACTTTGATGAACAGGCGAACAACTCTGCTCTAGCTACAGAAATGGATTTGCTCGAGGAAAAAAGACTGAATGCCGAGCTAAAAAATGCTACCTACAAGCAGCGAGCAGAACGCTATTATAATTCCCATGTTAAAATCAGGGAATTCAGAGTTGGAGATATGGTTCTAAGAAAGTTGCTCGCCCAACCTCCAGGTGTATTGGGACCAACTTGGGAGGGTCCGTATCGTATAACGGAAAAATTCGTTAATGGTGCATACGATATCGAAGATATGGAAGGCAAGCCGGCCCAATACTCCTGGAATGCTGTACATCTGAAGAAGTACTATCAATGAGATGAACAAGTTCTTAATTGGGCGAACAAATGTCTCGAGGGGCCAGTGAATCAAGTAAGGCAAACCAAAAACTTGCCTATTTTTTTGGAAATTTTGCTAAATATAGAATTTAAAGTTGTTCGGCACATTGTATAGTTTGGTGCTGTTTCATCTTTTATATAGATAGAGTTGCTCGGCAAAAATATTATAAGCGAGCATGTTTTAATTAGTGTTCAAAGTTGTTCGTCGATTTGTATATGTTAGTGACGAGCAGTCTTTTAGCACTTGTAAATTTTTTATTATGTAAATATGGTAGTTGTTCGTCAAAAGGAAAGGTCCAAAAAGCTCGAGGTACAAGTCCAGTTTAAGGTTGTTCATTTTTAAAAATGGATAGAACCTAAAGACCAAAGCCACTTAAAGGTTGTTCGTTTTTTAAAATGAACAGAACCTAAGGCTGAACCCTGATTCCACTAAAGGCAAAGTTCAATTCGAACAAAAGCCCAACACTATATGTTATAATTGTAAATGAGCGAACATGAGAAAGACATTCCATTAATAAAAAAGGCATTAAGCCTAAAAAATAGTACAATGATCCTAGAGGTCAAGTACTACAAAATGAGCGAATAACTATTACAAAGAAGGTGAAAAGAAAAAAGCTAAGTCCTAAGAACTATTGCTGCTCGGCTGGAGGAGGATCTTGAGTTTGTTCGGCGGGAGGTTCGACGATCATATCTCGAGCCAAATCTTCAGCAGCCTTATCCTCAGCCTCTTTAGCATTTTGCTCGTCTGCCGCGGCCGCCTTTTCCTCTTGTTCGCCTTCATCAGTTGGGGGCGGAGGATGAGTAATGGCAATACTGGGGTCAAGTTTGTCAAGTTTAACCCCTAGTACTGCCAGATCCGCCAGCTGAATTTCGATGTTGTTCGGCGGTGGATAGTTCTCTATGAATTCATTCAAGTCCTTGCTCATTTCCTCCACCAAATCCTTGAAGTCATAGGCATCGGCCGTGCGAATGCTGTCCGCATAGGCGCAGATGTATCCAAGGTTTGAAATGGGAGCAGTTCGAGCCTGAACTTCGGCTTCGAGTTGCTCGCTTGTGTAGAGGTTGGCTTCCGCCTCCCGGAGACGAGCAATTTCTGCTTTCAGCTCGGCATTCTCTTGTTCAGCCGCGGACAACTTTTTCTCCCCCTCGCCGAGCTGGGCCTCCTTATCCTTCAGCTCCTTGGACAAACCTTGAATCTCTTCAAGACGCTTTTGCTCAACATCAATGTAAACATTGATTTGGTTATTGAGACGAGCAACCTTGGCCTCATATTGGCTGATGAGGCCGTCTTTCTCTTCAGTGAGTTGCCGAGCAGTGCTGGCATAATGACGAGCAGACTCTTCTTGCTCGGCAACTTGGGCCATTGCCCTTTGGGCTGTGACGAGGCCGTTGGCGTAGAGCATCATAGAGAGATGGAGGTTGTCCACTAGCCCCTGTTGGAGGATGGCTTTGTCCAAGGGACGCGTCCAGACTCGGGCGACCAACTCCGTCGCCTTGCGAACATGTTCGCCAGGAATCTCCCTTATGTTAACGGGAGTCTTCGAGCAAGCGTACTGATGTACAACACTTGCTCGACCGGGATGATCGTCAGTATGATATCTGCGAACAAGAAAGAAAAGGATATTTAGAAAAAAAAATGAATCTTGCTCGGCAGAGGCAGGGGTGGACTTACACCTTAAATTTACGGTCATCCCAACCCAGATGGGTAAGGTCCTCGGGGCCGCGGCCAGAAGTGGAATCCTTGCCTGCTATGCCTACTTTTTCTGCAGGCTCAGTGGAGCGGCGAACAGCATCCCCCTCAGGACGGGAATGACTGTGGCCTACCTTTTAGAGGCGCCATCTCGAAAACTCTTTGTTCGAGAAGAGCAAAACTGGGGGGAACTGCAACAGTGACTTGCTCGGCTATAAAAAAAAAGGAGTTAGACGAGCAAGTTGTAAAAGTAAAATGACGAGCAAAATTGGTATTAGGAGTTAGAAATTCTTCATACCTGGGGGCACCTCCGCTTGTGCTTCCAAGTGATGAGGGTAAGGAAACAAGCGAGTAGCTCTCAAGCACTTTCCCTCACGCAAATACTCGGTGGTCCTATCTGCTCTGTTGCAAAGGCCGACCAAGCAGGAGGTGAATAGAAACTCTGAACCGATCTCTTCTTCCTCCGAGTTCCACTTGGGCAAACGAGGGCCTGCGAACAAACAAGAAAAGTTAAATTAGAACAGTACAGTTCGAGGACGAGCAAGAAAATAATCTTACGTTTAAATTTCCCATAAGAGGCAGGGGAATTTATTCGTCCATCACCACCGTGTGGACCAGAAGATGCTCGCCAATCACCCCCGATGAAGAAGAAGTGCTGTTTCCAAACGCAAATTTTGTTCGGCACCCCCTCCACCATCTTCAGTCCAGTCCTGGCCTTGAGATAAAAATAACCTTCCTCTCCAGGGGGACATCTCGTGATCGTCATAAGGTAGTTGATCTCATCTGCAGTTATACGATCGACGTACCCCTCTAATGCGAACAAACACATCGTCCCCAATAAGTTCATCCATCCAATTGGGGTGATTTAGGTAATAGCAAGGTTGGTCGCCTCTAGGAAGCGACCAACAATAGGTGGAAGAGGCAATCTCAATCCAGCAATTAGAGTATGAATGTTGATCGCCGTGCATCCCGGAGGTGGGCGATCAGCTCTCTCTTTTCTCTTGGGAGCCCACATATGAATATCATAGGGAATCTTGTAGGTCTCCCGGATCGAATCCAACTCATACTCGCGAACAACGCTTTTAATCTTGCTCGCCTGGTACTCAGTCTTCACCAGATCCAATACTTCTCTCTGTGGGCGAGCAAAGTTATTCGCATGCTCCTCGGCATATGCTCGCCATTCAAAAGGTTGAGCAACTCCAGTTGGGATCTCATTTTCCATCATTCTTGGTGATGGGAACCCTATTCCTTCTAGAAATTCGCAAGTCAACTCGTCAAATAAAGGATCTTCTGATTCGGCACTGGATGAAGAATCGTTTTCCAAATTTCTGCTCGCCGCGACCACTATTTCTCTCCCAGATGGGCGGGCACCAGTATCTTCAACTGAACGAACCACCGAATCCACGTGAGGATCCGACGCCTAGGAAATCTCGAAGGGAGGTTGATCGACGGGGGCCGCGATTGGGAAGAGTGGGTCAAGAGTTTCTTCAGATTTGTTACTCGAATGCGAAGACATGGGAGGAGAAAAGCAAAAATCCAGATGGCGGCAGATGAAGTTGCAGACGGCGGCGCTTCACCGGAGAAGATGGTGGCACAAGGTCCCTCACGGCGGCGATGGAGGAATATGGAAGAAAAAGAGAGAAAGAAGAAGAGATAAGAAAATTAACTACCTTGGGAATGGAATTTGAGGCCGAATGCGAGAGAAACGGACGCCGGAAAGCTCGAGATCGCCGGAGAAGGAGGAAATCGCCGGAGGTACTGTAGCAAGAAGTGAAAAAGTGGGAAAAATTTGTTTATCCCTTCTATTTATACCCCAAGCAAAAAAACGGGGTACAGAACATAATTTACAGCAAAATGTGGGCCAAATTAAAGAAAACGGGGTCAGATCCGAGCAAGATCAAAAATCAAAGGACCTAGTTGCAAATATAGGGGCGCGTCGCCTCGGGGCTGCTCGCGCGTGAGTGGCGCGCAATCATACCGCTCACGTCATCCTCGTATATCCCCCCAGATCATGGGAAAGTGAAGAGGCAAACCCAAAGTTGATCGCCCAATACAAAGATGTTCGTCCAAATCCTCGCCAGTATAATATTCTAACTATAGTTGCTCGCCACAAAGTTGCTCGTCTGGGGCAACGTATAGCCAGGATAGGGGGCAATTGTTGATAGGCGAACATCCATCAATGATAAACGAACGAGAATAAAAGATGTAAGAAGGATTACGAGAAATCAAGTCCCAATCAAATCATTAAAGAAATTCAAGTCGGGGTGCATAAGCTAATCCAAGGAGTGTATAAAGTGAAGAACAACTATACCGACGAACAAGATATTGGCGAACAGGTTTAAAGACCAAAGACCAAATATGGACCCACCACCAAGTCAATAATGACGAACAACATTGGTAAAAGTGTTATAGTTATCAAACCTAAGAGGTGTATGCTGACGAACAAAGGACCAAGATCCCAAAGTCAATCTGTGCAAGACACAAAGGCGAACAACTTCTGAGCCATACACCCAAACGACGAACAACTTATATGAAAGAACTATCCTGGATCAATTTAAACCGACATGGACGAACAACAATGAAGTCCGAGATTAGACCAAAGAAGACTTTGTAACTAAGGTTTAGCTTGGATAAGGTCAAACTAGAGTCAAAGGACACATGTCAAGCATGCAAGCTAGGGAGACCAAGAGTCAGGAACACCTCATGCTTGCTAGTCTCTATAAATAGTTGTTCTCCAGCTTAAGAAATACAAGTTAAAATTCATAAACACTCCCAAAACACACAGTAATACACATAAACGTGCACACATACGAAATTATTACAATTTCGATTTTCTTATTTACAAGTTCATAACCCGACCCTCGATTTACCATTTACGGCGGTAACCAATCACACGTAATTGTTTGATGATCTTAAAACCGAACCTAAACAGTCACTAATCCATCCGATAAAAATTGATCACCAACAGTACAACCAAACTAGTCCAAATTGTTTCTTAATATTAATTAATCAGAACGTACGACCCCCAATTAACCTATTCTAATGAATAACCCCAAAACATGTATTCGAGATTCACTTCATTGAAAGCATTAACGAATCAAAATAATATAGCAAACTAGACTATGAAATTGGAACGTCCGAATCATTCATCCTACACTTCGCTATCCCTAGGGTGTTCTGCCCTAGTTGCTACTATAATCACGCGAATATAACAATTACAGATTAATCATGCTATCTAACTATGAATGATAAATTAATCAGGCAAGGTGGTCAAGCTTACGAAATCAATAATTATCACATGCATAGCACAGACCAAATAACAAAGAAATCATGATAGAGTAAGAAAAATCATCAAATTATTAAAGGAGTCTCAAATCATCAAGGTTTTGTATCTCCTCGAACTAGAATAAAAATTAGTCAAACATGTCTATACAGAAATCCATCATCATGTCTCTCTCTCCTAATCTAAATTGATATGTGTGTGCGTACGTCATTTCCTCAAAATTACACTTTTTTCAATGGATATCCACCAACATAATTATCATTAAGTTTAATAAAAACTATTATTAACTTTGGAGATTTAGGTGGCTTTTTCTAAGGCTTAATGAGTGGTCTTCATGAATGAGACTTTATCTGCATAAGAAACATGTGTTGAAATTCAACACTGAGCCCCATCCATTTGCACTTCACCCGCATCTCCAAATTTGGTCCGTCTCAAATTTGTCAAAAAGTGGCAAAACAATTTGGAATTCATTGAAAATATAGGACAAAGTAAACGAGACCAAAATAATATGAATCGAATAACTACAAGATAATAGTGAAATAAAGTATACAAAATAATTACGAATTAACACAAGAATTATATGCTAAATCCGACTTATCAAATCCCCCCACACCTAATTCATGCTTGTCCTCAAGTATGCAATAAACAAAAGCACAAAGTGGATAATTATCGATACCACAAAATCAATAGGTCTCACTTCTACCCATAATCAAGAGAAACAATCCAAAATCACCAAGCAATAAAAAATTGAACCAATAACAATCTTAGGAGTAAGTGATCATGACATTATTCTCAAGATAACATATAAGCACTTTATCATTGTTCAATAACATCAAAAAGTCCAACGTGCCAAGATTCAATTCCTCACGTGAATATCCACTTAATTCCCTTAAATGTTACAAGGGAACAAAACTCACTCAATATCAAAACATAACATGTAATTACCATAAACTTGTTCATATATCAAATCTCCACCACTGTACATGAATATCATGCAAAAGTCAAAGGGTCTTTACAAGGATTGTAATGGGGATTTGGTCAAGGGTAGGATAATGGAAAAGAATGTAAGTTATATCAAGTCAAGAAGTTGTGAAATCAAAGAACACACAAAATTCACCATCATTCACTTCACTTTTTGATACATATCATCCCCACTCATTTTTTTTCACTTGGCTATCACAAACAAATCAAGAATTGACAAACTTGCCAAATATTCATCGAATTAGCCTCCTTCAACAAAAGTGGAATCCCTTATCAAATTATTTAAAGAAAAAAAAAAAGCATACTAGGGAACATCACATCATGCTTTCTCATCCTTCATTTCTTTTTCAACTCTTTCCAAAGTGGGGTTTTTTTTTTTTTTTTTTTTGTTAACAATCTTCTTTTTTGTCACAATTTTTCTTTTCCACGCTTTTTTATGCAACACCCCTTCTCTAATAAAAAAATAAAAATCTTAACATTGGCACATGCATTTCATTCACACTACTTGACAAGAAGGTTAAAATGTATTGGTCAAATAGAATAAAATGGATATAAGCTTATTATATATGTGTTCAATCAAGAAAAATGTCATAAGCTCAAAGGGGCATACTAGTGAAAAATAACAAGGGCAAGAGTTTCAAATAAAGACTATCAAAAGGGTATCCTAGGCACCCTTATCATTCCAATGCATGAATTCAATATGAGGTCTCAATATGCATAACAAAGCAAGTTCTAGAATGTACACATCATGTTTGATCACTCATAGCACGGAAAAAAAAAATGGAGCATGATAAAGGTATTGCTCTTTAGACCCATCTCCAATGCTATAAGGCATGTAACGACCCGAAACAAAATTAGGGGTTTCATGATTTATTTTATTGTGTTTACATGAAATATTTGATTTAAAATATATGTGTATACACGTTCTAATTTTTTAGGTGACAGACGAGCATTCGAGCCGAAAAACCCTACTAGCACTTTTTGTGTTTTATCCGTAAAATGGGTAAAATTTTTATAATAAAAATTTAAAGAATTCAAAATGATGAATAAGAACATTTATATGAACCACAAAAATCATACAAATTTAACGGTACCTTTGAATTAAATTTTTGAACTAAAAACCGAACCAAAAAATATAAAAAATACACTGTCGAAGCCAAAATCGCGTCTAGAATCGGGACTACCATAAATGGCAGCCCCAAAACAGTAAAAACCTGCACCTTTGACCCTTTTTTTCAGTCATGATAAGTGGAAGTACATGTAATGAGTGTCAAGCTAGACCCTAATCCTACACATCCATCCCATCTCATTACTCTTGCATTAAAGACACACAAGTGCCACTCTCCCTTTCCCCTCCGATTCAATCAGCAATCCATCCCCACTCCCTCCTATATATACCCCTCCAAACCCCTTTCATTTGCCACATTTAGTTCTTGCACTCAAGAGAGAAAAGAAAGAAAGAAAGAAAGAGAGCAAGTTAGAAGTGAGAGTGGAAGGAGAAGGAGCCCTCTCCTCTCCTCCCCCTCTTGGCCTACACCACCACCACCTAGGAGGAGTGTTTCCCCAACCATCTTGAAGGTAAGGGAGTGTTAGAAGTTAGGGTGTTCATCTTTGGTTCCTAATCATCCAAGAAAGAGAGGAAAACTACAAGGGTAAGCATTTGAATCCCATTTCCCTTGATACTATGATCATATTTTGTTTGAGCATGAAACCCTTAGAAAAGGCATGTTAGGAACCTAACCCAAGCTTATTTAAACTGTAAGAATGATGTATAAGGTTTGAGTTTAAGATTTCCCACAATTTTGAGCTTATATGATCGTTTATGAGAAAGTTCGACAAAATATATTTCTACCCGGGTTAGCTACTGTCCCCTTTTTTATGAATCCTTTTCGGACCTTTATTGATGTTTAAAAATCATGAAAATTCACCTGGATGTATTATTTGATGTATATAAGAAACTGTGAAAATTTGGTGGTCATATGATTTATATTGAGAGATAATAAATTTATGGAAATATATATGTTTGAAACCGTGCGAAATTGGGAGCAGCGACACTATTTAACCTTATTACCTATTTTCAAAAGTGATAAAATTGTAGAAAAATTTAGGAATTTTCTCCTTGTTATTGTTTAAGATATACCCAAAACTCGTAACTTTTTGTGGAGAGGATAATGAGATATGCATGTTTGAATATTATGTGGTAAATACATGACTGGGGTTGATTCATTATTTTCGAAAATTCATTTAGTCCTTTTATAAGTGTTTAAAAGTCTTAGGAGAATTTGGAGATGTTCTCCAATAAATTTTTAATGCTATGTAAAATACATGGTTTATTTTGATTAATTTTACAATAAGTTATGTATTTTTAAGTAAAGCATGCCCTGTATGACAAACTATGTTATAAACCCGTTTTCCATCAAACATATGGTAATGTTCCATAACTCAAATGACTTAGGTTTCTAAATAAAAAATGTTAATTTTTAAGTTCTCTATAACATATTCTAATTTCATGATTTTTGAATGCATCTACTGTGAGATATGATTTTTATACTTCAATATACACTGTTTTGACGAATGTATTGCTGTTCTATTTTCAAATGCAAATGTGCCCTATTTTTGTTGCTCAAATGACTTGGTGCCCTAATGAAATTTGTTCTATATCATCAGATATATAACATACTAAAATTTTATAATTTTCCAGTAAGTATAATTTTTTTTTTTCAGTTAATACATGTATGTATGTCTTTTGTTAAATAAGTAGCACTAGAAAGAAGGAATAAGTGATACTTTTATAAACATGCATGTTTTAGGTATATGAATGATTTTTGTTTACTTGCCCAAGAAGGTGTTTGAGTGTTTTACTTGCTTTTGAGTGTTGAATGGACCCGGAAGACCCAAAACTCCAACTTGTGGACCCGTGTTAAATTAGAGTAACATTACTACCCGAATGAACAAGTTTCAACGCCCTCCTTGAACTTGAACGAAACCCTAGGACTGTTTTAATAGGATAAATGTTTCCCCTATTATCGTAAAGTCGTGAGTATGATGCAAAGTTGAGTAATAAATTAAAAGAATGAACGATGACTAAATGAGCGGACTGTGTTAGGTAAAGTGGGGTTAGCTCGAAAGCTCGGAGGTCGCCTGTGTTCTAAAAAATCAAGAAGTTAAGCTTTACCTCTAAAAGTTTCCAGGTGGGTGAGACTATCTGTATAGCTAGTTAATGTTATATGGACTGTTGTCGGTTTTCTGAAACAAACGTAATGAATATCAGTAAAAAACTATAACAATCTTATGAATATGAATGCGAGTATGTAATTATTACAATGTGAGCATGTGGTATATGATTTGTGAACTATGTGAAAGTTGTAAGGGAAGCTGATGGAGGGATAAGGACGGAAGGGATAAGGACGGAAGGGATAAGGACGTGGTGGAGTCGCTACCGGTGCCCCCCAAACAAGGATAAGGATGTGGTTGAAAGAGTACCAGTGCCCCCAAATCTTTTAGGGACAAGGATGCGGTAGAGTTGCTACCGGTGCCCCCCCAATAGGGATAAGGATGTGGTTGAAAGAGTATCAGTGCCCCCATATTTTTAGGGACAAGGATGCGGTGGAAATGCCACCGGTACCCCCCATGTGAATAAGAAAGGAGATTGATGGGCCTTTGAGCCATATGATTGATGGGCCTTCGAGCCATATGAATGATGGGCCTTCGGGCTATATAAGTGTTTTGTTCTAAATTTGTGTTTATAAGTTTTATGTTAAAGAAAAACGAATACACATGACCAAGAATTGTAATGAACCAACTGAAAGGTGAAAATCTTAAAAGTATTATTATTTTAGATCTCCTGACAATCTGTATAACAGCATACAGGTTACCCGCTGAGATTTTATCTCACGCCCCTCTCTAAACATTTTCAGGTTATGATGCTGAGGTCTGGGAGCTGTCGTAGATGACTACTTCCCACTCCCGCTTATTAATTAAATAAACTGCTTTTATCAAGATTGAGACATTATGCTATTTTAATACTACTGTTAATCTATTATCACTAATGCCTCGAGAAATATACCCAGGACTCGTCGGGATGTTTCCTTATTAAGTAATGGGATGATGGTTTGTATTAAGTAACAAACTGATGTTTTCTCAAATAAGTATTATGTTAAGTTCTTCCGCTGCATTTGTATAATTATAATTATTGTTTTATCTTTTATAAGAAATTTTCTGGCTCAATTTTTATGGTTCACTAAGTGATGACTCGAGTTTAGGACGCTGTGACCTCAAAGGTCAACTTTATGAATTCCGGGGCGTTACAAGGCAAATTACCACAAAAATTCAACAATTTGCCACCAAATTTGCCTCAAACAGTAAAGTCATCTCCAACAAATAAACTTAAATTCTAACTCAAATAAGAATATTCTTAATTTATTTTTTTATTTTACATTTTATCCAATATTTGTTTATAGTTAAGTATATTTCATCATATTTACCATTAAAATAAAATAAATTAAACAAACTAAAAAAAAAGATATATTTAATAAAATAAAACATATTGATTTCAATAATATAAAAAGAAAAGCAAAATTCAATTGCTTAATACATCACAATTACATATTAAATACTAATTAATAAAACACAATACAATATTAAATTACATATTGATGATCATTAATTTTCATCGTTACTATATTTTTCCCAAAGATGTTCAATCAATGCATTTCGAAGTTCGAAATTAGCATCTGCATCGCTGAATTTTTTATGTCGACGAAGAAAATTTTGAAATCGAGAAGTTTCATTATTTGTCATTTCGACATATGGAGTTGTCAATATTCTCTCTTTTACAATTGGGGCACTAAGATCTCGTTCATCCTTATGCATGTAGTCATTATGTCTTCTAAATCACTTTTCATTCAAAAACGAGCATGATTTGCTACAATTGCAAATTTATTTTGAAGAACTCAAAATACATGTTCTACACCTTTTTAATGTTATCATGTTTTAATTTTCATTATATTGTGTAATTTAAATTAATTAATATTATCTTATTATATTTATGTTAGTTATAATTTGTGTTCGTATTAATAAAATAATAAGTTATACTCCCCCCGTCCATGAAAAATAGGTTTGTTGTTTTTTGCACGGTTATTAAGAAAATTGATATAATATGTAAAAGTAAGAATATTGTGTCACATCAAGTACAAAATATATTATTTTAAAAATATTATGTGCGTATGTCGGAAATTGTAGAAAAAGTTTATTATTTCCATTTTAGGCAACATGACTCTTTTTCGTGGATGACTCAATAAGGCAATGAAGCCTATATTTTGTGAACGGAGGGAGTATATTTTTTATTTTTAAATTATCATAATATTAATGTCACATAAAATAAAAATTACAGTTAATATCGCATAATATTCTCATAATATCAAATAACTATATAAAAGAAAAAGATTTATTTTTTGCATTGGTAACAATATATGTCAAAAGAAGAGATTTTTTCCACAAACATTTCAAATGTAGCTATTTGAGGTATCAATTGCCTTAGCCTCGGAGATTGATTTTAGTGGCAAATAACTTTTGCCACAACTTTTGCCTCAGCTTTGGAGATGGTCTTAAGGCTCAAAAGCTCACAAGAAATGACTATTGTATCGAATCTTACACGTTTTTATTCATTCAATCATAAAGATCAACAAAATACTTAGTCTTATCCCAAAAAAATTATCAATCAAACTCAAACCTCTTCATGTTATTTGACTCAACACAACAAAGCATGGAATTTTGAATACATAAAGTCAACCACCAAAACATCCTCACACTTAAACATGTGATAGTCTCTAGCACAAGCATACAAGGTACAAAAATATTCAACACACGTAGGGAGGAATAAAAATATAGTGGAGCGGGGGTACCCAATATGACGATTTGTTAAGGTTGTTGCAGCTTGAATCCTGGGAACATAAAAAAACAAGAGCATCACACAAACATTATTAAAAGATGAAAAAAAAAAAATTAAAACATTAGGTTGCCTCCCAACGCATTTTCTTAACGTCGCTGGCTCGACAACCAACTTCTCTTTCACTTGATAGCAATAAAATAATCATTTCTTTTTAGTGGCATTATACATGAAGGCACAGTATCATCACCAATCAAAGTACTTCTATTCCAAGATAGCCATAGTTTGTTGGTGTAAAGCTCGTTCAATAATTTTGCATATCTCGGGATTTACTTTATCGGCTCATCAACTGGTGATATACTGATCTCAACTTTTTGAAACACATCAAGAACCTGCTAGTCCTTGGTGTCTTTTTCACTCTTTAAACTGAGAGGGAAAAGGTAATGCATTAGAAGCAATAAAAATCAGACTATGAGATTTTACCTTATTTTTTGTTCCAGTACATTAACACTGAGGGGGTTAGTGTCTGTCTCCAAGTCCAAAATTTTCTCTACAGCCTGCTCTTTCTCGACCAGTTCATCCCAAGCATTAATATGGCCACCAAGCGGCTCCATATGTCACTCACCCTCTTCTTCCTTCTGTCCTCTATCTTCTCCACCACTATTTTGAGCTAGTAATTGGCAAAGAACAGTAGTTATTTGACTCATTTGTGACTCCAAATTCTTTTGCCCAATTCTAGACTTTTTTCCCCCAATTCTAAACTTTCTTACCTGGACTCCAAGTTCCTCATGGCTACTTGTGTTATTTGTTGAAAATTTAATGTGTTCAACACTATAGTTTTCACCAAATCTTCCAATGAGGGGCCATGATTTTGCCAATGGTTGCTTCGTCCACTATTATCATACGCACTCTCATAATATTTTAATAGTCAAGGACTTTGATCATGGTATTGTTGCCAGTAATTATCTCTGAAGTAGGTATCATTATTCACTCTATAATGATGACTGGGTACCACACTTGTATCATAACTTCATACTTCTGCAAAGACATTTACAAACCTATCCTTTGCAAAACAGTGATGAGTTTAGCGTTAGTGTAATCCTGAGGGCATAAAAAATAAACTTTTTTGGATTTTTTATTTTTTGGTTTTTCAAGAAAAAAAAATTCAACAAAAATTAAAACACAAAAAAATCAATTAAAACTACATTGTTCCCCGACAACGGCACCAAAATTTGGTGTGCTGTTGTAGACACCCAAATATAATTCACCTTAACTAGCCCACTAATATAGTAGGACAAGTAAGATATCGAACCCAGGAGGAACAATGTAATTTAATTGATTAAATTGGTTTTTCACTCTACTTGGATCTTGCCTCTAAATTAGTGCTACGGCCAAACTAGTCTGAATTGTTTCTTAAGATTAATTAATCAGAACATACTACCCCAATTAACATATTCTAATGAATAACTCCAAAACATGTATTTGAGATTCAATTCATTGAATGCATTAATGATCACCAAAATAATAAAGCAGACTAGACTATGAAAGCGGAATGTCTGAATCATACTGCCGTAGTTGCTACTATAACCACATGAATATAATAATTACGGATTATATCATGCAATCTAGCTATGAATAACAAATTAATCAGACAAGGTGATCAAGCTTACAAAATCAATAACAAATTAATCAGGCAAGGTGATCAAGCTTGCAAAATCAATAATTATCTCATGCATAGCATAAACCAAATGATGAAGAAATCAAGATAGAGTGAGAAAAACCGTCAAATTATTAAAGGAGTCTCAAATCATCAAGGTTCCACATCTCCTAAAACTAGAATAAAAATTAGCTAAACATGGCTATATATAAATCCACCATCACGTCTCTATCCCCTAATCTAAATTGATGTGTGTGTGTGCGCATGTTATTTTCTCAAAAGTCCACCCTTTTTAATAGATATCCTCCAACAGAATTATCATTAAGTATCATAAAAACTATTATTAACTTAGGGGATTTAGGTGGCTTTTTCTAAGGCTTAATTAGTGGTCTTCATGAATGAGTCTTTATCTGCATAAGAAACACGTGTTAAAATTCAACACTGAGCCCCATCCATTTGCACTTCACATGCATCTCCAAATTTGGTCCGTCTCAAATTTGTCAAAAAATGGCAAAACAATCCGGAATTCATTGAAAATATAGGATCAAAGTAAGCGAGACCAAAATATTATAAATCGGATAACTACAAGATAATAGCGAAATAAAGTATACAAAATAATTACAATAAATACATAAATTATACGCTAAATCCGACTTATCAATAACCAACTAAATGAGAAAGTAGGGACCACCGACGTGGCTCATGGTGGTGATTCGAAGGGCCGAGCTCATAAATTGATCTACAAGAATTATGTGAGAAAAATATATGGCGCTTACGAAAGATCTCAGAAAACCTGATCAGCCGGCGAAGGAAAGTAGATTTAAAACTAGCACTATTTAGAGCGTATTGGTAGAGGGCGAGGGTATGCATGGGTGTTTTTCTAGAGTGTTGTCAATAACGTTGAACATAAAAGACAACATAAACAGCAGAAGACTTGAAAAACAGATTGCAAACGAAATCTAAATTTTTTCGTAGACAATAAATAGTCTATAAGTGTCTCATGACAAAACTTCACTATAACGAATGATGATACAAACAATAAAACAAGATCTAAACTTAAGATCTAAACACAAGGTGAATTATACAAAGCATAGTTGCATACCATCAAAATATCATCTCTAAGGGCTTGTTTATTTTGGGATTTAGGTGTGCGTGTGAAGTCATGACTTTACATCCACAAGATGTAAAGTCTTTGATGATAATAAAAGTATGTGTTTTTTTAGATTTTGGTAGGGTGAGATTTTATTTTCTGTTAAATCATGTGTAAGAGTAAAGTAGGATGTGTAAGAGAAAAGTAGGAAAGAAAGTGTGAGTGAGAGAAAAGTGATATGTGGATAATGCTTGAGTGAGAAAAAAGTGATATGTGAGTAATGATGAGTTTTATAGGTATTTATAGGTGTAAATGAAGAATGAGATGTAAAACTGGATGTTACATCTCTAACCAGAATGAGATGGGGGCCGGAATGTCTTAGTCTTATCCGGGTGAATCCCAAAACAAACAAACCCTATATGTTTGAACATTTAAAAAATCTACCAACGTAAAAGTGAAGACAACAGAACTATAGCCTAAGTACTCTAACATACGCGATAGGATAGTCATGTTTGGCCCGTATTGTGTTCCATGATTCCTCTATTTATAAACAATGTATTCAACATATCCACAATGATATAATCACAGTTTCCCATGATGAAAAACCAACTTCCAGTAAGCTCCATGATCTTTGTAACCGCCTATTTTGCACAAGTGAGGGGAGGGGGAGGGGAAACGAGTATTTGGAAATGTTACGGTGCGATACGACAAAGATGCGTCTATTTATTTTATATTTTTATATGTAACACCTGTTAAATATAAGATATAACAATTTAAATACCATCATCAATCTAATTCAAATACATAAAACAAGTCACATATCTTTTATGTCATTACATAATAAAGTTCAATTGAAATAACACATAAATCATAACATGATATTATCTATAAACCTATCGAATGATCTCATTGTTTGATCATTCTCCTTCATCACCAAATAAAACAGACTCCAACTCAGGTTCATCAAGAGATAAATTTTCAATTCCAAGAATTCCAACATCATCCATAGTTACAAAGCCACATCTCACATCATGTATTCATCTTTCATATATTGTGAAGATTTCTTGATAACAAACGAAGATTGCTATGTACGTAGACCAAATTCTCAGCACGTTGTGGAGTGATTTGATTTCTCCTTGGTTAGTGGATGAATGAATAAGTACTCCAATTCCTTTCACAACAAGAGAAGGAAGAAACACGACCAAGTAATCTCACAAGATGTGGGGCTCCTATGTCATAAGCTACCCACCATTTAAGTGGATCCAACTTCGATCTATCTCATATAGAATCTTCATCGGTGAACTCTTCAAAGCATCCACAAAAATTGGGAAACTCCAACATCACTTTTGTTCGTGTATCATCATCAGGAAAAAGACGTTCAATACAAATTTTTCTCATTTTAGTAACCTTTGGATCGTGATCCAGTGTCGTAAAATGTGAGTGCTCATTTTTCCAATCCGCTGTAATTCACCTGTGAAACATTTATAATATTGATCATATTCAAAATACTGAAAATTAAATATATAAAAAGAATTACCTTGGATTCAACGAATAAGCTAAACAATGTAAAGGGGTGTTGCTCTTACTCCACTTATCCTCCAATATTTTGCAAACAACAATCCAAAAGTTGGATTCTTCAACATCACTATTACCCTCATGTTCAAAGATAACTTTTTTCACTTCAAATATCATGGTATCCCACATCTCATAAACCAAGTGAAGTCTTGGCTTATCCGTATCACAACTTTGCAACATGGAATAAATATGCCCAGTAAAATGAGGAATGTAATCAACGGAAACCATCATCCAACAAATTTTCTTTCACAATTCTAGCTTTCTCAACGTTATCCTAACAGTACATAGATATTTCACAGTTCTAAACCTTTTTAACATGATAATCATCGAGGCAAATCAAGTTTCAGTAAACACAATCAATTTAAGCTTAGAAAATTTTGTGAACATGGTAAGTCTCATGGAATGATTCATTATGAAACTCCGAATCATAACAACATTAGCAAAAACCTCACTAATCAAATGACATTCCACATATGTGACCTCATTTGCCTCCGTATTTTTTGCAGCACAAATATTTTCCAAAGCAAAATTTAATGTATGCACAACACAAAATATCCAAAACACATTGGGATATGCTTGTTCAACTAACATTCCATCAACTTTACAAATAAGGGCATTATCAGTAATAACTTGAACAACATTAGAAGCACTTACCTCTGATATGACATCCTTGATTAAATTAGAGAAGAAAATTTTATCCTTATACTCACCTTGACAATTTACAGAGCAAATAAACATTGGTCCATCCTCATTTATAACCATAAAATTATTCAGAGGTCTTCTTTGAAGGTTTGTGCAACCATCACATACAATACTTACACCCTTAAACTTTCATGTGCCTTTAGTAGTTTCAAGTAAAATCAATATTTGACCTCTCGTTTAGCAAGTTTTGTTCTTAATGCATTGTAACCTAGATGGGTATAACTTGAAACATTACTATCCGCAACCAAGCTATAAGACTTGATGAATTGTGGGTTCTTAGCAAGGTTAAAAGGAAGCCTAGCTGAGTAAAACATCCTAGCAATCTCACCATCTAAAGTCTCTCGATTTTTTGCATTATAGGTTTTTTCTATTGGGCCATCAACAAATTTACTCTTTTTACTAGGATATCTCAAGTACATCGATAGTATTGAACTTTTGGCATACGAAAATTCCCCCATTCCTGAATTTTTCAATAAGTGATTTCTAATCCTAAAATACGACCTCATATACACCACATTACAATACTTACACTTAAATTTTGTATTCACACCCCCTTTAACGATTATGGTTTGGTTCACTGCATATTTCCACAAAGGCCAAACATCATTCACATCATTTTTAGTTGTATCACCATTAACATTAATAGAATTAGAAGAAGTCATCTACAAAATTCCCCTAAAAATCAAAAGAGTTCTAGAAAATTAGAAATTATAAACCCTTGAATTAATTTTCACAAATCAATTAAAAAGATAAATAAAGAAGTTACCTGTGTATTGCACGTTGGGTGGAGAAGAGTAGAGAAGAAGAGCGCCGAAAAGAGTAGAGAAGAAGAGCGCCACTTGATTTTTATTTTATTTTTTAAAGCAAAAGTAGCTCAACGCTCGCAGTCGGTGAAAAGGGGAGAATGGTTTGTGAATTCTAACCTCTTCTATTTACTGACTTAGTGGGTATTAGTTTAGGTAAAATAATTAATTTTATATTTATCATTTTAAGATTAAACTATTTAAAAATTGCAAAAAATGCCCTAGAAAATAAATAAAACCTAAATGTGCCCACACCCTCTCCTCCCACACCGGATATGCATATCCTACTACCCGGATAAACGAGTCTTTTTTTTACATGGATTCGTCACGTGGCAAATTCCATATGAATCGCACCCACACCCATGTAGTATCTGATACTGCATACCAGTGAATTTTGAAGAATCTGTGCCATATAGGTAATTGTCCATGTTCATTCTCAACTCCTCGCTCTAAATAATGAAACCACTTGACCTAAGTAATTTCTAAGTCGTCAACCTGCATGTTTAGACATTGAGAACAACATTGAAACATTCTGAGTTAGTATTAGGAGAAAGGGCCAATTCTAATGTTGACGAATATGTTGTAACATTTTGTACAATATTGGGCAGACATCAACAGAGGGGAATTTAGATACCTACATATCTACCTACGAAGTGCTCCAAGACGTTTTTTTAAGTTTCGGTCGAGGATGAGTAAGCTGACTAGACTCCTTTGGGATGTATTATTGTCAACCTCGACATTATGGTGGTGAAGGTCCTTTTTCCTCTTCATCTGATGATTTCTCAATTTTTAGTTTATCACAATCTAACTTTGACTCAGATTACTCAAAATGGGTGTAACAATATATAGATAGTTTAAACAACTTTTGCTTTGGAAGATCAGGCCTATCATTGACCTCTCATTCATCTCACACCCGAGGAGCTTGTCTAGTATCTGTTTTGGGCCGATAATAGTGAGGGTGAAGGGTGGTACGATTTTAAAGCTCGTAATGATCTTAAAATTGTTGAAAAAGTTCCCAGCAAAGTGGCATTATAAAGATAAATAGTGGTTTGTTTGTGCATATTGGCAAAGTCCCACCGGTTCCTGAGGGAATGTGCATATTCATGTTCCAACTGACTATCAAACATCCCGATGTAATCTTCTTTTATTTGTGATTGAGATATTCATTACTGAATAAACTTTCTCTTTGTTTTGCAAAAGTTAAGCGGGTGAAAGACAAGCACATATTTTTTTAGTTAGACTTTCTCCACTGCTCGGTTAATCTTTAAGATTATCATAGTCAGGAAGCTTCTTTATTGAGTTGAGACGGTCAACTCCGAGATTTTGGTCTAGTCCTTTGACCCCATCAACTCACCGCACAAATCGGAGGTAACAATTTATTTCCAATAAACATATATGGATTCGGTTACCCATCTCTTGAAATTCATTTTCTGTCTTCATTGTTGCAGAAACCCCGGTTGTTACCATTGCAAAATATCCCTAAAAAATTAAATAGTCGAGATGAAGAGAAAAAGTACAATTCAACTAAGAAAAATTATGGGACATAGGGCAGCATTGGAGATTGGTCGAGTTAAGAAGAAGAAAATTAGGCTTGACCGGGATGGATCCTTGTCGGCAGGAGAAAAAAGGCTGGGACTGAGCAAGAATAGGAATTGACTTCAATTGCCAAAAAATTAAAGCCCTGGAGACCTCAGCATTCTCTTTTTCCCCTTTGAAGACCTTTCATCCGAACATCTAATGTTGGCAAAAGAGCAGACAACAATTTTAAGCCTCGGATCAAGCTCAAATCCAAAGTCAGCTAGATCAGCAATGAGAAACATCGTGGAAGGTGGAATATGATTATCAAGAAAGTAGGTCTTCAGATTTTCGCTTAGCATCATCACGTTAGCTTGAGGATCATCCCAATTTAAGGCCCTAGGCGCATCAGCATAGGCACAAATAAAGGAAAAAAGAGTGATATGTTTTGCCTTTCTATTTTTTGACCATCTGGGTATTCAAAGAGATTGTATTTCATTTCAACGATGCAAGTTTCTCCATCTTCTCATCCCTATCATTTGTGACCTCTTTTAATGCCTCGACTTTTTGAGCGATAAGCTTCTTTGTTAGGATATTTTTATCCTGAGAATCTCTTTGTTTTGATTTTGATGATGTCAAATATATACTATCATTGTATTGTATGGATGCTAACATTTCAGGTATGAAGATGAAAAGAACTTAGGAATATTTTTAAGTTTACAGTTGAAGAGATTGAAGAGTCCACAGCTAGAGAATTAAAAAAATCAAAGTCTACAGCTGAAGAGTTCTCACCAACTGCAAGGATAAGAGTTTATAGCTGAAGACTTATGTTAATCAAGTTTAATTAAGTGTAGTACTATCTGTACACTCACTTACATAGCTTGAAAAATATTAGAGGATTAATGAGGTTAATCCATAGCCAGTAGACACAAGTTGCACAGTGTTTAGTTGACTAAACTAACTGCTAACACTACAAGATAACTTGTACTACAAAAGGACTATGCAAAATGACAAGAAGCCTTAAATGAGCTGAAGTCAAAGCTGGAGGTGATGCCAATTCAAATTCAAAATTCCTCAACGGCTAAGGAGACCCCCAAGACTTCTATAAATAGGAGATACAACCCCAGAGGACAACAACAAAAATACTCGAGCTTTCAAGCATACTTTCAAGCAAACCTACAACTACTTCAAAGTCTACAGTCTTCAAAGTATTAGAAGTATTAGGACTAGGTTGTTAGGCTACTGAGTTGTTGTTCCTCACAAAATTTATCCATTGTAATTCTACCTTGTGTAGAAGATTTTCTTTGTGAATTTGTTTAGGTGTTCTTAGTGAGAGAAGATTCTGAGTGAAACCTGTATTTCCACTTAAGTTTATGTTGGTCTCGGTACAAGACTGAGGAATACGTGTATGGGGGGGTGGGGAATACACGTATACAAAATTTTTATGACTTTCAATCTTACTGAGTCCCCTTAGCTCAGAGTGTTAAAGAACTCAGGGTTGATAACACACCTACTGACTGCACTGAGTGCTGGTCAGTTGGCTAACTATCAACTTGAGTTTAGTGCGGAAATGCGTGAGTTCGAAGACTCGTTGTTCGAAGACATCACTATTGATCTTAGGGATGTGGTTAAAAAATTATTAAGGTTCTTCCCTGGATGTTCGTACAACTAACAATGCATCTACGACTATTGATCAAACTCCTCGAAGCAAAACAAAATGGTCTCACCTGAAGGGATGCTTAAGCTTAATTCTAATGCTGCAGTTTTTTGTTAGGTCAAGTGGGCTATGATTTTATTGTTCAAAGTACTAGAGGGGAAGTGATGATGGCGGGGTCGAAGAGATGTCAGGCAGCTGGGA
The DNA here is from genome assembly GCA_947034835.1 of Ballota nigra. Classification (NCBI taxonomy): domain Eukaryota; kingdom Viridiplantae; phylum Streptophyta; class Magnoliopsida; order Lamiales; family Lamiaceae; genus Ballota; species Ballota nigra. The sequence continues at coordinate 30,347,393 of OX344720.1, forward strand.
GTAGCACACTTATGGAAGACCATGTCCTGCGGTTCACATTAAGACTAGCAATTGATTGAACAAAGTGAGTTGAAACTGAATCAGAGACACTAGCAAAATCCCTCTTAAATGAGTTATGTACTGAACCATTTACTACATTAATAGTGGAGGACATAAGAGATATGAATGAAGAGATTGGTGCAAAGATTTTGTGTCCATCAAGAGAGAGCAAACTCGGTGGCTAACAGACTGGCCCATCTAGGTACTAGACTAAACTATGAGGAAATTTGGATCAAAGAGGTCCCATTTTATAAAATGTGATACTCAAAATGTAAGGCATTTGCCTTCCTTTCATTAATGATATATTTACTTTCCCGCAAAAAAATAGAAATATATATGTGTGTGTATATATATATATACACTACCTAGCATAAAATATTAATTTAATTTTGTGTTCCATTTAACTAGTGTATGTAAGATAGCATCATATTTCACACATGAGATATATAATAAAAGTTTGGAAAAAAAATACAAAATTCACATGAATATTTGAAAAAAAATAAAGAAATAGAAAATCTTCGGATCATATTAAATTTAAGCGCTATTTCTGTCATATTCATACATGTTACTTATGTCGTAACCCTCGTTCTATAACTTGGGACAGACAACCACATTGCGACCATGGTCCAAAACTATATTACCGAGCGATTCAAATTACCACTGGAAAATTATATTTTGTTTAAACAATTGAATTCATACTCTAGTTATAATCGAATGAGTCAGTTTCCTGTGCACAGTTGCACCATGTAACTTGACACATAAATGAAACCTGCAAAGCTAATACAATTGAAGCGTGCAGACTAATATAACTGACAAGTCCAGATTAAATTTGATTGAAAATGTGAAATAAAACGTGTTCATACTAATATAACTGAAACATACAAAAAGGAACATGTATAGAGTGAAATTGGTTCATACATTAATCATTGAAGGGTATTAGTTATGTACACTAAAGGGTATTAGTTGTTTTCACTTATTAGTCTAAGTTTGTTTTCATTGAACAACTAAGACTCTTCAGTGTAAATAAGTAATACTCTTCAGTGAAAATTACTAATACCCTTCAATGATTCATATATGAATCAGTTTCACTCTATACCTTGTCTATAATATAAAAAGATCCATGCACTATTTACATAAGAGACTTTGTGAAATCAAATTCAACATGTCAATATTAATTGAAATCCCTTGTAGTAAATTCAGAGAGTTGTTTGGATTGACAACAATTTTTTACCATTGTTGTCATTATTATGAACTAATTTTTAAAAAATTTAGATGAATTTAGAAACCACAACTATTTTGGTGAATTTGAAATCATTTAATTTAAAATGCCTAAATTTTAAATCCTTCAATGTAAACGCAACTATATTGTATTTAACTCGATGTAGCGTCTAAAAGGTATCACATGATGTTTAATTACCCTTTCAAATACATATTAATTCTTAATTGTGACTTAAAGCTGATTAGATATTGATAATTTTAAATAAGAGGTGATGTGCAAGGCACTTATATGTTCACACACTGCATTTCAACCTCCTAGTTAGAGTTGACAATTGTGCTTGGTGTTGCAGTAAAGATGTTGAGAACTTAATTGTGTTTAACAACTTTCCTCTAATCCTCTCCATCAAAGTATATCAAAACATGATCTAATTTCATACAATATTTATGTTTATGCATATGTTTGGCAATATATATTAAATAATCTCACCAAAATACATCTTCCATACAACATATTGAAATTAAATTATTGAATTTTGAAATGGAATGCCAGTTACAAATCTGTTTTAAAATGCAACAACTTTGCATTAAAAATGTATTAAGTTATTGATATTAATTGTTTCACTAAAAACATTAATTATTATATAAGATTAACAATTGCACGGTAAAAATTATTTTACATAGAGACCAACTCAATTACAAATTGCAATAGAGAATAAAGTGGACTTCAGAACCAATAAGATTAATTTACATAAAACCAATCGCTTCAATTTTTGCTAAATCATTTTTTAAAAATCTTTTGAAAATGATACCATGTGTTGAAACTAAAAATCCTATTACACCTCGTACAAAATACAAGCATATCAAGATCAGAAGTGAATAATCACTCAGTAGGTGAAGTGGATAATAATTATATTTCATTTTATCTATCACTAAATTATACTTTAAAGGAATATTTGCTTTGTTGGACTAAGAAAGATTGATACTTTAATTTTATTTATTATGTTTTAGTTCTTGTGATACCGGTTCAAGATAATTAATCACAAGAATAATTATTACATGGAGGGGGTTAGATATATTATCTCATGAATAAATAATAGTCACTTATTTTGTCCACTGTGATGATGAATTACGCAAATTTGGACGATTTTGACATAATCGAATTCAATGAATTTGTTAACATTCTGCTCCATCTTCTTCATTCCAGTCGTCGAGTGGAGCAGCAAAATAGCGTCTATCGAAGTGTACTCGAATCATTTAACCGAAATATTCATTTCCTCAATGCAATGTTTGTCGATATGAATGTTCTTTGGAAGAAACGATGTGTGCACTTTGCATCGTGCCACTTCCATGATATAGGTAACACGAAACGAGTTGTTTATAATCTAGATGAAGATGAATTCAGTGTGATCAACGTGGGACCCGAGCCCGCACCCCTCGAACTCACACCCATTGCACCTGGTTAGCCGATTCTTCCGCCTCGTTTACCAATCTGGTGGTGCACCAGAGGTTACTAATCATAATGAATCAGGCTCTTACTGTCATGCCTCTTTTAACTGTTGCGCCAATGAACTTGCTAAACTTCCGCAATGACATTCTGGACGCATACGGGCAACAGTTCCCTGATCGTTGGAGGTGGCTACTGTTGAATATGAGCATACACATTACAACATAACGCAAGGTAATTGCTTTGCATACGATGCGGCTAACTTGCCCCAGATTGCCTTATTTAATGATGGAACATTTTTTGGATTAAATGAGTAAGTGCATATTCTGAATGATATTAATATATTTTTGTGAAGAATTCAAGGATATAACTGTAATGGAGGATGCTTAAATTTGGTCATGGTTTATTCAGAGATTTGTTATGGTTTTTCTTTTTCTTGTTTATTTTTATTCAAGATGTGTTTCTTTATAATTTTGCATGTCTTAGAAAGAAAACTTATTTTTGTTGATATTAATTCAATTCACCATTTCATATGTAGTTGTTCCGTTGCTTTTTATTTAGAGTTCAGATTCTTTTACTATATATATTACTTGGTAGATACTTTTGATGAGTGCAAACTCAAGATCAACACAAAATCAAGCAAGTATTTGAGGAAATACTAGGAATAGTACCTGAGAGCCTCTTTGTAAACTCATGAACACAGGAGATAAGACTGTAAATAAGATCTCCGGAGCTTGAGGAAGGAGCCTCCAGCGACAGCTCCGATTTCCGGCGAGATCCCTGCACAAAGTTGGGCCGGAGAGGGCTCAGACGTCGACCCTTCGACGCTCAAGTCAGAAAACTTGCTATTTTAAGAAAAGCCATAGCTAAAAATTAAAGTATGAGTGAGTAATAGTGATGATACCTTGTTATGAAGAAGGAAAATGAGTATTTATACCTTTAAGTTGTGGGGGCAGAACAGTAAAATCGTCTATGTTGCCCTAATTATTCTTGGGACCACTTGGGGACCCGGATGCCTTAGGAGTCGACGCGTGTCCCTTGACTGGCATGTTTGGTGTCGTTTAGCACAGGCAAATCCTGACAGAATCGTCCTTTTTCGAGCCTCAGTCCCAGAGCTCGTGAAAAGGACATTTTTTGTGCTCTCCTCTCCATTATTTGAGCTGGCAGGGAATAAGAGAACATTCCCAATCTTTCAGGGGTTTTGGGATCCAATAATACTTTATCTCTTGGCTTAAATATTCACATATTGTAACTGATACCCAGAGCTTTTGAGAAGCTCTGGAGAGATATATTTATGAGCCGGATATTATTTCACAAACTTTTGTACAATTAGAAGACTTCTGTACTCTTTATCAAGTACTGACATTTTCAGAGTTCTTTACGTGCGAGTTTCATAAGCTTTGGCAAAGCTGTCGAAATATTATCTCTCCTTTCGAGAGGCTTAAACAAGTAAAGCCTAGCGAGGCTGTATAGGAGAAATCTCATTCACTTTCCAGACTTATTTGGTCGTTTCAAGGTTTTCTATAATGATAAACTCAGATCTTTGCTTTCATTATCTCAGAGGAGAGCTTTTCGTTTTGGTCTGGCTTCTTTAGAATTGATGTGCTCTGTCTGTTCTAGCAGAGCCTACATCAACTACTCCCCCCCTATTCCAAGTGGTATTTCAAAAGATCGCTTGGAATATATACTCTTAACTCTGATGTGACCCACAACTTTTCAAACATTACCTATAAGCTCTTGAACTTCCAGGTTTATGGGGCCAATAATTCATTTCCCGCCTGTTTTTCTTTTTTAATGTCTTGTATCATCGGGACCCTTGGATTAGGGAGTTCCTTCAACTGCTTTCATCTGGGTTGTACACGTGGAGGCCCAAAAAGGGCGGTTTCTCGGCCCAACTCCACGCGTCCACTTTAAGAATGGATTTTTCACGATTCTTTTCTTCTTTCGCTCTTCCTATTCACTTTTTCTCCTTGGATCATCGTCTCAGGCGGCGTTTACCTCCGCAGGCTTTGGAGTGGGTTTTTTCGACAGGCTCTCGTTTCTCCCGGCCTTTCCGCGGCTATTTTTGTCTAGGTGAGTATTCCCCCTCCTCTCCTCTGTTCGCTTTATTGTGATTATTTTGCTTTTAGAATTTGCCATGTCGAAACTTTCCCCCTTTTCCGGCGAGAGTCTGGCATCATCCGCACCTCTTAGGGCATCCAAGCGTCTAGCCGTTTTAGGTTTACCGGCATCTAGCTCTTCTTCTAAGTTAGTCGAGTCTCCTGATTCCGGTCGTCCTCTTTTTCCTGAGTCTCTTCACGAGGCTGATAAGATAAATATGATCTCTCGTCAATCTAATCTAACTCCTGAGGAGTTGAAAGTGATAACAGGGGCTTTAGAGCTGCACCCCGAATTCATTATTGAACTTCCACGTCCCAGTGAGAGACCTAACTATGTGGTGTATCCTTCCCTTGCTTTTTGGGGCTCTCAAATTCTAGCAGGACTACGCTTTCCTGTTTGCCTCTATCTTGCCAAGATATGTAACCTGTATCAAATTCCTCTAAAACCCATCTGCCATAAGACTAGCTTTATCCTTCTACATAATGTTTGAGGTCAATGGGGGGTTTCCCCACTGCAGAGTTGTTTCATTTCCACCATGATCTCAAACGGAGAGAGAAATTTTACTACTTTAGCTCTCGTCCTAGTGGCTTAGCTAAATTCATAGGTAAACCACCTGGTATCGATTCTCACTGGAAAGACAGCTTCTTCATAGTCACTCCTCGCTCTGGCCAATGGCCTTTTTATTGTGATCCGGAAGGATGGCAATATGAGGTTCCAGATCCTATCAAACCATCACTCTCTCCTGAAGAAATTACTCCCCCAGCTGCTCGTGAGTTGATGATGTATTTGAATCGCGTTGCCAATAAGAAGGGGAAACCTAAAGTTTTCCCTCTGTTGAAAGATATAGTCTTTCTCTTTAGCTTTGGGTTTTTGGGTTCTGCAGCTTCTCCTCCTCCTGGAGCTGGTATTCACCTTATTCCCCTTCCCTTTTTTACCTAGGTATAATTCATAACCTTTACTTACACGTATGCTATATGTGTTTTATTGAACATATATGAGTTGGGAGAACGCGCTTCTCTTGTCGGATGATGACGATGCTCCTCCCAACCCTGCTGCTTCTTTTTAGCCCAAGCCAGTGAAGGAAGAAGATTCCTCTGCCACTGCTCATGCGTCCGAGATTTCTGCCTCTTCTGTGGATCCTATAAATGCAGTTCCTGTTCAAATCGTGTTGGCTTCGGAGGAAACCGAAGGTAACAAAAGCAAACCCTCTTACCAGACTCAGGGAAAGAGGGATGCAAATCCTGCCTCCACTGCTAAGCTTCCTTCTAAATGAAAGAAAACAGTCAAAAGTGATTTCTTAGATTCGGCCAAACTCGAGGATTTGACTTCCAACGACCTTCTACATGATCCTTCCGTTTCAGTGGAGGATAAATGTGTTCTGTTTCTCAAGTGTCTTCAAGTGTTGGACCATGGCTCTCCTTCTGCCCCGCCGTCTTCTGACCAGCTTCAGGGCTCCATGTTTCGTAAGTTAGTTGAGGTAAGAATCTCGATTTTTCCTTTTGTTCCTTTTTAAGCCTGTTTCTAATTTCTTTGACTTTTTTTTTTTTTAGTTCTTGGATTTACAAGCCCAGTTCCTTTCTTCGGGCCATTCTGTTTCTATTGCTGAGCTTCGTCAGGAGTTAACTATGAAGGAACAGGAGCTGTCCTCTAAGGATTCTGACCTTCTTCAAGCTAAAAAAACGATAAGCAAGGCTGCTGCCCTTACAACTGAACAGGCTTCTCAAATTTCTTTTTTGGAGAAGAGGCTCTCTGAAGCAGAGCAGCGAGAGATAACGTCTCGAGCGGAGGGTTTTTCACAAGGTCTATCTGGGGGTATTGACAGATGTCGTAAGAAGCTTCTGGGGACTACTTTGGGCCAAGAATTTCTCAAAGAACTGATTGAGGAGTCTCTTAAAGCTTATCACCAAAGTCCCCTATTTCTATGCCACATGGGCCCACACTTAGGCCATTTCATCAAGCAGGGCTTCAACTCCGCTATCTCTCAGGCTGAAGAGAAGGGTTTCACTGAGAAACTTAGTCTTTCTCGTGCTAAGAAAGATCTCACGCCTTCTCCTTATTTCAAAGGCGATCCCAAGGGGAAGGCAGATTACTCCTGGTTTCCTCCTGTAGCGCAGAAGGTAGCTTTAAAGTTAGCGCAAGAGGTGGAGATATATCCAGAGCTGCCCCAGATGGAGCCTCAGTTGCGTGATCTCTTGTTCTCAGATCCTTCACCTGTTATAGCTGTCTCATCTTTGCCAGAGACCGCTGCTATTTCTGGCCTTGTTCCTGAGCCACCTACTTCTCCAGCTCTTGACAAGGAGTCTACTGAACCCGTGCTGGGTGATCATCCGAATCAATAGAGGATTGGACCTTGAGGGTCATCTCTACTGCTTTTGCTACTTACATTTTATTATGAATTTTGCTTAGAGCCTGCGTGCTCTCTTTGACTATCTCTATTTTTGCACCTTTATCGTACTCTTATGTGTGTTGTGACTATCTTGCTGTTATGCCCTTTTAAGTCATAGTATGTCTTTTCGTTTCATGATCTTCTTCATTTGTTATTGCCTAGTTTTGACAAAAAAAATTGGGATGATGCTAAAGCATACTCCCTCCCTCAGTTTTTATTTCTAACATCTGTGAGAATAAAAATTCTCAATTTTCATTTTATCAGCTCTACGGAGATGATGCTAAAGCATACTCCCTCCTTCAGTTTTTATTTCTAACATCTGTGAAATAAAAATTCTCAATTTTTATTTTATCAGCTCTGCGGAGATGATGCTAAAGCATACTCCCTCCTTCAGTTTTTATTTCTAACATCTGTGAAATAAAAATTCTCAATTTTTATTTTATCAGCTCTGTGGAGATGATGCTAAATCATACTCCCTCCTTCGGTTTTTATTTCTAACATCTGTGAAATAAAAATTCTCAATCTTCATTTTATCAGCTCTGCAGAGATGATGCTAATGCATACTCCATCCTTCAGTTTTTATTTCTAACATCTGTGAAATAAAAATTCTCAATTTTCATTTTATCAGCTCTGCGGAGATGATGCTAAAGCATACTCCCTCCTTCAGTTTTTATTTCTAACATCTGTGAAATAAAAATTCTCAATTTTCATTTTATCAGCTATGTAGAGCTAAAATTTATTCTTCGTATTCATCTATCAACTTCAATTCGATTTTTCGATCATTATCCATGCTTAATTCGTATTAAGACTTATAGGATGTGAATTCATGACCTTTATAACTCAGTCGGAGTTTGTCTAAGGATCTGCCAGAGCCGCGGGGTATAGCTCTGGCAGCTTTTCATTGAATTTCAAATATGCGATGATGCAAACAAACTGTGCTTACATACTTTGATTGGAAAAAACTAGCAAAAGATCTGAATAGGCTCAGACATAATACTTCTTCAAATTGCTCACGTTCCAGGGACGCGGCACTCTTCTTCCATTCTGGTCTGTCAGCTTATATGCACCCCCAGCAAGCACTTGGGTAACTACATATGGACCCTCCCAATTTGGTTCTAAGTTTCCCGTTGGTTTAAGCGCATCAGCTCTGCGCAGTACCAAATCTCCTTCCGTGAACTTTCTGATCTTCACGCGTTTGTTGTAAACAGCTCTCATTTTACTCTTGTGTCATTCGGCTCTGATACGAGCCGTCTCTCGCCACTCCTCTATCATATCCAAATTTTCTTTCAATAGCTTTGAATTCTGATCCTCGCTATAATTCAAGATCCTATGGGTTTCTACTCCTATCTCTGCAGGGATTACGGCTGTAGATCCATACACGAGATTGAAGGGAGATTCTCCAGTAGCAGTTTTTGGGCTTGTTCTGTAAGCCCAAAGGATAGAGTCCAGCTTCTCCACCCAGTTTCCACCAGCTCCTGAGAGCCTAGTTCTGATTCCATCTACAATAGTTATGTTGGTGACTTCTACTTGTCCGTTGGCTTGTGGATGAGCCACCGATACAAATCTTTGTTCAATCCACATTTCCAAACACCATGCTCACACTTGAGAGCCTGTGAACTGCGCTCCATTATCTGAGACTAGGACCCTGGGGACCCCAAATCTACTGCATATATTTTTCCATAGAAACTTGAAGATGGCTGCCTCGTTGATTTTCTTCACAGCCTCAACTTCTGCCCATTTACTGAAATAATCAACTGCCACAATCAGAAAGGCTCTGCCTCCGGAAGCTGTTGGGAATTTTCCCACAATATCAATGCCCCATTTGTCGAATGGGCAAGGGGAGTACATAACTCCCAATTCCTCCGCTGTAATATGAATCAGGGGGCCATTTCTTTGGCATTTGTCGCATTTCTTTACTAATTCCTTTGCATCTTTATTGAGAGTTGGCCAGTAATAACCAGCTCTCAATACCTTTCTAACCACATCTTGGAAGCTAGTATGACTCCCTCCACGGCCTTCGTGCACTTCTCTCAACACATAGTTCCCTTCAAGGTTAGAGAGGCATCTCAAGTATGGTTGAGAGAATGATCTCTTGTATAAATACCCGCCCATCATACAGTACTTGGCGTATATTGCTTTCTTGGGGACGTTTGGCTTGTCCAGCCTCTGCCCTATTTTCAAGAAATGGATAATGGGAGATCTCCAATCGTCTACTTCATCGATTGATCCCACATCCAGAGTTGACACCTGAATCCCAGCTGTCAATAATGTGATCTTACCCTTGGCTCCCTCTTCTGCAGAGCTTGCCAATTTTGCTAAATAATTAGCTTTCTGGTTTTCGGTTCTGGGTATCTGCTCAATCTTTATTTCTTCAAATTTGGTTCTGATCTGCTCGGCCAGGCCAGCATACTTTGCCATCTTTTCATCCTTTTTCTCATATGTACCCAACAGTTGTTGAGTAACCAGTTGGGAGTCAGAATACACAATCGCTCTTTGTGCTCCCAACTCCCATAACATATGCATTCCTCTAATCAAAGCTTCATATTCAGCCTCATTATTCGAAGTTCGAAATTCGAACTTTATAGCAAACTACAGTTCCTCTTCCGTTTGGGGTATAATCACAATCCCCGCTCCACATCCATGCATGGATGAAGATCCATCAACATATGCTTTCCAGAATTCTGACTCATGAGCTCTGGTCGTTTCTTGGATAAAGTCAACCAGAGCTTGAGCTTTGATAGAAGCTCTGGGTTCAAATTCGACATCGTATTCACCTAGTTCTACTGCCCATTTCACCATTCTTCTTCAGAAAAATCTGGTCTTCCCATCGTTTATCTCAGAGGTAAGTTGGTCCTCACAATTACTTTATGAGAGAGAAAATATGGCCTCAGCCTTCTCACTGTCACCATTACAGCCAGAGCTGATTTTTGTATTTCGAAATATCTCATTTCTAGCCCTTGGATGGCCTTACTCACATAATATATGGGTATTTGTTTCACCCCCTCTTCTCTGAGGAGAACAGAGCTCAGAGCATGTTCTCCTACAGAGAAATATAAATATAAGGTTTCCCCTGGCACTAGCTTCGTGAGGAGGGGCAAACTTGTCAGGTGCTTTTTCAGCTCCTCAAAAGCTCTCTGACATTCATCATCCCATTCGAATCTAGATCCTTTTCGAAGGATCTTAAAAAATGGTAGGCTTCTCTCTGCCGACCTGGAATTGAAATGACTCAAAGCTGTTATTCGCCCATTCAATCTCTGGGTCTCTTTTAGGTTTCGAGGTGGCCGCATCTCAAGGATCGCTTTCACCTTGGCCTGCTTTACCTCGATTCCTTTAGGGGTTACAATATACCCCAGAAATTTTCCACTCCTTACCCCAAAAGCACATTTTGTAGGGTTAAGTCTGATCTGGTAAGCTCTGATCACGCCAAAGACCTCCTCCAGATCTGCAGCATGATCCTTGGCTTTAAAACTTTTCACCAACATATCGTCCACATAAACCTCCATATTCCGCCCAATCTGCTCTCTGAAAACCAGATCCACCATTCGCTGGTAAGTAGCCCCAGCATTCTTTAGTCCAAAGGGCATTTTCACATAGCCGTAGGCACCGCAAGAGACTACGAAACAAGCTCTGGGCACATCTTCAGGGTTCATCCATATCTGATGATACCCTTGGTATGCATCCATCATGGACAATAATTCACAGCCGGATGTCGAATCCACTAGCTGGTCAATCCTCGGCAGAGGATAATGATCTTTCGGGCAAGCTCTGTTCAGATCCCAAAAATCGATACACATACGCCACGCTCCACTTCCTTTGGCTACCATAACTGCGTTGGATAGCCATTCTGGATACTGTACTTCCTCAATGTGTTTGGCTTTCAACATCCTTCCCACTTCTTCTTTAATTATCTTATCTTTCTCTGGCCCAAATTGCCTCAATCTCTGTTTTACGGGCCTGATCTTTGGATCAACATTCTAGTGGTGTAATGCCACCTTGGGGCCAATCCCCAACAAATCATCTGGTTGAAATGCGAAGAGATCTGCATTTCTCTGCAAACATCTAACGACATCTTCAGCCACGTCATGTGGCATCTATGTCCCTATACGGGTATTAAAGCCTTGCTTGTTAGGAAACAACTCCACAGGCATGAGTTCTTCATCTTGCCTAATCTGCAGCTCTGGTTCCTCTTCCATGAGCTCTGCACATTTCAACTTTTTCCCCGTAGGATCATCTCCTCGACTCTGATTTCCTGGAAATGTGTGCTGCTTTCTTAACAGTTTCAACATAACATTTTCGTGAGTATATTTGGTCACCTACAAGCTCTCCCACTGCGTCACCTACTGGGAACTTTAGCTTCATATGATATGTGGAGACCACTGCTTTGAAAAGGTTTAGAGATGGCCTTCCCAAAATCACATTGTACGCGGATGGTGCGTCTACAATAAAAAAATTCACCATCTTCACATTAGTAACAGGAGGTTCTCCGAAATGGACCTGTAGAGATACCAGCCCTTTAGGGTGGATAACACCCCCTGTGAATTCGAAAATGGCCGTCTCTACCGGCTTCATCTCTGCGTTCAGATTCATCTTAACAAAGCAGTCGTGGAACATTATATCTGCAGAGCTACCAGTATCTATGAAGATCCTGGCTACATCATATCCACCAATCTCTGTGGTGATTACCAAAGCATCATTATGGGGCCTGAGTATTGACAACTCATCTTCTGGCCCGAATTGGATATTTGGTGAGCTCTCCATTCTTTTTACTTCATGGACATCCTCCTTTTGCCACAGATGAGCGGCTCTCACAGAGGCTCTTCTAGCTCTATGAGAGTCGCCATCCGCTGGCCCTCCGACTATCATATGGATAAATCCTCTCTTGTGGCCAGAGCTATCTTTCTTAGGTGACTCTGCCACTTCCTTGCCTCTATCTCCATCATCTTTCCTCTTGTTGTTTCTATCTCTCTCTTTTTTCACGAATTCCACCAAGTGTCCATCTCTGATCAACCTTTCAATGGCATCTTTCAAATGCCTACATGAGTTGGTATCATGCCCATAATCGTTGTGAAAATGGCAGTACAACTCTGACCTGGGGTGACGAGGCCCTGTCTTTGCAGAGGATGGGAACTTGAATTTCGGGTGATTAGCCACCACTTCCAACATCTCTGCTGGTTGGAGAGTTAGTGGGGTATAAGATTCAAATCTTTCTTGGAGAGGCTTCGACCTCCTTTCTCTGCCCCTCTCCCTTTCTTCCACACATTTCTTCTTGTCTGGTGTTCTCTTACTTGGAGCATTCTTTCCAGTAGTCTCCTCTTTCCGTAAGTATGTAGCCTCTTCTAGGTTGATGTGCTTATCAACTCTCTGCTGGAGCTCATCAAAAGTGTCAGGGGGCTTCTTAGCCAGAGATTTAAAGAAATCTCCTCCCCTTAGCCCCCTCGCCAGGGCATTAATCTTAACTTCATCAGTAGCTGCCGACACCTCTAAGGCGGCTTCGTTAAAACGAGAGATGTAATCTCTCAAGCTCTCTTGAGTGTCTTGCCTGAAGTTCATCAGAGATAGAGACGTTTTATGTATCTTTCTTCACTAGCAAACTGATGCAAGAAGAGTGTACTGAATCCTCTGAAAGAGTGTATAGACTCGTTGGGCAGATGACTGAACCACGTCTGAGCAGATCCTGTCAGGGTGGTTATAAATACTCAGCATTTCACGCCATCAGAGTATTGGTGGAGCAAGGCTCCATTTTCAAATCTCAACAGGTGATCTTGTAGATCAGTAGTGCCATTGTATTCATAGGCCAGAGTTTTGAAATTCTTAGGAAGATGATCCAAGAGGATTTCCTCCGAAAAGGGGGATCCATCTTGCCTCATTCCCTGTTTTCCACTTTTCTCATGTTGCTTTTTCATTACTCCAATGTCTTTTCTTAAAGATGCTAGCTCTCGCTGAGTACCACTTCTACGAGAGGTGGTGGTGTTCTGGATTGTGGAATCAGCATCATCCTCTTCTGACAAATATTCATCATATTCAACCAAGCGGGGTCTCTGCTTCTCAACCCTAGCAGCTCTGACTGCGGCTCTAACTTCTCTTTGGGTCGCACCCCCCAGATCTGTTCTTTCCTCTCTGGTGGTTGTCCCACCGGCAGCTGCTCTGTCAAAGTTGGTTCTCACTTTGGTCTCCCCTAGGACGTCTTCAGGGGGAGAGGACAACGGAATATTTTGGGGCATCCAGGCCCTAGTATCCTGAGCCACATTGAAAACTCTAGGACGAGGCACACTAGGGGCTGAGGTCCGGGCACATCATGTGCTCGGGGTTCATTTGTATTCAAACACTGAGGAGCTCCCCGGGTGGGAGTCCTTTCTGCCACAGCCCAATCAACTGCAGTCTTAATCAGAGTTCTCAACTGCTCAACTATCAATGGGATCAGAGCTGAACTATCCTGAACCGGTGTAGTCTCTGGATGTTCCACATTCACAACTGTGACCGCAGGGGTGCTCACATTTTCAGAGGCTTTCAAACCTCCTACCATATTCGCGCTCGTTGAAGTATCCGTCGGAGCAGTGGTAGCATCATCAAAATCCTTACCCAGATCTCGGGGAGTAGGATTCGTCATCTCTGAAAGCTAGGAAAAAATAGCAACTTAGTTCATGGTTTTCTCAAAATGCATATTAATCGACCAAGTATATGTACCTCTTTCATCGAGATCTCAACGATATACATTTAAGAACATATAGTAACCAACAGGTAGTGGTTATCTCTACAGAGCTAACAGTTTCAGAGATAATGAAAATTTTCATAAGCTCTGAGCAAATATCATAATATCACTCGTTACTTAAAAATCATAATAACATCTTTTGGTAACCTCGTAAATTTTCAAACAGTTCGACTCACGTGTTGAGAGCTAATTTTTTTAAAATAATAAAGTTGTCAAATAGCATTGTATGCCCAGATCCATACATTCATAACATTGTTCGTGCCAAATCATCTTCATAAAGGCATTACTTCGTATTTTGGCAAAGAAACAACACTTTTCATTATGGAAACAATAAAGATAACTCATATTCATGCTATAACAACAAATGTTAGTATATATCTGGTACTTTCATGACTAAAATGACTAAAAAGAAAAGCTGTGACACATGAAGGTACTCATATTCATGAGATTTTTCCAGAAAAACAGGGGACAGAAATAACCATGCACCACTTCACTATTTTCACTCACGATTTATGAAGGGAAATAAGAAATAAATCACGTCAAAACTCAAAGTTCCCATAGACGGCGCCAGTTGATGAATGCAAACTCAAGATCAACACAAAATCAAGCAAGTATTTGAGGAAATATTAGGAATAATACCTGAGAGCCTCTCTGTAAACTCAAGAACACAGGAGAGAGGGCTGTAAATAAGATCTCCGGAGCTTGAGGAAGGAGCCTCCAGCGACAACTCCAATTTTTGGCGAGATCCCTGCACAAAGTCGGGCCAGAGAGGGCTCCGGTGTCGACCCTCCGATGCTCAAGTCAGAAAACTTGCTATGGAAGAAAAACCATAGCTGAAAACTAAAAGTATGAGTGAGTAATAGTGATGATACCTTGTTATGAAGAAGAAAAATGAGTATTTATACGTTTAAGCTGTGGGGGCAGAACAGTAAAATCATCTCAGTTGCCCTAATTATTCTTGGGACCACTTGGGAACCCGAATGCCTTAGGAGCCGACGCGTGTCCCTTGGCTGGCCTGTTTGGTATCGTTTAGACACAGGCAAATCCTAACAGAATCGTCCTTTTTTGAGCCTCAGTCCCAGAGCTCGTGAAAAGGACATTTTTTGTGCTCTCCTCTCCATTATTTGAGCTGGCACGGAATAAGAGAACATTCCCAATCTTTCAGGGGTTTTGGGATCCAATAATACTTTATCTCTTGGCTTAAATATTCACATATTGTAACTGATACCCAGAGCTTTTGAGAAGCTCTGGAGAGATATATTTTAAATGAGCCGGATATTATTTCACAAACTTTTGCACAATTAGAAGACTTCTGTACTCTTTATCAAGTACTGACATTTTTAGAGTTCTTTGCGTGCGAGTTTCATAAGCTCTGGCAGAGTTGTCGAAATATTATCTCTCCTTTCGAGAGGCTTAAACAATTAAAGCCTAGCGAGGCTGTATAGGAGAAATCTCATTCATTTTCCAGACTTATTTGGTCATTTCAAGGTTTTCTATAATGATAAACTCAGATCTTTGCTTTCATTATCTCAGAGCAGAGCTTTTCATTTTGGTCTGGCTTCTTTAGAATTGATGTGCTCTGTCTGTTCTAGCAGAGCCTACATCAACTTTATGTACACATTAATTAATACTAGATATTTATTGTTTTCCAAAAAATTATTACGCTAGACAGATTCTTATAACTTGAACATATTGTAGGTCGCTAACAAGTGATTGCAGGAAATGATCCGAGTGGTGTAACCCAAATTCTCGAGCACAGACATAATGTACATTGTCACCAAGCGACCGTACTACTCCAATCCTACATACTGGGTGTTGTTAATATTCATCAGTCTCATATTTGAAATGTCTCCACCGAATCCCAATTTCCGTTAGGCCAAGAACCTTAACATGATGAAGAAGTTACATATCAGAAAGGTGGAAAATGATTTGATATTGTGTGAAACGGTTAACTATCATGGAAGATGTCATGCGATAAAAAAGAAGGAGAAGGCCCTTAAATAGAGTCGATCCTGACATTCTTTTGACCTGGCAGACTTAAAAAATGGGGCCCTATCAAAAAAAGAAACCACCTACATAATATATTCCAAAAAAAAGAAATATTATAAAATAACTTTATCTAGTATCTTGAAAAAATAACATCTTCATAATTAATTTATCTTAACATGACTTTACACATGTCATCAATTTCATGGATGTAGCAAACAAGTATTGGATAAACTTTTTTGACAAAGTAGCAAACAAGTATGGGATGGAGGGAGTATCAAAGATTTTTCATCGATTCTTTTTTTGTTGACAACTTATGTAATACTTTTCAAAAATTCCATTTTAGCCACTTATGAAGATTTTTCATTAAAATTTGGTTGATAATAATAATAGTTTAAACACGTTTCATAAATTAATTCTTAAACACGGAGGAAGTATCAAAGATTTTTCATCGAGCCCTTTTTTGTTGACAACTTATGTAATACTTTTTATCAATTCCATTTTAACAACTATGAAGATTTTTCATTAATTTTTAATCAATTCTTTGTTGACAACTTATAAAAATTCTTTTATCATTATACACACACATATATATAAATAACAGTAGGCCTTCGATAACATCGGGCCCAGGACGGTCACCCCTCCCACCCCAATCCAGGGCCACTCCTATCCTTGAAGACATATTTGATAAGATTAAACCTACTAATGATGAATATTATCCTAATTTCAAACAAATGATGGAGGAAGAGATGGAGGGGGAGGCTTTGTTGGTTGAGTATGGTCACTTAACCTACCCGGACCACTTTACTTTGCATAATGTGCATTGTACTGATGTCAAACATATTTTTCTCGTTTTGTGCATAAAAGGTGAATAACTAATGCCCTTGAGATGCTTGTTAATAGGCTCCATAATGATTTAAATTTCATCTAACTTGTTTACCAATTGGATATCTTGGTAATAACTGTTTGTTTGGTCATTATTTATTTTACTTTGTCGGGATCACGAAGTTATCTTATCTTTCAAGTAGTTATTTATTTTGATAGTTTGTAGTTGTTTAATTTAACGTGTATGTGAGCATGATTAGACGTGATATTGTGATGTTTTGTTGCCCGATTAGTCCACATATTTAGTGTTTTTTGTAAATATTTAGAGTTATTTTAGTACAATTTTCATAAACTCAGCAATTTGCCTCTTTGGTGTGCATTTTAGGAACGGGGGTGAATAACGAAGTTCGTAGGACTTTGAATCGGCTCAAACGGACGCCTGGATGAGAAGATATGAAGGAAATACGAAAAGTTATCGTTCGGGTGAAGAAAAGTATCATTTTGCACGAAAAGGGAGAAGTGCTCGAGCACCACTCGAGCAAGGTCGAGCGGTTGTGAAACCCTAGATAGCATTGAGCACTCGAGCCAGGGGTCGAGCGCGAGGCGCTCGACCGCACCCGGCTCGAGCGCTATGGGAACGCTGGAAGAACAGGGCGTTCAACCGCCCATGGCTTGAGCGTTAGGCGCTCGACCACGGGCCCAGCTCGAGCGCCTGCGTGCAAAATCGGCCCAAAGCATATAAAAAGGATTCCCAACCCTTATTTTATACATCTAGACTCATTTTTCGAAGGGGAACAACACAACAAGGTGATTTTGGGGTGTTGAGCAAGGATTTCAAGAGAAGAAACGAGGTTTTTATCATACGGATTCCATAGAACGATTTATACTTTGAACGGTTTTGTTTTCTATTTTGGTTTTTAAATTCTTTGATTGAGTTAGACCTAAATTCTAGATTTGAGTTCAATTAAATTCATAGTTGGTTTATATTCTTGAAATTTTTGGTTTATTTAATTATGTCTTTGAATGTTATCATCGTTACTACTTGTGTTTACGTAATCACCATGCTAGGCTAAACCCTTGTATGCTTAGGGTAGGATGAACTCGTAGAAGTAGGATGTTGGTACGTAATTAGGATAATTCGTGATGTATCATTTTAATTCTCTTAATTATTGAATAATTCTAATAAACCCTAAAATAATCATAGGAATAAGTACAAAAATTGATTAGGAGAGGACGACCGCATCACTCTTTATCAATGGATAGGCTTAAGGAAAGGGTTTTTGAAGGGGTTTATAATTAAACGGTTTGTCTAGGGAGGACGGCCGAATCTCCTTAGTTAAATTAGGGCCTCAATAATTAAGCACAACTCATATAATTTAATTAGTGGGTTAGTGAAGTAAATTGTTAGAGGGGAGTATTTGGATTATTTTTTAGCTTTAATTCTTACATTTCTTATGCTAGATTAGTGACTTGAAGCGAAAATACTAACTTCTACTAGTCGCTTCCCCGCAAGCGGACGGGTTCACTGTAGTATGAGTAAGTATAATGGCCAAGTATATCGAACCCACGAGATGGAATGAATGCGAACAGATCCCTGAAGATCTACGCGTCGTAGCTAATATGAGTGTAATGTTTTTTTGGATTTTTGAAAGATTAATTTTAAACTAAATTAAACTAATTAAACTAAAGAACGAAAGAAACGAATTAACTAAAGGTTGCGTTCAAGTAAGAGATGGTGATGCTTAGGAGAGGAATCCCTACGTATACTGACGGAGCAGGTACATAATCAAAATAACTGTGACGCGCAAGAAATAACCTAAGTAAAAGAATGCAAGGTGAAAACTCAAGATTCTAAACCCTAATACTTTACCCTAACACTCGACTTCGCTAATCAACTAACAAGTTAATAGATTGTGCTTAATTAATGAGACCCTAATTTAACTAAGGTGATGCGGTCGTCCTCCTTCGCTAAACTGGTAGATGAATTAACCCTTTCTAAATCCTCTAGTTAAGTCTACTCGTTGTTAAAGAGTGATACGGTCGTCCTCTCTCTAACACTTTTCGAACGAAATTCAAAAGTAAAGTTAAGATTAATTTTAAGAATTCATTAATCAAGAGAATTAAAACCTAACGTCACAAGTTACCCTAATTACGTACCCACAACCTACTTCTACGAGTTCATCCTACCCCAAGCATGCAAGGGTTTTAGCTAAACATAGGTTTTACGTAAATAATAGCAATTGAATAAGTAACGAACATGAACATGATAATTAAGACGAAGAAGAGATCAAACATAAACTAGGGTTTAACGAAATAAAAGAATAAACTGAAAGTAACTCATGAAAAGAAGTCTCAACGTGTTCAAGAACGAAAATATAAAGAAACGAAACTAAAAAGTAAGATCGTAATATGAATTCGTAATGAAAACCTCAAAAACGTAAACGTAAAGCTTGCTTCTCTCCTTCCTCTCCAAAAACGAACTCTAAAAGTTAAAATCTATCAAGTAATGTGTGTTCTCCCCCAAAAACGAGCTTGAGACGAGTATATATATGCATCGGGCCGAATCGTGAACTCATAGGCCAAAAAATACCTTTTAAAACGCCAAAAGTGAAGGTGCTCGAGCAGGCCTGCTCGAGCGGTCGCGCTCGAGCATGGAGCTCGAATGACACAAGTGCTCTAGCGCTCGCGCTCGAGCTGCTCGAGCAGTGAAAATCCTCTGTACAATTGGGGCTCTCGAGCAACACGCTCGAGCGGTGGCGCTCGAGCTGCTCGAGCGCTCAAAATTTTCTGCATGTTTTGGGCGCTCGAGCAACGTGCTCGAGCGCTAGTGCTCGAGTGTGTTACTCGAATGCTCCCAATATTCCTCCAACTAGTACTTTTCTTCTTCAACACTAACACCAATCGTATTCCTTCGATATCTTCTCATCCGGGCATCCGTTTGAGTCGATTCAAAGTCCTACGAACTCCGTTCTTCGCCCTCTATTCACCTACAAGCATTAAAGAGACAAATTCATCAATGTATAGAAATGATGCTCAATTGACTCCATATACTCGACAAAATCGGCCAAAATTAGGGTATTTCGAGTGACGAATCATGACAATTTCACGCCTAATCAACCCCCCCCAAACTTACCATGTTGCTTGTCCTCAAGCAACAAAATAACAAGTCAAGTGAAATTGTTAGGAATGAGTCGAAGAATCAAATCATGCAAGCAAATGACTCGAGCTTCAAAGATCAATCACACATATACTCACTCACTTTCCTTCATCATACTCATGCAACAATAACAAGAATCACCAAGATCAAACATGGATGTGCACTCTACGATGTGTTTCACTCCCTCACAAGTGTATATCAATAATCAAGGGACTCACTCAAACAATCAATCACACATATTGGCAGCCATAGGCTTGTAAGCGCTCTTAACTTCGACCATACTCTAAAAATCAATGCCTAATCAAAAAGGACTTTCTCAAGGTTGTAATGTAAGCTCTTTGGACAGGTGGGATAACAATATGGTAAAGTGACTCAAGTGAATGTAGAATAGAAAATCACACTTCGGTACTTCGAGATTAGGAACAGACTACTTCAAACATATTCAATCAACACACTTTCAATTCCAATTCTCTCAACACTTCAATTTTTTTCTTTCTCACTCTTTCACTTTTTTCAATCACTTCACTTTTTTTTTCTTTTTCGCAAGCGAAAATACTAACTTCTACTAGTAGCTTCCCCGCAAGAGTACGGGTTCACTGTAGTATGAGTAAGTATAGCGACCAAGTATATCGAACCCACGAGATGGAGTGTATGCGAATAGATCCCTGAAGATCTACGCGTCGTAGCTAATATGAGTGTAATGTTTTTAGGTTTTTTTGAAAGATTAAATTAAAGGACTAAAATTATCCTAGGAATGCAAAAAGCAAAATTAAACTAAGAATCGAAGGGTTGTTTTCAAATGAGAGATGGTGATGCTTAGGATAGGAATCCCTACGTATACTAACGGAGCAGGTACATAATCAAAATAACTGTGACGCGCAAGAAAAAACCTAAGTAAAAGAATGCAAGGTGAAAGCTCAAGATTCTAAACCCTAATACTTTACCCTAACACTCGACTTCACTAATCCACTAACAAGTTAATAGATTGTGCTTAATTAATGAGACCCTAATTTAACTAAGGTGATGAAGTCGTCCTCCTTCGCTAAACTGGTAGATGTATTAACCCTTTCTAAACCCTCTAGTTAAGTCTACTCGTTGTTAAAGAGTGATACGGTCGTCCTCTCTCTAACACTTTTCGAACGAAATTCAAAAGTAAAGTTAAGATTAATTTTAAGAATTCATTAATCAAGCGAATTAAAACTTAAAGTCACAAGTAACCCTAATTACGTACCCACAACCGACTTCTACGAGTTCATCCTACCCCAAGCATGCAAGGGTTTTAGCTAGACATAGGTTTTACGTAAATAATAACAATTGAATAAGTACCCAACATGAACATGATAATTAAGACGAAGAAGAGATCAAACATAAACTAGGGTTTAACGAAATAAAGAACAAACTGAAATTAACTCAAAGAAAGAAGTCTCAACGTGTTCAAGAACAAAAATATAAAGAAACGAAACTAAAAAGTAAGATCGTAATATGAATTCGTAACGAAAACCTCAAAAACGTAAACGTAAAGCTTGCTTCTCTCCTTCCTCTCCAAAAACGAACTCTAAAAGTCTAAATCTATCAAGTGATGTGTGGTCTACTTCAAAAATGAGCTTGAGACGAGTATATATATGCAACGGCCGAATCGTGAACTCGTGGGCCAAAAAATGCCTTTTAAAACGCCAAACGTGGAGGTGCTCGAGCAGACCCGCTCGAGCGGTCGCGCTCGAGCATATAGCTCGAATGACACAGGT
Source organism: Ballota nigra (assembly GCA_947034835.1). Lineage (NCBI taxonomy): Eukaryota > Viridiplantae > Streptophyta > Magnoliopsida > Lamiales > Lamiaceae > Ballota > Ballota nigra. The sequence continues at coordinate 30,369,002 of OX344720.1, forward strand.
GCTCGAGCGCTGAAAATCTTCTGCATGTTTTGGGGCGCTCGAGTGGTGGCGCTCGAGCTGCTCGAGCGCATGAAATTTTCTGTATGTTTTGGGCGCTCGAGCAACGTGCTCGAGCGCTAGTGCTCGAGTGTGTTACTCGAATGCTCCCAAAATTTCACCAAGTAGTACTTTTCTTCTTCAACACTAACACCAATCGTATTCCTTCGATATCTTCTCATCCGGGCATCCGTTTGAGTCGATTCAAAGTCCTACGAACTCCGTTCTTCGCCCTCGATTCACCTACGAGCATTAAAGAGACAAATTCATCAATATATAGAAATAATGCTCAATTGACTCCAAATACTCGATAAAATCGGCCAAAATTAGGGTATTTCGAGTGACGAATCATGATAATTTCACGCCTAATCAACCCCCCCCCCCCAAACTTACCATGTTGCTTGTCCTCAAGCAACGAAATAACAAGTCAAGTGAAATTGTTAGGAATGAGTCAAAGAATCAATCATGCAAGCAAATGACTCGAGCTTCAAAGATCAATCACACATATACTCACTCACTTTCCTTCATCATACTCATGCAACAATACCAAGAAACACCAAGATCAAACATGGATGTGCACTCAACGATGTGTTTCACTCCCTCACAAGTGTATATCAATGATCAAGGGACTCACTCAAACAATCAATCACTCATATTGGCAGTCATAGGCTTGTAAGCGCTCTTAACTTCGACCATACTCTATAAATCAATGCCGAATCAAAAAGGACTTTTCTCAAGGTTGTAATGTAGGCTCTTTGGACAAGTGGAATAACAATATAGGGTAAGTGACTCAAGTGAATGGAGAATAGAAACTCAAACTTTGGCACTTCGAGATTAGGAACAGACTACTTCAAACATATTCAATTAACACACTTTCAATTCCAATTCTCTCAACACTTCAATTTTTTTTTCTTTCTCACTCTTTCATTTTTTTCAATCACTTCACTTTTTTTTCTTTTTCGCACAAACACATGAGCTCATTTTTTTCTTTTGCTCATTCTCAATTTTTCTCTTTTCCCCACATCTCATAACTTCATCACACCTTCTTCTCATATTCACTCAACAAACAACCTTTTCCTTTTTCACCTCAATTCAATCCCTTCACATTCACACTTTTCCTATTCTCCACTCAAATTGGGACAAAAAGGCTTAGGAATTTGAATAGTGTTCATATGTGCTAGCAAATAAAATAGGCTTTAGGCTCAAAGGGGCTAACAAGGGGTCAATGTCATTGGTAAGGAAAATTTTGGCTAAGTGACTTAATAAAATCAAAGATGGCCTAAGATCCTATTTGGCGTACCAAAGTAGACACAATCAAGAAGCAAGAGCACACACAAGTTCTAGCATCCTCTAAGGTGACGATCCACTCACAAACGAAGAGATTAATTCATATATCAAAATCTCATAAGGCTCAAGTCTCTCGGCTTTCACATCCATGCTAGTCCTAGTGAATTCTCACTCTCATCACACAAGTACTCAAAAGAAAAATTCACAAGCATACAAGTTCTTTCTCAAATCAACTCTCATTCAAACACTCACACAAAAGAGTCCCTAACTCAAATCCACAAATCACCCTACTCATCAAATCATACTCAAAGATAGCAATCAACAAGCATAAGATGATTGATAGGCATGAAATATGCAATAGCGAATCAAATCAAAATCACCCCAAGGAGCATCTCAAAACACCAAATAACCAAACACACTCAAAGCTAAGGGGTGCTCCGGTGCAATGTAACAAGAAACATAAAAAACTCCACCCCCCAAACTTCGACCTTGCTAAGAGGTCTAAGTTTGGGGTTGTGGGTTACCTCATCCAACTAATTCAGTTTCTCTCAACAATGTTGCACACTCCCTTGCTTGAGTTCCTTCAATCTCCACGTATTTGGCACTCCTTCGAGACAAGCCTACAAACTGAACTCTCAAGTACGAGGTTAAAATTTACGATTCAACAACACCCTAATAACATAATAAGACACTAAAAACAAATGAAAGCAAATAAAAATGGGTTGCCTCCCATTCAGCGCTATTTTTAAGGTCCTCATGCCGGACCGAGCTCAAAGGAGCTTATGGGACATCATACTCAAAGTTACCTCCCTTACTCTCATAAGAGTGGTGGTTGCATTCCTTTCCTTGATGCCCCTCCATCATGAGCTCTTTTCCTTCCTTCTCATCCCCAAGTGTTATGGGTCTCAACTCCTTCTCACCTTTATCTGGGGGAGTCTTACCAAACAGGTTCTTGAATTTGGACTTTTTCTTCTTAACTCCTCCTTTCCCTTCCAACTGGATCACGTCCACCTTTTCACTTCTTCATCCTTTAACTTCTTCCCTTTATCCCTATCAAAATAAGTCAGATGATAATGCTCATAGGTTAACTCATCAAGTGAAGGATTAACGAAATCATGAACATGAGAAAGATTAGAGATAGAAGGTGTGTCTTCAACTCAATGATCAATTGCATCCATGCAATACAAACTCTCATCCTCCTTCGGGTGCTTCATGGCTTCATATAGGGAAATCTTCACTTCTTGATCATCAACTTTCAACGTAATCTTCCCATTTGCCACGTCTAGCACCATCCCCGCCGTCGCTAAGAACGGTCTTCCCAAGATCAAGAGCACGTGCTCATCTTCCTCCATCTCTAGGACCACAAAATCGGCTGGAAAAATGTGATCTCCAACTCTCACGAGGACGTCTTCAACCACACCTTGAGGTCGAGTAATAGACCGGTCGGCAAGTTGAAGAGTCATCATTGTGGGTTGAAGTTCAACACCTTCCAACTTCTTGAAAAGCGACAAGGGCATGAGATTGATGCTCGCCCCTAAATCACATAGCGCTCCTTTCTTGATCCCATTCCCAATGTCACATAGGATCGTGAAGCTCCCGGGATCCTTCAACTTCGGTGGAAGCGCCTTGTGCACTAATGCACTCACCTCATGGTTCAACTGCACCAACTTCGGCTCATCCACTCGCCGTCTTTTCGCGATCAAGTCCTTCAGAAACTTTGCATAGTTGGGAATCTGTTCCAAAGCATCATAAAAAGGAATATTAATATGCAATTGTTTAAACACATCAAGGAATTTAGCGAATTTCTCATCAAGCTTCTTTTTCATGAAGCGTTGTGGATATGGGATGGGTATCACAGATTTGGGTACCCCCCATTCATCTTTCTCGGTCTCTTTTGCATTCTTCCTTGCTTCCTTTGTCTTCTTTCACTTTGGAATTCTCTCGATCTCCTCTATCTCCTCTTCAGGCTCTTTGCTTTCTTGAGACTCATCCACATCTTTCCTCTTCTCAATCCCTACCTCCCCACTCTCATCTCCATCTTTCTTATGTTCTTTCCCCCCTATCTCAACATTTCCTTGGGGCGTCTCAGAATCAGCAGGCATCTGAGGACCTTCATAATTGGTCCCACTTCTAAGCTGGATAGCCTTACAATGCTCTTTAGGATTACCCTCAGGCATTGAAGGGTATTTGCCAGGCTCTCTATTCAATGACTTTGCAATCTGGCTCATCTGGAACTCTATAGAAGTGAACCTTCGATTGTTCTCTTGTTGAGTTCTATTCCACTCAACGTTCATCTTCTGGAGCTCTTGATCACGTTGATCACCCTTTTTATACAACTCTTTCACATCGTACTCCAAGAATGACAACCTCTTACTTCCTTCCTCCACCTTCTGTAGAATCGCTCTCAACATCTCCTCAGTTGATGCACCGCCTTCTCCACCCGGAGGCTTTGAACCTGGGTCAACACCCGGAGGAACTGTAACACCCGCCTTCGGGCTAACATATGAAAAATTCTCGTTCTTTCTCCATTGGTTCTGAGAAGGCTGTTGGCCTCCTTGATAGCTTTGATTGTTCATCCACTGATTAGGAGGAGGCTGTGGACCTGGTGGTACAAAAGGTTGGCCATAAGAAGGCCTTCCATATTGATTACCACCTTGGTAGCCATTCTGATTGTAATACGGACCTCCCATGTAATTGGCTACCTCATGTTGTCCACTTGGCTGGTCTATTCTCTCATTCTCTGCTGCATGCTCTCCAACCAAATTCTTCCCCAACTTGAGGTTGTTAATCTATTCCATCATGGCCATCAACAGCCTTCTCGTTCCTTCACCTTCCTCAACTTGATGAACTCTCTGGAAATCTGCGTCCACATTCCAAGTCCTGGCATTCGTGACAATGTTGTCCACGATCTCTCTACACCTCACTATTCCTTGATTCAGGAATGATCCACTAGCACAGGCGTCTAGATGGTCTTGCCCAGCCTTGTTGGCACCACTGTAGAAGAATGCCATGACATCTCCCTCATTGTACCCGTGCTGCAGGCACTCTATCAACATGTTTGAGTATCTCTCCCACGCTTAACGTAGGTCCTCTCCTTGCTTCTGGCGAAAGGAAGAGATCTCAATCCTTGCTTTGATCGTTCTGGATGGAGGGTAGAACCGCTCGAGGAACAGACGCTCGAGCTCGGCCCAAGTGGTAATACCTCCCCGTGGAAGCGTATTATCGTACCACTCTTTAGCTATTCCCGTCAATGAGAATGGGAACAACCTAAGCCTCTTGGCATCTTCAGACATGCCATTGTAATTGAAAGTGGAGGCTATTATTAGAAAACTCCTCAGATGAGTATGAGGATTCTCCTTCCCGATCACCCCCTTGAACTGGTTCTCTGTAAGCAGCTTTAAAATTCCCGGGGAAATCAAGAAGTTATTTGCCTCAACAGGAGGTAATGCCACTCCATCATAGTACCATTGTGGCTGCGCTGCAAACCTCCCTCGAATCGCCATATTTTGATCTAAGTTCTGAGGAACGTGTTGAGGATTAGCAGCTGGTACGGGTACTTGTTGGGGTGGTGGTGGTTGGTAAACAGGTGGTTGATTGAAAACTGGAGGTGGAGAATACGGGTATGATGGGTAAGGATAAGGTGGGTATGGGTAGGGTGGATAAGATAAGTTGTTTTGTGGTAAGTTAGGATGTGGGTAAGCAGGGTTGTTATGAGGATTTTGGACAAAGTTATGAGCTGGGCTATTTTAGTTCTGAGTACCCGGGTTTTGGCTCTGGCTTTCTCCTGACGGATCCTGATTCTTACTGGTATTGCCATTAGTGACGTCAACCCGGTTCAATGCCTGATTGAACTCATTCTCGACATCATCCAACTCATTAGTGATGTCCATCGGTTCTTTCCCTCCTCCGGCAGTATTCATTCTCCTCAAGAAAGCTCGGTTCCTTCTAGCTATCGTCTCAGGGTCCAACGGTATTCACTCTTCGCTCGTATTACCTTGTGAGCGTGTTTTCATATACCTGACACACTAGCAGAAGGATCAAAACGCAACTGCCAAATGAATAAAAATAAAAAAAATAAAAATAGAAAAGTAAAGCACCCACTACTAACTACTAAGCTATCGACAAGTCCTATTCAAAAAGCATACAACGCCATCCCCGACAACGGCGCCATTGACTTGAAGCGAAAATACTAACTTCTACTAGTAGCTTCCTCGCAAGAGTACGGGTTCACTGTAGTATGAGTAAGTATAGCGACCAAGTATATCGAACCCACAAGATGGAGTGTATGCGAATAGATCCCTGAAGATCTACGCGTCGTAGCTAATATGAGTTTAATGTTTTTAGGTTTTTTGAAAGATTAAATTAAAGGACTAAATTTATCTTAGGAATGCAAAAAGCAAAATTAAACTAAGAATCGAAGGGTTGTTTTCAAATGAGAGATGGTGATGCTTAGGATAGGAATCCCTACTTATACTAACGGAGCAGGTACATAATCAAAATAACTATGATGCGTAAGAAATAACCTAAGTAAAAGAATGCAAGGTGAAAGCTCAAGATTCTAAACCCTAATACTTTACCCTAACACTCGACTTCACTAATCCACTAACAAGTTAATAGATTGTGCTTAATTAATGAGACCCTAATTTAACTAAGGTGATGCGGTCGTCCTCCTTCGCTAAACTGGTAGATGAATTAACCCTTTCTAAACCCTCTAGTTAAGTCTACTCGTTGTTAAAGAGTGATACGGTCGTCCTCTCTCTAACACTTTTCGAACGAAATTCAAAAGTAAAGTTAAGATTAATTTTAAGAATTCATTAATCAAGAGAATTAAAACCTAACGTCACAAGTTACCCTAATTACGTACCCACAACCGACTTCTACGAGTTCATCCTACCCCAAGCATGCAAGGGTTTTAGCTAGACATAGGTTTTACGTAAATAATAGCAATTGAATAAGTACCCAACATGAACATGATAATTAAGACGAAGAAGAGATCAAACATAAACTAGGGTTTAACGAAATAAAGAATAAACTGAAATTAACTCAAAGAAAGAAGTCTCAACGTGTTCAAGAACAAAAATATAAAGAAACGAAACTAAAAAGTAAGATCGTAATATGAATTCGTAACGAAAACCTAAAAAACGTAAATGTAAAGCTTGCTTCTCTCCTTCCTCTCCAAAAACGAACTCTAAAAGTCTAAATCTATCAAGTGATGTGTGGTCTACTTCAAAAACGAGCTTGAGACGAGTATATATATGCAACGGCCGAATCGTGAACTCGTGGGCCGAAAAATGCCTTTTAAAACGCCAAACGTGGAGGTGCTCGAGCGCTGAAAATCTTCTGCATGTTTTGGGGCGCTCGAGCGGTGGCGCTCGAGCTGCTCGAGCGCATGAAATTTTCTATATGTTTTGGGCGCTCGAGCAACGTGCTCGAGCGCTAGTGCTCGAGTGTGTTACTCGAATGCTCCCAAAATTTCACCAAGTAGTACTTTTCTTCTTCAACACTAACACCAATCGTATTCCTTCGATATCTTATCATCCGGGCATCCGTTTGAGTCGATTCAAAGTCCTACGAACTCCGTTCTTCGCCTCGATTCACCTACGAGCATTAAAGAGACAAATTCATCAATGTATAGAAATAATGCTCAATTGACTCCAAATACTCGATAAAATCAGCCAAAATTAGGGTATTTCGAGTGACGAATCATGACAATTTCACGCCTAATCAATTAGGGGAGTTGATTTCCTAGTTTATAGTACACTTAGGATTTTAACTTAGAACACCACAATTATTTTAGTTAATGTACCAACTCCGTTAGTATACGTAGGGATTCTTATCCAAGGCATCATCCATCTCATTTGCACTTCAAACCAAAGTTAGTATAGTTATATTTGTGTTTATTAGATAGCAATTAGTAGAATATAGTTTTATATTAGTTTCAAACCAAATCGCATTCATATTAGCTACGACGCGTAGATTTCCAGGGATTTACTCATATACAAATCCTCGCACAGGTTCGATACTACTTGGTCCCTATACTTGCCTATATTACAGTGATCCCATACTCTTGTAGGGTAACTACAAGTAAAAGCTAGTATTTTACGATCAAGTTAATGGCGCCGTTGCCGGAGAGGTGATGTATGCTCATTGAGTGAAACTTGGAAATAGTTTAGTAGTTAGTAGTGAGTGCATTCCTTTCTATTTTCTTATTTATTAGCCAGTTGCATTTTGATATTTCTTTTTGGAGTTTCAGGTATATGAAAATGCGCTCTAAGGGAGAAATGAGCGTTGATAGAACAAAGCTAGATCATGAGACTATAGCCAGAAGGAATAAAGTCTTTCAGAGAAGGATGACTACGGTAGCCGGTGATGATATGAATCTGGATATAGGCGAAGATTTAGACTTCGATGGAGACGGGCTCAATCGGAATGAGGAACTAGTGGAAGGAGTGAACGGTCAGAAGCAAGTACCCCAAGGGGAAAATAACAACCAGAACCTCCCCATCCAAAACCAAAACCCACCTAACCAAAATAACCCCGTACTAAACCAGAATCAGAACAACAACAACCCTTTCATCAATCCTGTCTACCAACACCACAACCAACCATATCATTCATACCTCTATCCACTCTACTATCCACCATACTACCCACCACAACCTATCTAAAACCAACCTAATATTCCACAATTACCTCCACCACCATTACACCAACAGCAAGTTCCTCTGAACGTAGGTCCTCCGGGAATAGCCATTAAAGAGATGTTTGAGGCTCAGCCTCAACGATACTATGATGGAGTAGCTCTGCCACTAGTGGAGACGGATAACTTCTCAATTTCACCCGGTATCCTAAAGATGCTTTTGGAAAATCAATTTAAGGGAGCAGTAGGGAAGGACAATCCACACACTCATCTCATGAACTTCCTGATGATAGCCTCTACTTTTGACTACAATGGTATGTTGGTGGATGCGAAAATGCTCCGGCTATTTCCGTTTTCTCTAACGGGGATACCAAGGATTGGTACGATAACACACTTTCTCGAAGGGGTACATAGGCCGAGCTCGAGCGTCATTTCTAGAGCAATTCTATCCTCCGTCCAGAACGGTGAAGGTGATAAATGAGATATTTTCATTCAAGCAGAGACCGAACGAGGGATTAAGTCAGGCCAGGGAGAGATTCTCCAACATGCTGATTGATTGCCCACAGCATGGGTACAATGAAGGAGACATTATGGCTTACTTCTATTATGGGGCTTGTGAGAATGATCAGCAACATCTCGATTCTTGTGCGGGTGGAGCATTTCTGAACTGAAGTGCAGCCGGGGTAGACAGATAGTGGAGGATATAGTGAAGAATGTGGGGCAGTGGAACGCTAGTCAGCCTCGTCGGCAGAGTGTGTACCAGACGGAAGAGAGTGAGGGTAATAGAAAGTTATTGATGGCACTTATGGAGAAAATCAACAATCTAGAGGTTGGGCAGAATCTGAGAGAAGGAGGGGCAGTTATGAGTGAGAAGGTGAAACAGACAGGATACCAACAAGAGGAGGCCAACTATATGAGGAGACCTAATTACAATCAAGGCGGCTACCAGCAAGGAGGTAATCAGCAAGGGCGACCTGCCTATGGTCAACCATTGGTGCCACCAGGTCCGTAACCTCCTCGGGATCAGTGGAGAAACAATCAGGGATACCAAGGAGGTTCTCCATCTAATCAGAACTAGTGGAGGAAGAATGATAACTTCTCTTACAGTAATCCAAAAGCTGGAATAACTGTACCACCAGGAGTTGATCCAGGTTCGAAACTCCTAGGGGGAGAAGGCGGTGCCTCAACCGATGAGATGTTACGAGCTATTCTACAGAAGGTGGAAGAGGGGAGTAAGAGATTATCCTCGCTTGAGTATGACATGAAAGAGATGAGTAAGAAGACTGATTAGAAAGATCAAGACACTCAAAGGAGGGATCAAGACCTCAACTGGATCCAACAAGAGAATAATAGGTGATTTCATTCACTTGAATTTCAGATGAGACAGATCGCAAAATTGCAGGGTGGAGAGACGGGTAAAATTCCTTTTATATATGATGGTCCTCCACTACCTGCTGAGGTGGAGGACATTCATAGAGAGGTTGAGGAAGAGAGCGAGGGGAAAGAGATGGATGATGGGAAAGAAAAGGTGAAAGAAGGGGTTGTGGAAGACGAGTTCCTAAGTGGAAGAAGGCAAAGGAGGCTAAGAAGAATATCAAGAAAATAGAATGAGATGAGTGGGGTGTACTCAAGTCTATGATTCCAGTTCCTTATCCTCAGAGATTTATGAAGAAGAAATTGGATGAGAAGTTCGCGAAGTTTCTTGAAGTCTTCAAGAAGTTGCGCATCAATATTTTGTTTTATGATGCATTAGAGCAGATGCCTAATTATGCAAAATTTCTGAAAGATGTGATCTCTAAGAAGAGAAGAGTTGACAGTCCAGAGCTAGTTCAGTTAAACCATGAGGTGAGTGCTATGGTGTACAAAACTCTTCCTCCAAAGCTGAAGGATCCCAGTAGTTTCGCGATGTTATGCAATATCGGGAATGGAATCAAGAAGGGGGTGTTGTATGATTTAGGAGCCAGCATTAATCTGATGCCTTTATCTTTGTTCAAGAAGTTAGACGGGGTTGATCTTCAACCAACGATGATGACTCTCCAACTCGCCAATAGGTCCATCACGAGACCTCAAGGTGTGGTGGAGGATGTCTTTGTGAAGGTGGGTGATCATGTTTTTCCAGCTGATTTTGTGGTCCTTGATATGGAGGAGGATGAACATGTACCCCTGATTTTAGAAAGACTATTACTAGCTATGGCCGGGATGGTGTTAAATGTGGCAAACAGGAAGATCACGGTCAAAGTGGATGATCAAGAAGTGAAGATTTTCATCTATGAGGCAATGAAGTATCCGATGGAGAAATACAGCGAGGAATTGAATTGTGTGAATGTGAAGCAAGTGGAGGAAAAAAGAGGAGTGGACTTGGACGAGGCGACTTTTGAGAAGATGTTCGACAAAGGACCTCCGTTGGAAGAGGAAAACAAATTGAAACTACTACCAGGAGATGGAAGAGCAAGCAAGGTAAATGGCCTCCAGGTGAAGAAATTCTATCACCGCTCTTACGAGGATACGGGAGGTAACATCGAGCTTAATGAGTCTTGAGCTCCTTTGAGCTCGGTCCGGCATTAGGACCTTAATAGCGCTCAATGGGAGGCAACTCATTTTTTCTTGCTTTTGTGTGTTTTGATTTTCTGTTAATTATTCATGTGATCGTATGTTGCTTAATCTCGTTGTTGAGTGTTTTGATTGTAGACTTGTATTACGGGTGCAAGAGTTTCTAAGAGAGTGATAGTGGGGAGTAATTCAAAGGAACAAAAGGGTGTGCTAGATTGCTAAGTATCAACCGGAAATATGCGCATGAGGTAATCTCGAACCCCGAATTTAAACCGCTTCACAAAGTCTAAGTTTGGGGTGTGGAGTGTTTGCATGTTTTATGGCGGTACAAATGCACCGGTGATTAGGCGTGAAATTGTTATGTTTTGGTGCCCGATTTACCCATGTTTTGAGTGTTTTTATGAGTATTTGGAGTAAATTGAGTATCATTTTTATAAACTCATTAATTTGTCTCTTTGGTTTTCATAGATGGATAGAGGGCGAAAAGAGGAGTTCGTAGGACTTTGAATCGGCCAAAACGGACTTCTGGTTGAGAAGTTATGAAGGTTTTACGAACATGTGTACAGCCAGCGGTCGAGCGCCACCGCTCGACCGGAAGAACCACTCGACCACCATAGCTCGAGCGCTAGCGCTCGACCTGTACCATAGCTCGAGCGTTTTTGCGTGTTTATGGCCCAAAATCGCCCAAATTCGTCCCAAAGCCTATTTATACCCCTTCCAAGCATATTTTCATATAACAAGACATATCTACACATATTTACACTTGTTTTACGAAGGAGAAAGCTTGGGAAGGAGATTGGAAGAGTTTTACAAGTTTTAATCGAGGTTTTAGCTTACGAATTCATAGTTTAATTATTTCTTCCGACTTCTTAGATTAATTCTTTCTTTCTTTGTTCTTGGAGATTAAAAACCCTAGTTTTTCAGATTTATAGAGATTTCTTTAGAGACTTTAATTTGTTCTTTCGTTTATGTTCTTGATTTCTTTCGTTAACTTAATTATGCATATGATTATTGTTCTTGTGATTGCTTTTATTATTCAAACCACCAAGTTAGGCTAGATAGGGTAGGATGAACTCGTAGAAGTAGGATGTGGGTACGTAATTAGGGTAATTCGTGACGTTTAGTTTTAATTCTCTTAATTAATGAATTCTTAAAATCAATCTTAACTTTTCCTTTGAATTTCGTACGAACGTGTTAGGGAGAGGACGACCGCATCACTCTTTAACAACTAGTAGACTTAACTAGAGGGTTTAGAAGGGGTTGATTAATTTGCCGGTTTAGCTATGGAGGACGGCCGCATCACCTTAGTTAAATTAGGGTCTCATTAATTAAGCACAATCTATTAACTTGTTAGTGGATTAGTGAAGTCGAGTGTTAGGGTAAAGTATTAGGGTTTAGAATCTTGAGCTTTCACCTTGCATTCTTTTACTTAGGTTATTTCTTGCACGTCACGGTTATCTTGATTATGTACTGGCTCCGTTAGTATACATAGGGATTCCTATCCTGAGCATTACCCTTTTATATTTGAGATAAAACCCTTAGATAATTAACTCATTTCTTTCTTTTGTAATAGTAGAGTAGAATAATTTAGATTTATTAATTTTCAATCCCCAAACATACACTCATATTAACTACAACGCGCAGATCTTCAGGGATTTATTCGCATACATACCTTCCCTTGGGTTCGATAATACTTGGTCATTATACTTACTCATACTACAGTGAACCCATACTCTTGCGGGGAAGCTACTAGTAGAAAGCTGATATATTCGCTTCAAGTCAATGGCGCCGTTACCGGGGATGGCGTTGTATGCTTTTTGAATAGGACTTATCGATAGCTTAGTAGTTAGTAGTGAGTGCTTTCTTTTCTGTTTTCTGTTTTATTTTTATTTATTCGGCAGTTGCGTTTTGATCCTTCTGCTAGTGTGTCAGGTTTATGAAAACACGCTCACAAGGCAATACGAGCGAAGAGAGAATACCGTTGGACCCTGAGACAATAGCTAGAAGGAACCGAGCCTTCTTGAGAAGGATAAACGCTGCCGACTTAGGGAAAGAACCAATGGACATCACTAATGAGTTGGAAGATGCCGAGAATGAGTTTAACCAGGGGTTGAACCGGGTTGATGGCACTGATGGCAACACCAGTAAGAACCAAGATCCGTTAGGGGATAGTCAAAATCCAAAACCCGGGTGCACAAAATGTTATCAATCCAGCTCAGAATTTTGTCCATAATCCTCTGAACAACCCTGCTTACCCACAAAACCCAAATAACCCCTTTCAACAACCCAGTATACCAACATTACCCATACCCACCATACCCTTATCCACCATACCCATATCATCACCTCCTGTTTACAACCAACCACCTCCAGTTCAACAAGTACCAGCACCATCTGTTGCTCCTCAGCCTGTGCCCCAGAACGCAGATCACAATATGGTTATTCGAGGGAGGTTTGCAGCGCAGCCACAGCGGTACTATGACGGAGTGGCATTGCCTCCTGTTGAAGCAAATAACTTCTCGATTTCCCCAGGAATTCTAAAGCTGCTGACCGAGAATCAGTTCAAGGGGATGATCGGGAAGGAGAATCCTCACACTCATCTGAGGAGTTTTCTCATGATAGCTTCCACATTCAATTATAATGGCATGTCTGAAGATGCCAAGAGGCTTAGGCTGTTCCCATTCTCAATGACGGGAATAGCTAAAGAGTGGTATGACAACACGCTCCCACGGGGAGGTATAACCACATGGGCTGAGCTCGAGCGTCTGTTCCTCGAGCGATTCTACCCTCCATCAAGAACTATAAAAGCGAGGATTGAGATACTCAAACATGTTGATTGAGTGCCCGCAGCATGGGTACAATGGGGGGGATATTATGGCATTCTTCTACAGTGGTGCCAACAAGGCGGGGCAAGACCATTTAGACGCCTGTGCGGGCGGAGCATTCCTGAATTAAGGCATAGAGAGGTGTAGAGAGATCATTGACAACATTGTCACGAATGCCGGGGCTTGGAATGGAGACTCAGATTTTCAAAGAGTTCATCAGGTTGAGGAAGGTGAAGGAACGAGAAGGCTGCTGATGGCCATGATGGAGAAGATTAACAACCTTGAGTTGGGAAAGAACTTGGTTGGAGGGAATGTAGCAGAGAATGAGAAAGTGGACCAACCCACGAGTCAGCAAGAGGTAGCCAATTATATGGGAGGTCCTTATTACAATCAGAACGGCTACCAAGGAGGTAATCAATTTGGGAGGCCCTCTTATGGCCAACCTTTTGTACCTCCAGGTCCACAGCCGCCTCAAAATCAATGGAGGAACACACAAGGGTATCAAGGAGGCCAGCAGCCTCCTCAAAACACATGGAGAAAGAATGAGCATTTCTCACATGCTAACCCGAAGACGGGTATTACAGTTCCTCCAGGTGTTGACCCAAGTTCAAAACCTCCTGGTGGAGAAAGCGGTGCATCAACTGAGGAGATGTTGAGAGCGATTCTACAGAAGGTGGAGGAAGGAAGTAAAAGATTGTCATCATTAGAGTACGATGTGAAAGAGTTGCATAAAAAGGGTGATCAACGTGATCAAGAGCTCCAGAAGATGAACGTTGAGTGGACTAGAACTCAACAAGAGAACAATCGAAGGTTCACTTCTATAGAGTTCCAGATGAGCCAGATTGCAAAGTCGTTGAATAGAGAGCCGGGTAAATATCCTTCTATGCCGGAGGGTAATCCCAAAGAGCATTGTAAGGCTATCCAGCTTAGAAGTGGGACCAAATATGATGGTCCCGAGATGCCTGCTGATTCTGAGACGCTCAAAGAAGAAGTTGAGACAGAAGGGCTAGAGTCTCAAGGTGATGGAGTTGAGGTTGAGAAGGAAGGAGTTAAGATGAAAATTGATGATAAGAGTAAAGAGAACAATGAGTCCCAGAAGGGGAAAGACTTTGAGGAGATAGAGAGGGTTCCAAAGTGGAAGAAGGCAAAGGAAGTAAGGGAGAAAGTGAAAGTGACCGAGCGAGATGAATGGGGGTACCCAAATCTGTGATACCCGTCCCGTATCCACAACGCTTTATGAAGAAAACGGTTGATGAGAAATTCGCTAAGTTCCTTGATGTTTTTAAACAATTCCATATTAATATTCCTTTTTATGATGCTTTGGAACAGATGCCAAATTATGCCAAGTTCCTGAAGGACTTGATAGCGAAGAGACGAAGAGTGGATGAGCTGAAGTTGGTGCAGTTGAACCACGAAGTGAATGCACTAGTGCACAAGGCGCTTCCACCGAAGCTGAAGGATCCCGGGAGCTTCACCATTCTTTGTGATATTGGGAACGGGATCAAGAAGGGAGCGTTGTGCGACCTCAGAACGAGCATTAATTTGATGCCGTTGTCGCTTTTCAAGAAGTTGGAAGGTGGTGAACTTCAACCCACAATGATGACACTTCAACTTGCCGACCGGTCTATCACGAGACCTCAAGGTGTGGTTGAAGACGTCCTCGTGAGAGTTGGAGATCATATTTTTCCAGCCGACTTTGTAGTCCTAGAGATGGAGGAAGATGAGCATGTTCCATTGATCTCTGGAAGACCGTTCTTAGCTACGGCGGGGATTGTGCTAGACGTGGCAAATGAGAAGATTACGTTGAAGGTTGATGATCAAGAAGTGAAGATTTCCCTATATGAAGCCATGAAGCACCCGAAGGAGGATGAGAGTTTGTATTGCATGGATGCAATTGATCCTCGTGTTGAAGACACACCTCCTATTCCTAATCCTTCTCATATTCATGAATTTTATAATCCTTCACTTGATAATTTAACCCATGAGCATTATGTTCTTGATTATGTTGATAGGGACAAAGTGAAGAAGTTGAAAGATGAAGAGGTGAAAAGTGTGGACGTGATCCAGTTGGAGGGAAAAGGAGGAGTTAAGAAGAAAAAGTCCAAATTCAAGAACCTGTTTGGTAAGACGCCTCCAGATAAAGGTGAGAAGGAGTTGAGACCCATAAAACTTGGGGATGAGAAGGAAGCAAAGGAGTTCATGATGGAAGGGCATCAAGGAAAGACATGCAAGAACCACTCTTATGAGAGTAAGGGAGGTAAATTTAAGTATGATGTCCCATAAGCTCCTTTGAGCTCGGTCCGGCATGAGGACCTTAAAAATAGCGCTGAATGGGAGGCAACCCATTTTTATTTGCTTTCATTTGTTTTTAGTGTCTTTTTATGATATTAGGGTGTTTTTTGAATCGTAAGTTTTAACCTCGGACTTGAGAGTTCATTTTGTAGGCTTGTCTCGATGGAGTACTCGAAAGGGAGGAACTCAAGCAAGAGAGTGTGCTACGTTTGAGAGAAACCGAATTGTTTGGTTGAGGTAACCCACAACCCCAAATTTAGACAACTTCGCAAGGTCGAAGTTTGGGGGTGGAGTTTTTATGTTTCTTGTTACATTGCACCGGAGCACCCCTTATCTTTGAGTGTGTTTGGTTATTTGGTGCCTTGAGATGCTCCTCGGGGTGATTTTGATTTGATTCGCTGTTACATATTTCATGCCCATCAATCATCTTATGCTTGTTGATTGCTATCTTTGAGTATGATTTGATGAGTAGGGTGATTTGTGGATTTGAGTTAGGGACTCTTTTGTGTGAGTGTTTGAATGAGAGTTGATTTGAGAAATAACTTGTATGCTTGTGAATTTTTCTTTTGAGTACTTGTGTGATGAGAGTGAGAATTCACTAGGACTAGCATGGATGTGAAAGCCGAGAGAATTGAGCCTTATGAGATTTTGATGCATGACCTAATCTCTTCGTTTGTGAGAGGATCGTCACCTTAGAGGATGCTAGAACTTGTGTGTTCTCTTTCTTCTTGATTGTCTCTAGTTTGATATGCCGAATAGGATCTTAGGCCATCTTTGATTTTATTGAGTCACTTAGCCAAAATTTTCCTTACCAATGACATTGAATCCCTTGTTAGCCCATTTGAGCCTAAAGTCTATTTTATTTGCTAGCACATATGAATACTATTCCAATTCCTAAGCCTTTTTGTCCCAATTTGAGTGGAGAATAGGAAAGTGTGAATGTGAAGGGAGTGAATTGAGTTGAAAAAGGAAAAGGTTGTTTGTTGAGTGAATATGAGAAGAAGGTGTGATGAAGTTATGAGATGTGGGAAAAAGAGAAAAAAATTTGAGAATGAGAAAAAGAAAATTAGCTCATGTGTTTGTGCGAAAAAGAAAAAAAAAGTGAAGTGATTGAAAAAAGTGAAAGAGTGAGAAAGAAAAAAAAATTGAAGTGTTGAGAGAATTGGAATTGAAAGTGTGTTGATTGAATATGTCTGAAGTAGTCTGTTCCTAATCTCGAAGTACCGAAGTTTGATTTTCTATTCTCCATTCACTTGAGTCACTTTACCATATTGTTATCCCACCTGTCCAAAGAGCCTACATTACAACCTTGAGAAAAGTCCTTTTTGATTCGGCATTGATTTCTAGAGTACGGTCGAAGCTAAGAGCACTTACAAGCCTATGGCTGCCAATTTGAGTGATTGATTGTTTGAGTGAGTCCCTTGATCATTGATATACACTTGTGAGGGAGTGAAACACATCATTGAGTGCACATCCATGCTTGATCTTGGTGTTTCTTGTTATTGTTGCATGAGTATGATGAGGGAAAGTGAGTGAGTATACGTGCGATTGATCTTTGAAGCTCGAGTTCATTTGCTTACATGATTTGATTCTTTGACTCATTCCTAACAATTTCACTTGACTTATTATTTCATTGCTTGAGGACAAGCAATATGGTAAGTTTGGGAGGGTTGATTAGGCGTGAAATTGTTATGTTTTGGTGCCCGATTTGCCCATGTTTTGAGTGTTTTTTATGAGTGTTTGGAGTCAATTGAGTATCATTTTTATAAACTCATTAATTTGTCTCTTTGGTTTTCATAGATGGATAGAGGGAGAAAAGAGGAGTTCGTAGGACTTTGAATCGGCCAAAACGGACTCTTGGTTGAGAAGTTATGAAGGTTTTACGAACATGTGTACAGCCAGCGGTCGAGCGCCACCGCTCGACCGGAAAAACCACTCGACCACCATAGCTCGAGCGCTAGCGCTCGACCTGCACCATAGCTTGAGCGTTTTTGCGTGTTTTTGGCCCAAAATCGCCCAAATTCGTCCCAAAGCCTATATATACCCCTTCCAAGCATATTTTCATATAACAAGACATATCTACACATATTTACACTTGTTTTACGAAGGAGAAAGCTTGGGAAGGAGATTGGAAGAGTTTTACAAGTTGTAATCGAGGTTTTAGCTTACGAATTCATAGTTTAATTATTTCTTCCGACTTCTTAGATTAATTCTTTCTTTCTTTGTTCTTGGAGATTAAAAACCCTAGTTTTTCAGATTTATAGAGATTTATTTAGAGACTTTAATTTGTTCTTTCGTTTATGTTCTTGATTTCTTTCGTTAACTTAATTATGCATATGATTATTGTTCTTGTGATTGCTTTTATTATTCAAACCACCAAGTTAGGCTAGAACCCTTACATGCTTAGGGTAGGATGAACTCGTAGAAGTAGGATGTGGGTACGTAATTAGGGTAATTCGTGACGTTTAGTTTTAATTCTCTTAATTAATGAATTCTTAAAATCAATCTTAACTTTTCCTTTGAATTTCGTACGAACGTGTTAGGGAGAGGACGACCGCATCACTCTTTAACAACTAGTAGACTTAACTAGAGGGTTTAGAAGGGGTTGATTAATTTGCCGGTTTAGCTACGGAGGACGGCCGCATCACCTTAGTTAAATTAGGGTCTCATTAATTAAGCACAATCTATTAACTTGTTAGTGGATTAGTGAAGTCGAGTGTTAGGGTAAAGCATTAGGGTTTAGAATCTTGAGCTTTCACCTTGCATTCTTTTACTTAGGTTATTTCTTGCACGTCACGGTTATCTTGATTATGTACCGGCTCCGTTAGTATACGTAGGGATTCCTATCCTGAGCATTACCCTTTTATATTTGAGACAAAACCCTTAGATAATTAACTCATTTCTTTCTTTTGTAATAGTAGAGTAGAATAATTTAGATTTATTAATTTTCAATCCCCAAACATACACTCATATTAACTACAACGCGCAGATCTTCAGGGATCTATTCGCATACATACCTTCCCTTGGGTTCGATAATACTTGGTCATTATACTTACTCATACTACAGTGAACCCGTACTCTTGCGGGGAAGCTACTAGTAGAAAGCTGGTATTTTTCGATTCAAGTCAACCGGCACACTTTAGAGGTTTGATTGATATATTGCACAGACGCACGCCCTCTCGTTGAGTTGAGTTAAGTTATATATTTTGCATTGATGGGTATTTAAGCTTATGGTGTAATTAGTGCACATCCTTGTACGTACTCATTTCTCAAACTTTATTATTGCTTAGCAAGAAAAAGTTTGGGGGGTTGTCTTCGTACTTTACACGTTGTGCACTAAATTCATATTTGATATGTGAAAATTTGGGTCATATTTTCTTAAAAGATTGATGCACAAAGTGATTATGAATGTATTTGAGTGTGAATGTTTTAGTGTGTGGTGAATTGGCTTGGAGTGCCATGCGTTGGGAAGAGACCCCAACTCCTCGATCGAATGAGCAACCGGTCTTAAATTGAGGAGTTTTTCCAGGTTAGTACTCATATATGGATTGAATTTTCACAAATGGGTTGAAAAATATGAAAAAATGCAAAATTTTGACAGGGAGCTTAGGGCGCTCGACCATGAGGTGCTCGAGCACCTCACTCGGTCGAGTGCCACTCGAGCGTGCATTTACTCCAGCACTCCCAGGGTGCTCGAGCGCCAGTCGCTCGACCACGGATCCCGATCGAACAGTTCCCTAGGGCTGTGCTGCAATTTTGCCCCTTATTTAAACCCCATTAACACACACTTGTCATACAATTACTCACACTCAGCTTCGCGATTTCATTCCCTTTCACCCCAGAACTCAATTTACACCCACATTCATCTTCAAAGGTCGAATTTCTCTCCACAAAGGTAAGTAATTTCATACTCCCTCCGTCCCAATTTTGTTTACCCAAAAGCCCAAAAAAAGGAAGGTTTTTTTTTGTTTACCCATTTCCTAAAATGGCAAAAAGCAACACCACTTCTTCAAAAAGCTACTTTATACTCAATAATATTAATAAACAATTCCTAAAAAGCTACTTTATACTCAAAAGTATTAATAAACAATTATTTTCTTAAAAATTGTGTCATTTAGAAATGGGTAATCTAAATTGGGACGGAGGTAGTACTATTTCTCTCTTTTCTCAGTTTTACTTAGATTAAGGATGATTTGAGTGATTTTGAGACTAGGGTTCTTGTTGTGGACGAATATTAGGGGCTTTTTATTAAGTTCTATAATTCTTGCTTTCTTGTTGGTTATTAATGCATATATGATATGGGTTTCTCAATTTTGACTTCAAATTGAGGATTGAATGTGCAATTTGATGAATTTCTAGAGAGAGAAAATATGAGTTTAGGAATGTTGTGGGTATTGCTTGTTGAGGCATTGAATAATTGATTTTGGGGATTGAAATGTTGTTCATATGCGAAATTAAATAAGCCTTGAGCATGTAGATTGCACTTGTGTCAATGTTACTTCATGATAGGCTTGAAATTGCTTTGTGGAAAGAATGGGTTTTTATGAGTTGGAATAAACACCCTCAAGTAAAGCCATTCTTTAAAAAATTGATTGAAACTTGAGTGTGTTATGTGAACTTATTGAGCTCTACTATTTTCATGATTTATTAACTCTCCTAATTGCTTATTTATTGCTTATTTTTGTATTTGGATGCGTAAGTGAGTGATTGTGGAATTGAGTTAAGTGCTAGAAAGTGTGAGTGTTGTGAGTAGAGTGAAATTGAAAGGGACGTCGTACACTTACGATTTTTCCTTTTGAATACTTGTGTGGTAATAATGAGAAGCTGCTAGGTCTAGACATGGATGTGAAAAGCTGTGAGATTTGAGCCTCTAAAGATATTAGAATTCATCAAGTTAATCTCATTCTTTGTGAGTGGATCTTCACCTTAGAGGTGCTAGAACTTGTGGGTACTCTCTCTTCTTGATTGTGTCTAGTATGAAATATCGAAAGTGATCTAAGGTCATTTTTGAATTGATAAGTCACTTAGCCAAAAAATTCCCGACCAATGACATTTATCCCTTGTTAGCCCGTTTGAGCTTGAGCCTATTATTTGCTAGCACATTTGAGCTTATCCAATTTCTTAAAACTCTTTTTGTCCCAATTTGAGTGGAGAATAGGAAAATTTGTGAATGAAAAGGGGGTATAGTTGGTTGATGTAGAATTGTGTATGGTTGAGTGAGCACGAGAAAAGAGGATAATGAATTTGTGAGTAGTGGGGAAGAATGAAAAAAAAAATTGAGAATGAACAAAAGAAAATATATAGTTTGAGAAAAAAAAAGTAAAAAAGAGTTAGAAGGAAAAGAGTCGAGGTGTTGAAATTAGATGGAATTGGAAGTGCATTGTAAGAAAATATTAGAAGTGTTATGTTCCGTGAATTGAAATACCGAAGCTATGATTTTCTATTCTCCATTCACTTGAGTCAGTTTATCCTATACATTTACCTCACCTGTCCAAAGAGCCTTACATTACAACCTTGAACAAGTCCTTGTGATTCGGCATGAATTCTAGTATGTGGTCGAAGTTGAGAGTGCTTACAAGCCTATGATCACTAATTTGTGTGAATGATTGATTGAGAGTGTCCCGATTTATTGATAAACACTTATGAGGGAGTAAAACACACCGCCGAGAGCACATCCATGTTTTGATTCGGTGGTTTTTGTTGATTACCTATGAGTAGGAGAAAGGAAGATGAGTTCGTGTGTGGGTTGATCAATCTTTGAAGTTTGAAAATAATACTTGCATGATTTGGTACTTGTACTCATTTCTAACAATTTCACTTGACTTATTATTTCATTGCTTGAGGACAAGCAATATGGTAAGTTTGGGGGGGTTGAGTAGATGTAAAATTGTGATGTTTTGTTACCCTATTAATCCACATATTAAGTGTTTTTTGTGAGTATTTAGAGTTATTTGAGTACTATTTACATAAACTCAGCAATTTGCCTCTTTGGCGTGCATTTCAGGAAAGAGGGTGAAAAATGGAGTTTGTAGGACTTTAAATCGACTCAAATGGACTCCCGGATGAGGAGATGTGAAGAAAATACGAAAAGTATTAGTTCGGGTGAAGAAAAGTACCATTTGGCACGAAAAGGAGGAAGTGCTCGAGCACCACTCGAGCAAGGGTCGAGCGGGTGTGAAACCCTAGACAACATTGAGCACTCGAGCTAGGTGTCGAGCGTGAGGCGCTCGACCGCACTCAGCTCGAGCGCTATGGGAACGCTGGAAGAACAGGGCGCTCGACCACGGGTCCAACTCGAGGGCCTACGTACAAAATCGATCCAAATAATATAAAAAGGATTCCCAACCCTTATTTTAGACATCTAGACTCGTTTTTCAAAGGGGAACAAGGCAAGAAGGTGATTTTGGGGTGTTGAGCAAGGATTTCAAGAGAAGAGATGAGGTTTTTATCATACGGATTCCATAGAACGATTTATACTTTGAAAGGTTTTATTTTCTATTTTAGTTTTTGAATTCTTTGATTGGGTTAGACCTAAATTCCAGATTTTATAGATTGATTTTCCAGATTTGAGTTCAATTAAATTCATAGTTGGTTTATGTTCTTGAAATTCTTGGTTTATTTAATTATGTGAATGTTATCATCGTTATTTCTTGTGTTTACGTAATCACCTTGCTAGGCTAAACCCTTGTATGCTTAGGGTAGGATGAACTCGTAGAAGTAGGATGTTGGTACATAATTAGGATAATTCGTGATGTATTGTTTTAATTCTCTTAATTATTGAATAATTCTAATAACCCTAGAATAATCATAGGAATAAGTACAAAAATTGATTAGGAGAGGACGACTGCATCACTCTTTATCAACGAATAGGCTTAAGGAAAGAATTTTTAAAAGGGGTTTATAATTAACCGGTTTATCTAGGGAGGACGGTCGAATCACCTTAATTAAATTAGGGCCTCATTAATTAAGCACAACTCATATAATTTAATTAGTGGGTTAGTGAAGTAAATTGTTAGAGTGGAGTATTGGGATTATTTTTTAGCTTTAATTCTTACAATTCTTGTGCTAGATTAGGGGAGTTGATTCTCTAGTTTATAATACACTTAGAATTTTAACTTGGAACACCACAATTATTTTAGTTAACGTACCAACTCCATTAGTATACATAGGGATTTCTATCCGAGGCATCATCCATCTCATTTGCACTTCAAACCGAAGTTAGTATAGTTTTATTTGTGTTTACTAGATAGTAATTAGTATAATATAGTTTAATATTAGTTTCAAACCAAATCGCATTCATATTAGCTACGACGCGTAGATTTCCAGGGATTTACTTCCATACAAATCCTCTCACGGGTCCCTTTACTTTGCCTATATTACAGTGATCTCATACTCTTGTGGGGTAACTACAAGTAAAAGCTAGTATTTTATGATTAAGTCAGAGCACAATTTATCTTTGTGTTTTGATTAGGAATGAACTATTTAATATTTTAATAGTGTACTGCTTGTTTAGTATGTTATTAGAAAAAAATACCTTAACTTTACAAGTTTGGTATGAAATATAATTAAACAAGTTATATATTTTACTATTTGTAATATTTAATTTCGTGCAAGTGTCATTAATGCATTTTTGCATTTTACAATATATCCACTTTCATTTTTGTTCATTTTCTTTCAACTACCCCTATTCTCATCCCTCACGTCATTAACAGGTTTTATTTACAAAGAATAAATTAACCATTCAATGGATCTTAATAACCACTATGTAAAAAAAAAAAAAAAAAAAACCCTTGGGCTCTCCATTCAATCTGGGATCTTAAAAAAAATTGTACAATTAATTTATGAGTCTTCAATTTATATTGAAATCTGTTTGTTTAGGTTTAAGATTGCTTATTAGTATTACTATTAAAGTATTTTTCATTTCAAATAGATAATATTATTAATCTTTTATTTTTAAGGTTTATTTTTAATAGAGAAAGTAATTAAAATGTCAGAAAATTTTTGCGAAAATAAAGTGTAATAAATATTATATTTTACAATCTTAATATTATTTGTATTTCACCATATATTTTTTCTTATGGTTTACGTAGTAAGAATTTTTGGTAATAACTACAAATCCATATTAAACGGGATGTAAAAAAAATCGAAAGGATTACAGATTTTTAAGAACCACTCTTAAAGTAAAATTTATCCATTTTCGATGAACGTTCATCGTTAGTCACCGCACATCAAAATCTTCAAATTATTGTGATTGGTAACTATCAAAACATCCACGTACAACTGACTGTGATTGAAAACTGAATTCTTAAAAATTATGCGAGCATTAGCGAGCGATTGTCATTGACTCTTATTTATTAGCATTTCATATAAGACAACTAATATGAATTGTCGCTTTTGAAACTTGAATGGAAGTCTCGGGTCGAATGGAGTCAGTAAAGTTTAAGAATCGACACCATCTAACCTGGATTAGTTTTGGTTATATATGTACCTTCCAGAATATTCTTCAAGTGTATCTTTGAACGAAATATTTGTAAAATTATGAATGAAGTCTCGTCATTTTTTTCTTTTTTCAATTAAAAAAATTCATCTATGAAGTTTTCTGTTTCACACTGTCACTCGTACATATTAACTTTTTAAGATTTATTTTTATAATATTGAGATAAATGCATGCATTAAAAAAATAATGCAATTTATAAATAAATAACTAATATTATTCTGTATCCTCCAGATTTAATCTAGGTTTGAGGTTCGAAACCCATAGTTTCTATCCATTCTTGTGTTGGATCAGTCCATACAAAGTTTTTTCTATCTTCAATTGGAGTACGTTGTTCATGTTATTATCCGGTGAAATTATCCCGAATCTAGAGGCGAAAAGATTGAGGAAGACAAAATTATTCATACATGAACCGTTGAAGGGTATTAGTTATTTTCACTAAAGAGTATTAGTTGTTTTCACTTAAGAGTATTAGTTGTATTAATGAAAACAAACTAATACTTTTTAGTGAAAACAACTAACACTCTTCAGGAGAAAACAATTAATACATTTCAATGATCTATGTAAAAATTAATTTCACTCTATACATACTCATTGAGGAATATATAGTTTGTTGGAGATTTTACTCTTCCTTACTTTGTAGATGACAAAGTGCATTAACGTATGTATTGGTTATATGTTACTTAATTAACCCAAAAGATATCCCTCAAAGTTATTCCAATATAACAAATGTGCTCACATGTATTTGGTTGTTTGCCCAATATAATATATTGATATATTAATTGTTATATGTCTATTATAATCTTTCTTCGAAGTAATTAATGTAGATAGTCTTTTCTTCTACAAAAAATTAAAAGTATGTATAGAGTGAAATTGGTTAATACATAAACCACTTTGCAATATTTTTCACTATAAACAACTAATACTCTTTAGTTAAACAAAATACTCTTCGGCCCTTCAACTAATACCCTTAAGTGAAAACAATCAATACCCTCCAAAAATAATATTCTTCAGTGAAAATAACTAATATCCTTTAGTGAAACAACTAATATAAAAAAATTAAAGAGTGGTCTTATTTTGTTAGATTAATAAATATTTATTTTAATAACTTCTATAAAAAAAATAAACTTTTACAAACTATATATCGAATTATTTCTATAATTGATTATTCAAAAAAATATTTAATAACTATTGTTTTTAAATAATTGAAATATCTTTTATACTATAAAATAAAGGAATTTATCATAATATATATCTCAAAGATATATTCAACATATTTTTATATTATTTCTCAATATTTATTATAACTTATATTTAAAAAAATATATCTAAATATTTTGTAGACAATTATTTATCAATGTTTATAACAAAATATATTTTAAAGATATATATCAAAGATTTAAAACGAATATTACTCAATTTAGCAATAGTTTTGGCGGAAAAATTCAATGATTTCCAATTGTAAACCAGTTAGTGTTATTATATATATATATATATATATATACATGCGCATAGATAATAATATAGTTGAAATATCGTTTATACTACAAAATACAGGGATTCATCATAATATATATTTCAAAAATTATATTCCACATAATTTTATATTATTTCTCAAATATTTATTATAAATTATATTTCAAAAATATATCCAATATATTTTGTAAATAACTATTTGCTAATATTTTTAATATACATTTTAAAGATATATACCAAAAATTTAATACTCAATTTAATAATAATTTTAGTGGGAAAATTCAATGGTTTTCAAATGTAGATATGTTAGCGTTACTATATATATATATATATATATATATATATATATATATATATATATATATATATATATATATATATGTATATATAATTATAATGTTTTAGTTCTTGTAATACAGGTTCAAGATAATTAATCACAAGAATAATTATTAGATGGAGGGGGTTAGATATATCGTCCCATGAATAAATAAGAGTTACTTATTTATCTATTATATCTATTAAAACAAATAAGCTAGTGACTATATACATTGGAAAGCATTCACTCTCACGCAAGTGTATGTACAGTACGTGCAAGTGGGTTTAGTGATGAGAATCACTTGTGGAAATGGTAAGCAAAGAATGCCAAAAATAGGCAAGATAAGTTGCAATTGCATATTAAGTTCCTACTTTTCTGTGATGCTCACTTTATGCCAACTCTACTATTTCCAACCACAGATCAAAGTCTCACACGGTTGAATAGTGCCCGGCTATCAGAATTTTAAAAAATTTAATATTCAATAGTTGGTCTAAGAAAGGACTAGTTTGGGAGACTCATAATCCACCGTCCATTAGTTGGGGCTCATTTTAAGCCAGAGATTTATTTTGTATGGACTGGTCAATTTCAATAACTGATTGCCCCTTGTGAATTATGAACCTAATACCTATAAATTATCACACTCATAAATCTCAAGTTCTCACCACTAAGTCAACCTTTGAAAGTTACCTATATTATTGAATTATACAGTACAGTCATTAATGCAAGTGGTATAATATCTTAAAGTTCTATTGGACAGTACTCACCAAATTAGTATAGACATTACCCACTTTGCCTCTCACCTATCAATTATTATTCAAAGCTTTAATACTACCCCGAAATATTAGTACACATTTAATTATTTAGAAGATTTATGCCCTCCTATTCAAAGGTTTATTGTCGATTATATATATTATAGACATGTATATATAATATGGGGAAAAAATATATTTAATTATTCAGAAGTTTTATGCCCTTCTATTCAATGGTTTAAAGTGTGTCGATTAATATAGACATGTGACATGAATATTAATTTTCGTAAATTTTTGAGGTAAGTCTCTTCTAAATCAATTGCATCGTACCTTTTAAAATAATATTAGTTCTTCTAATTATACATTATTGCTATATAATTAATATATTTTAGTAAAACAAAATATAATGTTAAAAAACACACATACAAATTTGCAACCAAAATGTATGATCAAATTGGTTCACAGTATATTTGCCAACTCTTTTATATAAGGCCGAATATTGCACCAATAAATTCATTTGGAACGTCAAGACATTAAATACCAATAAACTTAAGGGGATTAAATTAGTTGCAAATCAAAGTCTTGATAATGAAATATAAGGGTAAACAAGACAACCACTAGTAAAAGCATTAATGCAAGTTGCTAATAATAAATTAAGTTTGCCACCCTCATAAGTAATCTTACCAAATAATCAAGACCAGAAAGCAATTGTTGACATAACATAAGCATTGGTGAATATTAGGTGAAATAATTACACTAACTCTTGTCACATTTCATGTATGGTTTAGGTCCTAATTTCACTATATCTTTTTCTTTAATGTTTCAGCGGCAAATACTTAATTTCAATCCCCTAGTACTGCACATTAGTTACATTAATTTCATTAGTATATATCACATGTCTACTCAACCAAAACTTCTGAATTCCTACTGAACAAACCTCAAATCGAAGAATAAATGTTCACTTTACCTCGATTCCTAGTTCATTTTCAATTCAGTCAATTTTTTCATTTAAAGGGTATGTTTAATTTGGATTATAATTTTGCTTTCAAATTTTATACTCCGAATTTTTAAAATTCAACACATTTTACCCCCACAAATACCTTATACTCTCCTTCATACAACTCTCCCCAATAAGTCAATAACCCTTCCTTTATTCACTCTCTTCTTTTGTTTATCAATTTTCATACATTTTTTTCTTACTTTTACAACTTTGCATAAAGCACACTAATTACTATATAATCATTATATTATTGCAATGTAATTTACAATAATATAATAACAACATCATAAATTCTTACACGTCAATTTTATATAAAGTTAAATTATACCTTACTTTAATCTCAAAACAAATACACACCATTACTATTTACCAAAAAAAATTTAAAATTCATTAGATTTTAGAATTCAGGAATTAATCCTCTATATTTAGCGAAATGCACATTATTAGATTAGGATCCTCTGCGTTCTAACAAAAATAACTACTCCCTCCGATTCGGAAAACTCTTCATACTTTCCTTTTTAGTTCATTCCACAACACCCTCCACATCCCTAAAATAAAAATAAATATTTTTTTACAAAAGTTAATAAAATACTAAAATATTATTATTTTATTTAATTCTATACCCAAATTTTTTTAATTCGTGCATTTTAAAGCTTGAAAGATTCTCCGGGACAAGGTAGTAGTAATTAAGATTGTGAAAATAAAACATTAATTATTGTGTTGTAAAAAGTATCCTACAAATTAATTAGGGACACTAATCCATAATTACTTGTAAACCCAAAAGTTTAGCAAACTCTACCGGGTTATTTTAGGTAGTTCACGATCATGCTTTCAAGGCTGAAAATAATGAAGACATGTGGAATCCATTATGCACGTACAATTGTATAAGGGCTCGAAGTCACGGGAATCTCTCATAACAAATGAAATTTTTTGTTCCACATGTTTCATTTTATATTCTATAATTTAAATGGTTGAGATGTGTATTTTTTTATAAAAATATCCAACAAAGCATACATTGAGATGTCAATGTGTGTTATAAATTCAATAGGTGAAAAAATCAAGTGAAATTTAAAAAGTAAGAACAAAGGAATAAATATACTCTCAGAGCCACGCCCAAGAAAGAGAATTTGATTTTATCCAAAATACTAACATTCTTAATTGCTTTATTTTGCTAATATTAATGAAAATTTAGTTTTTTTGTTTCCACCAATACTTAAAAATATTAATCCTTATAGGAAGTCTTTTGATATTTTAATAAATAGAGAGATAATAGTCTTTTAGTACCCTGATAATGAACAATTTGTTTGCGCCAATAGATAAAATTAAACGTATAATTAGAAAGCAAAGAGTATCTTTTGTATGCACACTGCCACCGTGGAGAACCAAAATAAGAAATACGGAGTACATCACAATCAAGTTATATTCTCTTTGGCAATTGCAAATTAATTTAAAGATAAACGTACAACTTCATGCTGCCAAATATCAAGTATTATCTCGTTCCAAAAAAAACACTTTTAACACTTTAAAATGTACTCCCTCCGGCGTTGAAAAATAGTCCTGTTTTTTTACACGTGGTTTAATGCAAAATGTTAGAAGGTATTACAGAGTTTTCTAAGATTCGTTTTGTAATAATATTATCGTTAATGGAAAGTTCGTTTCGCATACTTTCCATAAACAATCATTTTATTAAAAAACGGACTTCGGAAAACCGCGTAACACCCTCCGACATATCGCATTAAACTACGTGCAAAGGAATAAGCCTATTTTTCGTGGACGGAGATAATATGTTTTTAAAAATAAAAATATATAAATGTGGAGTTGAATAAAATAATAGTAATATTAAAATATTTTGTGGGTGAGAGTTATTGCTATTTTAAAAATGTAAACATCATTGTAGTACGGACAGCAAAAAAAGAAAGTGTGTAGAATTATCCGAAACGGAAGGAGTATCAATTTTTCTACCACAAATTAACTTGAAAACTATTTAACCAGAAACAACAAAGAAAATGAGAGAAATAATTGTTGTAAAAGTTAGATGAGTTTTGAAATTGTGCTACGTTAGTACGTGCCTAAAAATTAAACGGAAGATATATACTTTCAGGGGCATTTATGTAAATTGACAAAAGGCAAAAACTTTTATGAGACGGTCTCATGGCCTATTCCTATCAAAGTGCTAAGGAATCAATGTCCTAATTATATCAATTCATATTGTCTCATGTCATGTAACGGTCTCATACAAAACCTACTCTTGATAAAAACATATAAAAAAAATTGCACAAAAGCATAATTTTTTTTTTTTTTTTTTGTATATATGCATCTGTTCAAATCTTTTTAAACAATTTCGTAATTATGATCCATATTTTGAACAATATTGTAATTATTCCTTCACAATTTAAACATGTATTGTAGTGCAATTCCTAATGAAAGAATCGTTCAGACAGCCATTTCATTTTTGAGAAAGTAAGAACATTTGATTTAATCAGTAATATATTTTAGCCATCAGTAAATTAGTTGGTGAATGAAGATTCCTATCTTTTTTAAAGCCAGATTTAACATATAATTTGTGTATTTTTTATTCTATCTTACGTATTTTATTTTGCTATTTTTTCATAATTGTCCGACTTATATTAATTTGGTCTCGTTTGCTTTGATTTGGTGTTTTTTATGATTTTCAAGACCTTTTGATTAAGTTTTAGGCGGGTCAAATATAAAAATACGGGGGAATACAAATTGATGGGCCGAATATGAAGAATGCAACCAAGCGTTGAATAATGGAAGCTAGATTTTATAAATCATTCGTATCAAATTTTTGTAATGCGTCAAGGTCTTTTATTCTTTATTTTAATATTCTAGTGATTAGGCGTGAAATTGTTATGTTTTGGTGCCCGATTTGCCCAGGTTTTGAGTGTTTTCGATGAGTGTTTGGAGTCAAATGAGTATCATTTTTATAAACTTATTAATTTGTCTCTTTGGTTTTCATAGATGGATAGAGGGCGAAAAGAGGAGTTCGTAGGATTTTGAATCGGCCAAAACGGACTCTCGGTTGAGAAGTTATGAAGGTTTTACGAATATGTGTACAGCCAGCGGTCGAGCGCCTCGCTCGACCTCTTGACCCGCTCGACCACCAAGCTCGAGCGCTAGCGCTCGAGCTGCACCTGCACTCGAGCGTTTTTGCGTGTTTTTTGCCCAAAATCGCCCAAATTCGTCCCAAAGCCTATATATACCCCTTCCAAGCATATTTTCACATATCACCACATACCAACACATATTTTTACATACTTTGAGCAAGGAGAAAGCTTGGGAAGGAGTTTTGAAGAATTTTGTACGTTGTAATCGAGGTTTTAATTTACGAATTCTTAGTTTTAGTATTTCTTTTGAACGTATTAGATTAATTCTTTCTTTCTTTACTCTTTGAGACGATTAAACCTAGTTTTTCAGATTTATATAGATTTCTTTGGAGACTTTAATTTGTTCTTTCGTTTATGTTCTTGATTTCTTTCGTTAATTCAATTATGCATATGTTTATTGTTCTTGTGATTGCTTTTATTATTCAAACCACCATGTTAGGCTAGAACTCTTGCATTCTTAGGATAGAATGAACTCGTAGAAGTAGGTTGTGGGTATGTAATTAGGGTAATTCGTGACGTTAGGTTTTAATTCTCTTGATTAATGAATGCTTAAAATTAATCTTAACTTTACTTTTGAATTTCGTTCGAAAGGTGTTAGAGAGAGGACGACTGTATCACTCTTTAACAACGAGTAGACTTGACTAGAGGGTTTAGGAAGGGTTAATTCATCTACCAGTTTAGCGAAGGAGGACGACCGCATCACCTTAGTTAAATTACGGTCTCATTAATTAAGCACAATCTATTAACTTGTTAGTGGATTAGTGAAGTCGAGTGTTAGGGTAAAGTATTAGGGTTTAGAATCTTGAGCTTTCACCTTGCATTCTTTTACTTAGATTATTTCTCGCGCGTCACAGTTATTTTGATTATGTACCTGCTCCGTTAGTATACGTAGGGATTCCTAACTTAAGCATCATTATCTCTCATTAGAACACAACCCTTAGTTAATTTGATTTCTTTAGTATTTAAGTTTACTTAGTTTATTTCAGTCTTTTAATTAATCTTTCCAAAAATCCAAAAACATCACACTCATATTAACTACGACGCGTAGATCTTCAGGGATCTATTCGCATACACACTATCCCGTGGGTTCGATAATACTTGGTCATTATACTTACTCTTACTACAGTGAACCCATCCGCTTGCGGGTGAGCGACTAGTAGAAGTTAGTAACATTCGCTTCAAGTCAA
The DNA here is from genome assembly GCA_947034835.1 of Ballota nigra. NCBI lineage: Eukaryota > Viridiplantae > Streptophyta > Magnoliopsida > Lamiales > Lamiaceae > Ballota > Ballota nigra. Next base: position 30,400,982 of record OX344720.1, read on the forward strand.
TGGCGCCGTTGCCGGAGATGGCGTTTTATGCTTTTTGAATAGGACTTGTCGATAGCTTAGTAGTTAGTAGTGGGTGTTTTAATTTTATGTTTTTATTTTTATTTTCATTTCACTCGGCAGTTGCGTTTTGATCTTTCTGCTAGTGTGTCAGGTATATGAAAACACGCTCACAAGGCAATACGAGCGAAGAGAGATTACCGTTAGATCCTGAGACAATAGCAAGGAGAAACCGAGCCTTCTTACGAAGGATGAACGCTGCCGGAGGGAAAGAACCGATGGACATCACTAATGAGTTGGAGGATGTGGAGAATGAGTTCAATCAGGCATTGAACCGGGTTGACGGCACTGATGGCAATACCAGCAAGAATCAAGATCCGTTAGGAGAGAGCCAGAGCTAAAACCCGGGTACTCAGAACCAAAATAGCCCAACTCATAACATGGTCCAGAATCCTCATAACAACCCTGTTTACCCACATCCTAACTTACCACAAAACAACTTACCCTATCCACCCTACCCATACCCACCGTATCCTTATCCACCATACTCGTATCCTCCACCTCCAGTTTACAATCAACCACCTGTTTACCAACCACCACCCCAACAAGTACCCGTACCAGCTGCTAATCCTCAACACGTTTCTCAGAACGTAGATCAACATATGGCAATTCGGGGCAGGTTTGCAGCACAGCCGCAGAGGTACTATGATGGAGTGGCTTTACCACCTGTTGAGGCAAAGAACTTCTTGATTTCCCCAGGAATTCTTAAGCTGCTTACCGAGAATCAGTTTAAGGGGGTGATCGGGAAGGAGAATCCTCATACTCATCTGAGGAGTTTTCTAATGATAGCCTCCACTTTCAATTACAATGGCATGTCTGAAGATGCCAAGAGGCTTAGGCTGTTCCCATTCTCATTGACGGGAATAGCTAAAGAGTGGTACGATAATACGCTCCCGCGGAGAGGTGTTACCACTTGGGCCGAGCTCGAGCGTCTGTTCCTCGAGCGATTCTACCCTCCATCAAGAACTATAAAAGCGAGGATTGAGATCTCTTCTTTTCGCCAGAAGCAAGGAGAGGACCTACGTCAAGCGTGGGAGAGATACTCAAACATGTTGATAGAGTGCCCGCAGCACGGGTACAATGAGGGGGATATTATGGCATTCTTCTACAGTGGTGCCAACAAGGCGGGGCAAGACTATTTAGACGCCTGTGCGGGCGGAGCATTCCTGAATCAAGGCATAGAGAGGTGTAGAGAGATCGTGGACAACATTGTCACGAATGCCGGGGCTTGGAATGGAGATCCAGATTTTCAGAGAGTTCATCAGGTTGAAGAAGGTGAAGGAACGAGAAGGTTGTTGATGGTCATGATGGAAAAGATTAACAACCTCGAGTTGGGGAAGAATTTGGTTGATGAACATGCAATAGAGAATGAGAGAGTAGACCAGCCAAGTGGACAGCAAGAGGTAGCCAATTACATGGGAGGTCCGTATTACAATCAGAATGGCTATCAAGGTGGTAATCAATATGGAAGGCCTTCTTATGGCCAACCTTTTGTACCACCAGGTCCACAGCCTCCTCCTAATCAGTGGAGGAACAATCAAGGCTATCAAGGAGGCCAGAAGCCTCCTCAAAACACATGGAGAAAGAACGAGAATTTCTCGTATGCTAACCCGAAGGCGGGTGTTACAGGTCCTGCGGGTGTTGACCCAGGTTCTAAACCTCCGGGTGGAGAAGGCGGTGCATCAACTGAGGAGATGTTGAGAGCGATCCTTCAGAAGGTGGAGAAAGGAAGTAAGAGATTGTCATCCTTGGAGTACGATGTGAAAGAGTTGCATAAAAAGGGTGATCAACGTGATCAAGAGCTCCAGAAGATGAACGTTGAGTGGACTAGAACTCAACAAGAGAACAATAGACGGTTCACTTCTATAGAGTTCCAGATGAGCCAGATTGCAAAGTCGTTGAATAGAGAGCCGGGAAAATATCCTTCCATGCCGGAGGGGAACCCGAAAGAGCATTGCAAGGCTATCCAGTTAAGAAGTGGAACCAACTATGAAGGTCCTCAGATGCCTGCTGATTCTGAGACGCCCCAAAGGGAAGTTGAGATGGGAGAAAGAGAACACAAGAAAGATGGAAGTGTTACTGTTGAGAAGGGGATTGAAAGTGAAGGGATTGAGAAGCATAAAGATATGGATGAGTCCCAGAAGGGCAAGGAAAGTGAGGAGATTGAGAGAGTTCCTAAGTGGAAGAAGGCAAAGGAAGTAAGGGAGAAAGTGAAAGAAACAGAAAGAGATGAATGGGGGGTACCCAAATCTGTGATACCAGTCCCGTATCCACAGCGCTTCATGAAAAAGAAGCTTGATGAAAAGTTTGCTAAATTTCTTGACGTTTTTAAACAACTTCACATTAACATTCCTTTTTATGATGCTTTGGAACAGATGCCGCATTATGCAAAGTTTCTGAAGGACTTGATTGCGAAAAGACGGTGAGTGGATGAGCCAAAGTTGGTGCAGCTGAACCACGAGGTGAGTGCATTAGTGCACAAGGCGCTTCCACCGAAGTTGAAGGATCCCGGGAGCTTCACGATCCTATGTGACATTGGGAAAGGGATCAAGAAATGAGCGCTATGTGATTTAGGGGCGAGCATCAATCTCATGCCCTTGTCGTTTTTCAAGAAGTTGGAAGGTGGAGAACTTCAACCCACAATGATGACGCTTCAACTTGCCGATCGGTCTATTACTAGACCTCAAGGTGTGGTTGAAGACGTCCTAGTGAGAGTTGGAGATCACATTTTTCCAGCCGACTTTGTAGTGCTAGAGATGGAGGAAGATGAGCACGTGCCCCTGATCTTGGGAAGACCGTTCTTAGCTACGGCGGGGATGGTGCTAGACGTGGCAAATGGGAAGATTACATTGAAGGTTGATGATCAAGAAGTGAAGATTTCCCTATATGAAGCCATGAAGCATCCGAAGGAGGATGAGAGTTTGTATTGCATGGATGCCATTGATCCTCGTGTTGAAGACACACCTTATATCCCTAATCCTTCTCATATTCATGATTTTGTTAGTCCTTCACTTGATTATTTAACCCATGAGCATTATGATCGTGATTATTTTGATAGGGATAAAGTGAAGAAGTTGAAGGATGAAGAGGTGAAAAGTGTGGACGTGATCCAGTTGGAAGGGAAAGGAGGAGTTAAAAAGAAAAAGTCCAAACTCAAGAAATTATTTAGTAAGACTCCTCCAGATAAAGGTGAGAAGGAGTTGAGACCTATACCACTTGAGGTGAGGAAGGAAGCAAAAGGGCTCATGATGGTGGGGCAACAAGGAAAGAAATTCAAACACCACTCTTATGAGAGTGAGGGAGGTAAATTTGAGTATGATGTCCCATAAGCTCCTTTGAGCTTGGTCCGGCATGAGGACCTTAAAAATAGCGCTGAATGGGAGGCAACCCATTATTTTTTATTTGCTTTGAGTTTTTTTTAGTTATTAGGGAGTTATTTTGAGTCGTATGTTTAACCTTGTATGGGAGTGAGTTACTTGTAGGCTTGTCTCTAAAGGAGTAAAGGTATCATGGAGTTATTCAGATTGAAGGAACCAACTTGAGACAAGGGAGTGTGCAAAGCTATTGAGAGAAATTGAATTATTTGGTTGAGGTAATCCACAACCCCAAACTTAGACCTCTAGCAAGGTCGAAGTTTGGGGGGTGGAGTTTTTTATTTGTTTTATGACCACATTGTACATGCATGCACGCCCTTATCTTTGAGTTGAGTTTGATTAATTATTGGTTTGTTGAGATACTCCTTGGGGTGATTTTGATTTTTTTTTGTTACTCAATATTTCATGCCTATCAACTATCGTATGCTTGTTGATTGCTATCTTTGAGTACGATTTGATGAGTAGAGTTGAGTTGTGTGGATGAGTAGGAGTTTTATTGTGTGGGTGTTTGAGTTAGAGTTGATTTGAGAGAGAACCCGTATGCTTACAAATTTTCCTTTTGAGTGCTTGTGTGATGAGAGTGAGAATTCACTAGGACTAGCATGGATGTGAAAGTCGAGAGACTTGAGCCTTTTGAGATTTTGATGCATGAATTAATCTCTTCGTTTGTGAGAGGATCATCACCTTAGAGGATGCTAGAACTTGTGTGTGCTCTTGCTTCTTGATTGTGTCTAGTTTGATATGCCGAATGTGATCTTAGGCCATCTTTGATTTGAATGAGTTACTTAGCCAAAAAAATTCCTTACCATTGACATTCGTCCCTTGTTAGCCCCTTTGAGCTTTAAGCCTAATTCATTTGCTAGCACATTTAAACACTATTCCAAGTTCCTAAGCCTTTTTGTCCAAATTTGAGTGGAGAATAGGAAAAGTGTGAATGTTGAAGGGATTGAGTTGAGTTGAGAAAAGGAATTATGATGGTTGAGTGGTGATAAAATAAGGGTGTGAATGAGATTTGAGTTGTGGGAAAGAACAAAAAAAATTGAGAATGAGCAAAAGAAAAATTGAGCTCATGTGTTTGTGCGAAAAAAAAAAGTGAATTGATTGAAAAAAAAAGTGAAAAGAGTGAGGAAGAAAAAAATTGAAGTGTTGAGAAAAGTGGAATTGAAAGAGTGTTGATTGAAAATGTTTGAAGTATCCTGTTCCTAATCTCGAAGTACTAAAGTTTGAGTTTCTATTCTCCATTCACGTTAGTCACTTTACCCTATATTGTTATTCCACCTGTCCAAAGAGCCTACATTACAACCTTGAGAAAAGTCCTTTTTGATTCGGCATTGATTTCTAGAGTATGGTCGGAGTTAAGAGTGCTTCCAAGCCTATGGCTGCCAATTTGAGTGGTTGATATTTTGAGTGAGTCCCTTTATCATTGATATACACTTGTGAGGAAGTGAAACACATCGTTGAGTGCACATCCATGTTTAATCTTGGTGTTTCTTGTTGTTGTTGCATGAGTATGATGAAGGAAGGTGAGTGAGTATACTTGTGATTGATCTTTGAAGCTCGAGTTCATTTGCTTGCATGAGTTGATTCTTTGACTCATTCCTAACAATTTCACTTGACTTATTATTTCATTGCTTGAGGACAAGCAATATGGTAAGTTTGGGGGGGTTGATTAGGCGTGAAATTATTATGTTTTGGTGCCCGATTTGCCCAGGTTTTGAGTGTTTTCGTTGAGTGTTTGGAGTCAAATGAGTATCATTTTTATAAACTTATTAATCTGTCTCTTTGGTTTTCATAGATGGATAGAGGGCGAAAAGAGGAGTTTGTAGGACTTTGAATCGGCCAAAACGGACTCTCGGTTGAGAAGTTATGAAGGTTTTACGAACATGTATACAGCCAGCGGTCGAGCGCCTCGCTCGACCTCTTGACCCGCTCGACCACCAAGCTCGAGCGCTAGCGCTCGAGCTGCACCTGCACTCGAGCGTTTTTGTGTGTTTTTTGCCCAAAATCGCCCAAATTCATCCCAAAGCCTATATATACCCCTTCCAAGCATATTTTCACATATCACCACATACCAACACATATTTTTACATACTTTGAGCAAGGAGAAAGCTTGGGAAGGAGTTTTGAAGAATTTTGTACGTTGTAATCGAGGTTTTAATTTACGAATTTTTAGTTTTAGTATTTCTTTTGAACGTATTAGATTAATTCTTTCTTTCTTTACTCTTTGAGACGATTAAACCTAGTTTTTCAGATTTATATAGATTTCTTTGGAGACTTTAATTTGTTCTTTCGTTTATGTTCTTGATTTCTTTCGTTAATTCAATTATGCATATGTTTATTGTTCTTGTGATTGCTTTTATTATTCAAACCACCATGTTAGGCTAGAACCCTTGCATTCTTAGGATAGAATGAACTCGTAGAAGTAGGTTGTGGGTATGTAATTAGGGTAATTCGTGACGTTAGGTTTTAATTCTCTTGATTAATGAATGCTTAAAATTAATCTTAACTTTACTTTTGAATTTCGTTCGAAAGGTGTTAGAGAGAGGACGACTGTATCACTCTTTAACAACGAGTAGACTTGACTAGAGGGTTTAGGAAGGGTTAATTCATCTGCCAGTTTAGCGAAGGAGGACGACCGCATCACCTTAGTTAAATTACGGTCTCATTAATTAAGCACAATCTATTAACTTGTTAGTGGATTAGTGAAGTCGAGTGTTAGGGTAAAGTATTAGGGTTTAGAATCTTGAGCTTTCACCTTGCATTCTTTTACTTAGATTATTTCTCGCGCGTCACAGTTATTTTGATTATGTACCTGCTCCGTTAGTATACGTAGGGATTCCTAACTTAAGCATCATCATCTCTCATTAGAACACAACCTTTAGTTAATTTGATTTCTTTAGTATTTAAGTTTACTTAGTTTATTTCAGTCTTTTAATTAATCTTTCCAAAAATCCAAAAACATCACACTTATATTAACTACGACGCGTAGATCTTCAGGGATCTATTCGCATACACACTATCCCGTGGGTTCGATAATACTTGGTCATTATACTTACTCTTACTACAGTGAACCCGTCCGCTTGCGGGTGAGCGACTAGTAGAAGTTAGTAACATTCACTTCAAGTCACCTAGCTCCTGAGTATAAATAGTTCCCTTTTCGTGGGAATTAGAGGGCAGCTTTTTTTTATTTCCTGGGAGGCGTGACAAGAGAAGACGTTTGGTACTCGACTTTTATTGTTCTGTTATTGTGTTTCGAGGAGACGTTGAACCCTAAATAGTTTAATTCTCTTTTTATTAGTTACGAGTTTTTCTAATTTTACTCGATTTCTTTGTTGTTAATTAATTAATTCTAGCTAAATTACCGTTATAATACATAATTATTATAATTGTGTAATTGAAGTAGCAAATAGGGCAGAAAACCCTAGGGATAGTGAAGTCTAGATTGTATGATTCGCATGCTCCGCTTTCATAGTATACTTTGTCCTATTATTTTGATTCGTTAATACATTCGGTGAATTGAATTTCGAATACATGTTTTAAAAATATTCATTAGAATAGGTTAATTGTGAGTCGTATCTTTTGATTAACTAAAATTAAGAGATAATTCGAATTAATTTGGTCGTATCACTGGTTTAGGGACAAGATTCGAGTGGAATTATAATCTCATTGAATTATTCAGGGGGAAACCATACAAGAACTAGATTTTTCTATCATTTGATTCTCCTACTATTTTTCCTTCGATTTATTATATTTGCGTAATTTTTCCAGTAGTAATTCAACCAAATCTCCCCCCCCCCCCCCTCCCTTTTTTTTCTTTTTTGCTTTCAGTACACAAATTTATTCTAATTAAGTTACACCATTTCTCGTGGGTTCGACCCTTACTTATCCTACTATACTAGTGGACTAGTTGAGGTAATTAATATCAATTTGGTGTGTCGGCAACAGCCCACCAAAATTTGGGGGAACGGTGTAAACTTTTCTTAAATTTTTTGTGTGTTGAAAAAAATTCTGAAAAAAAAATTGTAAGAGAAAAAAAAACGTTATGTACTTTTTCCTTTTGTTTCTGCATTACAGTTTACATTAACATTAATTCCTAAGGGTGTGTTTACTTTAAAAACAAGGATTATGTGAGATATGATTATGTGAGATGAAATAGGAAGTTAAGATTAATTTTATTTATCTTATCCTTTGTTTACTTTTACATATATGATACAATTGAATTTGAAAAATCTTTTTATTTAATACTAAGTAAAATACAGAAATCATGATTTTACTAAAATATCCTGATCGACTTCTAAACACTACTGGATTTTTAGTGTTAAACTTCATACTCTAAATTTTATTTTTTTGGGTTTAATTCTGTTTTCACCATGCCATTAAACAAACTGAAGATTAAGCCATTTAATTCCCTATAATCCTTTTTATTGTTGAGTTGAAAATTTTATGTCTCTCACATCCTCAATTCTCTCTTTAGAAACCCAAACTTCCTGACTTTCTTTGCATTTATTGCGTACGATCTCCATAATTGTTTCTTCTAAAAAAATCTTAAATTAATAATTTTCATGTGGATTGAAATGTACATTGGTAGAATCTGATCATGTCTCCTACTCTCAGTGAAATCATCCTTTCTAAATTTACAACAAACTCAAATAAAACTTTTTGTGCACCTGGATTTGAGATCGGTACTGTTGAAAATTATTGTGGTTATATGTGATGATCAGATTAATATTAATGGGGTTGATGATTTCTTTAATTCTTGGAGTTTGATCCATGTTAATCACCTAAATGTGATCTCTCCTGATGTTTTCATGTACAGATTTAGTTTAATTTTTAATTCTAGGCCATGTTGTTTGATAATGTTGTATTGGATCTATGAAATTGCTCGCAACTTTATTGTGCTTCAAAGAACTAGCGAAGAAGATGACTTGCACGATTGAACTGGAAAGGAGAGAAAATAGGGCATTTAAGTGGTATAAAGGGTACTTTCGTACTTATGTATCATATCCCCAATTCAGAATTAATTATCACACCTATTTTGGTGTGATTTAATATCCATGCGGTTGAGAAAATATCAGGTTATCCCCGAGTCAGGGGATTTAAAATAATCACCATTCAAAGTAAATGATTGATAAAGTTAGATATTTAATTATTATCCAACCTTATCACTCAAAGTAAACACACCCTTAGTGTATGTTCTTGTTTCTATTATATGATAACACGCTCACACAAAGGGCAACTTGAATTTGATCCTGAGATTGAAATGATTGTTAGGAATCTAGGGAAAGAGATTCGTATACGATGGAAAATTAATTTTCACCAAAAGAAAAACGAGTAGTGAAAGTGACACTAGTGAAGAGTCCAATTCCAAAAAAGATATTGAGAATATGGCGGAGGAGAAAATGTTGGGGGAGTTGGCAAACCTAACCATTAATCATCAACCACTTTGTATTATTATTCATGGATCATAACATGATAGAGAAAGCTAGTGGGGGAGTTTTGACGGGAAAAAAAAGCAACCGCTACATGAGAGTTGATATCAGGTATTGCAGCAAATGCTCAATAATTTGGTGTATGTGATGCATTGTCAAGGCCGGTCGATGAATCGAAGATGGATGCATTAGAATAAATTACAAGCATGATGGACAGCTCATGAAGATCAAGGCCTCAGAAGCCCGGCCATGCCGTATTTATGCCACCACAAAGCTTACCACTGATGATTGCAAAATTTTAAATGAGGAGATAGTGCAACATGTCAATATAGTTGGTTTTAGGAATTCTCAAGGTCGTTGGTATGACCCACACTCCAACACTTACAATCCAGGATGGAGGGATCATCCTAATCTTAGATATGGGAATCAACAAAACAATTAGTCTGTGGAGAGCTAGAGGCCCCAATACCAAGATCGAAAGTTTCAACTGTTTAGAGGGAATAAACAGAGTGGTGAGCCTATGGGGAAAAATAGTGGCAGCGGAAGCTCGGAGCAATCTTTTGAAGGTTTGGTGAAGTCCATGGCAGCCAACACAGTTAATTCCAGCAAGAAACATGAGAAGTTGTGAGATACTGGAGGTTCAGGCAAAAGAATTTTTAGTCACAAGTGAGTCAAATAGTCACTGCCCTTAGTCAATTACAACTTCAAAATAGTGGCATGTTACCCTCCCGGCCAGAAATTAACCTTCGAAATATGAGTGTCATCACTTTACGAAGTGATAAGTAATTAGAAGAAATTCCGACATCTAAACGAAGTGGAGAAATTAGAGGACATAAGGATGCAGAAGTTGAGAGGCATATGGAGTTACTTGGTGACCATATTGAGGCATGGGATGGACTGATCGAGAATGAGGATGTCGTAGAGAAAAATCTGGATGCGAAGGTAGACACTAACCTTCTCAGTGTCAATGTATCAGAACAGAAAAATAAGGTAAAATCTCGTAGTTCGATTCCTATTATTAATAATGCATTACCTTTCCCTTTCAGGTTTAAAAATAGTGAAAAAGACACCAAGGACCAACAGATTCTTAATGTGTTTCACAAAATTGAGATCAACATACCATTGGTTGATGCAATTAAGCAAACTTCGAGATGCATAAAACTTTTTAAGGAGTTGTGTACCAACAAGCATAAGTTAGCTGGTAATGAGAAGATTCTCATGGGGGAGAATGTCTCGGCTATATTCCAAAAGAAATTGCCTCTGAAAAGGAAAGTTTTGGGCATGATCTTAATTCCTTGCATAATAGGGAATCACCAAAATCGAGCAAGTTATGCTATATCTTAGAGCCTTTATTAATGTCACGTCACTGTCAGTGTACGAGCAGCTGGGCATTGGGCCATTGAAGGAAACTGGAGTGGTTATCCAGTTAGTTGATAGGAGTATTGTCTACCCTGTTGGAATAGTCGAGGACTTCCTCGTGGAGGTAAATTATTTGATTTTTCGTGCTGATTTTTATGTGTTAAATATAGATGGAAATCTAGTAGATTCTACACCTATTTTATTGGGAAGATCATTCTTGAATACTTTCAAAATAAAAATAGTGTTTATAAGGGAACTTTTACAATGGAATTTGACGGTCAAATTATTTGATTTAATATATTGGATGCTATGAAATTTTCTAATGCGACCAACTCTCTTTTTGTTGTGAGTATCATTGATCCTATTGTAGAGAAAAAATTTTAGCATGATCGCAGGAACAAATTGGAGGTGAAGGCTCTGAAGCATGAATTAAAGCCACCCATAAGCACTTGAAGTTCACTTACTTGGGAAAATTTGGTTGGAATGAAATTTCTACGTCGAGCCAACGACGTTAAGAAAATGCGATGATTGAGAAGAAAACCAATGTTTTTAAAAAAAATTGAAATTTGTTTGTGGTGTTCTTATTTTTGTGTTCCCAGGTTTTATGTTGCAACCAACTCAACAGATTGTTATATCGGGTACCCCAGCTCCACTCTGTTTTTATTTCTCCTACGTATTTTGGTTATTTTTGTGTCTTGTACATCTGTGTTACGGACTATCACGTGTTTAGGTGTGGGGAGGGGGGAAGATGTTTTGGTGGTTGATTTTATCCTGAAAGTTGAACTCAATTTGATTCAAAATTTCATATTTTGTTAAGTTGAGTCTAATAACATGAAAAGGGTTGGGTGTGATAGAGCATTTTTTTTTTTTTTTTTGGATAAGATGAAGTATTTTGTTGATCTTGATGATTGAATTAACGAAAATGTGCAAGATGCAATATAATAGTCATTTCATATGAGCTTTTGAGCCTAAAAGGTAATACATCTCTATTTTGCCCCATTTTTTTCCGTTACTATGAGTGATCAAACATGATGTGTAGGCTTTAGAGCTTGCTTTCTTATATATTTTGAGACCACATATTAGATTCATGCATTGGAATGATAAGGGCACTTGGAGTCAATTCTTTTGATTGTTTTTTTTTTTTTTACTCTTACCCTTGTTAATTTTTCACTACTTTGACACTTTGAACTTATGACTCTGTTCTTGATTGAACACGTATATGATAAGCTTATATCTCTTTTATTCATTTTTACCAATATTTTGAAATTCTTCTTGTCAAGATGTGTGAATGCAATGCATGCGCCAATGGCGAATTTTCATTGTGTTGGAATTAATGACTGTGGAAATAATAATTCTATTACAAATTAAATAAGAAAATTACAACTCGAAAAAGGAATTACACAAAATACAAAAATAGAAACTCAAGGTGTCAAGTCGAGGAAGGCCTCTTCCCGCAAGACAAAATTTCCCCAGTAGTACTCTTCGGTTTTGGAAATACGTCTTCAAAGATAAAACAACACTTCGTCTCCAAGTGTGCAGCACCGCAAGACTTGGAGCACCGGCAAACAAAATAAACGCTCCAACTGGACTGACTCTTAAGACTCTATATGCAGAGATACAGAGGGAGAAGAGAAATTTTTGGAGTTTTACCAGGAAGAATGCATAAGGACGTTATTTATAGGCGAACCTCCACTCGGTGCAGAAGGAAAAACCGTGTGAGCATTTAATGCAGATGCATTTTGTTGGTGGCAATTTTGAAAATCAAAGTTGATCAGACGCGTTTCCACTGAATGCGCTGGTAACTACCCACGAAATTAGCTCATGTGTCAAATATGCTCAATGAAGCATTCTGACCGAACCGGTTTGACCCTTTAACCCGAACAGGTCTCTGAACCGAATCGAACTTTGTGGACCGGAAATCCTGAATTTTGGTGCTCCAAAAAATTAGATACTCATTGGGGCCAAGGCCCAAAGTCCAATTGCCAAGACTCAAGACCAAGACCAAGGCCAAGGGCGCAGGCGCGGCTCGGCGCACGCGCGTGTGGCAACTTTGATTTTCTAGCAATCAATTAAAATTTATTATACTCCATTGTCCCCATACTAATATCATGTATATTAGTATTCTAAATATCCAATGTGGGATGAAGAATTAATCAACCCATTTAATTCTTTCTTTAATCTCATAATTAGGTGTTGAACCACTCGACTTCCGATTCAATTTCTCACTCACCGAAAATCAGTTTTGCGAGTATGAATACGTCATTCTCATCTGCTTCGCAAGTAGAACGCACTTGAAATAATCAATTTCCGAAAAAATAATTTCAACACCCAAATTTAATTGGTTAACTATTAAAGTCTCAAATACACTTTAATACCAATTAAATAAATAATAATACCACCAACCATTTTCTCCAACAATCCCCCACATGAGTGAAAATTGAACCTATAAACATGCAGACTCGCAGTCCAGTTTAAAATGAGATGTTATTGCATCTGGATAGGTAGTTGGGGCTTTGAACCTTCTATGATCAAACATTACCGAGTACATAGGCGATCTAGTAGACACAGTGCCTTGAACTATTCCACCTTGGTGTGTACCTAGACAGTAATACTGACACAATAAAATCTTTACGCTCTTTTCTTGTTCTCGCATTTTTGTCCATTTCGGCAATGGACACCCTTTGGATTCATAAGTGTTTAATATCTACTGATATTTGAAGGGGCCTCTCACTTCACACTTACATAGGTGAACTCCTCTCGAGTATAATACTCTCCCACACAGACTTAGGATTCATTAAAAGTCATATAGACTTAACCTGTACCACATACGGGTTCACACTTGGTGTACTGTCCTCTAAGGAATAGTCGGGTTACCAGGTGTATCATCTAACTTCCACAGCTTAGGTTGAACCAAGATCTTGGAATCTCCAGTCAACTTGGTTAGGTTACCACTGCTTCAGTTCACTTTGTGGATTTTAGACTCATTCCTTCTGACAGTTTGGACAACTGATCTCGATTTATACTTTTAGTCAATGGATCCGCTAGGTCGTCCTTAGATCTCATATAATCTATGGACATCACACCACTCGAGATCAATTATCTTACGGAGTTATGTCTACAATGAATGTGTCTAGACTTTTGTTATGCATGTCACTTAGTGCCCTACCAATTGCGGCTTGGCAGACGCAATTTACCATTATAGTAGGTGTTGGGAAAATAGGGGTGCCCGGAATCTATTCGGGATGAACTTTAAATACGAATTTAAATACAATTATTACTAGCATGAATTAATCCTAATTAATTCAAATAATAATTCCAACAACTAATTATCATCATGCATGTTAAATTAATTTCACATATTTAACTAGGCGGAATTAAACAAGTAAATATGTGATTAACGTACCTCTCGTAGTATTGGCCTTTGGATATACGGGACACTTGTAATCTCGTTCTATCAACCCAAAGCCTTCTCAAGTATTTCCCTTTTCACCTCACTTGATCGCCGGTGGGAGACGCTTTCAAGCAATTTAATAAACTAAGGAAAAAGAAAAATATCTATGCTTCTTGATTTTTCCAACACATGGAATTATGTTCTTGGGGATGAAATAATCATCCCCTATTTAAAACTCATAGTGGCCGAAATTTAGTGGGTTATTGGGCTTTGGAGAAAATCTTTTCTTAGACTCTAAGAAATCTTGAATATATCCCATATATTCTTTTCTCCATAAAAAAATATTCCACAAAAATCCCAACCTCCTATACAAGCTATAATTTTCGAAAATTATTAGAAAAGATCCCTAGATTTGGATCTTCTTGAATATATGAGATATTCTTGTATTCCAAGAATACATATCTTCCATAATATCTTTTCAAGAAAATCAACAAAATCTTTTCTTCTCCAATATTGCTATTTTCGAAATTAGGTGTAAAAAATCAGCATAATATTATCTTTTTATTTTAATCACCTTATCATTATTGGGCTACTTAATGGGCTACTTGAGGGGCCTTAAGGAGAATTAAGATTGGACCTCCTAATGGACTTCTGAATTTCAATATTGAGTCCCAATATAATTCAGCCCATTAATATTAATTATTACCACTAATAAATTAATATTGCACTATCCATCTTAATCCATATTACGATAATATGGGCTCCCGGTTATTATTTCCCGCGTTTAAGATTATTAAGTCCATTAATTAATTAAGCTTCTGAATAGCTCTAAATTAATTAACATCTTTCACCTTGGAGTAAAGACAGCTCAACATTATTATTCGTACCGAAGAAACTAATTCTTCACTTGCAAGATTTGGTACAATAAAACTTCTGAGCCCACCAAAGGGACTAATCACACGAGCCGTACTCGCACGCGTTTCTCCGTATTAAATCTTAGCAACCGTCGTATGATTAATATTACTGCCCAAGACACAAAGTTCGAAGTCGCAATGATTCTCACCCAACATGAATCAAAGCAGTAACTACTAAGCACACACGGTCCTATTTAAGTGACGGAGATTAAGAAATCAACAACCACTGAGGTCTAATTCTTCACCTTTCAGAACAGAAGAATTTCTCCTCGCTGTAGGACCTCTTCAACACATACTAAATGTGCTAGTGCAATCTCTTAGTCAAGACAGACCAATCTGAGCCTTACACATCGACCTTTCACGGCGGATTGTTCAATTCCACCTAGGTCGTGAAAATGTACGTTTAGTTACAAGTAAACTGTTAATGTCGTCTTCTGTGATCGGGTATCACCACATTAACTACAATGTAACACGTACTACATATTGAACGGTTTGCAATAGAAATTCAACATTCAATCATAACTAAAGCACATGTGATAAAAGAATTATTCTCATAAAACGAGTGTTTGATACACGAGTTATACAAAGTAAAAGCATACTTTCACGTATAACTCCAACAATCTCCCACTTATACTTAAAGTCTGCTTTTAGTATACGCATGTCTTAGTGTAGTAGCTCTACGTGACATCTTATGTCAACCTACACTAACCTAATAATTCCTCCCACTTATACTTAAAGCAGATTGGCAATAGTCTTGACTCTCATTCCATCCACATGTCTCTCGAATGTACTCAGAGGCAGACCCTTTGTGAATGGATGTACTAGGTTGTCCTTCGACATTTATCATTGCCATCTCTTTATCTCCTCTCTTAACGATTTCTCGTATAAGATGGTGTTTTCTTTCAATGTGTTTGCTGGCCTTGTGGGCTCTCGGTTCCCTTGAATTTGCAACTGCTCCGGCATTGTCACAAAAGACAGTTATCTTGTCGGGCAAATTCGGAACAACGTCCAAGTCCACTAAGAAGTACTTGAGCCAAACCGCTTCTTTCGCTACTTCACAAGCAACTACTTATTCGGCTTCCATGGTCAAATCGGCGATGCATTTCTGCAAATCGCTTCTCCATGTCATGGCTCATTCTCCCATGCAAAACACACTACCCGAGGTAGTTATTTTGGAGTCTATGTCTGATTGGAAATTTGAGTCCGTGTATCCCATGAGAATTAGATTGTCTGATTGTTAAATCAGCATTCCATACCAAGTTCTTTTCAGAAACTAAAGAACGCATTTAATTGCAATCTAATGTGCTTTCCCGGGGTTACTTTGATATCTTGCCATCATGCCCACGGCAAAGCAGATATCCAGTCTCGTACACGACATTGCATACATAAGACTTCCTACGTCCGAAACGTACGGAACGTCTTTCATGTCATCTATCTCCACTTGCGTCTTAGGGCATATTTCTTTAGATAGATGGATTCCGTGCCTAAAAGGTACAAAACCTTTCTTGGAATCTTGCATGCTGAAATGCTTCAAAACAGTGGCTTTGTATGAAACTTGCGATAAACCCAACATCCTCCTCTTGCGATCTCGAGTGAACTTGATCCCAAGGATGTGACCGGCTTTCCCTAAGTCCTTCATATCAAACTGATTTGACAGCCATACCCTTACGTCTGACAATACCTTTACATTGTTTCCAATGAGCAGAATATCGTCTACGTATAATACTAAGAATACCACCGCAGTTCCGTCACACCTTTTATACACACAACTTTCGAACTTGTTTTGATCACAAACCCATAAGACTCAATAACTTGATCAAAACACTGGTTCCAAGTACGCGATGCTTGCTTAAGTCCATAAATGGATCTCTTAAACTTGCATACGAGGTGCTCTTGGCCTTTTTCAACGAAACCTTTGGGCTGTTGCATATAGATCCCATCAAGACTTTCGTTAAGGAAAGCTGTCTTGACATCCATTAGCCAGATCTCGTAATCTAAGTGCGCAGCGATCGACAAGAGAATACGGATGGACTTAAGCATAGCTACAGGCCACAGGCCACAAGCCTTGCTTTGAAGGTCTCTACCCTTCCGTCCGGTCCTCTTTTCCTCTTGTACACCCACTTGCATCCAATGGGCTCTACCCCACTAGGTGGATCAACCAACTCCCACACTTGATTATAATCCATCGAACCCACCTCGGTTTCCATTGCAGTTTGCCACGCCTCCGCGTCTTTGTCTTGGATTGCCTCGTCGTACGTTCATGGGTCTGATTCATCGCCGGGAATCAAATCCGAAGATTATCCAATTCCTATGAATCTCTCGGGTTGCCTTGCAATCCTCCCACTACGACGGGGTTCCGGTTGTGAAGGTATAACGTGTGGTATATCATCTTGTATACTTGGTATTGGAGTTCGCCCTCTTAACTCGTCTAAGGTAATCTCACTTCTGGGCTTTCTTTTGTTCATATAGTCTTCCTCCAAGAATTTAAAGTGCGAACTAATCACGGTCTTTTAATCCTTGAGACTATAGAACATACACCCTTTCGTTCCCATGGGATATCCTATAAACAACCTTAATTCCGAACGTGGATCCAGTTTACCGGCTTCCTCGTCTAGCACGTATACCGGACAACCCCAAATCTGCAAGTGTCTTAGACTGGGCTTGTGCCGGTCCACAATTCCATTTGGGTTTTAGGAACCAATTTGGATGGCACCAAGTTTAGAATGTATGTCGTTGTTTCCAAGGCGTTACCCCAAAACGACTTGGGTAAATCCGAATAACTCATCATGGATCTGACTATTTCTAAAAGAGTCTGGCTCCTTCGTTCCGCCACACCGTTCTATTGAGGGGTTCCCGGTGCGGTCAACAGGGATACAATCCCTTCGTCTGATAGCTAGTTCAAGAATTCATCGCTAAGGTATTCGATTCTACGATCAAATCGTAGAAACTTGATACTTCTTTCCCTATGCATCATAAGGTAGATATATCCATATCTCGAGTAATCATTGAAAAAGACAATTTACTCATACCCCTTCTTGCTATGATCGTCATTGAACCACACATATCGGTATGAACGAGTTCTAACACTTCCGTGGTTCTATTCCCCTTGGCTCCAAATGCCCTCTTGGTCATTTTACCCTCTAAACAGGATTCACATGTTGGAAAACGGTTCGACTTGGAATGATTCCAAGGATCCGTCTTTCACCAATCTCTCTATCCGCTTTAGATTAACATGACCTAGTCTAAGATGTCATAGAAGTGTTTCGTTCATCTCCGAAGAACGCTTTCTTTTATTACTCGAAATAATCGATGTGTTATTAGATTCAATTTTGTGAGTGGTGTGCCCAAATAATGGTATAAAGATCATCCATTGAAGTTCCGGAACAGATAAACTCATCGTTTCAAGCAATAATAACATCCTTATTAAAAGAAACTGAGTATCTATTCAAACAGTTTAGAAACTGAAGGTTGAGTTCTTTCTAAACTAGGAACATGAGGAACGTCTCTCAAGACCATAACTCTATCTTCACAAGATAGGCGTACTTCTCCCACTGCTTCAGCTGCCACTCTCGTATCATTGCCCGATGTGATGGGGATCTCACTTTCGTTAAGTCGTCGGGTTAGCTTAAACCCATGAAACAAATGTGATCAGTAGCTCTCGTATCCACTATCCACGAATAGACAGCATACGCCACTTCACAAGTTTCGACGACTAAGGTGTGTGAATTACCTAACTTTCCTAGCCTCTTAGGCTTGGAACAGGCAGACCTCCATTGTCCTCTCTCACCGCAACTAAAACACTTCCCCTTCGATGCTAGCCTTTGCATTTGCCTTTCGCAACAATTAGATTTGCTTGGATCCGACCTTTAGTTCTCTTCCTCTTTTTCCCTCCCTTGGGACCAAAAGAGGTAGACGGACCATTAGCCACCATAGCACTAGACTGGTGCTCCATTTTCACCTCCACCGAAACTAAAGCTTGCAAGAGCTCGGGCAAACGATTTGTCCGTTCATTCATCTGACAGTTCAGACAAAACTGCTCAAAGCTTCTCGGTAGAGAATGGTATATGAAATCAATCAAAATCCGCACCAAGTACTTCCAACTTGTTAAGGTATGTCATTATCTTGAGAACGTGCTCCCTCACGGGCGTTCCCTCCACCATTTCCAACTTGACCGAGTCATGTTTGGTGAACTGATTAGTCATGGGTTTGATGTGAAGACATCTCTTCAAGGTGTTCCATGATTTCAACAGCGGATACAATGTCTCCATGGACAAGCCTCAAATCCTCAGACAGAGATGTCAAGATGATGCACTTCATGTGTTTATTGTCATGCTTCCAATCATAAACTGCCTTTTCCCATTTCTTGACTTATCATTAGGCTTGCCGGGTATATTAACGTAAATAACCCAATTGTGTTTTCGTGCAGTAAGGACAAATTTTAAAAAAATATTTCCAATCGATATAATTCTCTCCAAAAAGTTTATTAACTTTAAGTATATTAAACAGTGGATTAAAAGGTTGCGACATGATGAAATGAGAATAAAACATACATTCATATTAATATCTAGAAAAATACGAAATTATCACATAATTCGATCACATCAATTATATTGAAACCTTAAAACAATATAATCATGCATCAGCCAACATCTCGAAACAATTTAAATGCGCCACGAGGGGTGGTCTATACATTTAAACACATTCAAGCGGATTACAAACTTAAAAGCTACAAATCCTTAATTCAAAATTAATAGTTGGCTCCCACTTTGACCACATAGAAACTGACAGGGACTCCGAGGGGAGTAAGTTAATATCAATTTCCTATGCCTAAGTAATAACTATAATTAAATACAGGATTATTATTTCGCTTTGAGCAAGCCACTCGTGGTGAGGGTCAATACCGCCACTAGTAATAATCCACAATCATCATTTCGGAATTTATTCATGTGAAATCCGTTCTTTTGGCCGATCCGAGGGGGAAATGTATTCCAAAAGAACTTCACAAATAAATAAATTATGGAGGTCAAAATAATCCAATTTTAATATCCGGAATAAAATTGCGATTATAAAAACATACTTAGTAATTTTCGAAAGTAAGGTTTTTCTTGGACAATTAAATTCATGCAAACACATATTAACAAATAATAATAGGTGCACGAAATAAAACATCCATCAAAACAAAATTAAACACATTGGAGCACTCAAATCCAATTGTCACGGTTTAATTTCTTTACGTCTTGATGCGAAAAATCGTCCTTGTTGCTTTCCGACGTTCGTCTCGACGTGCTCCCACTCGAACAACAACACTTCTTCAAAAACAGCATCGTTTGGGGTTCGGGACGACGTTTAAAATCACACGGAAAAAAACACGAACCGAAAAAATTCCACGGCCCAAGATACAGCGCGCGTCGGCCCACGAAGTGTGCCCGCGCGCCTCTCGGCCCAAAAGGCGCCGAAGCAGTGCCCGAAGCGCGCCGAGGCGCAGCCCCGAGGCGCACCCGAGGCGCTGCACGGAGGCGCGCCGAGGCGCACCCGAGGCGCTGCAGCCCGCGCCCGAGGCGCGCGCACGCGTGCGCGCGGCGCCGTGCACCCGTTGCGCACGGCGTGCGCCGTGCACCCCCGTGCGCCGTTTTTTTCGCCGTTCGTCCTCGTTTTATTCACCCCTTGCATGATTTTACGTCCATACACACGCCACGCTTGTATGCGTCGTCCGGGTACGCCGTTTTTAATTCTTCGTTCTTCGTCACGATCCGGTTACAATTTATTTTTACAAAAAAAATAAATACTAGATCTAGACTAGTCTATTACAATGATCGAATCAAAATAAAAACAACTAATCTACTCGTGGATTTTCTCACGAGAAAAATGAATTCGAACGAATCTAATTAAAAAACAATTAATTTACACGCATGAAATTAACAACATTAAAACCATGACAATTGGATACCTGCAAAAAAGATCTAACAATTCTACTATCCAATTTCAATTTAATGTTTAACAATTTAAATTCCAATTTAAAATTCAGAGCCCGAAACCATGGCTCTGATACCAGTTGTTGGGAAAATAGGGGTGCCCGGAATCTATTCGGGATGAACTTTAAATACGAATTTAAATACAATTATTACTAGCATGAATTAATCCTAATTAATTCAAATAATAATTCCAACAACTAATTATCATCATGCATGTTAAATTAATTTCACATATTTAACTAGGCGGAATTAAACAAGTAAATATGTGATTAACGTACCTCTCGTAGTATTGGCCTTTGGATATACGGGACACTTGTAATCTCGTTCTATCAACCCAAAGCCTTCTCAAGTATTTCCCTTTTCACCTCACTTGATCGCCGGTGGGAGACGCTTTCAAGCAATTTAATAAACTAAGGAAAAAGAAAAATATCTATGCTTCTTGATTTTTCCAACACATGGAATTATGTTCTTGGGGATGAAATAATCATCCCCTATTTATAACTCATAGTGGCCGAAATTTAGTGGGTTATTGGGCTTTGGAGAAAATCTTTTCTTAGACTCAAAGAAATCTTGAATATATCACATATATTCTTTTCTCCATAAAAAAAATATTCCACAAAAATCTCAACCTCCTATACAAGCTATAATTTTCGAAAATTATTAGAAAAGATCCCTAGATTTGGATCTTCTTGAATATATGAGATATTCTTGTATTCCAAGAATACATATCTTCCATAATATCTTTTCAAGAAAATCAACAAAATCTTTTCTTCTCCAATATTGCTATTTTCGAAATTAGGTGTAAAAAATCAGCATAATATTATCTTTTTATTTTAATCATCTTATCATTATTGGGCTACTTAATGGGCTACTTGAGGGGCCTTAAGGAGAATTAAGATTGGACCTCCTAATGGACTTCTGAATTTCAATATTGAGCCCCAATATAATTCAGCCCATTAATATTAATTATTACCACTAATAAATTAATATTGCACTATCCATCTTAATCCATATTACGATAATATGGGCTCCCGGTTATTATTTCCCGCGTTTAAGATTATCAAGTCCATTAATTAATTAAGCTTCCGAATAGCTCTAAATTAATTAACATATTTCACCTTGGTGTAAAGACAGCTCAACATTATTATTCGTACCGAAGAAACTAATTCTTCACTTGCAAGATTTGGTACAATAAAACTTCTGAGCCCACCAAGGGGACTAATCACACGAGCCGTACTCGCACGTGTTTCTCCGTATTAAATCTTAGCAACCGTCGTATGATTAATATTACTGCCCAAGACACAAAGTTCGAAGTCGCAATGATTCTCACCCAACATGAATCAAAGCAGTAACTACTAAGCACACACGGTCCTATTTAAGTGACGGAGATTAAGAAATCAACAACCACTGAGGTCTAATTCTTCACCTTTCAGAACAGAAGAATTTCTCCTCGCTGTAGGACCTCTTCAACACATACTAAATGTGCTAGTGCAATCTCTTAGTCAAGATAGACCAATCTGAGCCTTACACATCGACCTTTCACGGCGGATTTTTCAATTCCACCTAGGTCGTGAAAATGTACGTTTAGTTACAAGTAAACTGTTAATGTCGTCTTCCGTGATCGGGTATCACCACATTAACTACAATGTAACACGTACTACATATTGAACGGTTTGCAATAGAAATTCAACATTCAATCATAACTAAAGCACATGTGATAAAAGAATTATTCTCATAAAACGAGTGTTTGATACACGAGTTATACAAAGTAAAAGCATACTTTCACGTATAACTCCAACAGTAGGTACATGTTTATCCCAACATGGAATATCCTCGAGAAATTTCAAAGTCACTCTGTTTCTTCACCAGCTTTGTCTAAAACTATAAATTATGATTCCATGGTGGATTGAGCTATGCATGTCTGCATAGTTGATCTCCAGGACACAGCAGCTCCTCCTATAGTGAATACATATCCACTAGTAGAGAACGACTCTTTAGTGTCTGAGATCTAATTGGCATCGTAGTACCCTTCAAGTACAGTAGGATACCTGGTGTACTGTAGTCTGATTAGGCGTAAAATTGTTAGGTTTTATAGCTCGATATGCCCTTGTTTTGAGTGATTTCGATGAGTATATAGAGTCAATTGAGCATTATTTCCATAAACTAACTAGTTTGCCTCTTTTATACTCATAGATAGATAGAGGTTTAAAAGAGGAGTTCGTAGGACTTTGAATCGGCCAAAACGGACTCTCAATTGAGAAGATATGAAGATTTTACAAACATGTGTGCAGTAGCGAGAATGCACTCGACCTCGACAGCTCGAGTCCCTATTCTGCACTGGAAAGAAGAGAGGCACTCGACCAAGGGGTGGTCGAGTCCAATGCACTCGACCTCGACAGCTCGAGTCCCTATTCTGCTCTGGAATGAAGAGAGGCACTCGACCAAGGGTTGGTCGAGTCCTATCGACCTAAGGGAGGTCGAGTCCTCCACGGTCCAAGTCGGCCCATGAGCTTCCAAATCGACCTGTTGCCTATATATACCCCATCCCAAGCACGTTTTAAACTGCCACTTGACACATAGAGATAGA